>JAQSUU010000510.1:4822500-5422500 GCA_038087645.1 Saccharum hybrid cultivar R570
ACCTTCCCGACATTCGCCCCCTGCTAGAGCCCATCGGGGGGGCATCCTCCTCGGTCGTCGTGGTCGAGGAGGTCGAGGGGAAGAAGGTGGAGAAGGAAGCGGGCCCCTCGAGGGGAGGGGCCGTTTTACCCCGGACCCGGCGAGAGGGGTCGACGGGGACGTCCGCTCCAGCCGGGGCCTCGCAAGCTCCGGCAGGGGCGGAGACGGCGGTACCGGCGTCGTCATCGGCGGTGGCGCCGGCGGGAGTAAGGACCCGAGGCCAGCTGGCCTCGGAAGCACAAAGGGCGCAGGGCGGTGCGTCGGCCGGGGCCCCCAGGAGCGCTCGGCCCGCTGGTGAGGCCGCCGCGAGGCCACCAGCGGCCGTCCCGAGAGGCTCGAGCCGCGCGGGGTCGAGGTACTTGGTGCCGATTTCCGGGTAAGTATCTCAGCTTGGTTGTCCTGCCTTTCCCAAAGTCCGTCGGCTGACAATTCTTCTCACTTCGCAGGCTGAAGCGGAAGGCGGAGCCAATGGGGCCTACCCCTGTGAAGTCGCTGCGAGCCAGCGCCGTTGTCCTCAACCGGACGGCGGAGCAGGACATGGCCTGGGTCCGTCAGGTCGAGGCAGCGAAAGGGCGCCTGCGACATCAGCAAGGGTCGGCCGACGCCGCGGCGGTTGCCGGCCCGGAGCCCGCCGTCGAGGGGGCCGAACCGGCAAAGGCGGCGGCTCTTGACGTGGTCGAGGCGGGGCCCCGGCCGTCGGGGACGGCCGAGGCTGCTGTTGCGGTCGCGACGAGCGAGGCACCCGTCCGCGACGCGGAGCGGGCGGGTGCTGACGTGACCGAGGAGGAGGTCGCGTCGGTGTCGGGGCAAGAGACGTTCCTGGCGAAGTGGTCGCAGCCGCGACAAGGCCCGTCGGCAGAGCCAGCGGGCGTGGTGGAGATCGGGGCGGTCGAGCCCCCATCCGGAGCACCCGAAGAAGAGACGCCGGCTCCGGCGGTGCCGACGGTCGAGGCGAGGGTACCGGAGCCGTCGTCGGTCGAGGTGCCGGCTCCGGTGGTGCCGGCGGTCGTAAGTGCCCGCCCTCACGCTCCCCTCGACAACATCTCCCTGGACAAGGGAAAACAAACGATAGGGGTCGAGGGGGGTGAGGTCGCGGACCAGGCCGGTGTCTCGACGGCCGTTGGAGAGGCGGATACCGCGGGCGAGGCCGGTCCTTCCGCGGGACCGGGAGACGCCCCGGCCGGGTCGTCCTCCTCGTGGCCCGACATCGCCGCGCTGGCGATAGCGCGGGTCGAGGCGGAGCTGCCGAAGTGGGGGGGGCCGTCCCTTGAGTTCAGGGACGCTACGAACCCCGACGCCGAGCCCGTCTTTGTCCTTAGCGACAAAGACGAAGTGCACCGATGGGAGTACCTTGAGGGCGTCCGCCAGCATCTCGACCGGTTGCTTCGAGTGGCGTCCGGCGCTGTGCGGAGTATGGGGGATGCCACCGAGGTATGATCGACCCGTCGGCTCGCTTGATAGGCTGTTTTTTCTTCGGATTTGTGACCTTTTCGAATTGCGTTCAGGAGCTGAAGGAGTACTCCCGCCGCAAGTCACTCTTCATCCGGGACGAGAGTGGCGTGTGGGGCGCGCTGTCCCAGCAACGGGTTCTGGTCGAGGAGGCCCAGAAACGGCTATCCGATCGGAACGCCGAGATGGCTGAACTGCGCGTCGCATACGCCACATTGAAGGAAGAGGCGGCGCAGGCATGGGCGGCCGAGGCCGTGATGCGCACAAGCCTGGACAAGGCTCGGGAGGAGGCTACCCAGGCGCGCAGGGACCTCGAGCCCTTGTCTGCGCGGGTGAAGGAGCTTGAGGAGGATGTCTCCCAGGTCAGTCTTCAGCGCGACGCCTTCCATACCGAGGTCACGACGCTGCAGGGAGCCGTCCAAAAGAAGGACGCAGCTCTCGAGTCTGCTCGGCAGGAGGTCGAGGCGCTAAAGGCGGCCATCCGTGACAAGGACAACGCCTTCCTGGGGCTCGAGCGAACATGTGGGGGGCTCCGCGACGAGGTCGTGGGCTTGCAGACCCACGTCGAGGGTAAGTATGGTTGTTATAGTCACGACGTTGAAGGCCCCGCGTTGGGCACTAACTTGTTTATCGTGTTTCAGAGCTGGAGAGAGAGAACCGAGAGGCCCAATCGTGCGCCAACTCCTTCCAGAGCCTCTTCGAAGCCGAGGTCCGGAGGACCCAACTTCTCCAGGGCGTGATCACCACTGTGTGTGATGGCCTAGGGGTCGAGCCCGACACCGACACCGGGGAAGATGTTCCGGGGAACTCCTTCGTCCGACGGATGGTGGCGCTGGGCCGCCTTGCCCGGGAGAAGGTACGGAACGGCCTCCATCACGGCGTGAAGAGGGCGCTGGCCGTCGTCCGTTCGGGGTTTGTGTTTGATATGAGGCTCGTTGCCGAGGGCTTCATCACAGACCCTGATCGGACGGACGAGGAGAACGAGGACGCCTGCGTGGAGCTGATCGAAGCCGCCGAAGAGCCTGGGAGTCGTCTGGCCTCGCTTTTTGAAGCCGAGGTGGTCCCTCCTACTGACGACGAAGGCATGTGAGCCAAATCTGGGCATGAAGGCCCATGTAATAAGTTAGTATTTCGAATTTTGATCGCGGTGGCCGCGGAGGCCTAAAAGACTCGAAACATAAACCGGTTCGCGGTTGATTTAGTTTTACTCGAGCTTTTCTTCCCTTTATCGCACGGATCGTGTTCTCGCGTGATTTACCTAGCGCGCAGCTACATCCTTTGGCGTAAGGGAGCGAGTGGAGGTACCGTAGCCTCGGGGGCGTAAGTGATCTCGCGGCTCGACTGCCCTCGAGCTTCAGGGTGATGTTGCGGCCTAGTAAATCGTGTGAGAGCCTGATCTAAGCGACAGGGGGTATGTTCTTTTTTAATTTTAGGAACCGTTGTTTAGATCTTCTCAGCGTGAAAGGGTACCTCTAAAAGGCGCAAGGGTCGAGTGGAGGTACCGTAGCCTCGGAGGCGTAGGTGATGCTCCAGGCTCGAGAGCCCTTTCGAACCTTAGGGTGCTCTTTCAGCGAAGTCGATCTAAGAAACGGTTCTTAAATTTTAAAAAAGAGCGCAAGTTTTTTCGGTTTTTCGGGGACCGGGGGTTCCCCCCTTGCCAGCCCCCGAGGGAGGGTCGACTCTGGGAGTGCAGGGTCGATCCTTCCTTATTACGAAACGAGAAATTTTAAACATCGCTGTATTCTTTATTGACGAAAAAGGAAATACAGAGCCTTGAGGCTTTTTAAGGAAAGAAGCAACGTAGCTGTTCGATGTTCCAAGCGTTGGTGAGGATTTCGCCCTTTTCGTTGGATAGCTTGTAGGTGCCCGGCTTTAGTACTTCTGTGATGATGTACGGCCCTTCCCATGGTGGTGTGAGCTTGTGCCGTCCCTTGGTGTTCTGGTTCCGCCGTAGCACCAAGTCACCAACGTTGAGGTCACGGTTGCGGACGTATCTGTCGTGGTAGCGTCGGAGACCCTGCTGGTACCTGGCAGAATGCAACAGAGCCACATCTCGGGCTTCCTCGAGCTGGTCGAGGGCGTCCTGTCTTGTGGCGTCGTTGTGTACTTCGTTGTATGCCTTCAATCTTGGGGACCCGTATTCTATATCGGTTGGTAGCATAGCCTCAGACCCGTAGACTAAGAAGAACGGAGTGAACCCCGTGGCTCGACTCGGCGTTGTTCTTAGGCTCCACAGGACCGAGGGTAGCTCGGCAGCCCATCTTTTGCCATGTTTGTTTAGTTTGTCAAAGATTCTGGGCTTAAGGCCTTGTAGAACCATGCCGTTGGCACGTTCCACTTGCCCGTTTGTTTTTGGATGAGCCACGGCCGACCAGAGCACACGGATGTGGTGGTTGTCGCAGAAATCCAAAAACTTCTTGCCAGTGAACTGGGTGCCGTTGTCCGTGATGATACAGTTGGGGACCCCGAAGCGATGAACAATGTTAGTGAAGAAGAGTACAGCTTGTTCGGACCTGATGCTGGTGATAGGGCGGGCCTCGATCCACTTGGAGAATTTGTCGATTGCGACGAGCAAGTGGGTGAAGCCGCCGGTCGTCCTTTTCAGTGGTCCGACAAGGTCGAGCCCCCAAACGGCGAACGGCCATGTGATGGGGATAGTCTGTAGGGCATGTGCCAGAAGATGAGTCTGTCTCGCATAGTACTGACAACCCTCGCAGGAGCGTACTAGCTTGACAGCGTCGGAGACCGCGGTCGGCCAAAAGAATCCTTGTCGAAAGGCGTTTCCGACAAGGGTTCGAGGCGCAGCGTGGTGACCGCAAACCCCCGAGTGAAGATCGCCGAGCAGATTTCTGCCTTGCTCTTTCGTGATGCAACGTTGGAGGATACCGGTAGGGCTACGACGGTAGAGCTCCCTGCTGTCGCTCATGATCACAAAAGTTTTGGCCCGACGTGCGATCCGTCGAGCCTCAGTCCTATCCGAGGGGAGGTCCCCATGGATGAGGTAGTCGAGATACGGGACGCGCCAATCAGGCTCGAGGTCAGGCGGTGACGTCGAGTCTTCCACCTGCATGGCTTCAGCCCCGGTCGAGGGGGCTTCTGCCTTAGGTGGAAGGTCGATCGACTCCTCGTCGACCTCCCCGTCTGGCCTGAGGTCGACGGATGGGCGCTGAAGGTCTTTCGCGAAGACGTCCGGTGGAACCGTGGCTCGACCGGACGCAATTTTTGCCAATTCATCAGCGGCCTCATTATACCTGCGTGCGATGTGGTTGAGCTCGAGGCCGTGAAACTTGTCCTCGAGGCGCCGTACTTCCTGGTAGTAGGCCTCCATCTTGGGGTCGCGGCAGCTCGAGTTCTTCATCACCTGATCAATCACGAGTTGAGAGTCGCCTCGGACGTCGAGGTGTCGGACCCCGAGCTCGATGGCGATTCTCAACCCCGTGACGAGTGCCTCGTATTCGGCGACGTTGTTAGACGCAGGGAAATGAAGCCGGATGACGTAGCGCATGTGAACCCCGAGGGGTGAGATGAAGAGCAAGCCCGCGCCTGCTCCCATTTTCGTTAATGACCCATCGAAGTACATGGTCCACAGCTCCGCTTGGAGCTGTGCAGGAGGGAGTTGTGTGTCAGTCCACTCGGCCAGAAAATCTGCTAACGCCTGTGACTTGATAGCTTTTCGCGGCGCATAGGACAATGCCTCGCCCATAAGCTCGACCGCCCATTTGGCAATCCTACCCGAGGCTTCCCGGTTCTGGGCTATCTCTCCCAAGGGGAAAGAAGAAACCACAGTAACCGGGTGACCCTCGAAGTAGTGTCGGAGCTTGCGCCGTGTCAAGATGACAGCATACAGCAGTTTCTGGATCTGTGGGTACCGACCCTTTGTTTCTGAGAGCACCTCGCTAACGAAATAGACCGGCCTCTGGACGAGCAAGGTGTGTGCCTCCTCGGCCCGTTCGACAACCAGGGCAGCACTGACAACTTGTGATGTCGCTGCGACATAGAGTAGGAGTGGTTCCCCCGGGGTCGGAGGGACGAGGATCGGTGAGCTAGAGAGGGTGGCTTTCAGTTTTGTGAGAGCCTCCTCAGCCTCGAGGTTCCAGGAAAAATGGTCCGATTTCCTCAAGAGACGGTACAGAGGGAGTGCTTTTTCGCCGAGGCGCGAAATGAAACGGCTGAGTGCCGCCAAGCAACCTGTGACTCTCTGTACGCCCTTGAGATCTCGGATGGGGCCCATTTTGGTGATTGCAGAGATTTTTTCAGGGTTGGCCTCGATGCCACGTTTAGATACGATAAACCCTAAAAGCATACCTCGTGGGACGCCGAAGACACATTTCTCTGGATTGAGTTTGATGTTTTTTGCTCTGAGGCACTTGAATGCAACGTCGAGGTCACTGACCAGGTTGCCGGCACGTTGGGTTTTGACCACGATGTCGTCGACGTAAGCCTCGATGGTCGACCCAATGTGCTCCCCGAAAACATGTTGCATGCATCGCTGGTACATTGCCCCTGCGTTCCGGAGACCGAAGGGCATCGTAACGTAGCAATACATGCCGAATGGGGTGATGAATGAAGTCGCGAGCTGGTCGGACTCCTTCATTTTGATCTGGTGGTAGCCGGAATATGCATCTAAGAATGAGAGAGTTTCACATCCCGCGGTGGAATCAACGATTTGATCAATGCGTGGCAAAGGAAAGGGAACTTTCGGACATGCTTTATTTAAACCAGTATAGTCTACGCACATCCTCCATTTCCCACTCTTTTTTCTAACTAAGACAGGATTAGCTAGCCACTCGGGATGATGAACCTCCTTGATGAACCCGGCCTCCAGCAGTTTGTGTATCTCCTCGCCGATGATCCTGCGCTTCTCCTCGTCGAAGCGGCGCAGGCGTTGCTTCACCGGTTTGGCTCCGGCCCGGATCTCCAAGGCGTGCTCGGCGACTTCCCTGGGTATGCCCGGCATATCCGAGGGACTCCACGCAAAGATGTCGACGTTCACGCGGAGAAAGTCAACGAGCACTGCTTCCTATTTAGGATCGAGGGTGGCGCTGACGCTCAGCGCCCTCCCCTTGGGATCAGCGGGGTCGAGGGGTACGAGCTTGACGTCTTCGGCGGACTCGAAGCTGCCGGCATGGCGTTTTGGGTCGGGGATCGCATTGGCTAGACCGTCGAGGTCTGCGGCCAAGATCGCTGACCCAAAAACAGCCTCGCCGTGCTCGACGCACTCGACGTCGCACTCGTAGGCATGTTCAAACGAGGGCCCTACAGTGATGACACCGTTTGGGCCAGGCATTTTGAGCTTGAGGTAGGTGTAGTTCGGGATCGCCATGAACTTGGCGTAGCATGGGCGTCCCAGGATAGCGTGGTACGTTCCACGGAATCCGACCACTTCGAAAGTGAGAGTTTCCTTTCGGAAGTTCGCCGGCGTGCCAAAACAAACAGGCAGATCGACCCGCCCGAGGGGTTCTGCCCGTTTCCCTGGCACGACTCCGTGGAAGCCCCCAACGCTAGGCTGGAGGCGCGCTCTGTCGACCCCCAAGAAGTCGAGGGTCTGAGAATAGATAATGTTGAGGCTGCTTCCGCCGTCCATGAGCACTTTGGTGAGGCATGTGTTGGCGATGACGGGGTCAACGACGAGTGGATAGACCCCCGGGTTGGGGACATAGTCTGGGTGGTCATCACGGTCGAAAGTGATGGCCACCGCAGACCAATCAAGGAAGCGGGGTACTGCCGACTGTACGGAGAAGACCTCGCGCCGTTCTCGCTTGCGCTGACGCGCGGAGAGGCAGGTCGAGGGTCCTCCGTAGATCATATAGCAGTCGCGGATCTCGGGAAATTCCCCGTCCTTGTCGTCACCCTTAGGGTCCTCCCCCTTGTCGTCCTTCTTAGCGCCGGCACCCCCGAAGTACCTGCGCAGCATGTGACAATCCTCGAGGTTATGGTTAGTGAGTCCTTTGTGGTAGGGACACGGCTCTTTGAGCATTTTGTCGAAGACGCCCCCGCCGGGGGGGCCTCGAGGTTTCTTGTGCTCGGTAGCAGCGACGAGCTCGTCGGCCGGGGCCTCGAGCTTGCCCTGCTGGCCTTTCTTCTTCTTGCGGTTGTTTCTCTTGGGGCCTCGGGTGGAACTTGCGGGGTCGTCGACCTTCTGCTCCTCCCTTGCCGGCTCGCCGCCAAAGATCGCACCAACCGCCTCCTCGCCGGAGGCGAAGTTGGTGACGATGTCCATCAATCCGTTGGCAGTGAGCGGGGTGTTACGGCCCAACTCCCGGACCAACTCCTTACAGGTGGTACCGGAGAGGAAGGCCGTAATCACGTCGGAGTCGGTGATGTTGGGGAGCTCGGTGCGCTGCCGGGAGAAGCGCCGGATGTAGTCCCGGAGGGACTCATCTGGTTTCTGCTTGCAGCTCCGGAGGTCCCACGAGTTGCCGGGGCGCATGTAGGTTCCCTTGAAATTTCCCTCGAACACCCTTACGAGATCGTCCCAGTCGTGGATCTGCCAAGGTGGGAGATCCTCGAGCCAGGCTCGGGCGGTGTCGGAGAGGAACAGGGGGAGTTGCCGAATGATGGCCCGGTCATCGGTGGCCCCGCCCAACTGACACGCCAAGCGGAAATCGGCGAGCCAAAGTTCGGGTTTGGTCTCGCCGTTATACTTGGTGAGAGTCGTGGGGGGACGGAACCGAGCCGGGGGCACCGTCTCACGGATAGCCCTACTGAACACCCGAGGGCCTGGAGGTTCGGGTGAAGGGCTACGGTCTTCCGAGCTGTCGTAGCGTCTGCCCCTGTGGACGTGGTAGCCTCGAGCTACACCGTCACCGTGTTTGCGTGTGCGACGCTCGACGATGTTGCCACGGGTGTCTCGAGGCTCGCGGTCGTTGGCGATGGGCTCAGGGGCAGGTGCTACCCGGTTCCGCCGGGCAGGCTCGGGATGAACCGAGGCTTCTCTCTCCTGTCGGGAAGGCTCGAGGGTCCGCTCCGAGGCTGCTTCGCGCCGCCTCGAGGCAGAGCTCTCGGCCTGCTGCATGGCGGCAGTCTCGAGGAGCCCTTGGATTTCGTCTCGAGCCCGACGGGCGTCAGGGTTTGACAGCTCGGGCATGTTGCGCAGGAGCATGGCAGCGGCGACAACGTTTTGGCTGGCTCGAGCGAAAACCGGGGGGTCGACCGCCCGGTCCTCGTCGATGCGACGGTTGACGTCGCGAGCCCTCTCACGAGCTCTCCCGCCAAATGCGTGTTCCGCACGCTCACGCTCGAGGGTTTGCTGGAGGAGATCCAGGTTTTCGCGTTCCTCGTCAAGCTGGTCCTGCAACTCGCGAATCTGTCCGAGCTGCGCTCCTTGATTCGCAAGGAACTGGGGCTCGTTTCGCTCGGCAGGAAGCTCGACATGAGGGGGCGTGTGCCTTTCCTCGACCGGCTCTTCGTCCTCTGATTCCGAGGTGCTTTCAACGTCGATGTTGAAGCACTCACGAGTCGGATCATAGGTGTCGTCGGCCGAGTCGGAGTCAGGTGCGCCAAAGTAGTAATATGATGGGGGAATGTGTGGCCGATGCCAACCATCACCGAGGTGGTGACGTGGAGAAGCAGTCACACGGGGTTCTGTTTCCGGTGTCTCCGTAGAGTCCCGATAATCAGAGACCGGCGTGGACGCAACGAGGTCCAGAGTGGAGCGTAGATGGTGTCCGGGGAGTTCCTCATAAGCGCTCATGCGAGTGCTCACGGAGGATGCATACACCCGGGCGACCGAGTCTAGTCCAAACAGGAATGGTGATGGGGACGTCACTGTTCGTGGCGAAATAGATGCTATGGACAGTGGTGCCTCACCGGACGGGGGAGCGGCGGGATTCCTCGTTGGCACGCGACCCTCGACCAGGCTCATCCTTCCCAAATCTTCCAAAAGGAGATCTGGGCTAGCGCCTGTCTGGGGGGTGCCGGACCGGGGGATCCCATCGCCCTCCGTCAGGTAGAGACGGTAGTTGTGCTGGGCTCGCCGTCGCCGGGCGGCCCGCGACCGCCTGGAGCATCGGTGCCGGTTGACTGCTCCCCCGGGCTGGGAGAGCTCGTAATCTTCGTCGGTTGGGTGCCTGGGTGGGAGTAGGACCATGTCGTAGCCAGAGCCGAGCGACATGAACTCCAAACTCCCAAACCAGATCACCGTACCCAACGGGATCGGGCGTTCGGGGTTAGCCATCCAGGAAGAACGGCGACAAAGCGAGGTTTGCACGCAGCGTACCCCTACCTGGCGCGCCAACTGTCGGTGTTCGGACCAAAGGGGGTCCTAAACCAACGAGTAAATGCTGCGTGACTCTTTCCTGGATGGTGATGCAAGGAGAACACACGGGGGTTTATCCTGGTTCGGGCAAAAGAAGGCCCTACGTCCAGCGGGGAAGAGAGATTTGTATTTCCTTGCACCGGGGTGCTCGTGTAGGGGTTACAAGCAGGCGAGAGAGGGTGTCGAGCCCCAAGTCTCAAAGAGAAAAAGGAGAAAGATGGTTGCTTCGCGTTTTTTCCGTGATGCTTCGTGTTTTTTTTTTCCTTCCTCTCCTTTCTTCCTCTTCTTTTTCTTTCCTCCTCCCCTTGGTTCGTCCTGGCCTGCCTTTTTATAGGGCGAGAGGTGGCCAAGTCGAGGGGAGGCTTGAGGCGATGTTTCGTCGATTCCTGTTGAGTTGACTGTAGCGACGTGGATTCGGGATGGCCGGCCATCCCTGGGTATCCTGACGCGGTACGGGACAAGAGGGTGAAATGACCTAGAGTGCCAGGCCATACCGTCCTTCGAGCTAAGTCGAGCGTTGGGGCCGGGTCGAGGCTGGGTCGAGGTCGGATGGATAAGGCCGAATCCCCGGTATCGCGGGGGACGGACCTTGTCTTATCCTCCCTCGAGGGTGACTGATGGTGAATAGTGCGCGGTATGGTGGATACAGTGACGGCTTTCACCTCCCATCACGGGATGGGCGGTAAAACAGTGAGACTTGACGTGGGTATTGTTCCCGCGTTGACCCATGCCGTAGCCATGTCGGTCGGTGGTAGTAGGTAACCGCATTGAATGCTATGGCTTTTGTCCCGGGTAGGTAAAGAAAGGGCGTCGAGGGGCCGGAGCGCGGTCGAGGCGCCCCGTCGAGCGGGCCTCGTACGAGTCGGAGCCGGGACGCGGTCGAGGCGCCCCGTTGAGCGGGCCTCGTACGAGTCGGAGCCGGGGCGCGGTCGAGGCACCCCGTTGAGCGGGCCTCGTACGAGTCGGAGCCGGGGCGCGGTCGGGGCACCCCGTCGAGCGGGCTTCGTACGAGTCGGAGCCGGGACGCGGTCGAGGCGCCCCGTCGAGCGGGCCTCGTACGAGTCGGAGCCGGGGCGCGGTCGAGCCCCCGTCGAGCGGGCTATCTTTCAGTGTGGTTTCGGTTATGTTAGTGTTTTGGCGATAGCTGTGGTACCCCGTACTGTTGGTACCGACAATTATTTTCTCAAAAAAGATCGGAAAAGGTCTACTTAACCCCATGCACCTGTTCGCTTATGCTGAAATTTAGCTTATGTTGATACTTATACTGATTTATTGTGAGAGGAAAACACTGTTTGTTGGCTGAAAAATAGTTCAATTAGCGGTTGTCTACTTCACTCCATCATCTATAATATCAGGTATTATACACCCTTAAAGTATTAAAAATCATTTAAATAATTTTCTGAGGTGGTTTTACTAACATGTCATATTACATTGGTATTGACATTACGGTGAGTCAGCAAATAGTAGAAAAAAGTATACATAAGCTGTATCATATCAATGTTTAACTACACAACCCCTCAATCATAAGACTCGATATTGTAGCTCTTAAAATATCTAACGATATTCATATGACCCCTGGATGGTTTTGCAGGGCCATTTTGATACAGTATCCTGCTACACTGACCTAACTAATCATGCTTTATTGGGCACTAGACAAAAAAAAGCCTTGTGGTTCTAGACCAAAAAGTCCCCACCCATGATCGTCCCATTGGGTAAGTGAAAGTGCATCTAGCCCTTGAAAGTCCAAGTTTGGTTTTAGTAATTAATGACACCAAGTTGCTAATGTCATTGTGTCAAGTGAATTGAGTTAGGCGTAGCAATGTGATGAAGGAGCAAGGAGCATGATGGTGATGGTCATAAGATCACAAGTGCATGAAGATAAAGATGATGGTGAACATGCACATAGGTGATGGACAAGTAATAAGATGATCAAGGCAAAGGTATAATCATATGATTCTTTTTTGTCGGTCTAAAGATGATTAGAGAAGTGATTGACCGGGTTTAGGATTGATAGCCGACTATCAAGAGGGGCAATCACGGTCATCTCATGAATCAAGTGCTACTAGGTCCATATTCTTGAGTATATGCATTTAGGATCTAGTGAGATGCTAACTCCTTAAAAAATATTTGAGAAAATGCTAACACACGAGCACAAGATGGTGATCACTTAGTGATGTTAGCACATTTGCGAAGGAGGTGGAGTTTGAGGGGTAGAGAGGGGTTTGGGTTCCTCTCTCCCTCCCACCTCGCAAGCTCGGTGGGATTCGGCGCTTTTGTGGAAGTGAAACACTTATTTTCCACTGCGCCGGAGGCAAAGAAACGGAGACGAAAGGAAGTCACTGGGGTGACCGGATGCGTGATCGGACGCCGAATCAGACGCGGCTGGCGCGTCCAGTTAGTTCAACCAGCAGGCGCGTGGGGCGAAGTGCGAGGGTTTGTGACCGGAGCGTCTGATCACTCGCGGGACCGGCGCGTCCAGTCACGCACCTAGGAGAGCAGCGCAGAGGGAAGGAGTGATCGGACGCGGTGGCACGTCCGGTCAGTCACGATCGGACGCGTCTGGTCGATGAAATCGCTCTCTGGACCCTTACTAGACTCAAACCGGACGCCGAGTGTAATGCGTTCGGTCAACTCTAACGTCGCGTCCAATCATGCTTTAACTGAGAAGGTACCGTTTCGTGACTGTTGGAGATCGAATCAACAAAATTTAAAACGGGACACATGGCAAGCATCGGCGAAGTCGTGTAGGTGCGATCGGACGCTGTGGCCGCGTCCGGTCGATCTGACCTGCACGTCCGGTCAGCGCGCGTAGAGTAGTTTTTTTTGTTCCTAACGGCTCTATTCTTTGGAGTGGCATATAAATATATGTTTGGCTAGTTTGGAGAACTCTCTCTTGGACATTTGGACTCTCTAACATCCTCTTAAGATGAGCACATCCCCTTCCACTGATCTCCTTGCTTGATTGTGCATCCTAGTGAGATTGATTGAGATCAAGTATATTGCTTTAAGAGTTGCATCTAGTGGCACTTGATCCATTGAGTTGGTTGTGGATTGCTTGTTACTCTTGGGTGTTTCCTAACATCCTAGACGGCTTGGAGTAGTGGTGGTGTTGAGCTCATGATTGGAGTTGTTTCAAGCCTCACCAAGTGATTGTGAGGGGTTCTTGAGCCTTCCCCGCGGGAATTCGTGAATTGGCTATTCTAGTGGAGCTCGTGGCTTGGAGGATCCCTATCTTGTGAGTGGATATACGGCACCTGCTGAGGGTTTGACTCTTGATAGTCAATTAGCTCACGATTCATCAAGTGGGTGCATCGCCATAACGAGGACTAGCTTGCCGGAAAGCAAGTGAACCTCGGTAAAAAATTCTTGTGTCATCTCTTTGCCGAGGATTTCATTTTGTGTATGTGATTGCGTTGATTGATTGGTTCACTGGACATATCTTTACTCATCAACGTCGGTATAACAATCCTAGCTCACTCCTTTGCTTACTTATCTACCTTGCTAGGTGTGTAGCTTATTATTCTTTGTCTCTAGCTTGTGTAGTTTTGTTCTTGTTTAGGAGTAGAGTTAGTTGTTGATGTAGTTAGTGTTTAGCCTTAAACTAGACTTGTGTAGGTGGCTTGCATAGCTTAGTGAGCTAGTGCTAGAATTGCCACGCCGTTTATTTTACTAACTCACTTGTCTAGTGAAGCCTGTAGATTTTTTAAATAGGCTATTCACCCCCCTCTAGCCATTTGGGACCTTACAGCCCTCTAGTGGATTTTGGTGAATTGAATAACAACACCATTAAAGGTCTAATAATTTTGCTAAGTGTTAAAAGAGGAAATTGAGTCTATTGCATATACTTGTGGATTGTGTATTAACAAGTATATCCCAAGTTCAACAAGTAGGCAAACTTGATGGTATTCCACATAATGTTGAAATGAATGCCAGAATTATGTATTGTTGTATTAGAAGATCATGGAAACAATCTAGTTCAAGTAAAAGACAACAATGCAAATGGAATCATTGAAATGATTTCTATGTTGTGGGATATCATAGCATCATGTGAAAGCAAGCATATTTGGCAAATGGCAAATGAGACATAAGTTGATGATTTTGGATTGGTCTCTATAATGGCTTGCTTTGCATGAATAAGAAGAGTTGGATAATGGACTAGCCTTGATCAAGGATTGAAGAATGTGTCAAGAATGCATAAGTGAAGAAATACCAAGCTAAAAGTCCAAGTTTGGTTTTGGTAATTAATGACACCAAGTTGCTAATGCCATGTGTTAAGTGTTTTGAGTTAGGCATAAGCAACACATGTGATGAAGGTGTATGTGGTAAGGAGTGGTGGCCACAAGATCACAAAGAGATGGTGCATGGACATGAAATGATGATCATGGTGGAGATGCACATAAAATGAAGGACATGATGATCAAGTGAAAAAGAAGGATCTAAGAGCGCAAGGCAAAGGTATAACCATAGGGTTTTCCTTTTGCCGATCTAAGATGAGTAGAGAAGTGATTGACCGGGTTTAGGATATATAGCCGACTATCAAGAGGGGCAATCACGGTTAGCTCAGAAATCAAGTGCCACAAGATCATTGTCTTGAGCATATGCATTAGGATCTAGTAAAGAGCTAACATAACGTCTTGAAAAATGACTGTGAAAATGCTAACACACATGCACATGGTGATTTACACATGGTGGTGTTAGCACATTTGCGAAGGTAGTGGTGTTTGAGCGATAGAGAGGGGTTTAGGTTCCTCTCTCCCTCCCGCCGAGCTTGCGAGGCGGGATTCGGCGCTTTTTGGAGAAGTGAAATGCCTATTTTCTAGTGCGTCGGAAGTCGGAAAGAAATGGAGGCGAACGGAGGTCACAGAGGTGACCGGACGCTGGACCGGACGCAGTCTCTATATGACCGGATGCGTCCGGTCAGCGTTCAGCGTCTGCGCGTGTTTCAGTATGATGATCGGACGCACAACGCGTCCGGTCACTGTCGACCGGACGTGTCCGGTCGTCCAGGGAGCTTACTGGACTCTAACCGAACGCTGGCACTGTGGCGTCCGGTCTGTTCTACAGCACGTCCGGTCGCTGTTTTGTTGTGCGCTACTCAGACTTGACCAGCGCGTCCGGTCAGTTACGGGACCAGCGCGTCCGGTCTGCGCCACCAGCGCGTCTGGTCGGTACTTCGCAACTTAGCCGTTGTGCGACCGGCGCGTCCGGTCAGTTTGACCAGCGCGTCCGGTCAGCGTGACTTCGACTGTTTAAGTTCCTAACGGCTAGCTGCGTACCCCTTCGCTATAAATAGAAGATGTCCAGGGTTTGAGGGCATCTCTTACACATTTTGAGATCTAGAGACATACTTTGAGCTAGAGAACAACCCCTCCACTCATCTCTTTGCATAGTTGCACATCTTGAGTGAGATTGAGTGAGATTCAAGTGCATTGCTTGAGAGTTGCATTCTAGAGGCACTTGATCTTTGAGTTGCTGCGGATTTCTTGTTACTCTTCTGTGTTTCCCGACACGGTAGATGGCTTGGAGCAGCGGAGGTGATTGAGCTCACAATTGAAGATTGTTGGAGCCTTCACCAAGGGTTGTAAGGGGTTCTTGATCCTTCCCCGCGGGAGTTCACGAATTGGATACTCTAGTGGAGCTCGTGGCTCGGAGGATCCCTATCTTGTGTGCGGTTGTGCGGCGCCCACCGAGGGCTCGACTCTTGATAGTCGATTAGCTCGCGAACCGACAAGTGGGTGTATCGCCACAACGGGAAGTAGCTTGCCGGGAAGCAAGTGAACCTCAGGATAAATTCTTGTGTCATTCTCTTCCCGAGGATTTCTCTTGTGTGATTGATTGATTGGTACTTCTCATCTCTACACGGCGGTATAATCACTCGAAGCTCTTCTCTCGTATTACTTCTTGTTTCTAGTTTATAGTTGTTGTGTTTAGTGGATAGCCTTGTACTAGACTTGTGTAGGTGGCTTGCTTAATTAGTTAGAGCTAGTGCTTTTGCTTCGCCACCTTTCGTACTAACTTATGGTTAAGTAATTCTTGTAGAAGTTTTAATTCGGCTATTCACCCCCCCTCTAGCCTATTTAGACCTTTCACAAGCAAAGGTCAAATGACAGTGGACACAACTCATGTTAGATATAAGATGGTCTCTACTTTGGTTTGCTTGTATGGATAAAGATCTGCAAAATCACTTTGTATTAGTTTAATCAAGCTAGAAGTATGAAGATATATATATTGAAATGAGTGTTAGGAGTGTCAAGCCAAAATGAAAAGGATACAAGGAATCGTAAATTGGCTTGACCATATTGATGTTGATCCATATATGTCTCTATGTGAGTCAAACAGAAGCTTGATTGATCCCAGCATTCATATCTAAAAGATATTCAAGCAAGGATCACAATATTGAAGAAATGATTTTTCAATGTATGCTTAATATGATGTGACTTGAGTGTGGCTTGATATGATGAAGATAGCAAGGAAAGGGCTTTGAGGGACTAAGCGAAGGTGAAGGGCAAGCGATTGCTTGAGGACCGAGGTACCATGGCTAAGGTGATGAAGAGATTACTTGCATTGAGTCGAGAAACTAATCAAACTATAAGGAGTCATATTATGTTGAGGATCAAATCATTAGTAGAAGTAACTCAAAGCCATGGATTGAACTCACATGTGTTGAAATGGTTCAAGTCACATGCTCAAGGTGTGTTTGCTCAAAGAGAGAAGACAAAGTTAATTGCAATCTCTCATGAAGCGATATTGAGAAGAAATGGCATATGAAGACACTAAAGACTCAAGTGGTTGATATGATTATTTTCTCTTGATCTTGAGTATAGGTATGCTATACTATCAAGGGAGATGCAATACGAATCATAGACAAGTCTCAAGTGCTCAAACTAACCGAACCCAAGTGCTAACATGAGAGAAACACATTAGCACAACACTTGCACTTGTTGATCTTGGGGCTTGTTCTTTGTAGGGTTGGATAGCCCTCAAAACAAGCTTTTCGAAAAGTCTAAAATCACTGAAAACGGAGTTTGGAGTAAAAAGTTATGGCATTTTTTGCGAGGTGACCTGTGCTGTTTCAGAGAGCTGTGGCAGTGCCACGGTTTTGTGAGGCAGTGCTGCACCCTGGTAGTGCCACGCTTCAAGTGCGGCAGTGCCGCACCTTACAGACCATAATGGCTAGTTTTCGAATTCTAACGGCTAGTTTTTGTGGGGTGGCTATATATACTCATCCCACTCTCCTGGTTCGGTTGCTGATATTCTAAACATTCCAAACCCTTCCTAATCCTTGTGAGAGCTCTCTCTAACCCCTCTGTTTGTGAGAGTGGGTGATTAGTGGTTGATTAAGTGTTAGAGAGTTGATTAGAGCAAGCCAAACCTTGAGCACTTGTTGGGCTACGTCGAGCATTCATTGCGCATCGTTACTCTTGGAAGTGAAGCCTCCTAGACGGCTAGGCGTCGCTCGGCAAGCTCCCGTGCTTGTGGTGAGCTGAGGGAAAGTTTTTAATCATCCATTGATCTAGTGGAATCATCCCTCATCTCAAGAGTTCACTCTCTTGACTTGAGAACGAGGAGAAGGGTTGCAAAGCCCAAGCCTTAGTGGCTGCCTCAATAACGTGGACATAGGTAAGCCTTGGTGGTGAGCTGAACTATGGGATAAATCTTGTATCTTGTCTCCTTATATTTTGAATTGCATTATTTGTGTTCCACTCGATCTACTTGGTTGTGAGTGTTTGTGAGTGCATGTACTTGGTGAACTTGTCACTGGACATCTCTAGTACATCTCTATCAAGTGTGAGTGTTGACGATGGTTAACAACCATCATGAACCATCAACTTAACTCAAAATAACTACATAAAAGGAATCACCAACATAGAATAGGGGTTAAACTGATAGAATTCTATTAGTTTGGGTGAATCTGTGTTTTGCAGGGATTAAACAGGAAAAGAGTAAAAGATGACCCACATGTCGGACTAAAAAGTATTTTCTATGCGGGAACCAAGTCAAGAAGATTCTAGAGAACACGAGAAAGTGAGCCACCAAAGGGGGCCCCACTTGGCATTCACCCAGGTCGGCGGACCCAAGTGGGTCTCACCTATTAGCCTCCTTCGCAAGTCAGTTCTCCACCGCCTTATGTAACACCTCGGGTGTTATAGTGACTAATTAATCTGCTATGTCATCATATTGCATCGCAAAACATCCTTTTTTTAGTTCAACCATGTTATGCATTAACTAAAATGAGTTTACCTTTCTAAGTTGGATGTGCTTCTCAGTGGTGTGACTCGAACCGAAAACCCTAATTTCGAATGTCACCGCAAATACTTAGTCCATGCCCTGCGTAATTTGAGGTGTGTGACTGTGTTACAGACTAGTGTCAAGAGTAGGGTATGAACCCAAGTACAACACATAAAATGAAGCTCCAAGTTTGAGTTTGAATTGGAATCCAAAAACTTGTCACGAGTTTTCCGATTCGAATTTGAATTCAAATTTGGGACATTATTAAAAGATTTTCAAAAGCTAAATTGGTCAACCAAGAGTGGCATTTGGTCAATTATGTGATACTTGACTCAATGATACACTTGGGTGATGGTTTGATCATTAAATAATCATCAATTAAGGTAGCAACAAATTTCAATTGGAAATTCCTCCGAAAACCCTAAAATCCAAAACCCTAGTTTTACCCCTTTTTAAATAATTAAAAATCTAAGTAAAATTTGAGAAAAAGTTTAAAACCAAGTTTGTATAACTTTTCAAGGGCTACAACTTTGGTGTTTTGAGTTTTTAAAGTTTTAGTGTAAAATGTGGAGCAATTTTGAAAAGAAGCAAATTTCAAATTTGACCCCTTTTTGTCCCCAAACTCAAATTTCAAAATAGAGGCATAATTTGAAAATAGTTTGAATAGCAAAGTTGTAGGTCTTGGCTAGATGTACAACTTTAGTGTTTGAAGTTTTTGAAGTTTCAATATAAAGTTGAAAGTAATTTCTAAATTTCCAAATTTCCAAAAAGTGTCCCCATTTGAATTTAAACTCAAATTTCAAAATCTATTTCGAATTTGGAAAAATGTTCAATACAAAACTTGTAGAGATTGAAATTCTAAAGATTTCATATATTGGGAATTTTTCAAGTTGTTACATGAATTTGGGAGTAATTTGAGAAAATAGTTTGAATTGGAACAGTTTGGGGGGAGCTGCAGTGCACGACGAATCAACGTCCGGCAGCGCGCGGCATGGGCGCCGGTGAGCCGCCGACGTCGTGCTGGTCGTTTCCATGACCTTGTAGCGTGCCACCGCGATCAACTGGACCGCCTCGCGCTCTCCAGTCTCCTCTATCTTCTCAACTCTATATAAAGCCCACCACAACTATTGTCGCTGTCTTGTTTCGCCATTACCGTCGCCACCGTCCTCACCTCGCCGGCAAAATTCATCCTCTCTACTCCACCACAGCCCTCTCCATATTGCCATTAGCTCTGTCATCATCTCGCGAACCGTTTGCGCCTCCCAGCACAGACGCTACCGCTCGGGATCGCTGGGGAGCCATCGTCTTCAACCTCGGGTCACCGTCTCCGGGGTGAGCTTCGCCACCGTGGTCAGCTCGGTGCAATCCGAGTTAACATTTTTGATCTTGTGTTTCCGCATCCTATTTACCTGTGCTTGCTCATGCGCTTGTCATCTTGTCCAGCGCACGGGGAGACATGTCGGAACATCCAAGTCTTCATCAGAGCGGCAGTCGCCATACCTAAGCCGTCGTGCCGCCTCTCATGGTCAGCCATATCTGTCGCTCTTCCGCGTCCACCCACTGCACGTCTAAGCTCATGGTGAGCCACTGGTGCTTTCCACACCTTCAATTTGGTCGTTTATGCTTTGCATCGTCGGGGCGCCGGGCACCATGGCCACCATGCCGCCATGGTCGGATACAGCTTCGTCCATGGCATCTGCGAGGAGGTAGTGAATTCGTGGGAGTGTGATAGGTGATGTAGATCGTGATGCGCGTGGTAGATTAGTCAGAGCCTCATTGTCAGGGCCATGGCCATCGGCCGGCCATCGTGGCGCCATGGCCGGCCGCGGGAGAGAACAGAGGGGAACGGGGAAGAAGAAGGTGAGTGCATGCGGGCGTGGCTAGGTTGGGCCGCGATGCTAGGCCGCGCGAGCGAGCGGGCACGATGCTGCTGGGCCGTTCGGCTGGGCCGAACTGGAGGAAGGAAGGGAAGGCGGCCCGAGTTGAATTTTGTTTTTCTTTTTCAAAAATGTGAATAGTAATAGTATTTGTTTATTTCATTTAAAATTCTGTGGAGCTCCAAAAATAATGAAAATTTTTGTGTAAGCTTTTCAAGATATAAAATACTTAGGAAAAATATTAAATACTAAATTTGATTAATTTTTGCAAGTTATTTAATTAGTTCAATTAAATATTAAATGCGACTTCCAGGAATTTTAGTAATTAAAATATTAATCCAAAAATCATGAAATTTATTTTGACACTGTTTTAGGCCATGATTAATCCATAGAAAAAGTTTAAGCTCATTTAGATGAAGTTTGATCTAATATTAATTATGCCCTAATTAAGTTAATGTTTAAATAAATGTTAGTTTGGTAACTTTAAATGTTGTGTGCCCTTTTGATTGAGTGATGACCTTGGGTCACTAATTCTTGGTGATCTTTGGCATCTTAATTTCATGATTGAGCTTGTTAGTAACATGTTTGATAAGAAACGCTAGTATCGCTTAAGTTATCGCTATTAGTTAGTAGGTTTTACTGTTTTGCGACTGTATCGCGAAGGAAAGTTGTACTCAAGTCGTAAACCGTGGCATATCATCATCAAGCATCATGTTTATCACCGCGTCATGTTGAGACATGTTATATGCTCGTGTAGTTTCTGCTTTCGAAGAAGTTGAAGTTAGCGAGCAAGTCTCCGGAGAAGAGTTATCGTCGGTGGGTTCTGGACCGGAAGTCAGAGTCTTTGAGCCCGAGTCAGTCGTCGCGTCAGAGCAAGATAAGCCCTAGTGCATTTAAACCCTACCTTGAGATTTACAAATCTTTATTATTTATACTATGATTTATTGCATTAAGTAATTAGGAGTTGAGTGATAACCCAATTGTTGCATTATCATCCTTGATTATTGCGATATCACCCTTGATAACTGTTTTACTGAAAATGCATAGTATGCTTTGCCATGCTTATGAGTTAAGCTTTTAAATGAAATGTTTACATGGCCATGATGGCATACTTAATGAATATTGAAAGATGAGAATGAACTTGAAAGATCGGGCGGGTGGTTTGGCCACTGCTAACATGCATTGGGAAAGGAGTCTCAATGTAGTGTTTCCGCCTTGTCGACTAAGGACCGTTCGTTGTAAGCCCGCTTGTGTTTTGAGACTTTGCAACTAGCCTCATGCCTTGGGTAAGCCCAAAATGTTGGTGATTCCATTTCGAAAACGTCTAACCTCGCACTGGAAGTGGAGAGATGGTGGGAGTAGCATGTACCCTCGGGGCTAGAATCGGGCCGGGTTCGAGGAGTACTGTACTCTCGGGTGGTGATGGACACGTTCTAGTTTTGGGAGATCTAAATGAGGGTTGGCATATGCAAGATTTGGTTCTACATATGTCATGAGGTTAGAGATCCCCAGCTGGGTATAATCGGTTCGAATCGTCGTTGCTCCTCGGTTATGGAGACTCGATCACCTGACTTACATCGTAGTTAAGAACTAAAATTGAAAGAAAGAATGAGAAAGGTCTTGATAAGAATTACTTTGATCTAGATTAGGATCACTTAGAATTGGTTAATGAACCATCAATGGTAAAAGTAAAATATTGAAGGTAAGGACTTACTTTAGTAAGCTTTTCTGTAAAAGAAATTTTGATTCTTGAATACCCGTATCTTGATTCCCTAAAGCTAGCATGCCCTTGGAGTCTTTTTATTAGTTAGGTAAGTCTTGTTGAGTACTCTTGTACTCAGGGTTTGTTAAACCCCTTGTTGCAGGTGCGGTTCATGAACAAGTCTGCTTTGAGCCTTGTTGCATGACCGTTGTGGCTGAAGAAAGTGACGATAAATAGACTGTGTGGCCTCCGGGCAAGGCACTTCGTTTGTGTGTTTGTAATAAAGTTACTACTAATACTTCCCTACTACCGGTTTGTAATAATGCTACATAAGGTTTGAAGTTTAGAAACTATAGTTTGTAAACTTAAGTTATTGTAAGACTTCCGCTACTTTACTCTGTTGGTATTTTGAATAAACTGTTGTAATATTGCAATACTCCTGTGATTGGATCCTGTTCAGAGGAAAGCAGACCTTTTAAGTTATGAGGGACATAAGTACGGCTGTCAGAGGTCATTATGACGATGACAGGTACATGTGGGCCATCATAATTAGGAGGTTCTGTGTCACCTTAGGGTTTTCATCTTTGCCGTTGATTGAAGTCAGTTTGATCCGAGGGCTCTGGTTCATTCCACCGACCTATATAAGCAGGACCTTACCCTCTAGGTTAGAGCATCCTTATCCTGGGCAGAAATCCCGAGCCTCCTCTACAATCAAGAAACCCTAGATAGGATCAGGAGCCAATCATTCAAGAGGAGATTAGTCTTGTAGTCTTTCAAAGATTAGGACTAGTCTTATTTTGAAATAGAGAGATAGAGTGTTGAGGAAGGGATTGGAGTTGCCGGCCTATCAATGGCTTCTCTATGGCTTGTACCTATGGGAGCAAGTTCCATTGAAGCTTGATTCTGAGATTTCTCTCGTATTCAACTTCTAATTCAAGTAAGTAACATTGTTATTATTGTTCTTCCAGTTTGTGACTTTTTTTAGTACTTTAATCTTGGTAGCTCCTTGATTGAAGTAGTAACTCTAGTGTAAGCATGTGTTTAGACTCGGTTGCTCGTAGATGCACCCTACTTTTTGGATCGGTGGTAGCTCACGAGGGTGACTTTATAGCCTCGTTGAATCTTTTATAGTCCACCTCCCATTTGTAGGACAAGTAAGACCTGGTTGCTAAGGAAAGCATCCTCTGTTGGTGTCTTTTCTTAAGTAATGTCTCCATTGGAACAATCATAGCATAGCTTGCGAAGGTTAGAATTAGATACCTTAGTGATCTTCCCTATATCCCTGTCTCTTCCATCCTTGTTGCTGCTCAAGGGTTAAGTTTAGACTTAGTTTCTCACATGTTTTCCCTATGATAAAATATAAATAATGATACTCTGGAATACTCTCGGGTAAAGTGTTACATCGGTATTGCGCATGTGGATAACCTTATTTTCTTATATACATTTAATTCATATCAACAAGCATTTCTAGTGCCGTTGCCGGGAAAAACGGTTGTTGAGATAACTTCGAACCTAGCTTAACCTTACATTATACTTTTATCCTTTTCATTTTCCTTTTTAGTTTCTCATCCTTATGGATGCCATAGATTCCACTCCTATCTACCAATATGCTACACCCACGAGCACTAGCCATAGGCCAAAAGAATCATCAAAGCCTATCATAACACCTATCTATGAGCTACGCCGTCTTTGGTTGCAATGGTCTAGAACCAATCTTTTTTAGGAAAGGTAGACAAAAATATTTATCTTCACTTACAAGAGTTTGAACAGATCTGTGACTGCCTCTGCATACAGGGCATGTCCGATGAAACCTTAAGATGAAAGCTTTTTCCTTTCTCTTTGAAGGGAAGAGCTAAAGAATGGTATAATCAAACTGTAGAGAAGAAGCATGGAGATTGGGAAACTTTATGTTCTAGCTTTTGCTTAGACTTCTTTCCCATCTCTAAAGTAGTTAGCCTTAGAGCTAAGGTCCTATCTTTTAAACAAGAAGATAATGAATCTTTAGCCGCATCCTAGGAATGTTTTAACTCTCTTATAGACTATGGACCAGACTTAGCCTTACAAGACCACATTCTTCTTCAACACTTCTACATGGGTCTTAAAAAGAAAACCTCAAAGTTTCTTAACATAGCTTCAGGAGGATCATTCTTGCACATTTCTACCATGAAAGCAAGAAAGATCCTAGACAAAATTTTAGCAGATAAACCTGAAAAACCACCAGAAGAGAATCCTTTAGAAGAAGAATCTTAGATAGCTGAACCTGAACTTTTGCCATATCC
Organism: Saccharum hybrid cultivar R570; assembly: GCA_038087645.1. NCBI lineage: Eukaryota > Viridiplantae > Streptophyta > Magnoliopsida > Poales > Poaceae > Saccharum > Saccharum hybrid cultivar. The sequence continues at coordinate 4,846,333 of JAQSUU010000510.1, forward strand.
ATCACAAACCTTAGCTATCCTTATTTTCGAGCCATCGGGAAAGGAGGAAACTCCAATTTTAGACTTTATGCTTGATTTTGAGGATGAACTTTTTATTGAATACAAAAACACCTCGAACTACTACTCTATAAGGAAGCCCTAGGAGTCTAAGAAATCATCACTCCAAAAAGAACCTCTAGATCCTTCTAAGGAAGCTTTCCTTAAAGGGACTATGAAAGAGATAGTGTCCATCAAAAGCAATGAATGGTTAGAAGAATCAGAGTTTTCCTCTGATGTGATCCTCCTGGATTCACCTTCTATCTCAATCCATTGCCAAATTCATAAAAGGCCCTTTCAAAGCCCTTTATAATCTAGTTGTGGGTGTTAATATCATGTCTGCATCATTTGCTCATAACTTATTAAGGCACATGCCATTAACCCCAACAACAAAGCTATTAAAAAACCCTTCAGGACACATTGTCCCAAGTTGGGAATTTTGTATGTGCTACTAATCCAGGTAAAAGGCACCATGGTTCATTTGAGCTTTTATATTTTTTATATCATGGAATTTGACCTGTTGATAGGACAACCAATTGAAAGGCTTATTCAAGAAGGATAAATAGGGAAATTGAATATTCACCTTGGGAAAAACTTTAAACTCCCTTTGTCCATCACTCATTCTTTAAATGCTAAGATTGAGTCGTGTCCTAAGCCTGATCCAATTAAAGAGGATAAGGTAGCATCTCTTGAATACTTAATCGAATCCAACCTTGAAGATGTTAATTGAACCCAACCTTGAAGATGATGTTCAGTTCTTCATCGAGGAAGAAGACGATGGTCCACTAGATTCTAAACTTCTCGATGAATTGCTACAGCCACCTAAACCTCCCATTGAGCTTGAACCTCTGTCTGTCGGTCTTAGATATGCTTTTCTTAATAATGATCAGGAATCTTCTATGATCATAAATGATAAACTCTCTCAGAAAGAAACCTTGCGCTTAATAACTATTTTAGAAAAGCATCGATCAACTTTTGGCTACTCACTCCAAGACTTGAAAGGAATCAGTCTTACTCTTTGCACCCATCACATCCCTATAGATCTAGATACTATACCTTTTAGGGGGCCCTAGCATAAGCTTAATAATGCGATGAGAGAGATAGTTAAGAAAAAGGTCTTAAAACTCTTGCACACCAAGATCATTTATCCCGTGTCATATAGTGAGTGGGTAAGCCCTATTCAAGTTGTGCCTAAGAAGGGAGGCATGACTGTTGTTAAAAATGAAAAGAATAAATTAATTCCCCAAAGAACCGCCACTAGATGACGGATGTGCATTGATTATAGAAAGCTTAACAAGACAACAAAAAAGGATCACTTTCCATTGCCCTTCATTGATAAAATGTTAGAGCGACTAGCGAGCCACTCTTTTATTTATTTTCTTGATGGGTATTCAGGATATCACCAAATCCTGATTCATCCTGATGACCAAAGCAAAACCACTTTTACTTGTCCATATAGAACTTATGCTTACCGCATAATGTCTTTTGGATTATGTAATGCTCCAGCTTCTTTTTAAAGATGCATGATGTCTATATTTTCTAATATGATTGAAGAAATCATAGAAGTTTTCATGGATGACTTTTTTGTTTATAGAAAAACTTTTGATGATTATCTTGAAAATTAAGACAAGGTTTTATAAAGATGTAAAGAAAAGCACTTAATCCTTAATTAAGAAAAATATCATTTCATGGTTAGAAAAGGAATAGTGCTAGGGCACCTAGTGTCTGAAAGAGGAATTGAGGTAGACAGAGCTAAAATTGAAGTAATTGAACAACTACCTCCACCTGTAAATGTTAGAGGGATTAAAAGTTTTCTTAGTCACGTTGATTTTTATCATCGATTCATAAAAGATTTTTCACACGTTGGCACGTTGCTAGAACACTTACTAATCTTTTGGCCAAGGATGTTCCCTTTGAATTTAATGATGCATGCTTGAAATCTTTTAACATTCGTAAGAAAACACTCATCTCTGCACCAATCATTCATCCCCCTGATTGGTCTTTGCCTTTTGAAATCCTATGTGATGCTAGTGATTATACTGTGGGGCAGTGTTGGGACAAACAAAAGATAAAAAACATCATGCAATTGCTTATGCTAGCAAAACTTTGACAGGGCCACAACATAATTACACAACAACTGAAAAGAACTCCTATATGTTGTTTTTGTTATTGATAAGTTTAGATCTTACTTAGTAGGAGCTAAGGTGATTATTTACACTGATCATGCTGCTTTGAAATACCTGCTCACTAAGAAAGATGCTAAACCTCGCTTGATAAGATGGATTTTACTACTCCAAGAATTTGACTTAGAGATAAAAAATAAAAAGGGAGTAGAAATTTTTGTTGTCGATCACTTGTCTAAAATGTAGTTTGAAAATCCACAGGAGCTGCCTATCAATAACTCACTGTGGGACGACACGTTCTATCAGATCATCCGATCCGACCCCTAATATGCAAATATTATCAATTTTATGGTTGTAGGATATGTACCACCAGGGGCAGATAAAAGAAAGCTCATTTGCGAAAGTCGTCATCACATATGGGATGAACCGTACCTCTTCAGAGTCTACTCAGATGGACTTAGAAGATGTTTGCCGACTGAAGAAGGAATCAAGATTATTGAAAGATGCCACTCATCACCATATGGAGGTCATTATGGGGTATTTTGTACTCATGCAAAAATCTGGCAAAGTGAATTTTTCTATCCAACTATGTATAAAGACACGAATGATTTTATCTGAAGGTGTGGAGCATGACAGAGGCACGAGAACATCAGTTCAAGAGATACCATGCCACTCATAAATAACCTTCGGATTGAACTCTTCGATGTCTGGGGCATTGACTACATGGGACTATTTCTGAAGTCAAAGAATTATGAATACATCTTGGTGGCAGTAGACTATGTTTCTAAATAGGTTAAAGCCATGCCATGCAGAGCTGCTGACTCTAGAAGCTCCAAGAATATGTTCAAAGAGATAATATTTCTAAGGTTTGGTGTCCCAAGAATGGTGATAAGTGATGTAGGATCTCACTTCATTGATAAAAGCTTTCAACAGTATTTGTCAAAACATGGAATCCATCACAATGTCGCTACTCCGTACCACGCTTAGACAAGTGGTCAGGTAGAAACATCAACCAAGTAAATCAAGAATATTCTTCAGAAGACGGTCAATGAAATGGGAACAACATGGAAGGACAGGTTACCCGATGCTTTGTGGGCGTACAGAATGGCCTACAAAACATCGATTGGAATGTCACCATACCAACTAGTCTATGGGAAAACATGTCACTTGCCTGTTGAGCTAGAATTCAAAGCTCACTGGGCTATTAGAAGATGGAACATGGATTTGAAAGCAGCAGGAATAAAAAGAAAGATGCAACTCTCCAAGCTTGATGAATGGCAAGAAAAATCATATCACAATTTCAAGATTAATAAGGAGAGAACCAAAAGATGGCACGATAAGAGGATAAAGAAGAAGGATTTTGCCCTGAGAGATAAGGTATTACTTTTTAATTCTAGGATGAAATTATTTGGCCATGAAAAACTTCGAAGCAAGTGGGAAGGACCATTCAAAGTCATAAGCACTTCATCGCATGGAGTGGTGACACTTCAAAACAACGAAGCTATGTTATTTAAGGTAAATGGTCACTGTCTCAAAATCCTTTTGGAGCCCAATAAAGGTCCTGAGGAATTAGACATAATAGAATTTATCATTTTCCCATAGTTATAGGCCCATACTTTCCTCTTTTCAATTCATAGTGCGGAATTATGTTTTTTGGGATTAGAAAGTCGCTAGAAGGCAACACGAAAAAGGGGCCCGCAAGAGGACACTAGGCCAGGTCGCTCGACCCAAGCCTAGGTCGGCTGACCCAGCCCAGCCCCGCCTCACCGCCACCTTTTTGCTTCGTGAACCTTCCACCATATTCTCGTAGATTTTGGATATTCCTGATAGATTCGATCATTCGCCACCACGATAAGCCATTAGGGTTGGATCTTGACCCCCTGGTGCAAGTTGAACCCCCTATATGAACAACCCTCTGCTAGCCTCCAACCTCATTCCATCAAAGCTTTCCTTCCTTCTTGCATAGGATCTCTCTACCTTCTAAAACTCCCAAGCAAATCATTCCCTTTGGGATGGATCTCAACCAGCCACCTCCAGTAGATGACTCCCTAGCCATCATCCCTATTCTAGAGCCAACTCCTCTTGTTGCCATTCCTCCTAAGCCAAGACAGTGGAGCTACGAGCATTCCTACTATGCCCAAGTTTGCCAACCGACGCTTCCTTCGCCGCCAGAGCGTCTACTTCTGAAGGATGCTCCACCGAAGGGCCCGATTGTCAGGCTGCCAAAGGACGTCAAGCTGTTCCCTCCGAAGGCCAACGAGATGCTAATAGGAGTGAAGCTGGACAAGCTAGGCTAAGTCGTCTGTGCTAAGTACACTACTGGCACTCCTCGTCCTACCATTGATGGAGTTCGTGCTCATCTAGCGAAGGTCAAGTTCATTCCACCAAAAGAAGTACCCAAGAAGGCACTGCCACCTCCATAGGATCAAGCATCAAAGCGTTAGAGGACTACAGTGGCAGACCTAGAGAAGCAAGTTGCATTCCTTACTAAAGTAGTTAAGTCCGTAGATGAGAGCCACCACATCCTCGCTAGGACCGTCTTAACTACGAACCATAGGGTAGATCTAGCAGAGACTGAGCAAAAAGAAATTAGCAACTCAATTTGAGATTTTCTCTCACGATACCCCTAACAAGGGTAAGAAGTCAAGCTAAAGTTAGGTTAATAATTAATAGGGCACAAGTTAGGTCATTGGGTATGTCACCTAAAAGTTACGGTTGTCGTTATAGCTAAGATGGTTAGAAGATTGTAAGATTGGTTTGAATACTAAAGTGCCTTATTATTTTATTAATAGAAGTTGGTTGCCATCACTCTCTATTTTCTTTAGATATGTGTTTTTGTCTCCATATTGTTGTGCATGAAGGAGAATAGGAAACAAGTGTGGTGGAGAAGCACGACAAAGATGAATACGATCACAAAAGTCATGAAATTCAGAAAGAAACGACGTAAGGACCACACATGACAAAGCGGGCCCTGAACTAGGCCTAGGCTAGGTCCCTCGACCCACCATGGTGTCTCCTCACCTCGTCCTTCGTCCATGGTCGGGTATGAGCCCAATACACTCTATTTTCATATATGTCACTTTTCGTTTCGAACCAAATTGAAAATCCTTTGATAAAACAACTTAAAACATGAAAGAAAGATTATGTTGCCATGACTTAAGGGTAGACTCACATAACACTTTTCCTAAAAGTCTTGCTACTATTAGAAACTTATTTTAGGGACCCCTTGTTACTTAAGTTGTTGTGGAATATGAGATAGTAAGAATAATGAGAACTTGAGTCTGGATGTCTAGTCATTAGAGAATTTTATTTCAAAAATTAAAATAAATAGCTACATCTCTCCTTTGTAGTAGAGCAATGTCCTACCAAAGCCATATTCAGGATAGATAAACTTTCTACATATACTACTTGTGTTTGTATTGAGTTTGGTCAAATCTTGTGACCTGTGTTGAGAAACTTATTATGCTCCCAAGATCAAGATCACGTACACTCCACATATATTCTGCTGCTCCTACACTGCGAGTATACAACAACATGTTTTCCATCCACCAAAAATGTTCTCCTCCTACACTGGGAGAAGACACAAAAAGAAGTTTGTTAGGAATAAATGCTCCAAGTTCTTATTAATGTCTTTCTTAAAGTTTTTCAATTGTAGAAAGAGGCATGTGGCTATGCAAAAGAAAAGTATTAAAAAAATGGACAAGTGTCCAAGATATCAAAAATAATGGGTACTCAAATGCCCGCCATAAAAAAAGAGAGAAAAGAAGATTAGAGAAAAAGAAAGAAAAGGTAGCCCATGTTCTCTAACAAAAGTGTTTTCCAAGTTTCAAACAAGAGAGATATGTTTTAAAGAGCATAGTAGAAATAGGATAGCCACTACATATTCCACACACATGCACATCTTGATCGAAGAGTATGACATTTTTCTCCTTAGATCCTTGTTTTGACTTTACAATATATGCAACGCAACTATGTTTTCATTTTTATCCCTACTTGAGCTCCGCATAAGCTTTTAGAAGTAGACAAAAATAAGGCATCAATTATCTATGCCTTGGTGAGGATCCATAAATACCATATATATAAGTGATTTGAGAGTACTACAAGAGGGAGAAGGTAAGGTATGTTTTATTTTCAAAACTTATGCAAAAATTTCAATTGACTTGACTGAAGGAAGAAGGTGATCTATTTCAAGCTGTTTCATTCTTCAACCACCCAAAGTTTCATGGTAGACACATTGAATCCCACAGAGCTTGTATGGCCAGAAATGGTTTTATGTTGATGTCTTGTCCTAAGGTTATGTTTATAGTGATCCATCCTTTTCTCGAGGACGAGTAAAAGCCTAAGTGTGGGGGAGTTTGTTGACGGTAGTTAACAACCATCATGAATCGTCAACTTAACTCAAAATAGTTGCATAAAAGGAATCACCAACATAGAATAGGGGTTAAACTAACAGAATTCTATGAGTTTTCGTGAATCTGTGTTTCGCAGGGATTAAACAGGAAAAGAGTCAAAGATGACCCACATGTCAGACTAAAAAGTATATTCTATACGGGAACCAAGTCAAGAAGATTCTAGAGAACACGAGAAGGCAAACCACCAAAGGGGGCCCACCTGGCATTCACCTAGGTCGGCCGACCCCACCCTAGGTCGGCTAACCTAGGTGGGTCCTACCTGTCAGCCTCCTCCGTAAGTCGGTTCTCCACCATCTTAGAGTTTTCATCTTTGTCGTTGATTGAAGTTGGTTTGATCCGAGGGCTCTAGTTTATTCCACCGGTCTATATAAGCAGGACCTTACCTCCTAGGTCAGAGCATCCTCATCCTGGACAGAAATCATGAGCCTCCTCTACAATCAAGAAACCTTAGATAGGATCAAAAGCCAAGCATTCAAGAGGAGATTAGTCTTATAGTCTTCCAAAGATTAGGACTAGTCTTATTTAGAAATAGAGAGATAGAGTATTGGGGAAGAGTTTGAAGGAGTTGCCGGCCTGTTGATGGCTTCTCTACGGCTTGTACCTGTGGGATCAAGTTCCATTGGAGGTTGCTTCTGAGATTTCTCTGGTATTCAACTTCTAATTCAAGTAAGTAACATTGCTATTATTGTTCTTCCGGTTTATGACTCTTTTTGAGTACTTTAATCTTGGTAGCTCCTTAATTGAAGTAGTAACTCTAGTGTAAGCATGGTGCTTAGACTCGGTTACTCGTAGATGCACCCTACTTTCTGGATCGGTGGTAGCTCACGAGGATAACTTTAGAGCCTCGTTGAATCTTTCATAGTCCACCTCTTATTTGTAGGACAAGTAGGACCTGATTGCTAAGAAAAGCATCCTCTGTTGGTGTCTTTTCTTAAGTAATGTCCCCATTGAAACAATCATAGCATAGCTTGTGAAGGTTAGAACTAGAGACCTTAATGATCTTCTCTATATCTCTATCTTCTCCGTTCTTGCTGCTCAGGGGTTAAGTTTAGACTTAGTTTCTCACAAGTTTTCTCTGTGGTAAAATATAAATAACGATACTCTGAAATACTCTTTGGTGAAGTGCTATATCGGTATAATATCTGTGAGCTTACGGATAACCTTATTTTCTTGTGCACATTTAATTTATACCAACAGTGAGGCAATGCCGCACCTAGAGTGAGGCGCTGCCACTGTGAGGCACTGCCGCACTCAAGTGAGGCAGTGCCACACCTTGAGTTTAACTTTCGTTACAAGTTTGTTTTAAACACGCCTATTCACCCCCTCTAGGCAACATCAAGGTCCTTTCAGCAAGCCTGATCAGATTTCTGGATCAGGCTCAGACAGAGCCTTAGCGGGCTATCCATGGAGTTTACAGTGTAAAAATAGCTAAAAAAAATATTCTGGGCCGAGAAAAATTTTCTAGGTGGTGGGATTTGTGCCCCAGCAGTGCTAGTGCTCATACGCCGGCGCCCGGACGCCCAAGCTGCACTCCCATTTCCCGCGCTCGGGCCAGCATGCCCTCGCCCGAGCCTGCATTTCACGTGTCCACGCGGGCCTACGCTGCTCGGACGACGCCCGCACCGCCTGACCTCGCGCAGGGACCACTCTCGTTCTCTCTGCTTCTCACGCGCATTGCAACATGTGCAACACTTGCAATATATGTTCTAAACAGCTGAAACACTTGCACCGTACGTCTAAAACACTTGCAAAACACTAGAAAAACTTGAAAACACGTGTGTAGTCATTGCAAACATATGCAAACATATGCAAACATCGAGATAAAACACTTGCAATATACATATAAAAACACTTGAAACACTATATATATATATATATATATATATATATATATATATATATATATATATATATATATATATATATATATATATATATATATATAAGGAGAGTATACTCTATAGCTAGCTACAAAATAAGTTATTCTGTAGCCACCTCCATTTACGCTAATTTTATATACTAATTTACGACAATGTCAGTATATATTTACGATAGTTGAATTACTATAACACATGGGGATATTTACCATAATATTATAGTAAATCATATAGTAATGAGTTAATATAATCTCGTAAATTAGCATAGCAATTATCGTAACTCAAAGTGGCTACAGAATAAGTTATTTTGTAGCCAGCTATACGGTAATAGTTCTCTCTCTCTCTCTCTCTCTCTCTCTCTATATATATATATATATATATATATATATATATATATATATATATATATATATATGCAACATCATGTTCTAGTTTTGCAATATCCAAATGAAACACTTGCAAAATACGTCTAAATCAGATGAAACATTTAGAACATACACTTAAAACATACATGTATAGCCCATTGCAACATGTGCAACATCCTGATCTACTTTTACAGCATCCTTATAAAACACTTGCAACATACCTCTAAAACATCTGAAATATTTGAAATGTACACTTGCAACATGTATCGTATCTCGGTGTGGCCTCCTCTACCGTCTGCATCGGGGTGCCGCACCCATAGCAGGAGGCGAGGCCGGAGGGCTCCCGCGCCAGGGCCCGACGCTTCTCCTTGCGCAGTGACCTCAATGGCTAGCTGACGGCCGAGGGAGCGGTCGTCACGCGTGGGCGTGGCGTTGCGCCGTCAGGCGAAGCAGGCCATAGAGCAGAAGCAGTGGTAGGAAGCAGCGGGGCGGCACGATGGAGCAGGGAAAGGAGCAGCGTGGGGTGACTAGTGGGCCACAGAGCAGGAGCAACGGGGCGGCCGACGGAGTAGGAGCAAGCGAGGTCAACGTCAACGTGCGGAGCAGACTGGAGCAGGTCTCTCGTCTCTTTCTCCTTTTCTCATCCAACCGGCGCAACGGAATAGACGGACGTGGATACTGTAATAAAAAACAAGCAGACGCAGAGCAGATGTTTATTGGGCTGGTATGTAGGCCCATGGAAGGGCGTCCGGACGGACGTCCTGTACATAGCATTTCCATTTGTGCACAAAGGCGGTTGGGCTGGACCAAATTTGCTCGGATCTAGTAGGCACATTTGCTCCTTCCATCTTCCTACTCTTTTCAGGCTTGCCTCACCGCCCTATGAGTAGCACGTGACCTTCCATATCCTGCTCCACCTCACGATAGTTCTCCATGGCATTGAGTTCATACATCGCGCCATGATCCTCGTCATACTATTGCATTTCTCTTGTTTCTTTTATGTTGTGTTATATGCTAGATTCTGATTAAAAAGAAACCAAAAGTTGATCGATCTGCAAATAGGAATATATTTGCTTACATACTTTCCGAGTGCCAGCCAGGCGACCAGCACCTGCGTACAAGTATATATTACAGTGTAGAGAGTACAGGCTTGTCGTCATACAAAGCATCACAACTGTCTTGCAAAGAATAAGCTTAATCTACTTGGAATATGTTTAATGTTTTGGTCTAGTCCTAATAAAGGGAAAAAATTAAACAGTCACCCCTAAATTAAGGCTCATCAACCCAAATAATATACTGCTGCTGCTCTTAAACTAAACGCCAACATAGTTTTTTTTTTGCCCTTGAGGGCACATGCTCTCAACTTTCCATCCAATCCAATGGATGGGAAGGTGCACTTCTCAATGCGAATCCAATGGATAGGAAGGTGAGAGCATATGCCCTCAAGGGCAAAAAAAAAACAAAAAAACAAAACTTTACCAACCAAACGCCGATTAGCAATGCTGCGACACACATGACACATCACACCATATAAAATATCTCTACAGCTAAGCAGCTTAGCACACGTACGAGCTCTGAACAATCATGGTGCCATCATCCTTTTCCCGGGCCAGTTCGTACGTGCGCGCATCAGTGGCGAGCGGAAGGCGCGGGACACAAGCCGGAAAACTTGCGCCCACAACCGCCAGCAACTACAATAATCACGGTAAGTTTACGACCCAACCGACAGCCCTAACCATCGTGCTCCTGCATTGCGGCTAAGGTTTTTTTTTTCTCCCATCCGTGGTCGCATTGCGCACGCTCTACTACAAATGAATACTATTCTATCAGGCTGTTTTCACCATGTTTACGACCCGACAGTCCAAATGGCAAACATATTTATCTAAAGAAAGATGTAAAAAGACCATGCATTTAAACGATGATCATCAAAATAAAGAAGGCCATATTTGTCTAAACTGGATAAAGGATAGTGTAGAGCTAGCCTGCATATCATATCAGTGACTGTTCAATAAAATAGACCAACAGGTGATGTCCCCATTAATTTTCCTGAGAACAATGAGAACTGCATTTATTGTGTTACTAAGGGAACAATGGTACTACCCACGAATTCGCCAAGCAATTTAATCACAAGACATTTGCCTTATTATGCCAGTACGTACGTGAGTGTCCAAGTCTGTATTTGTGTTAATAAGAAAATGTTCGTTATTTTTTCTTCACTGTGATTCGTTAATGCTACTGTATGAGCTTCTAAACGCCATTAAAATATCAGACGTATGCCTGACGCTCTCTCAACATCGGTCTCTCTTCTATCCACTCATTCTTATCCACACTTTTCACCACACATTAGTGTCTTTCCAGTTCCAACTAGTATTCACCCAAACAGACACTCGTTGACCTCTCTCCTCCCCTCCTCTCTCTCTTGTATTCCCATGGCGCAGTAGCCCTTCGAGACGGCAACGCTTGAACCCGGCGTGGCATAGCATGGATCCTCCGATGGGGTCTCTCACTCTTCCTTGTTCGCGAACTCCTTCATGGTGGGAGCGTCCTCTGGTGGCGGTGGTGCTCGTGCGCCGCCGCTCGCCCGCCGGCTCCGACCCCGACAACTGGAATCGACCGGCTCAAGCTTCCCCTCCCTATGTTGCAAATATATATTCAGGTGTTTCAGTCGTTTCAAAGGTATGTTGCAGTTATTTTTTATGAATGTTGCAAAAGTAGATTGGAAGATGTTGCATATGTTGCAAGTGCTTCAGAAGCATGTTGCAAGCGTTTGTTCAAAATGTTTCATCTGTTTCTAGACGTATGCTGCAATCATTTTTAATCTGGATGTTGCATATGTTTACACACATATGTTGCAACAGTACGTTCCAAATATTTTAGCTGTTTCAGTCTTATGTTGTAGTAAGTGTTTTTTCATGTTGCAATTGTTTTATCTGGATGTTACATATGTTTCACACACATGTTGTCGGCATTGGTGTCCATGAGGGTGGGCAGGCCAAGCAGTGGCCACTGACGCGTGGAGGAGGCGTAGGCCGCCGCCGGCAGTGTGTGGAGGAGGCACAAGCCGCGCGGCGCTGTTGTGGAAGAGGTGGGACGAGTCTTCTAGGTGGCCTGGAAGAGATATGCGCCATGCTGGTGTGAGAAGAGGCGGGGATGAGCCATCCGAGTAGCGTGGGCAGCGTATCTGAAGCAGACGGTTTGGATGCAAGCGCATGAAACAGAGCTGGCCGGGTGGCGCGTGAATCCGAGCGAATGGGACGAAGCAGCCACGGGCGTCCGGACAGACAAAGACGTCCAGACGTCTGGGCGCTAGTGCTGCCCATTGTGTTCGAGCCGACACGGAAAGCGAAACAGTCTGGGCGGATGGTTTCACATGTCAGCCCTGGTTGGTAGAAGCCCGCTGATTGCAAATTGGAGCAGAGCCGCTCCACATTTGTGAGTTAGCCCTTGTTTAGTTCCCAACTTCTCCCCCCAAATTTCACTATGCAAAAAGAAGATTCCCCGTCACATCGAAATGTCGGCACATGTATGAAGTACTAAATGTAGATGAAATTAAAAACTAATTACACAGTTTTGTTGTACTTTGCGAGACGAACATTTTGAGCCTAATTAGTCAAAGTTTGGACAATTTTTACCAAATAAAAACAAAAATTGCTACAGTGTGACGGGACATTCACTATTCCAAGTTTGGATCCCAAATTTGGGATCTAAACAAGGCCTTAGCCGTTTTGGACTATGCAAAGATCGCCTGTCCTATTGTCCTCTCTCAGTCTCTCACCACTCAACAGAACCTTTATTTTTTGCTTCAACGAAGTAACGAACGCACGCTCCAAAAGCTTGTCGTGTGTACGCACTGTCAGCCCTGTTTGCTTGAAGTTGCTTATCTTTTTCTCACGATAAATCAGCTAACGGTACTTTTTAGCCTGACTTTTCAGCGAAGCGAACAGATAGCCTCGGCCTGCTGGCCCTTTCTACCTGTTCCTTTAATTTCCTCCCCTATATATACACAGTGACCTATTGAGTTTCTCTACGGCTGCACCACCAGTTCAGTGTGACTCGCTGCTGCTCCTCCTCCTCGCTCTCCATTGCTGCTGGAGCGAGTAGCCTCTTTGCCGGGTGTTGCCACAATGATCAAGCTGAGGTGCTCCAAGAAGCTGTTCAGGAGGAGCTCCTCCAAGGGCAGCACCGCCGGCAGCAGCAGCAGCAGCGACGGTGGGGATGCCGGCAGCGGCGGCCGTGGGGAGATCGAGTGGGAGGTGAGGCCCGGAGCCGGAGGGATGCTGGTGCAGAAGAGGGAGGGGAGGCCGGACGTGGAGGTGATCACCGTCAGAGTGGCCACCGGCTTCTCCTGGCATGACGTCTCCATCGGGGCTACCTGCACTTTTGGTGAGTATATAGTGGCCTGAACATTCTTTTTTTGTGACTGCTCGCTCATTTGCTCGCCAGTTTTTCGGTACAGGTCTGCTTTGTCTGAGTTTGGTTGTGTTGTGTGTCCCTAGAAACTTGTTTTGACCGTGCATGATTTTTTTTTGGGCTTTTGTGGTTTCTCCCTTAAATAAAGAGTTTATTAGCACACCTTTTTGTGCTAATAAAAAATTAATGTTCCATAAAGCTCACCTGTAACAACTATGAAGGCTTTGGAACGGTTAGCATGCAAGTATCCTTATGATTCAGCATAGGTGGGTACAACTACAATAAGCTGGTTGCAGAGTACTGCTACGAAGGCTTTGGAACGCAGCCCTGTTCGCTTGGCTTATCAGCCGTACTTTTTAGTGAAGGAACAATATTTTTCTCTCATAACAAATCAGTGAACAGTACTTTCAGTCATAGCTTTTCAGCGAAACGAACAGGGCCTTAAAGACTGACAACAAATCAGCGAATGGTACTTTCAGCCATGTTTAGTTCTAAATGCAAGTATCTAGCGCACACTGACAAAAAAAACTGTTCAGCTGCAGTTTGGGCCCTCATGGATACTAGTAATACTGAAACTGAAAGTATTAAAAATCAACTTTGGCAAGGACTAAACAGGCCAATGCCAGTTGACTCACCTGTCGCCTAGTTTACATAGCCAAGATCCTGCCATCCAGGCACTTTTAGCACTTGCATTTCTGACCATTGGCATGTGTCCACCACTAGCCAAGTCACCTACATCATCAACACAAAAATGACTGGTGAGTGTGTCAACAGTCATCACCCAAGTCACCCTCAACAACTCCATAAAACCACAAGTATGGCCCTAGGTAACAGGGATGTTCAGGCATGCATAGAGAGGCACAATTAAACATCAGTGACATGGGCATCCTCCACACATGACCATTCAGACAAGGGACCTGAGTGGAACGAACCTTCATAATCTGTGGACAAGTGTGTTTTCTATTTTTTTAAGAAAAAAAATCAACTGTTTTCATTTACTCTTCTTCAGAAAACAAAAACAAACCAAACACGAGAAATTGGGCTGGAGATCTAACGCGTGTGTCCGTGCGAAATTGTTGCAGCGGAGCTGAAGGCGCTGCTGTCCATGGTGACAGGGCTTGAGCCACGGGAGCAGAGGCTGTTGTTTAAGGGCAAGGAGAGGGAGGACGGCGACCACCTCCACATGGTCGGGGTGAGGGACAGGGACAAGGTGCTGCTCCTCGAAGACCCTGCCCTCAAGGACATGAAGCTCCGGGCCACGCTCGTGGCCCAGACCGCGCAGAGCCCATACCGGCCTTTCATCAAGGTGTAGAGTGGCCCAGCACGGCCCGCGGCGTGTGCCTCGACAACAGCTTCTGATCAATGGCGCCATCAGCTGGTCAGGCTTCTTCTCTTAATAATAGATACTACTAATCAGCTGATTAGTTTTATTAATATTGCTAAAAGCCTTATGCCGGTGGCTTAATCAAGTAGGAGTATGTATGTGTGATGTGATTTACTGCTCCTAATCGCTGACCGACTGCCGTGAACAAGTGCTATGTACCACTCTACTCCGTAAGAGATTTGGTCCATTCGGATGGTCTGCTGGACCATCCGAACCAATATCCAAGTCTGTCGCGCTGTTTAGTTTGAGATGCTGGTTCATATCGTCCATCATAAACTGAATTTGTGAGGGTTAAACAAGTCAAGTGGAACCGAGTGTGTAAAACCAGAAGGCGATTATTCATCCGTGAAGCCATCCGCATCACCCATCATGCACTCGTTCACTTCTTTCCCTCGCTCGTCATAAAACACAACAAAGTACAATTATCGCCTCTATTAGTGTTTTTTTTCCATTGCAACACTGGGCATAATTCTACTGTATGATAAAAGAAACAAAAGGTTGACTAATTGTAAAATTTTGGGGCGAATAGGCTGGGGATCCCATTAGACTTGGTCAAGAGGGAGCTTGACCGGGCTCAACCAAAACCAAATTGGACAAGGTTAGTGTGTTACTCTGAGGAATTCGAAGGCACATAAAAGGAGACATGGTATAATAGATAGTCATAATAAACATGGTTGTTATGTTACAAACTAGGTTGTTTCGATCTCATATCAAAACATCAATTATATTCTAATTGTTTGTGTTTCGTGAAAACTCATGTAACTGTAATGATTGGCTACAAACAAAATCTTATGAACAACATGCTCAAAGCATCCTCTTTTTGGCAACACATATTCAAACTCAAGTTATCGTATAAAACCATATACTCCACAACCCTGCCTACATTGTTGTCAAATTCTGACGTGGCACGGTCCGCCACAGTGGACGGAGCATTGACCTTCTTGTTCGTTGACCTCGACTTTGACCACCGCTCAGTCCGTGCTAAAGTGGTCGGACATTATTCTGTTCCCATTGCAATGCACGGACATGATCCTAGTAAATCAATAAGTTTTGAAACTATATATATGACAAGCTCCCCCTAAATATGTGCATATATGTTTTGAGTCAACAATTTGGCATGAAAAAGCCACATATGCACAATTTTAGTAAAAGTGCAAAGAACGAGTCATATACATGCTTTCATACATGTGCAAAGGTGTCACATAAATATCTGTGATGCATATGGCATGAATATCACACAACAAAGAAGTAGAAAGGCATACACCATCACAAATGATACAAGTCCACGGCCATACAAGAAAGATATGAAGATAAAAGAGACGATAACAGTCAAACACCAAAAAGAAAGATGGTGTCGAAGAAAGCGCCTCACACTTCAAAGTCAGTGTTGTCCGACTCTTGAATGTCACCATGCTGCTAGCCACCGGAGGTCGAAGGGTAGCAGGCGGGGTAGTGAGCGTCAAAGCTAGGGTCAAAGAGATAACCTGCTAAACCATAGGTGTCTTGTGCCCATCCAGTGGACGAGCTGGCACCTACACCCTGCTGAGCGTGGGAAGAGGACTGAGGCTGCTCGTGGAGGTCGTACCGAAGCTACTGTGAGAAGGACTGGTGCTACTCGGGCTGCTCAAAGGACTGCTCCCGGGGAACGGGCTGCCAGGGGTCTTGGGGAGGCGGCTGCTGTCGCTGGTAGGCCTATTGGTACTGAGGGTGAAACCACTTGGGTTGCTGAGGAGGTGGAGGTGGAGGCAAAACTGGGGACAAGCGAACACCTGCCTGCTCTGCGATAGCCTTGCGCTGAACCTCAGCGCGGTGGAACTGCTCCTGCACAAACTGTTGATGCTGTCGAATGGCCTCATTGTTGGCCATGCACATCCCAAAGACTGACCTAATAGCCCTCAAGAGAAGACCCTTGCCTCTCCCCCTGGATGGGCGAGGGCGGGTCCGAGGACTAGCTGCAGCGACGGCTCTGGAAGTCATCTCAAATCCCTGTGGAGGCGACAACGGGGTGAACCTGAGGACTGTGGCTAAGGCGGAGACTGATGTTGAGGCTTACTAGGCTTGCGACCTCTCTTCTTCTTAGCTGCCTCATCAATCTTGACTGGCCTGTAATACTCATGCCTCTCCTTGTTAGAGAACTCCTTGTTGGTGACAATCTCAATCATCTTCATAATGAAAGGAGCATAAGCGCATGACTTTATGGGCTCAAAGGAAGTGATCTTGATCTGGCAATAAATAAATTCAAATGCATCGAAGGACTGCTCATCACCCTCCTTGAGAGCCACCAACAAAGTCTTGACATTAGATAAAATACTTGTGGCAGCTCCAATCTTGGGACAAATAGCCTGGCACACAAGTTAATGTATCTGTAATATTTCTTCATGTTGTGGGTGGTGAACATATCAGACTCAGAGGCATGATCATAATAGCAATAAGAGAGATCAACATCATCAGTACTACCTCTCAAAACATCATCACTACTAGCCCGCAACAAAGGTTTGGCTAGATTGTCAGGACCAAAACCAAGAATGGCAGCAAATCTACCATAAGAAACAGAATAGTTGTGGCCCTAAATCCAAAAGTGAACAATCTCATGCTGCTCCTCAGACGGGGCCTCATACCAAACTATGGCATAAAACTGAGCAATGACCTTAGTGTTCCAAGGATACTGCATGGTGAGCAGATCCTTGAAACCACACCGCTCCAGAGTGGCAAGAGCCTTGTCCATATCTGGACAACCGAGGTTAACATAATGCAGCCAATCAATCCATTTCTGAGGCACCACAGGATGTTTCTTTCATAAGATAGCAGAGTTACAATAATCTAGCTGAAACAGACTTTGAAAACGGTCATCATCAATGAACTCAGCAGTCGCATCATCAACTGGATCACAGATCCTGTGGTCAAACACCCCTGCCTGATTCCGGGTGTAATCCTTAGACCGAGGCGGCTCATGAATAGGGTTAGGATTGATCTTACCTTTCTTCATGACAAGCCGGTCATGCACCAGTTCAAGGGCAAAACCCTCATTGGGTAGGTCCAAATCAAAAGCCGACCAGGAAACGAGGGCCTTGTTCTGGGAGGCACCGACCTTGCGCTGAGGGCGCACCGGCGGCACTCGGTGCCTGCTCATTGGAGGTGCGAGCCGGCTGCTTCCCACGCTTGGGACAGGGCTAGGAAGCGGCGATGTCGGCATCGGGGATGTAGGAGGCATCACCGGCACCAGACTCGGAGTCGAAATCATCACGAGGCAGCCTCTTGTGACCCATGCTTGCTGAACAAAAAAGAGGATAACGGCATAAGAGACATGGCACTAGAGATAAAGCGAAGGCGAGCGTGCACTACGGGCTACGACCGCGGGCAAGCGGTGGATGCGATTAGCAATGCCGGGTACTAGTCACATGAATAGTAAACACAAAGTACATCATGGACACAAAGAACACTAAACCTTTTGATCTAATTTAAGATAAAAAATCGCTACAGCAAGACAATGTAGCATGGGGTTCACGAATAATAAGATCTAGGGAAGGATTTGACCGAAGGGCGAAGGAATAGGCTTACAAAGTGACACGTAAAGAGATCGGGCGAGGAGAAGCACCTTGAAGCACAAAGAAGAAGTGCGAGGAGCACGTGGAGAAGATGGATAGCACGTGCTCGAGAAGACCGGCCGACGACCACCATGGGCGCACAAGAATAGGACGGTGGGGATGAGGGTTCGGGCACCACCTTGAGGAAGAAAGGCGCAGTGGAAAGAAACAAACGGCCAAAGAGAACGAAGAGGGAGCTCTGACCCGAGGGAGAAAATGCCCCGGGGGGAGAATTTCCGGGCCTAGGTGGCTGGAAATACCGAGGGAGCGGCGAGCGGGGGGCCGGAGTGTGTGTGTGTGTGGAATTACCGGGGTCTAGGTGGCCGGTAATACCGACGGTGGGGGTGGGGCACCGGCGGGGGACGAGGCATGCGCAGGAGATGCGCAACGGGCAGACGAAGGGAGCAGCGAGCAGATTGCGGGGGCAGCTGGACGCAACCGGCGGGCTGTGCGGCTGGGCAGTGGGGGGCAGTGCGGAGCCGGGAGCAGGCTGGGCGCAGGGGACAGGCAGGGGGACAATGGGCTGGGCCATGCGTTTTGGCTCACACAGCGGGCGGCGACGGTTTGGTGACTCGCGCTCACGCTTTCGGAGGGTGGGTGCTGCGAGCTGAAGCTTATGTGTCTCCGTTGCGTGTCTCTTTTCGTGTCTTCGCACACGTGTCCAACATCCATTCGTTGCGGGATTTTATGTGGGGCCAGAAAATGATAAGCACGTGATTAGCGGAGGCAGACTAGACTGACGACTCTGTTTTCTCCTGGCGTTGCGGCTCCGTTTACTCTAGACACGGAAAGACACACGTAACGCTGACACACAAGCTCCAGCCGATGCCGCAGTAGGGGGCATTTTTGGGATGGGGAAGCCTGGATCTGCTCCAGTGCCCGGCTAGCAGAGCCTGTCGCCATCTTCTCCTCTCTCGTCGCGATGTCAACAAGAGCGGACACGGCGGCGGGGCCCGGCGGCTGTCAGCCCAAAGGCGTGGCCGTACCCGAGGGGGCACCTCGGCGGGTGCGGCGGCGGCCTAGCCCCCTCCGAGCAACACCACCGGCTGCTGTGTCACCTGCCGAGTTCGCCTTCACCGCGGCATCTCCTTTCTGTGGCCACCACGGCGCCGACGAGCAGCCTCTGTGGGCCACGGCTGCGTGCAGGCTGCGCTCGCCACTGGCTCTCAGTCTCACGACGCTCCGCGACTACACCCTAGCTGCCTCTCATTATGTTTAGCCAATCAAACGTCATACATCTCATTATGTATATTGTTTTAGCCTTCTATTAATCAACATGTATTGCAAGATTGAATTTTATCTGTCACATGGTGATAGTACGTTGTAACAGAACCGACCAATTATACGAAATTAAGTAAGAAAATCATCCATCAAACAGACGATTTAGCAAACTTAAGCTCGTATAACCCGGTAGTCCGTAAAATCACGACGAATTTCAAACCAACTTACGTACTAGCCAAGATCGTAATAAGTTTAGCGGTCACCATCACAAATTACATAAAAGTTCACATCGCAGATACATCGGAGTTTAAACATAGTTATTACAAACCAAGTTCAAATAAATATAGCGGAAGCATTTAGTTTAAACCACACACACTCACACAGAGTTCAAACTAAAGTGCCAACTGCTGATCATCTCCAACAAAAGCATCAGACGAGAAGTAGGGAATGACCACTGCCCATGGTCCTAAGCTTCACCCATCACAGGATAAAGGCAGTTGATACAGTAGCCGTAACACATCTGCCCATCTGCAACAAGTGGGAACAAAGCCCTGAGTACGAGAAGGTACTCAGCTAGACTTACCCGACATAACCGAAAATAAATGACATCAAGGATCATGATAGGCTTTATGGTAGGGTAGTTGACTCATTTTTAAAAAGACATTTTTAGTAATTAAAGAATCTTTTTCAGAAGCTTTTATATCAAGTTAAATCTTTATTAACCTGTCAACTACATTTACACTTGTACTAGAGTAACATGTAAATAAACAAGTAAGGATAACCAATGATCATTAACAACTCTCATCATGTCATATTCCATATAACTGTCCAAGTGTTCCATCAATATTACTACGATGAAATAACTCAAGTCAAGTGTTCACTATCCAGTGAACGATGGCGATTCGAATCGATTATTAACCAGCTAGTAATTTATTCCTCACACAAACCTCACTCACCCGCTAAAGTAAGATATTGGTCACCGAGTCAACTATTCAGGTAAGTCTCGAGTTTGCCATGAACCACATGTACCCGGGGGCTGCCCGACTGCTCTTTGGCCTTATCATCGCGCCCCCGTGTCCTACCACACCTGCTCTGGTACAGTGTGTTATGGGCAATCCACTCGGCCCGAATAATCTTCCAGCTTCGCGGTCGAAAGGTACATTATTCGGCCAGCTAAATATAAGGCATGCGTTCAACATGACTCGAGGCCCAATAACGGTCAATCCTTAATCGACACAGACGGAAAACACTACAGTCCGAAACCCTACAAGTCTCCGTCCGGTCTCAATTTCACATTAACACTTAGTTATTCTACGATGACATACTTATTCAAGCAGATCCAGGTAACCACCTATAGCTTGCAGGTGATAGGAAATCACCCGACTTCTATCGGTCTAAGCAAGCTAAGCATTTCTTGACTACGAATACCAAGGTAACAAGGATATGGTAGAACAGGGTAAACAAGGTATAATGCGACAACGATTGCAAACAACTCCTAAATGTAACGCATCGGTTAAAGTAAAGCATTAATCAAATATTTGCAAACCGGGAGAGAAATGCTCCGGGGCTTGCCTCTTTTGAAAGAGCTCAGGCGGTGGTCGAGACACTCTGGAAGATCCTCACCGACCTCCTCGTCAGCTTCGGGCACCTCCTGCTCTTGCACCTCGGGTTGCTCTTCCGGCTCCTCGGGAACTGTTACCGGAGTTACTTCTTGCGATCCAGTATGATGCAAATGTATAAGTGCTCATGCCTAGGTGCATTGCAAAGATGACATGTAGAGATCATGATGAATGAGATGTATATGAACATGTTCACTTTATTGCATAAAGTAGGAATACAACTCTTCTACAAGGTAGTCCACATCATCCAAGAACATGTACTCGTATACTATTATATTCTATACCATGCTAAGTCACCCTAGAAATCTAAGATGCTTCAAAGATACACCAAAGCAAATCTTATCAAATAATCTTGCATTAACAAGGTTAATTAAACCCTAGTTGACACTATGTTTGAATAGCAACACTTCTTTTGGTAGCATATAAAAATTTGATAAAATTACAGTAGCTTACTAGCATCTAATCTAGCATGCCATAAAAATTTTATTACATTTGAAGTACTAGAAATGCCTACACAAAAATAACAATCTAAGGCCTAAAAATGAGCATAAAAATACTTTATACTATGAAAAGTATCAAACAACAGATTTAGCATTTTTCCTACATTCTACACAATAAACAATCACTATAGAAAAATTATTATATGCATGTTTTATTTATATTTTTCCTCTCTATCAAAAATAACAATTATTAACAATAATAAGCACTTGTACTCCACATAAAATTTTTCTACAGAACATGCATGGAACATATTTTTCCTAGAAATTAAATTACCCAAAAAGATTAACAAAATTGAAATCATATTTTTCTGATCTTTCTATGATTTATTACATATTTATCAAGAAAACAGCAATTTCAGTGATTAATTAAAAACCCTACAGAAAAGTATTTCAAACTTGACATGCAATATTTTTACATCATAGATCTGGTCCTAAGAAGTCTACCAAAATTTGTTTCACAATTTTTGGAACCAAAATGAGCAAGTTATGAATTTTAGAAGCCTTTTATCGTTTTCTAAAAAAAACATTTTATTTAAATTTTTTTGAATCCAACCGCTCAAGCGCTACACGCACCCCAAAAATGAACCAAAAGAACACACACGAGACAGACATGTGGCCCCGCGACCCCACGGGTCAGTCACAGGGAGAGGGAGAGAGACGCCGGTGGCCACAGCTCGCCAGCGGTGAGGCCTCCGGCCAGGCCAAGGTCACCATGCGGACCACCCTAACTTGTAAATTTCATTCCGGAGCACATTCCGTTTTGGCTATTGGAATAGAACATTTCGGTACCGGCCCATACCGGTATACCATTCTAGACTTTATAATAATAATAATATTAATATGTGAATAAACTTATACATAAATGTATATATAAATATATTTTGACTTAACTTATGGCGTAATTAACATTTTTACCGAACTAAGATATCATTCAACAAGTTCATAAGACCTTATTTCAAAATTTAAACTCCAAAGTTCATACATGGAAAAATATAATACATGCAGCCACGACCGGTATTTGGCCGGTATTGACCGGTATTTGACCCGGTACGAGATTGAGGCTCTTCTATACCGGTTTAGGGGCCGGTACGAGGCATTTCAGCCATTCCGGCCGCTACCGGAATGGAATTCACAACTATGGGACCACCTCGATCTCGCGAACTCGATGGCACACACGCGGTGGCCAACGGAGCTCGGAGGACCGGTCACCGCCGTCCATGGCGGAACGGTGGCGCGGGTGGTCGCCGGCCGGCCATCCTCGACCATGATACGGTCACAGAAAGGGTGCTCGAGCACCGGTGAGTCGAGGCGAACAAGATGCGCGCGCAAGAAGAGAAAAATGTGGAGCGGAGAGGAGTGGCCCACGGAGCGGAAATCTCCGGCGAGCTCGGTCGGAACTCCGGTGAGCGATTCCCGCGGAGGGAAGGCTTACCATGGGCGGTTGAGGTGAGCGCGGGCTGCGCCAGAGGGAGGAGAAGCCCGGGGCAAGATGGAGCGGCTCGCGGTGAGACGGAACGGCCGGAACGCGCGTCTCCGGTGATGGCGCGCGCGGTGGCGGAGGCGGAACTGCGACCGGTGCGCGCGGGAAAGAGCAAGACGAAAAAAGGGAAGAAGAAGGGCGAGGCGCTGCGGGCGGGTTTGTAGTGGCGAGCGCGCGCTGGTGGGGGCGACCGGGGCGCCATTTGGCCGACGTCGCCGGCATGCGCCCGCCACGCGGCGGGCGCGGCCTGCCGTGGTCGGGACAGCGAGGCGCGCGGACGGGAGAAGGAGACGGCCGCGCGGGCGTGGGCCGGGCCGTGGAGCTGCCGCGGGCGCGCGGGGAGGGGGGGAACCGGGCTGCTTTGGCCAGCGGGCCGAAAGGGAAGCGGCGGCCCGATTCAGTAAGAAATTACTTTTCTATTTTTATTTCCAATAAATTTTCAAATAAATTCAATTAACAGTTTTAAAAATCCCATTTTGAGCAAGAATATGAATTTTTTCTGAAAATGGCCCGAAAATGAAAGTTGCGTAGAATTTAATTCTCTACAACTTTTATTAAGGGACCAACTCCAAATTCCCAACATATTTTGAATTGGAGAGTAAAAGCTAAATAGGGAGGGTTTTTGACCATTTTCCAATAATATTTTTAAAAGTAAATTTTGACAAAACTTTGGTTACCAAAGTTGCTCTAAAAATTGTACTAACTAGTTCTAGGCGATTTAAAATTATAGCCACAAATGTTTTAGTAGCCTAACCAGTATAATTTGGGTGAAACAATTCTAAACCATTATATGCAACAATCATGTTCCACAGAAATGCTTTAACTAAAGATGCACTCTGCTTCACATGTGATTATGAATGCAATGATGTATCATGCGTATGATTTGCAATGCTAAATGCTTGCGTAACACCGGGGTGTTACATACGCAAGAGAAGGAAATGCTCATTGAACCATCTGACCAGAGCAAACCATAGCCAGCTTCATGGCGAGGCAAGTGAACAATACTTTCAGTGGCTCCTGTAGTGCCAAATTTAATTTGACCAAATTTGATACCACCTATTGCAGCATGTGTATATGAAGCTGTCACACCCCAAAATTTCTAATTTTGGGTTGTGCATAGGAAACACTAAATAAAATAAATAATTTCAATATCTGAATAAATTTATTAGATAAGTTAAGTTGCTGCTAATTTAAATATAGAAAATTGTGGTTTTAAACTTTTTCATATTAATTTGATAATGTGGTGTTTGTGTGATGCTTGTCTTTGGTGTTGGTGAGTGCTATTATTTTCAAAATACCATAGGACGACGTTTACTTCTCATCGGAAAACTTTTTGGTATTTTCTGAATTTAAAATTTCAATTTCCGTGAGCTTAATCTTTTTCCTTGATATCTTCATCAATCTTTTCATGAGCTCCAAATACTTTATTTGGGTTCGTCTCATTCTAAAATATCTCTGAGAATTTTCCCTAAATTTTTGGAGCCTTCAAGGTATTTTTCGTGGCTTAAAATTCAATTCTGGACTTTTCTAGAATTATTTTATCCATGAAATTAATTAATTCCGAAAATAATAAAATATCTCAGATTTCTTCATGCCCAAAGGCCCATGTCTTTATTTACTAATGGGCTTTTATAATTAATTAGGCCTATTAGTAAAGGTGGATGGTGCAACGTCAATTAGCACCATATCACTAGTTGACATGGAGATGGAGAGTTTTCCTCCCTATATATACGTACCTGTCCCTTGGGTAAAAGCACACCAAAACTATCGTGGAGGAGCCCCTAGTTTGGAAAATCTCTGGTGTAGTAAAATATAATTTTCTCTCTTCTTGTCGCCGTCGGCTAAGCCGTATCTCTCGCTCTCTGTTCTGCGTTCGGCTTCGCCAAAGCGGCGCCGTGATCCCGGGCCGCTGAGCCTCGTCGTCTTCAGCAAGCAGCCTCAGCCCAGCGTCGCCTCCCTCCGTCCGTGCGAAGTGCCGAGGTGAGATCGTGTTCCCTCAATATTCCAGTGTTTTTCCCGTTTCCCCTCTGCGCTACAATCACCGCAGTCACCGATCACCACCGCAATCGCTGTCGCCCGCAAATCCACACGTCATCTTCCCTCCACAGATCACGCCTCCTCTGCCGGCATCGACCCGAGTACTCCCCATATCAACTCTGAGCATCGCGTGCAGAATCTACTGAGCGATCATCTCAATTTCCTGCAGTGATTGATCGGATCAAATAATTTGAGTCGCAGGTGATCCTAAACAGGCACCTGAAGGCGCTGGACGGTGGCCAGGAGAGGTTGCGGCTGTTCAAGGGCGATCTGTTGGACCGTGGCAGCATCGCCGCCGCAGGTGCTGCCTGCGATGGATTCTTCCACGCCGTCGCCGCTCCGGCCGGCCAAGGTCCTGGCCGAGGCCTTTTCTTTCACGACGAGCAGCAGCAGCACCCCGATTTCCTCCCTGGCTAGCTGTACAGGATTGCAAGGAAGAAAACGAGGTACCGAACTAGTTCGCCATCGATCTTTTGATCTCCACCGTTTTATCGTTTTAACTCCGATTTGATCCGTTCAAATTTCGTTAGGTTCGTAATTACGAGATCTTCATGTTGGTACTACTGTTCAGTATATTTTCAAATTTTGAATTTCGATGGTTAGAATTAATTTATTATTTTACTATAGAAAATCTTGTTTAATTCGTATCTTTTCCGTTTTACCTCCGATTTGCGTGTAGTTCGCGTCTGTGTGATCGTAGCGACACGTAGAATCATTTCACAAACTTTTCATCTTGTTTTGCTATTGTTGGTGTCATGGATAAGTTTGTGGCTGTTTTTCTTTAGAAAAAATAAAACTTGAAATACAATAGAAATATATATATAAATATATATATATATATACATACATACATACATACATAGGATGATCATGAAACGTCTGTCACTGCACCCACATGCAAGCATCTAGAGTGAGTTCAGAATGCAAGTGCAGTCTTGCCAGGCTTGGAGAGCAGAGCGTATACGTATACGTATACGTCCATGATTAACGAGCCCATTCAAATTGTGTTAGACTCGATCCATTCTTTCTGATATGTATTTTTTTAAGGTGAGATGTATATTAGCAACTTGAATACGTTCTAATTATAATACGCTTAGACAAGCACGATATATATTATAAACTTGTTTTAGGGCTCACACGTTATATTGTTTTGCATGTTAAAGTTTAACTGGCATAAACGATATCAAATTATGTATGAATAAATTATGATCAGCTCCAACACGCATCATGTATAATTTGAATAGATGTTCTCAAATTTTATTTTATTTTCTATTTGAAAAGTTAAAGTTTACTTTGATACATGCATGTTTATATTTAAAATATGATTATTGATTAAATAATATGAGACATTTTCATAAATAAAATATGACTAGTTTTAACTTGTTTCTAATATTAAAATATAATTTGACTAATATGAATTAGTATGTTCCACATGATTTTTCTT
The DNA here is from genome assembly GCA_038087645.1 of Saccharum hybrid cultivar R570. Classification (NCBI taxonomy): domain Eukaryota; kingdom Viridiplantae; phylum Streptophyta; class Magnoliopsida; order Poales; family Poaceae; genus Saccharum; species Saccharum hybrid cultivar. Next base: position 4,872,825 of record JAQSUU010000510.1, read on the forward strand.
AATTAAAATTAATCAAGCTGGTAGTTGTTTCCTTTATAATATAAAAACTCTCGATAGTATTATTGTTTAGCATGTTTTAATTTATGCGTTCAAATAAAATATTAATCTATATGCAATCAGTTTTCTTTTTCTCATATAAACTCTCGGTAGTCGTTTATTTTTCATCGTAATTTCGTTATTGGCGTTTCTTATGTTCTCGTGACCGTAGCCGGTAGCTCTCTTTTAGTACGTTGTTTTCTCTTGTGTGGTGTATTATTCTTAGTTGTTCATATTTGTTTGCTTGTATGTCTGTTAGTGTGCTGGGTTGCTATGATCTATGAGTAGAAGAAAGACTATCCGTGAGCACCGAAGATCCGAAGATGAAGATCAGAAGCTGAGTGCTAGAAGTTGCAAATGAAAGATTAAGTTGAAGTTTTTCAGAGCAAGTTGCTTTGGGCATAAAGCAAGTTCTAAGGCAAGTATAGCATGGGATTATCCTTGTTGTCCTATTCATATTAAGCAAATAATATCATTATGCATATATTCCTTGATAAGGATGACTTAGTATTGATCTTATTCCTTGATACCTATTATATTGCATGGATTAGTATTGCTAGTGCTTAACATGAACTATGATCATGTAATTTGACTAATGGAATATGCAATAAACATTAAAAGATGATTTTATTACTGTTAAAGGGTACTAGAGCATGGGGTTATTTGGTGCTCTTGTTACTCTCCATAAGGACTCATCTATAAGCGAAAATCCGGGATTTATAGTACAACTGTGAGGGCTAAAATGGCTCTGGCTTTAGTCATATAGAAGGACCTTTTCTAGCTTGTTAGAGGTATTCCTTTATGGCGTAAGAATGGCTTGACGAATCGGGTATAGTGCGGCCTCTGTCCTCATGTGTATAGGCTGCGTGTTATTGTGCCATCAGGAAGAGGGGCTCTACATCTGTTTGCCGAGTGAAATCTAATGGCCCTAACTTGTTAGACGAACCTTTGAAAGACTTCATAGTGAACCCTGCCGACCTTCCTTGGTAGTGGGTCAAGAGGCTGATCACCTCGGGCGAAAGGGTAAATCACGACTCACAGTGAAAGTGTACAACCTCTGCAGAGTGTAAAACTGTTATAACAGCCGTGCTCACGGTCACGAGTGGCCTTGGACCCTTATGGAATAGTTGATCATTAATAATAAATATGTTTTTGCTATTCGTTAATCATTTCACATGGATCATATGTTTATTGTTACATTGAGACACTTTGATATTATTGATATACTGAAATAATGCTAATTAAAATCTACATGCTGATAAACCTATGTTATGCCTTTGAGCCTCATGAACTCCATGTTATATTTGTTGAGTTCGACATGGACTCACTCTTGCTATTTCCACCACACTCCAGTGTAGTGAGGTGCTGCTTAGAAAAAGGATAAAGAGGTAGTGGAGTTTCCAGAAGTCTTTTCAGAAGTGCTTGGCATATGGAACCCCCAGTCAGCCGTCCCTGTGATGTTGGAGCCTGAAGAAAAGATTAGTGACCGTTCCGCGACACTCTGATAGTTGTAAGTGTTAATATAGTATGTTTTCCGCTTTATATAAACATTGTTTTGATACTTTTTCATTCTGACATATGTGTGGACTTCCTGGGCACACATATGATTAGCCTGGTTTTGTTCTTTAGAAAACCGGGTGTGACAGAAGCTTAATTACCAGACTGCACAGTTGGAAGTATGTGGAGCAAGCAGCTGGACCAATGTATATGCTTCAACAGGTGGAATTCCAAAATCCTTGCTACTTTACCATAATTACTATCTTTATGTGCCAAGAAGCTTGGGAAGGAAGGGTGTGTGCAGCTTTAATCTGGTGTGGTAGTTTCAAGAGTTCCCAATAGGTTTTAATCTGCTTATTACAGCTTATAGGGATAAAACTCCAAGCCGTGGGATGGCAAAATAGATGCAAATTTTAGCTATTCCTACAGCTTTGAATTTGATTCATGAGATTGCGGTATGTGTTTCCCCGTGGCTTTGTGGAGACTGATTCTAATGTGTTTTGGGGACTCCTGTTCTAATGATAACATTTTAAAAGGCTGATGACCTTACCAATTTAAGGATGCACACTGTTAGCTCTGGTGTTTGCTGCTTGGTTGTTTTTGACTCTAATTAGAGTTTGATTCGGGTGTGGTAATGTGATGTTAGTTTCATGTTTTGCTTACATGTTTTTGCTGATTTTAGTGTTTTCTTACTTTTTTGGAGGGTTGATGACTTTGTTGCTCTTTCAGCTTGGGATAACAAGAAGCTCATTGGGAAATCCAGAGGTCTTTCTTCAAATCAAGGTTGTCGGCTTGGGCATACTGCGCTATTGGTAAGATGCTTTTCCAAACAATATTTTTGAGTGTCTGTTAGTTTTTCATGTCTACATGGATGCATTAGGCACCATTGTCAAAATCAGGTACTGCATCTTTGTTGTACCTGTGGTATTAGTGGTGATATGAAAAGTGTAAGCCAATAGTGTCTGTACAGTAAAAGGGCTTAATTGTGAAATGCTTCTTCATTTCCATGGTTTTACAGTATATCTTAATATTTATGAGCAATTGTAGAAGACTAAAAAACTGTAGCAGAACCTCCTAAATTATATGGCCCACATGCACCTGTCATTGTCCCTAAGACCTCTGACAGTGATACATGCACACCAAATAACCTAAGAAGATCTGTCGGGTGCCCTCACGGGACCCCGATTAAACTACATTTAACAACCCATACCAGGATCAACAAAGGAGTAACTACAACATTACAACATTTGTACAAAACGTTACATCAGAGTGCGGAAGAAGAATAACAATAAATTTACAAATCATGATTAAGTTAACTTTTTATAAACTTAACTTGTATTGCGGAAGTCGAGTAGAACTACAGAAGACAACTTAGGTAGAACACCTAAGTCAGGAGAGGACAATCAAATCATGTCAAGCCCACTGACATGACCTAATTAGCAGCGCCAGTTAGCACCTGCAACAGGGGTTAACAAACCCTGAGTACGAGAGTACTCAACAAGACTTACCCGACTAAGACAAAGACTCCAAGGACATGCTAGCTTTAGGGAATCAAGGTACGGGTATTCTAGAATCAAGATTTTCCTTTGCAGAAAAGCTTACTAAAGTAGATCCTTATCTTCAACATTTTACTTTTATCATTGATGGTTCATTAACCAAATCTAGATGATCCTAATCTAGATCCAAGTAATTATCATCAAAACCTTTCTCATTCTTTCTTTCAATTCCAGTTCTTAACTACGATGCAAGTCAGGTGATCAAGTCTCCATAACCGAGGAGCAACGACGATTCGAACCGATTATACCTAGCTGGGGATCCCTAACCTCACGACATATGTAGAACTGAATCTTGCATATATCAACCCTCATTTAGATCTCCCAAAACCAGAACGTGTCCATCGCCACCCGAGAGTACAGCACTCCTCGAACCCGACCAAATTCTAGCCCCGAGGGTACACGCTACTCTCGCCATCTCTCCACTCCTAGTGCGAGGTTAGACGTTCTCGTAATGGAATCACCAACATTTTGGGCTTACCCAAGGCATGAAGCTAGTTGCAAAGTCTTGAACACAACAGGCTTACAACGAACGGACCTTAACTGACAAGGCGGAAACACTACATTGAGACTCCTTTCCCAATGCATGTTAGCAGTGGCCAAACCACCCGCCCGATCTTTCAAGTTCATTATCATATTTCAATATTCATTCAATATGTCGTCATGGCTATATAAACATTGCATTTAAAAGCTTAACTTCTAAGCATAGCGAAGCATACTACGCATTTTCCGTAAAACAGGTATCAAGGTTGATATCACAATAATCAAGGATGATAATGCAGCAATTGAGTTATCACTCAACTCCTAATTACTTAATGCAGTAAACCATATTATAAATAATAAAACATTTGTAAAATTCAAGGTAGGGTTTAAATGCACCGGGGCATGCCTGCGTTGCAGCGGTGGTTAGTTCTCGTAGAAGTCAGTTTGACACCAACACCTCGAGTGTATTACCTTCTCCGAAGCTTGATCGACATGATCCAAAACACTCTCGTATGCACTACACGTAATAAAAATGATGCGATGCTTAATATGATGAAATGCATGCCATGATGCATGACGCATGATGATGAATAAGGCATAGCATACAAGAGACATTTAGAAAGGATAAACATCAGTTATCTACTTGAGTACAACTTTCCTTCGCGGTACAGTTGTAAGCTAACAAGGTTAATTTAAAGGTTAACTAACCATAACTTTGTTTTTACCCAAAAGGTTGCATCTAATAACAAGTAATCTTACCACAAGACCACTAAATAGTAACATAAATAAGTTATTAACTACTAAAGACCTAAGTTAATGACACTATCATTAACAAATCCTAGTTAACAAGTCAATCATAACTTAAGCAATTAATTAAAGTGCCAAGGGTCATTACATGTTAATGACCCAAGGTCATCACTCAATCCCAAAAGAGCACACAACACTTAAAGTTATTGATTTAACATTTCATTACTATTTAATTAATTAGGGCATAATTAATAGTTGATCAAACTTTACCTAAACAAGCTCAAACTTTTTCTGTATATTAAGAATGACTTAAAACAGTGTCACAATAAATTTCATCATTTTTGGATTAATAAATTAATTATTAAAATTCATGGAAGTTGCATTTAATCTTTATTGGAACTAATTAAATCTACTGCACAAAGTAATCAAATTTAGGGTTTCACATTTTTTCTAGATAGTTTGCACATTGAGAAGCTTACACAAAAATTTTTAGAGATTTTGGAACTCTACACAATTTTTAATGAAATAAACAAATAGTATCACTATTCAAAATTTTTGAAAAAGAAAAACAAAAACCGAACTCGGGCCGATTCTCCTTTTTCTCCCGCGGTCCGGCCCAGCTGGTCGGCCCGCTCACGCATGCCCGCGCCCGCACGCGCGCTCAGCCCAGCCGCGTGGCCCAGCAGGCGGCCCAGCCCGCTCGCTCACCCGCGCGCTCTCTCTCTGCGCTCGCTGACAAGCCGGCCCCGCATGTCATCACTCTCCTCTTGCTCTCCCTCTCACTCCCGCGCGCTCGCTCACCTTCGCGCGGTGGCCGGCCGGTGACCGGAGCTTCGGTCAACAAACTGACCCTACCATCATCATCTACACCACCCCACGACTCCGTTTTGCTTCTAAACATCCTGGCTCGAGCTCTAGCGACTAACGAGCGACGGCGATGGCGGCACGGTGGTCATGGGAGTAGTACGCCGATGACTACAAAGCGGTAGAGGCTAAATTGAAGGGTCGGGAAGAATCAGCGGCTCACCACGGTTGCAGTGAAGCTCTCGGTGGCGACGGGGAGCGGCTGGAGTGGTCTGGCCACGGGAAGGCGAGGATGGCGGGCAGTCGCCGGAGTTGAGCACTGGAGGCGGTGGCTGCGGTGATCCAGGCGAAGTCAAGCTGGCTTGGGTGGTTCACGAGGTGCGTGAGGATGCGGCGATGCTGTTGGTGCGACTGGCGTGGCCGGAGATGGCCTGGTGGTGGCAGCGGCGAGCGGCGAAGGTAGCGGCGGCGGTGATGGCGAAAACGGGGAAAACGAAAATCGTCACTGTGACCTCGACGTATTTATAGACGACGGTCGCAGCTACAGAGCTGCACTGCTCGCGTCATCGCGCTGGCGTTCTCGACCGCGCACGAAGGGTCTGGGCGGCCACGGCGGCTCGCCGGCGCCCATACCGCGCGGTGGCCGGCCGCCATTGGCGCGGCACTGTAGCACCCCCCCAATTTTAAATTTTCAAACTGTTTTCTAAAATTACTCTCAAATTCATGTAACAACTTGAAAAACTTCCAATCTATGAAATCTTCAGAATTTCAAGCTCTACAAGTTTTGTATTGAACACTTTTTCAAATTCTCACTGGATTTTGAAATTTGAGTTTAAATTCAAAAGGGGACACATTTTTGGGATTTGGTAATTTAGAAATTACTTTTGATTTTTTATTGAAACTTCAAAATCTCCAAACATCAAAGTTGTATATCTTGACCAAACCTACAACTTTGCTGTTCAAAATTTTTTCAAATTCTGCCTCCATTTTTAAATCTTAGTTTGGGGACAAAAATAAGTTAAATCTGAAATTTGTTTATTTTCAAAATTGCTCCACATTTTACACTAAAACTTTGAAAACTCAAAACACCAAAGTTGTAGCCCTTGAAAAGTTCTACAAACTTGGTTTTAAACTTTTTCTCAAATTTTGCTTAGATTTTGAATTATTTCAAAAGGGGTAAAACAGGGTTTTGAAATTGAGTGTTTTGAATTCAATTGATTATTCTTTTTAACTAAACATGATTAATTATTTAACACTAATAAAACATTATTTCATGTGATAAGAAACATGGCATTATTAATGTATTAAGCATACTAATAAAAATAACATATCACATCACTATTGAAACATGTAAAACACGTATATAAAACATGAAACACTCTATTGCAACATATGAAACACTACCAAGCAACACATGAAACATCACTATGCAACAGAGACCTGATATATAAAACATTGCTTATGCAACATGAAATGCATCTTATGCCTTGATGTATGCATGATCAGTACTTAATCAAGTTTTAACTGCTTTTTAACATCTGGGATGTTACAGCCTATCCCCCTTAAAGAAATCTCGTCCCGAGATTTCAGGAACGACATAACCCGTGGGGTTAAGTAATGGAAAAGGAAATGTGTCAAGCACATTAACCTTGAAGAGATTCACAAAGCATCAAGGATTGGTTCAAAAATTACAACCGATTTCAAATGATGATTGTAATTAACAAGGTATTTAGAGAAATCTCGAAGACATGGATTATTTCAAAAAGAAAGTCCAAGAGAGTCGTAAGTACGTCAATTGCGGACTATAATGAATCATGGTCATAGACCTTGCTATAGTAAATACCCCATATTCCTGTATAGTGATCAGCCATAGGGATTTTCAGGATACTTGCTATACCATTGTTACAGATCATGGTACCACTATAGGGCACAATTGGAGCAACTTCAAGAAAGTAGGGTCTTCGGTTGAAACGAAAATATTCACAGAAGAAATCAAGATTACAACTGTGATTTGATAATGGTTTCAACATCAAGGATTGAGATAATTCAAAAGAAGTATGGGCATGAATTCCCAAGACATATTACAAACAGTGAGGGCATATTAGTCGTGGGACTATAATGGATCACGACCACAGACCTCGATACCTACGCGCACCCAGTAGAAACCCGTGTGACCCGGGCACACAAGAGACTCTAGGTTTCGACGCGGCACCGTGGTCACAGAACGTGGCACCACTATAGGGCACAACAGCGATAACCCTCGTCTCACAATATTGAGAATATAACCGAGATCAGAAGTCGGTCACAATCACAAGGCGTCTAGGGACTCAAAAAGACAACTTTGAATCCCTAAGGAGCGTCTAGAGAATGAAAACACCCTAATTGTGGACTATAAGGAATCATGATCATAGACCTTGATAACAGCGAGTGTCCGGTATTTCCTTATGGTAGCAAGTCACAAGAAACTCCAGGATACAACGCTGTTCCATTGTCACTGATCATGGTACCAGCATAGGGCACAACTGCAGTAACTCATTTGACAATGTCAGTATTATAATCAAGATCAGAGATTGGTTATAATAACAAAGGATCTGGAGAGGTTAGAATTCTCCGATGAATGTCCAACGAGTGAAAGCACATTAATTGTGAGCTATAATGGTTCAGGAGCACCGACTACGGTACTAGTGCGTATTCTGGTGGAACTCGTGTGGTCATGAATCACAGAGTATCCAGGTTTAACACAGCACCATAGTCACGGGTCGAGGCACCACTATAAAGCACAACTAAAGTAACTCTCATCAAACACATGTAAGTAATCAATATCAAAGTAATAGCATGTGTCAGGATGCAAGAAATCAAGACGTGACACATACATACATTGAGAAGTCAATGCAAGGAGTAGTCCCAGGTTTTACATGGAGTCGACATGGTAAATAAAGTGCATCCAGAAGTTCCCCAAAGATTAAGAACTTGTGGAGCAGGGATCATCAAAGGACTAATAGAACCTGGTACAGGACGAGATTCATCAATAGAACAGTTATAACGAATAATAATTGCTCCTCGAATATAAGGAGGAAAATTTTAATCATTATTTTATTACCATTTTATGCATGATATAAGATATGCTCATCCTATACGTCTTCTCAACGTCAGGAGTACTTCATCTTCATCATGTTAGTAGATTATAGGACTTTACTTATACACTATCTTCACTGGCCAAGACGGACTATTGAGATATACTTCGGTAGAGCTTTATCGGTGAAGTTGACTCTTTACTTGACCTTCCCAAGACGAGTTGATGAACTTCTTAAAGACTTTGTACTTGAGCCATCAGAAATTCTTCATGAAGTCTTCCAGCAAGCAAGAAAATAGATAGAAGTCCATTTTTAGCTTGTTATGCTCAAAAACTTTTATATTGTAAATTCATTTTGAAGTTTTCAAATGTAATGTTGTAGTTGATCCATTGTATGAGCTCTGATACCACCTGTAGCAGAACCTCCTAAATTATATGGCCCACATGCACCTGTCATTGTCCCTAAGACCTCTGACAGCGATACATGCACACCAAATAACCTAAGAAGATCTGTCGGGTGCCCTCACAGGACCCCAATTAAACTACATTTAACAACCCATACCAGGATCAACAAAGGAGTAACTACAATATTACAACATTTGTACAAAACGTTACATCAGAGTGCGGAAGAAGAATAACAATAAATTTACAAATCATGATTAAGTTAACTTTTTATAAACTTAACTTGTATTGCGGAAGTCGAGTAGAACTATAGAAGACAACTTAGGTAGAACACCTAAGTCAGGAGAGGACAATCAAATCATGTCAAGCCCACTGACATGACCTAATTAGCAGCACCAGTTAGCACCTGCAACAGGGGTTAACAAACCTTGAGTACGAGAGTACTCAACAAGACTTACCCGACTAAGACAAAGACTCCAAGGACATGCTAGCTTTAGGGAATCAAGGTACGGGTATTCTAGAATCAAGATTTTCCTTTGCAGAAAAGCTTACTAAAGTAGATCCTTATCTTCAACATTTTACTTTTACCATTGATGGTTCATTAACCAAATCTAGGTGATCCTAATCTAGATCAAAGTAATTATCATCAAAACCTTTCTTATTCTTTCTTTCAATTCCAGTTCTTAACTACGATGCAAGTCAGGTGATCAAGTCTCCATAACCGAGGAGCAACGACGATTCGAACCGATTATACCCAGCTGGGGATCCCTAACCTCATGACATATGTAGAACTGAATCTTGCATATATCAACCCTCATTTAGATCTCCCAAAACCAGAACGTGTCCATCGCCACCCGAGAGTACAGCACTCCTCGAACCCGACCAAATTCTAGCCCCGAGGGTACACGCTACTCTCGCCATCTCTCCACTCCCAGTACGAGGTTAGACGTTCTCGTAATGGAATCACCAACATTTTGGGCTTACCCAAGGCATGAAGCTAGTTGCAAAGTCTTGAACACAACAAGCTTACAACGAACGGACCTTAACTGACAAGGCGGAAACACTACATTGAGACTCCTTTCCCAATGCATGTTAGCAGTGGCCAAACCACCCGCCCGATCTTTCAAGTTCATTCTCATATTTCAATATTCATTCAATATGTCGTCATGGCTATATAAACATTGCATTTAAAAGCTTAACTTCTAAGCATAGCGAAGCATACTACGCATTTTCCGTAAAACAGGTATCAAGGTTGATATCACAATAATCAAGGATGATAATGCAGCAATTGGGTTATCACTCAACTCCTAATTACTTAATGCAGTAAACCATATTATAAATAATAAAACATTTGTAAAATTCAAGGTAGGGTTTAAATGCACCGAGGCTTGCCTGCGTTGCAGCAGTGGTTAGTTCTCGTAGAAGTCAGTTTGACACCAACACCTCGAGTGTATTACCTTCTCCGAAGCTTGATCGACATGATCCAAAACACTCTCATATGCACTACACGTAATAAAAATGATGCGATGCTTAATATGATGAAATGCACGCCATGATGCATGACGCATGATGATGAATAAGGCATAGCATACAAGAGACATTTAGAAAGGATAAACATCAGTTATCTACTTGAGTACAACTTTCCTTCGCGGTACAGTTGTAAGCTAACAAGGTTAATTTAAAGGTTAACTAACCATAACTTTGTTTTTACCCAAAAGGTTGCATCTAATAACAAGTAATCTTACCACAAGACCACTAAATAGTAACATAAATAAGTTATTAACTACTAAAGACCTAACTTAATGACACTAACTATCATTAACAAATCCTAGTTAACAAGTCAATCATAACTTAAGCAATTAATTAAAGTGCCAAGGGTCATTACATGTTAATGACCCAAGGTCATCACTCAATCCCAAAAGAACACACAACACTTAAAGTTATTGATTTAACATTTAATTACTATTTAATTAATTAGGGCATAATTAATAGTTGATCAAACTTTACCTAAACAAGCTCAAACTTTTTCTATATATTAAGAATGACTTAAAACAGTGTCACAATAAATTTCATCATTTTTGGATTAATAAATTAATTATTAAAATTCATGGAAGTTGCATTTAATCTTTATTGGAACTAATTAAATCTACTGCACAAAGTAATCAAATTTAGGGTTTCACATTTTTCCTAGATAGTTTGCACATTGAGAAGCTTACACAAAAATTTTTAGAAATTTTGGAACTCTACATAATTTTTAATGAAATAAACAAATAGTATCACTATTCAAAATTTTTGAAAAAGAAAAACAAAAACCGAACTCGGGCCGATTCTCCTTTTTCTCCCGCGGTCCGGCCCAGCTGGTCGGCCCGCTCGCGCACGCCCGCGCCCGCACGCGCGCTCGGCCCAGCCGTGCGGCCCAGCAGGCGGCCCAGCCCGCTCGCTCACCCGCGCGCTCTCTCTCTCTGCGCTCGCTGACAAGCCGGCCCCGCATGTCATCACTCTCCTCTCGCTCTCCCTCTCACTCCCGCGCGCTCGCTCACCTTCGCGCGGTGGCCGGCCGGTGACCGGAGCTTCGGTCAACAAACTGACCCTACCATCATCATCTACACCACCCCACGACTCTGTTTTGCTTCTAAACATCCTGGCTCGAGCTCTAGCGACTAACGAGTGACAGCGATGGCGGCACGGTGGTCACGGGAGTAGTACGCCGGCGACTACAAAGCGGTAGAGGCTAAATTGAAGGGTAGGGAAGCATCAGCGGCTCACTGCGGTTCAGTGAAGCTCTCGGTGGCGACGGGGAGCGGCTGGAGTGGTCTGGCCACGGGAAGGCGAGGATGGCGGGCAGTCGCCGGAGTTGAGCACGGGAGGCGGTGGCTGCGGTGATCCAGGCGAAGTCAAGCTGGCTTGGGTGGTTCACGAGGTGCGTGAGGATGCGGCGATGCTGTTGGTGCGACTGGCGTGGCCGGAGAAGGCCTGGTGGTGGCAGCGGCGAGCGGCGAAGCTAGCGGCGGCGGTGATGGCGAAAACGGGAAAAACGAAAATCGTCATTGTGACCTCGACGTATTTATAGACGACGGTCGCAGCTATAGAGCTGCACTGCTCGCGTCATCGCGCTGGCGTTCTCGACCGCGCACGAAGGGTCTGGGCGGCCACGGCGGCTCGCCGGCGCCCATACCGCGCGGTGGCCGGCCGCCATTGGCGCGGCACTGTAGCACCCCTCAAATTTTAAATTTTTAAACTGTTTTCTAAAATTACTCTCAAATTCATGTAACAACTTGAAAAACTTCCAATCTATGAAATCTTCATAATTTCAAGCTCTACAAGTTTTGTATTGAACACTTTTTCAAATTCTCACTGGATTTTGAAATTTGAGTTTAAATTCAAAAGGGGACACATTTTTGGGATTTGGTAATTTAGAAATTACTTTTGATTTTTTATTGAAACTTCAAAATCTCCAAACATCAAAGTTGTATATCTTGACCAGACCTACAACTTTGCTGTTCAAAACTTTTTCAAATTCTGCCTCCATTTTGAAATCTTAGTTTGGGGACAAAAATAAGTTAAATCTGAAATTTGTTTATTTTCAAAATTGCTCCACATTTTACACTAAAACTTTGAAAACTCAAAACACCAAAGTTGTAGCCCTTGAAAAGTTATGCAAACTTGGTTTTAAACTTTTTCCCAAATTTTGCTTAGATTTTGAATTATTTCATAAGGGGTAAAACAGGGTTTTGAAATTGAGGGTTTTGAATTCAATTGATTATTCTTTTTAACTAAACATGATTAATTATTTAACACTAATAAAACATTATTTCATGTGATAAGAAACATGGCATTATTAATGTATTAAGCATACTAATAAAAATAACATATCACATCACTATTGAAACATGTAAAACACGTATTTAAAACATGAAACACTCTATTGCAACATATGAAACACTACCAAGCAACACATGAAACATCACTATGCAACAGAGACCTGATATATGAAACATTGCTTATGCAACATGAAATGCATCTTATGCCTTGATGTATGCATGATCAGTACTTAATCAAGTTTTAACTGCTTTTTAACATCTAGGATGTTACAAAAACCTTGAACCTCCATAATATTAATTAAGGCCCTAAAATTGCAGACACTAATGTCAAACTGATATCTAGTGCAAGCAAGAAAAGGAAGAGATACGTGGAGTATAAACGTCGTTCTTGAACAATAAAAGCATTGAACAGTTAATAGTTTGTATGCTCCACATTGGGCTAAAACTTCGTCAAATATATGCACTTTTTTCATTTAAGTTACCAGAGATGGCATTGCTGCCTTTGTTTAGGGCCTCAAATCACTTTGCATTGGTGAGTGCAGGTGCCATGTTAATCCATCCGGAAGGTTCATACAAGATGCTATAATTGAATTGGTAATAATTGCATTTTGTTGAAATAAAGATACCTAATTTCAGGTTGCAAAGCAGTTATTTTTAATCTTATTAGGATTATTATTTTTCTCATGTCAACTTAAAGAATTTACCATTTAACACTAGGTATGCAAATGACATTACCAAATATCTATTGGTTGTTTTCAAATCCTGGGACTCTTCTAGCTTGGTACCTTTTCAAACCCATGTGCATTTTCTAAGCCTATGGTGTGCTGGGAGATTGGTGAGGAAGGTTTCACTGCAGGAAGGTAAATTTTGTTTGTTTACTAATATCTAATGTTCTGTGATGACGCATTGTTATGTGGCTGCTAGGGTTGAGAGGGAGAGAGTTGAGGAGAGCGATGCGGCTGTGCTACAGTATCCATGGTGCTACAGTACCCCCGTGGGTAGTGTTCATGGGCTTGGGCTGCGAGGGCAAGAGAGAGCCGGCCGCGGGGCGTTCGCCCATGGCCGGGCAAGAGGGAAGATTTTTCCTTGTTAATTCTTGATTGATTAGATTGATACATCTCCTCTTCTTATATAGAGAGGTTTACTTGACTCCCAAGTTACTTGACCCCTAAGCAAGCGACTCTTATCTCTAATTAACACTAACACTAATGAGTTATACCATCAGTCCAGGCCCAATAGGCCCCTACCATACTAACACGCATACACATGTACATTAATTTCCTTCAAGACATGTTTTAATGTTCCCTTAATCAGTCCCTCAAAAAATGGCTTATCTTCTATTAGCAATATATATAAGTGGGCTGGAGTGGACTTTCTTATCTAAGGACATTTTCCCTATAAAAAATTTATGGTAAGTGGGCCTTGACTGGTGGGGTTTCAGTTGATATGTCCTAAAATGAAGACCATCTTTTAGTAATCCAGCTGAACTTTACATGTTTAATTACTCCACTGGCTTGACCATGTTTCTATGATATGGATTGACTGGGTAGCAGGAAGAACCCTTTCATCCATAGACTACTTCCTAGGTTCTACTTGCATGATTACAATCAATACCGGGTTCCCTCTTTTATAGAGACAACTGACTTGACTTCTAAGAAAATATCCTCAATCTAACTTATCTCTTTCCTAACAAACCAAATCAATCTAATCTAATTTGTCGGGCACTTAGCACGCGGTCCTGTCCACGCGCCACAGTACCGCGTGGGCCCCTGGGCCGGCTACACTTGCCATAACATTCTAATTTAGACTACCAAGCAATTGTACTGCATGCTTAACAATTTGTAAAAATTAAGGGATTGCTGAGAATCGCCTTTGAGAAATGCATCTACATGTTCTTAAATTGACAAGCAAGATATCCTGAGAAACAATCAAAATTTTGTCAAAAATTCTACTGTGGGCCCTAATCGCCTAAAGCAAATTCCAGGAATGAGAAATAATCAAAATTTTGTCACGATACTGAATCCCAAATGCACATTCCCTGCTGCTTAGACCCTAAGGTCATCAGGATTTGAGGTTACACAACTGTAGGGATTTAAAAAAAAATCTTTTGTTTAAAGCATCTACAGTCAATTCAATGCTTATTTGTTTTATCTCCACCTTCCTCATGCTTGCTTCTGAAAGACTGTTCACCTTACTCGCTGTGATTAGCTTAGATGACCATTCTATCTGACTTTTTGATATCAGCGGAGGAGTTTGTCGTGGATAGGAAGCTCCTTGAGGCTTTGTTTGGATGTGCATGTATTCATCTAAATCCATGTGTGTTGAAGTGGATTGGACTGGAATTAAACTAAATTTCATTTCATTCAACTCCAACACATGTAGATTGAAGTGAATACACATGCATCCAAACAAGGCCTAAAGAAACTTATGAGCAGCAGCATAGAGGTAACATGCATGTACAACCCAGAGACTAAAAAACGTGGCATCCCATAACTGTTCTTGGTGGTATTATGCAGCTAATTAGAAGCTAGAGCGCCCATGGTTTCCATGCCCGTGGCACTACAGGATACATCTCAGGTACATCATCGGATCAAGTTATGTATTTCCTGTAGCCTGCTGCTATGGCATGTAAAACGATAACTTCATACAGCTTCTTCGTTAGGAACCTCGGATTTCGACGACTATGGCTGGGAGTCTGATTGAAGCTGGAAGGTTTGTTGCGGGAAGCATGACCACTTCAGGAATTATGTCCAAAGCAGCCTCTAGAGCAGCTACTGCTTCCCCTGCATAATATCGCTAGCACATAACATTCATGTAGTGTCTTTTGAGCACTGTGACTTATCTCCTATATGTATGGTATGATATACTTTCACATCTCAGCTTTGAAACTATGACGGTTATCGTACTGTTAGTGCTATTAATGTGATGGGAAAAAGTCTAATTGACCCCCCAACTATTGGGGGTAGTCTAGTTTACCCTATCAACTATAAAACGGTCTAATTTACCTCCTGAACTTTGCAAAACCGGCCAAATCACCCCCTCGAGCGGTTTTAGATGGTGGTTGCTACAGTAACAGTGGTTTTGTCATTTTCTTTTGAATTTATTCCGTCTGAATCTTTGAAAAATCATAGTAAATCACAAAAAAATCATAAAATAGAAAATCTAATTTTGTTGGACTCCACATGAGTAGATCTACACAGTGAACATATAATATAGTATGCTTTAGTACAAAGTTTTTGTTATATGAATTATTCAAATTAATTACAAAAAAAAAGATCAAAATTTATAGCAAAAACTTTGTACTAAAGCATACTATATTATATGTTCACTATGTAGATCTACTCATGTGAAGTCCAACAAAATTGTATTTTTCATTTTATGAATTTTTTTTGTGATTTACTATGATTTTTCAAAGATTCAAACGAAATAAATAAAAAAGAAAAGGACAAAACCATTGTTACTGTAGCAAAACCGTTGTTACTGTAGCAACACACCGTCTAAAACCGCTCGAGGGGTGATTTGGTCGGTTTTGCAAAGTTCAGGGGGTAAATTAGACCGTTTCATAGTTGAGGGGGTAAACTAGACTACCCCAATAGTTGAGGGGGTCAATTAGACTTTTTCCTAATGTGATGTATGGTACCTGTGGCATTTAGCTATCTTTGTCTTTTTTTTTTGACAACAGCTATCTTTGTCTTTGTGGATCGGCTTTACCCTCCTTGCTATATGATTTTCCAGCCAAGTAGCTACGCTATAGTTGTTGTTTAGCCCTTGTTAGGAGTACTTGGTTTATCCATTTTCTTGTGTTTACATCTAGTTTGAATATATTTTTTATATTGACCATATCATATTTTAGTCACATCCATCTCAATCATAGAGTTTATAGTTACCAAAACAATGTCTGTAGGGGATTAATTCTGCGAAGGCCTTCTTTTGGGCGCGAGCAGCACGGATGAAAATTCTGAACACCACCATAAAATTCTGAACGAGGTCTACTGTTGGTCAAGGAGCACAAGGCTGGAGTTTCCGAGCATATAGGAAAAGTTCCGGTGGAGGTTACTGTTTCAGGCGCAGCGAAGGAGCAATGGAAGATTGGACTTGATCAACAAAGGAGTGAACTTCTACATAAATATATGGGCTTATAAAGACTAAATTTGCAAGAGGATGACTAACCAACAAGCAACAATACATAAATATAGGCATCTCTTGCAAATTAGATCAAAGATCAAGAATCAAATCTTTTCAAAATTGCACACAATGCTTTTGAAAGCCTAGCGCTAAAAATTAGCAAATCTTAATACTTTCAGTTTCAATATTATTTCTAGTATCCACTATCCACCTGGTGGATACTAGTAATAATATTGAAACTAAAAGTATTAAGAATCAACTTTGACAAGGATTAAACTGATGCACTGATGCTCCAGCAAGAGTTGTCATCGGAGGCACCCTGTGCAAGACCTGAAGGAGGGCTGGTGAATGAACTTAGAGCTCTAGTAGATTCAAACTTTTCCTCTTTTGTTTGCTTGTTTAAAAGAAGAGAGTGTAATAGAGCTGCACATGCCTTGGCAGATTTGGGTTATGAGTGTGTGGAAGGGGAAGATCTGATTACTAGCTCCGTCCCGAACGTTGTAAATGTTATTGTCACTGCTGATCGTTTGGCAGTAGAGTAATGGAATTTTCCAGTGTCAAAAAAAGAAAAAGAAAAAGAAAAAGAAAAAGAAAAAGAAAAAGAAAAAGAAAAAGAAAAACCAAACCAAATACGAGAAATTGGGCTGGAGATCTAACGCGTGCTCGTGGGAAAAGGTTGCAGAGGAGCTGAAGGTGGTGAAGTCCATGGTGACGGGGCTTGAGCCCTGGGAGTAGAGGCTGCTGTTCAGGGGCAAGGAGAGGCAAGACGGCAACCACCTCCACATGGTCGGTGTGAGGGACAGGGACGAGTGCTGCACCTCGAGGGACATGAAGCTCCGGGCCACGCTCGTGGCCCAGACCTCGCAGAGCCCATACCAGCCTTTCATTAAGGTGTAGGGGCGGCCCGCCGCATGTCTCGCTAGCTGCTTCCTTAGTGGTTACTGCTTAGAGCTAATCAATCAATCCCCATCATCAGCTGGTCAGGCTACTCTTAACAGATACTAATCAGCTGATTGGTTTTATTAATATTGCTAAAAGCCTTATGCTGGCGGCTTAATCAAATATGTATGGTGTGATGTGATATGCTGCTCCTGATCGCTGACCGAATGCCATGAACAAGTGCTATGTACCACTCCACTCCATGTCAGAGATTTAGAGTACTGCTACTACTTCAGCTGAGTTACTGTGTCAGTGGAGCTACTTGCACTTGCAAGTGCCAAGTGTGGTGTGTGGGCTTTGGTTATTGCCATGGAATGGCATGCTAAGTTTGGTTGGATTTGGAAAGATGCAAAGCTTAGATTGTGCCTGCGACTTATTAATTTGGAATGCATGGGTGGAGATGGAATATTATTGCATCAAAGATTCAAGAACCCTATCATAGTATATCATGTTATTTTTCATGACTCACGAGCCCACGTTCTCGTGGCCCTGCCACGGATTAAGGCTACATTTAGTTCACGAAAAGAAAATTTTTAGGTGTCACATCGGATGTTTCATGGAATGTCGGAAGGGGTTTTCGGATACTAAAAAAAACTAATTACATAGCCCGCCTAGAAACTGCGAGACGAATTTATTAAGCCTAATTAATTTATCATTAGCACATACGGGTTACTGTAGCACTTAAGGCTAATCATAGACTAATTAGGCTTAAAAGATTCGTCTCGCGATTTCTAACCAAACTGTGCAATTAGTATTTTTTTCGTCTACATTTAGTACTCCATGCATGTGTCAAACATTCGATGTGATGGGTGAATCCAAAAATTTTTAGGAACTAAACCAGGCCTAAGCATGTACGTGCTTTTTTGTGCTGCGGGAATCCTGTTCCTCAATGAACGAATCCTGTTCATAAAATTTTGTAAAATTTTTCAAGATTTCCCATCACATCGAATCTTTAGACGCATGCATGAAGCATTAAATATAGATAAAAAAATAAAACTAATTACACAGTTTAGACAAAATTTACGAGACGAATCTTTTAAGTCTAATTAGACCATGATTGGACATTAATTGTCAAATAACAACGAAAGTGCTACAGTATCATTTCTAAAAAAATCACGAACTAAGCGAGGCCTAGCTGGCTAGAACTAGAATCATTGCATGTTGACAGATAATTCTTGTGCAAGCAGGCAGCCGAAACAGGTCGTCGTTCGCTAGTGGGAAAGAAGAGTTCACATGTGGAACAGTGCAATGTTAACTACAGGTCTGCAGTACCAGTCTACCAGTGCAAGAATGAATTATGAATGGGCACCAGAACACACGGCTGTTGCCGCAAATGAAGTGGCGCACCCAGCAAGACTACAGATGCTTACGCAAGAGTAAACAGCGTCTTTGGTGGGAGATGAGTGGGAACTGGCTGGTGTTCCCCGATAAGGGGCCCGCGCTTCGTCTCGGCGTCAATGAATCTCTCATTGCTCTGTGCAGCCGTGCATCATTACAACACGGGCAATCTGCCATAGTCGCGCACACCTCAAGATATTTGTTGCGCACACCTAAGCATGCAGGTATCCGGGGAGACCGACGTCCAGAACTTCAGTTGGCAGAGCTCAGATATCCGAACACCTGAGGCCTTGTTCACTTCCCCTCCCAACCTAAAATATTTCCTCTTCCACCCATCACATCAAATCTTTCGACGCATGCATGGAGCATTAAATGTAGGTAAAAAAGATAACTAATTGCATAGTTTGTCCGTAAATGTCGAGACGAATCTTTTGAGCCTAGTTAGTCCATAATTAGACAAATTTTGCCAAATAACAACGAAAGATGCTACAGTAACTTTTCAGCTACTTTTCGTGAAGTGAACACACCCTGAAGTAAAATCTCACTGGCCAGGCCAGTTGTACTATCTCCTCCAACCAACGAACATGCAAAAAGTTGGAGACCCGAGGGTGAGAGATGTTCAGTGCTGTTGTCAACTCTCCCAACACATCCTCGATGCATCAGCATGTTTGATTGGGATTATCAGCCAGATCAGCCAGCCATTCAACAGTGTTTTTCTCTTAAAAAAAGAATCAGCCAGATCTTGCTTACTGCATTGACTGCCACCGCCCACCGTGCACAACCCGCCGCGGTGCACCATCTGAGCAGCCTCCACGTACGTGCGCGTTCCTGGGAAGCTATCCTCATACTATCCGCATTCATGGACCTCTATATTCATCCTCTAAAAGGAATATTCCATTCTAATCACCACAAAATATACAGTTTTCCCGCATCCATCCATCCTCTATATCATCTTCTATTCACTGTGGGGCCCACTTGTCACTTTATCTAAATATATCCATGTGACATCTTGTTTTGAAGTATTTATTGAAACGAATTTAATGGTACAATCGAAATTTAATTTGGTTTTTTTGTTTGGGAGTCCGCCGCTGTCACCTCTCTCCTCTCTCTCTCGCATGCGCTGCTTGCTCTGCCACAAAGTACACCCTCCATGCGCCAGAAATAGCGGTGGATGCTTGATAGCGCGTACACTGCAGCTCATTTTTTCATATCTGATACGGTAACCGCTGATGTGGAGACGTAGAGGATGGGATTCGGTTCAGCAGTGCAGGTGGTCTCAGACCGCACGGGTCAAGAGTTTGGCAGGCTAGCGTTTACAAATAAAGCTCCCCTGCTGCTTTTGCCAACCTTGACGAGAGCAGGAGTAGCTGTAAATCACTACTACTAACTTCGCATCATCCAAATACTCCTACTAATCCTAGTTAGCATTAGCGCTAAAGAACAACAGGTATAGGGCGGGTAGGCTAGCCCGAAGTTGCATCATCGTCATCCAGTGAAGTGTCCAAAAGCAAACAAAAGGCGGCGTGTCTCATCTCCCCTGTCGCGGTCGTGGTCGCCGCCTGACCTCGTCTCGTCTCGCCATCGTCTTGTTGTCCTGTCCCGCGCAGGCGCGGTGCAGGGCTGGAGTTGACCTACCTGCTCCCCCACGGACCATGCACGGGAAAGGAAAAGAACGGCGGCCGTTCTAGCTCATCCTCCACTCGATCGCGTCGGCGTCGCGTGCTGAGGGAGGTGTGCAAAAGCAAAAGGAAGAGAGGCAAAGCAACACGATACTCTCGCAGTGTCGGGTATGTAATTGGCCTCGGTTTTTTTTATGAAACAGGAGGGTTTTACCCCTACTGGAATTTATTAAAGTTAAAAGCAAAGTTTACAGCAACAACACCTCACGGGACAAAAAAAAAAGGAAAAGAAAAACCTCGGTCGGGACGCGGATGCGATATCATCGATGCCATGGAATGGAGTGACGACTGGAGACGACGATGGGTACAGTCCACTACGTACTTGTCGCTTTGGTGGTGTCTGTCGTCCCCTCCACACTCGGCGGCAGGCCGGCTGCTTTGCCGAGCGTACGCGTCCGCCGTGCCGACTGGACCTCCACCAGACCACCACGCCCTGCCTTTCTCGCGGGGCGACGCGTGCGCGCGGTCTCGATCGGCTCTAGAGCCGTGTGAATGGCCGGGCGTCCCGATCCCGATCCCTTTCTTTTCGTGGCCAGGCCCAGGTACGGTGACGAGACGTCCCGTCGGCACGCACGATCCTGAATTCCTGACCATGATCCATCGGAAATTCGGAACCTCACTCGCGGAAACGTAGCGGAACCCCCCTCAGGTTGCCTTATCCGCCTCGTTTTGCACTCTGTATCGCCACCCCGGCCGGCCGCCGACGTGATGCACCCACCCAACTATACTCCTACGTACAAAGCACCAACTTATTACTTCACCGCGTCGAGCTCGATCGATCGCCGTACGTGGCGTGTCTAGGGTGCAGTGGGTGAACGAACACTGGACAGGCTCACCGAAGGCGAGAGGTACAGACAATATATGGCAGACGTTAACGGCTCTCTCTCCATCATCACGACCCGTTTTCCTTTTCCCCCGTCGTATTGTTTACGCTAGCTGACACTAGTGTCTTTCCTCGTATCCGTTTGGTTCTGGACCATAAATCTGGGCACGGTCCACAGCCCACACGACAAATCGACAATGATGCATGTGGACACGTAAGAGCCGAGTGCTGTTCAACTGTGCCTGCCTAGGATACACGAAGAAAACGACCTCATGAAGTTATAACAACTAACAAACTTACACCTTTCCCCATATAGGCAGAAGTCAGGGAGAGAAACATAGAACTGCCTGCCACGGGTTCCTCCATTACAGGAACGCTGGTATAGGTGTACAACACATCGTGCCATTTCCCTCCTTTTTTTTTGCGAACTGTGCCATTTCCCCCTTAGAGAAAGTTGAAGACAACTCCCATACAGCACATGATACTTTGCAAGTTTTATTTAGTATCCCTGACAAAGAAGACTGGCCAATTAATATCGTTCTTGCTTACGGTTTTTAATTTCGATATTAGATTTTTTTTCAGCGACCCTTAAAATGACTGAATTTCATGAAATTCAGCAGAAATTTCATTGAAGTTTTTAAAAGACTTAAACATGAAGTTTTGATTTTTTTTTTCTAAAATTTTTAGATCCAAATAAAAAATTTAGCATGATTTATGACTACACAACTATTGAGTAGAAGAATATGCAACATAAACAATAGAAAAATATAGGCCATAGAGTTATATAGCACATGTATTAATGTAATATGGAATTCATTTTTTCCTTTCGGTCACACTATGTAAAAAAAGCTTAGTGCCTTCAGTGTTATCAGTGACGCGCCTCCACGCGTCTATAATAAGGCGTCTGTGATAAGGTCTTATCACAGACGCTCTTATGCGCGTCTGTAATAAGTCATTATCACAGACGTCTTCTGGCACCAAGGGTCTGTGACATCCACGATTATGTGCGTCTGTGATAAGACCTCATCACAGACGTCTTCTGGCATCAAGCGTCTGTGACATCCACAAGACGTGTCTGTGTACGCTTCTTCGCGACAAGGGTCTGTAGTAGGAGTTAAGCTACAGACACGTGTTCTGAGGAGTGTCTGTCTTAAGATCTAAGCTACAGACGCTCGTAAAAGACGCGTCTGCAATCGGAATTAAGATGCAGACGCGTCTGCAGTATTAATTATCACACATTTGCACTGAATGAGAAAATTACATCAGCAGTACACTGCTTTAATACAAACAACAACGTACACCAAATCCAATTAAGTAAATTACCCAAATATGTAGCTCCAAATTAAAACTCAGGGCACAAATCGACTATTAGCTAGCCCGCGGGTCTAGCAAACTGATTTATAACACACATCGATACATTGTTTATTTAATCAATGCACCGCATGTACTATGTACCTCCAAAAACTCACGGCATATATAATGATCCAAACTGGCCGGTCTCAAGCAGCAGCTCATCAATCTCATTCATCAAATCTTCATCATCTTGTTTATTTGGGTCATGAAACTCGCCTTTTTGGTCCATGATCTGCGACAGAATGAACAAGGCAATTTTCTCTCTAATATCCTGCAAGCTGATTGGCTTGCTTAGCACTTCAAATTCCTATTAAACAGCATGTGCCGGTAAAAAATAGCGGTAGCCAAAGAGATAAATTAAATCTGCATATATACTTATACTTAATTGCATTGCATTTCAAACAGCTTTGAGACATGCATCAAAGTAAGGCGCTACTAGCTACATGCATGCCCAATACAGCGACAGCAGTAGTGGTGGATTTCGACAAGGGAGTCAGCAATTAATCTCTAAACCAGGATGACACGGTAAAGAACAACAACAATTAATTAATCAAAAGCATGCGCTGCCTAATGGCAACTTCTCCACCCAAGACACAAGAACAATGTGCAGTGGTGGGCAGACAGGAGATAGCAAGGAAATAGCAGCTAGAGCAGGGCCGGCTTAATTAGGGAAGAAGCAGGAGTGTCTCAACTAAGACACATACTGTACAATTATGTAGAGTTCAAGGAACAAACAAAACATTTATATGGCATATATATCCTCCCAACCATAAATACAAATATATATGCGGAAAACATATATGTTAATGTATTTTTTCATTTATGCAGTACACACACATTTTAAACTGTTGCTGTTTTTCCTATTGAAGTCTCAAGTGTCAGCGTTTTTTTTTGACTGAAAGTGTCAGCATGTTGATTAAATGAAATTTTGTGATGTAACAGTTTTTTGGTTCATTCCCCTTGGCCTTACACGTGCTTTAGGATATATGCACCTAAAAAATATCACTTTCCAAAAAACTCATGTTTTTTTCAGTTTCCAAAAAGCTCATGTTTTTTTCAGTACCTCATGGTTTTGTTTTTATATGTATATATATACAACCATAGTTAAATTTCAGTGGCCCATCTAATTATTTGTTTCATTTCTCAAATCTGGGCAAACACAATGTTTTAGCAAAGGGCGCGTGTCCAACAAATTATAAGCTAATGGTGGAGCTAAATGAGGCTATAGCTGGTTACCAACTATATAGTTAGAGATTTACAAATTTGATTCAATAGTTGGATTATGCGTTAGTTCAAAAGCTTTCCTTCTAAAATATCTCCTTAGCACTCAATAAAAGTATGCTGAAAATGCCTTCAAACTATCTACCCATCATTTTAAGGAATGTTAGGAGTACACCGTCAAATGTACCATATGGATTGATACATCTCTTGTTTCTCATTCTTATATATCCAACAGTTAGAGACGAGAGTAGCTAGGATCGATTAGGCTCAGCCAGCTTGAACAACAAGTTCAAGTGGCAATACAGGTAAGCCAGTTATTAAATATGGTTTCAGCTACACAGTACAGTACTTACATCAATCATATATAAGGCTAATAATAGTGTGAATATATACTATATGCATCAATCATGTTTATGACAGGTGCTCAAAGTCTTACAAAAGCCACGGGAATGATAATTAATGATAACGAGAAAGTTTATATACCAACTCTTGAGTCATCTGAATCTGACAGTGACTCTTTCAAAGCAAGGTGCATAAATTGACTATAGGATGAATGTACGGTCAGTCTAATTATGGTGAGACAGGACAGTCATCCAAGCAATTTGGTTTAAGGATATTGGATCCTACAGAAATGCAACAACATAAAAATCCCTAGTTCATTCTCCCTGATAAAATCATGGAAAGCACCATATAGCAACAAGGTGACTGTTACTCAATCTCCGGAGATTTTCATCACTGATGATAACTCAACACTCAAGGAAGTATTATTGATGTGGAATATAGAATAATGCTAACATTGCTCCAGAAAGCATTATGGAGACAAAGGATGGACATCGATCAAGTCCAAGCATTGCAGAGAACTACTTGCCCTCAGCAAGAAGAAAAGAGGTATGAAAGGCTAGATACTAATCCGCAGCTGCACACTATGGACAAAGTGGACAGGCTGGCTAAGGAACCTGGAAGGTAACTCAAGGTAGTACCGCAGAAAAAAGAAAAAGAAAAATACTATAGAATTCTGTATGTTGCATCAGGCCAACAATAACCATGAAAATGTCATATTTCTGTAATATGTGTTGAATATGTAGTGGATATTCAACTATATAATTATTCTCATTTTATAGACATTTAGGCTATATGGTACTAGCCTAATATGGAATGTTGTCCAACCTCCTTTTCTTTTCTGCACAATGTCAGCCACTTATCTATTGTTTTCTTTCTTAATTATCTTCCATAAACCTATGGTGCACTTATCTCGAAGCACTCTGGTGTATTATCCTCTTAATGAAACACACGTCAATGGACGTGGATCTCCTTATATGGCACCCTTGCAGACCTTTTTGCAGGTACTTGGAACAGTAGGCAACAAACTCATACAGCAGGTTGCGCAAAAAAGGTGCATATATCCTGAATATGAGAACTCAATACTTTGGTGCTTGTCTGGTAATAAATCTGCACCCAGATCATTGCAAGGTTTTTTAAATTGGCCAATTTATCTCTACTGATGAAAAAGTGCAAACTGTGATATTGCAACATGTAAAATAACTTCTATTTTTTTGAGAGGAGGTGTGGCCAGCTGCGCGGACTCCAGCCAGGTTGCGGCTTAACAGCACATCAAAGGTTCAACCAAAATGTAGGTTTTTTTCCTTCATGATTTCTGAATCTTTAGCTCTGTGCTATTTCCTAACTGTGAATCTAGGGGTTATTTCTCCCTTTGCCTTTTTCCCGAATTAATTTGGTTTCTACTTTAGGGTATGCTAGCTAGTGATGCTGTACAAAATGGCATTGGAGATCCAGGAGATGTGATGAGTCCAGATTTTTCGGTAACCTTTGGATTCTTATATGATAATGTTGTTTGCAGGTTGATCTGTTCTTCTACATAGACCTAGAGGAAGCTAAGGAGCAAGACGAGGAAGCAGCCTTTTGGCCCCTGAGTTTGCCGCAATCACTGATTACCAGGGAGCTTATCAGTGGGGTGGTTTTTACTCATCATTGAATTGTGGGAGGTGTTACTGCTGCCTCTCTTTGCAAATATATGCTTTTTGTGCTAAAGTGTTACTTCTGAATGTTCTATTGCTAAGATGATTTTTTTTACTATTAGGATGGGAGCAGTGACTGAATTTGATAGGTACGATTATGTTGTTACCATACAGTTGGTGTCACTTCCAACAAGCATTCTATAAGAGGAAGGAAGCTATTAGTTTCATGTGATACAACTGATGCTGAAAATCATGCACCTCATGGTGGGCCCTAGCATCCCCTCTGATCTAGATAGCGTTATTGGCTATATGAAAAAAGTAATATTGAGTGCTAACACTACTTGATCCTGTGACTTCTAAATTTTGATCCTGTGTGGTTTCAACATGGCATGTTATATGTCTGGTTCTTACAATTTCCTAAATGTTTCAGGTGCACGTATATACATTGGCTTTACCAGAAGCGTGGTGGTGTGTTGGACTTCTAGATTCAGTTGCTTACCATATAGAATTTATTGCGATTGGGGTTGTGACAGATATCTTGTTTATATTAAGGCATGTAGCAGCTGGTGGGTTATGACCAAAGGAGAATTTCTGATTAAATTTTCTGTACATGGTGTGGTCATTTGTGAGTGCCTAGTGGTGCTGACTTGAGAACTAATACACACTCTACTGACCTATTGTGGGTTCTAATATGTGATTCTAATCTGTGATTAAATTTTCTGTACAAAGTCCTCATGAACTAGTATTTGTTCATTCTAATTTGTGATCTCTTGTTGGAAATAAATAGTATCACACTGTTGTCTCGCAAGCACACACTCTACTGACCTATTGTGGGTTCTGTATTCATGGAAACAGCGAGTAGAAAAGGCTGCAGGATCTTCTGACGCATCTTAATTGCTTCTGCTGACCAAATGTTTAGTAGCAGCAGCACCATCAAATTCTTCTTGACTCACAATATGATTTTGTCTTGCATATGTTTTCAAGAGACTAATGAGGATCTGAGGACAAGAGGAGAACCACTAGCATTCATTGGATTTGAGGAACGGGGAAATGTCAAACAGTAGAACTAAGCATGTAGCGCCAATAGATCAGGAACATTATTAGCCAAATTATGTATAACGGATCAATCACAATTTGCAAATAAACATATTTTTCCCATTTAGTTGTTTCATGTGTAAATCTGAAATGCAACGGGACTATACTAGCTAGTAAGGCTAATTAACAAGTTACTTACTATATATAAGAATCTACCATCCACATCCGGCACAGGACCCAGCCACAAGAAAGGATGCTGTGTAACACCTCAGGTGTTTAGCTCCATAATTGCATTGCATTGCATGAGCATAAGCATGTATCATTTCATGTTAATTCATGTGGTTGCAACAAATGTGAATTGTTTTTAAAGTTTTGTTTGACTCACATCATGTGACACTAGGGAGTTGGTGTAACTAAAAGGTAGAGTTGCTAATTACATCTCACAGCACCTTAGTTATACTTAGGGTCACTCATGGAGCAAGGTTCATGTTGACCAAAATCACCAAAATGCCCTCCAAGGTGTAGTTGACCAGCATTTAGCCCTAGGATGCTCTAGTTTGACCATTTAAAAAGTCTAGCTTAGAGACCTTGCATGGAGGAGCACCCTTAAGCAAAGTTGTAGGGAATTTTATGGAGAACAAAAGTCTCAATATGACCATCTCATGAAACTGGCCAGAACATGCTCAAAAATGTCCCACAAGTCAGCTAGAGGGGCTGTCTCAACACTTAGAATTTTTCTAAGTCTCAAAAGTGTCCCTCCAGTTTTACTGTGGCCTACTTTGGAAGCTTGTAGTTTGCAAACCAGACCAAACCAGCCCCAACTCATATTGGCAAACTTGTAGTCCTTGTGTAGCTCTACAACATTGTCAACATGACCATCACCTAGTTCTAAATGGTTTAGGAGTTATGGTGTCTTGAAAATTGGGTTTCAGTCGGCCTAGTGACTGAAACTAGGTTTCAGTTTCCAAGTACACTACTTTGGAGCCCTGTAGTTTCAAATCCAGGCCGAACCAGTCCAAACTCCAATTGGCAAACTTGTAGCCCTCATGTAGCTCTACAACATTGCCAACATCAACCACGCCTGGTTCTCACTGGTTTGGGAGTTAATCGTCGACGAAGTTGCTCTGTCAGTCGAACGATGACGACCTCCATTCAGTCAGCAGCATCGCCATTCAGTCGACCGACACTTCATGGCGTGGTGCTCGGGCAGAGCCCGGTGGCCGCATGGCGCTCACGCCCTGCCGTTGCCTCCACGTCCTGAGCATGCGCGCGGGCGTGAAGTTGGGGCCGCCACCTCAACCCCCACCACTCGCGCTCACCATTCCCTCCTTCTCTGCTTCCTCCTCCGCGCGCGGGCGGTGACCAGAGAAGCGGAACGGCGACCGCGTTCGAGCCATTCTCCCAAAACCGCAGCTCCATTCGCCAAACCGTCTAGACCACCGCACCACCGTGAGCCCCTCCACCTCCTCGCCCTCACCGAACCCTCTCTATCGCTTCAGGTGAGCTACACCACGAAGGCGGCTCCACCGGGCCGCCATGTCCGCCACCGTCGAGCTCGCACGTGGCCATGCCATTCGGGTCCCCCTATCCTATCTCCTCCATGCTGTAGGTATAGTTAGGTATGCTGAAGCTCATAGGGTAGGCAAATTGAGTCGGGATGCCGGCGACTCGTCGGAGTTGGTCGAGCCACGGCCGCACGCCGCCATGACCGCTGCCATCCTCTCTGGCCGCCATAATCCTAGCAATTGAGGGTACCCCTAGGTGCGCGATGTTGAGGTGAACGCGCTGGTACCGTAGCTTCGCCGGAGGCGCCGTCGTCGGCGAGCTAGAGCTCGCCGGAGTCGCGACCGTCTCCTCCCCTCCGTCTCTCTCTCTGACCGGTGGGGCCACCTGGTCAGTCGCGCACGCGCGCGGGCGGGAGCCGTAGCAGGTCGCGCGCGAGAGCGGGCCACGCGCGCGAGTCGTGGGCCGCGTCTTTCCCGGGCCGGCCCAGTAACGAAGAAGATTTGTTTCATTTTTATTTATTCTGTCACAGTTTTGGTTAAGTTTTGGAAAATGTAAATCTAGGGTTTTACTTACCCAAAAATTATGAGATAAATTTTGCTGGGATCTACAGGGTGTGTAGTATTTTAGAAAAATATGAATTGGTTATGTGATGTGTAGTTTCTGGGATATTTAAATAGGTCTTTAAAATGTGTCTTAAATTACATGCAAACTTGTTTACATCATATCTTGAGTTTCAGTGTTCCAAAAATTATGAAATTAGGTGGGTAGACTAATTTATACTTGCTCTAGCTCTGGTAAAAATTTGAGCAGTAGTGCTTAAGTACTTTTCAAGTTATAATGCTATCTTGTTATTTTAGGAAATACTTAAATGAATTTTTGTAATTTTTCTACATGTGCAATGTTCATATAAATTTTTGTAGGATGTCGTGGTACCCTAGAGTGTCTAAGAAAATTAGAAAATCTATTGTTTGACACTTTTTACTATTCTTTGTTATTTATACAAAAATCAGCCTTTTTGGCTTGTGAATTTTGTGTAGGAAGTTCCTATGAATAAATTTAGTTCAAATTTTTACAGTAGTCTCTTTCTGGGTCAGAGAGTCTCGTGTAATTTTTGTAGAATTTTAGGAGCAGTTTACATATATGTTTGAAATTCCACTTAATTACTTAAGTAAATTAAGAAATGAGTTTAAATAAATATTCTAGGTGGGCATACCTTACTTTCTGGTGTTTTGTGACCTTTGTGAACTTGTAGTAACATTAGTTTGGTCTTAGAGAATGTTTGCCACATAAAATAAATATTTAATCTTTGTAATTCTAGGTTTTCTGGACAGCTGGTAGTATCTTTGGGTTTGACCCTTAATAAAAGTGGTTGCTGGAAAACTTGTGAATACCAAAATTGTAGTAAACTTGATAAACTAGCTTGTGTCAAAAGTTGGGAGTATTTGGCTTTGTAGTTTGGGAGTTGTTGCTGTTTTAAGTGACAGTCCAGAATTGGCT
This sequence comes from Saccharum hybrid cultivar R570, assembly GCA_038087645.1. Taxonomy (NCBI): domain Eukaryota; kingdom Viridiplantae; phylum Streptophyta; class Magnoliopsida; order Poales; family Poaceae; genus Saccharum; species Saccharum hybrid cultivar. Next base: position 4,902,733 of record JAQSUU010000510.1, read on the forward strand.
GCTCTCTGTTTAGAGAGAGCAGATTCTGGAACTTTGGAATTTCGACTAGGTAAACTTTGGAATTTAGTGTTGTGGTCTGAAAACATTTTGTGGTGCATTTCTTAAGCTTTCCAGATTGTCTTAGATCATATCTTTGGAGTTGGGAATCTCCAGTTATGTTAGAAACAAGTAGCTGCTGTCCAGAATGTCTTAACCTGATATTTTGGGTTGGATGTGGTAACCTAAATAATGTCACTCTTGTGTTTGTTAGGTGTTAGGGCCTTAACCGAAGATGAACAACTATATCTTAGGTTGAGTAGATTAGGTAAGTACTGCTCCACCGGAGAAGAGATTTGCACGTATTAATGAAGTAACTTGAATAGAGTATTTTATTTCTGAAATGCATTTCATTCCGAGCATGTTGCACCCATTATGCATCCATAATATTTATTGTGCACTCATGCAATAGGTGTTCCGGAGGGGGTAACTCTCCTCGAATTCGAGCCTGTGATTCCGGAGGAAGTCCAGGACCAGCCGGAGCAGCTAGAGGAACCAACCGGCGACGAAGCTCCTGCCGAAGATCTACCCGAGTGTCCTGACCACTGGCCCTCGATCTTTATGAAAGCCAAGCCCCGGTGCATGCTGAACCCATCATTTTATAAATCTATCTTGAGTACTTTTAATTGTTTAATGCATTAAGTTGTAGGAGTTGTATGAAAACAATTGTTGCATTATACATGTCCTTGTCCAGATATCATACTTAACTCCTATTTTAGGTCTAGGCACGTATCAATGCTTAGCCCTGCTTAGTACGGTAGAAGTCGGGTGATTTCCGGTCATTCGCGAGATGTAGGAAGGAGTCACGAGTGGCTTTATGGCTATCGTGGATGGAACCATGCTTTAAAATGAAATTGAGACCGGGCGAGAGTTCGATAGTACAGCCGCAAGACACTTCACGTCTTGGGTGTGGAGCTATGCCCGTCTGAGTCGTTTAAGGACCGATTCGCTGTACGTCCTTGAGTCATGTTGAATGTAGTCTAACACTTAGTTGGCCGGATAAGTCGTTCTGACCGCGAAGCCGAGTAATGTGGTTCAGGTCGGGAATCGAATGGTAGGTTGCTTCTTAGAGGAGAGAAAGGATGTGCTTGGGGACATTGGCGTGAGACCAAGGGGGGGGTTAGAGTCTCTATCACCTGGCAGAGTGTCGCCCTTGGGGTCGCGACATCATTCGGACCCGCGATTCCTGAATCATATGACAAGGTGGCCTGTGCGACCCTGGCAGGGGTTTGCACGGTGAGTGTTAGAAATACCCCTCCAGCTGGATAGGAATTCGATTCGAATCGCCGTTGCTCCCGGTTAGTGAGCACTTGACTTGAGCAGCGGCAACGTAGATCTCATTAAATGAATAGATGGTTAAGTGAATGATACAATGTTGCCATAATGATATACCTGCTATGGATATAATAATTTTGTTGTTTGATTATACTCAAGTGAATGTTTAGTACAGGTGCTAAGATAGATGACAGGTAAATGCTAAAAAGAACTGCTAGTACAAGTTATAAGAATTTCATTTACTTATGCCTTTATGCAAAATGTGATGTCAGCTAGCCTCTTGTGTAAGCCTTGCATAATCCTTGGTGTCATCTTATTTCTGGTTTTTGACGGGTAAGTCTAGCTGAGTACATTCCAGTACTCAGGGTTTATTCCCTCCTGTTGCAGATGATATGCTCTATCAAGGCTTCTGCAAAACTTGTCTCCACCCTGCGGGTGACGAAGACTAGATCACTAGGGCGTGATCATCTTTTATGTACTTTTCTGATGCTTTTGCGGGTTGTTGATCAACAAGACTGGCAGTAGTTAAACAACTGGTGTGTGTTTGCTTCCGCTACTTTTATGAACTTGGTTTGTAATAACTGCGACTCCGTGTGTGTAAACTTATTTCGGAACTACTTGCGAAATGTAACGTATGATGTTGTATGTTGAATGATGCGATCTTGGTTGTAAGTAAGTTGGTTTGAAATCCTTTGTGGTTTCGATTGACTACCGGGATTATATGGGCTCAAGTTCGAAAATTTGAGCGCTTCGGTGCTTGTTTTTGTACTTGTGCTCTTATAATTTGGTCGGTTCTGTTACAGCTGGTACCGGAGCATAATTCAATATTAAACACATCGTACGAGTATTTAAAAACAAAAGTATTTGATTATGAAAAGGGTTAAAACTCTAAAAATTATTTTTATAGGTATGCCAGTGATCACATCCCTTAGCCCAAATAAGGACTCTTAGGTGGCTTATTATAAAGACTAACTTGGGTGGTAATGTATGGATCAATTGCCTCGACGCTCTGGTAAGTGTGAGTTGTGAGAGCACGATCGTCCAACCGGCGATCTAGGGGAGAGTAGTTTTAGTGACTTGCATACTTACATGTTTAAACCGTGTAATTATGTAAGCACTTAATTGTGGGAACCTTTATATCGGGTAGCTTTGATACTGAAGTATATACATCAGGGGATGTGTATATGAAAAGTATTTAAATTACTGCTTTCTTGTGTGCATATATTGGGAAACTGTTGGGCTGAAATGAGATTTTCTGCAGGTACACTAACAGCGTAACGAGTAGACCGATAGTTTTGCTTATATGAGAGAACGTATGTATGCCACCACCTAGCGTTAGAACTTTAGGTTTCTACTAAGGTGAGAGGGCGTACGGAACGTGCATGCATCATGTTTAATTATATCATACATATCATTTACTCCCTCCTTAAAAATTTCAATAGTCCCGACTAAATTAAATTTCGTATCCCCTAAATGATCCTCACTTTAAGTCGTATCTTGTTGCTACAGATGGCACGTACCAAGAGGACCGCTCGCAAGTCCACTGGGGGCAGGGCACCTCGTCACCAGCTCGCTCCACGTGAGCCCCGCCCTGAGCCTACTGAGGTGGAAAGGCTGAGGGCAGAATTGGCTGAAGTGACTGCTGCCAGGAATGCAGCGCGTCAGCAACTGAAGCAAGTGATCCGTGACCGTGATCAGGAAACACTTGCAGTCCAGAGATTGACAGTAGCACATCGCAACTGTCAACGCATGCTGGTCCATGTCATGAATCAGAGGGATGAAGCCTGGCACGAGGAGAACATTCTGAGAGCTTGTCAGTTTGAGCTCGAACAACAGTTAGAGAATGCTGAAGAATACAATGATAATCTTCATGAAGAAGTGCACCGCCTGAACAACCAGCTAAATCCTCTGCTGCCTAGAAATATCAACGCAGATGAGGACATGGGTTCGGGAATCTTCATGGCTGAAAATGATGATGAAGTGGAGGTCAATGGGCCTCAAGATGCCGCACCAGAAGAAGCACAAGAAGAAGAAGAAGATGAGGAGTTAGAGCCTGTTAGTGATGAGGACGGTGGGGAGATCCTTGACACTGACTCTGAGGACGATGCTTAGAGTAGTTATCACGTAGCTATGATGTTAGGATCATCTTTTGTGCCTCCTGGGGTTGGAGTGAGGCTTTGTAATAACTTGACTTTTGGAATGTAAGGTCGAACCCTATGTTTCCTAGATGTTTATTTGAACCTATTAATTTCGATCACAATTGGATGTCTTATTGCGTGCGTTCGATGATGGTGTCACGATTAGCACCCTTCGGTGCCGCGACAAAACCGAGGGCCTCCTATGGCGCGCGACATAAGGTTGTGCTGCTTGGCACGCGCTGGTATCGAGGTGGCTAGTCATGATCCACCATGGAACTCTACCGTTGAGAAGTCTCTTTGTGGTCAGTTTGAAGTAGCCTTTCTCAGTCAACTAACAATTTTAAGATCGAATCCAAGTACCGGGCGAAAGGTCAAAAATCACGTAGCTATTAACGTAAACGGTTCAGTAACTGCTGTGCTCCTTGCGAGTGAGCCTTTATCAAAGTACATCTTGTTGGATTCCCTCGCATGATTCTGTCAATTGATGCGCTTGAATGGATTGTGCGGTTGTGATGAATTATTGTGCCATGAGTATTTTGAGAAGTCTATTTCATGAAGTCAGTTTGACATATTTACAATAATTCATCTATAAATTTCCACATCGTCAGTGCTCATTGGCTATGCATTTTGCAGATGTCGTACAATCTCCGTCGGGGTCGTGGCAATGAGGATGAGGAACAGCCACCCCCTCCGCCACCACCTACCCCGGCTGAGCTGATGCAGACAGTGGTCGAAGGGCAGCGCATGCTGGCAGATGCTATGCGCCAGCTTGCCAACCGGGAGGCTCGTCATGGCCGCCAGGGCCCAGAACCTAATCAGTATAGTGATTTCAAGGACTTTCTTGATACTAAGCCCCCGCTCTTTAAGGAGGCAGAGAAACCACTGCAAGCCGATGAGTGGTTGAATACTATTGAACAAAAGTTTCGTCTGCTTCGCTTGACCGATGAGCTGAAAACTGAATATGCTTCTCACCAACTACATGGTTCAGCGGGTATTTGGTGGAGCCACTATCGTTCCACACTGCCTGCAAATGTCCCTATTGCTTGGGACCAGTTCAAGGCCGCATTCTGTGGGAACTATATTCCTCCAGGTCTTATGTCTATCAAGCACACAGAATTTATGAGGCTGTCGCAGGGCAATAAAAGCTTGACTGAATACCTGCAATCTTTCAACAACCTGGCAAGGTATGCCACCGAGTTTGTGGATACCGATGCCAAGAAAATTGCTAGCTTTAAAAGAGGCCTCGGCCCAAAGCTGATGAAGACTATGGGCACTAGCAAGTGCACTACCTTCAATTAATTTATCAGTGATGCTCTGACTCAAGAGAACAATAACTCTATCTATGCTGCTTCTAAGAGCTGCAAGAGGGCACTTGAGGCAGGTGCTTCACAGTCTCGAGCTCCAGCTGCCCCGAGGGCTCCTCCTCGACCTCCTGCCACAAGTGCTAAGTTCCGTCCTCCGCAAAAGAAGGCGCCAGTGAAGACTGGGTTTCGCAAGGCATATACAGTGGCTCTGCCAAAGAGTAATTCGGGCCAAGGAAGCTCCAGTGTCCCTCCTAGCAACATGCCTTGCTGGAACTGCAACAAGCCAGGCCATTGGTCCAGGAACTGTCCTTACCCTAAGAAGAATGTCAACCAAGGTGGCCGGCAAGGGCACGCTCATTATAACAGTATTGAGGAGATCCCATCTGGTGAGGTTGTCACTGCTGGTAAGTTTCTAGTTGACCAACACCCTACAGTGGTACTTTTTGATTCAGGTGCTTCGCATTCCTTTATCAGTCCTAAGTTTGCATCAGAGTTTGCACACAAATTGCATACTGTTGAAGGTGGGGGTTATTGTATTAGCGCAGCAAGTGGGAATATTTCCACAAATAAAGTAGTGGGGAATCTTGAGCTTGAGATAGAAGGGCGAAAGTACTCGCTTGCCTTAGTGGTTTTGCCGGGTTTAGGCATAGATGTTATTCTGGGCATGAATTGGATGAGCCAGAATGGGGTACTCATTGATACACCCACTCGGGTAGTTATGCTCAGAGATCCTACAGATCAAAAGGGTTTTCTGGTACAACTTCCCAGAAAAGTTGATTTGTCTGGGGAAGTTCATGCTGTGCAAGCAAAGGCGTTGGCCGAAATTCCAGTAGTAAATGAGTTTTCGGACGTTTTTCCTGATGATTTACCGGGGCTCCCTCCGGATCGGGATGTGGAATTTAAAATCGAGTTGTTGCTTGGCACGGCACCCATCTCTAGGAGACCCTATAGGATGCCTCCAAATGAACTAGCTGAACTTAAGGTGCAATTGAATGAACTTTTGAAGAAGGGGTTGATTCGTCCCAGTTCGTCTCCGTGGGGATGTCCTGCTATCTTTGTAAAGAAGAAGGATCAGTCGTTGCGGATGTGCATAGATTATAGACCTCTGAATGCAGTCACTATCAAAAATAAGTATCCTCTGCCACGTATCGACATCTTGTTCGATCAGTTGTCTAAAGCTAAAGTTTTCTCCAAGATCGATCTAAGATCTGGCTACCATCAAATTAAAATCCGCCCGGAAGATGTTCCAAAGACAGCCTTTTCTACCAGATACGGTCTTTATGAGTATCTTGTTATGTCTTTTGGCTTGACAAATGCCCCCGCACACTTCATGTACTTGATGAATTCGGTGTTTATGCCTGAATTGGACAAGTTTGTGGTGGTATTTATTGATGACATCCTGATATATTCTGTAAATGAGGAAGATCACGCTGAACATCTGCGCATAGTCCTCACCAGACTGCGCGAACATCAATTATATGCAAAGTTCAGTAAGTGTGAATTCTGGCTTCGAGAAGTACCTTTCCTTAGACATGTGTTGTCCGATGGAGGAATTATGGTGGACCCCGCCAAGGTACAAGAAGTATTGAACTGGAAGGCTCCTATCTCGGTTCACGAGGTTCGGAGTTTTCTTGGTTTAGCTGGCTATTATCGTTGCTTCATCCCGGATTTCTCAAAAATAGCCAAGCCAATGACTCGGTTGCTACAAAAAGACACTAGGTTTGTCTGGACTCCTGAGTGTGATGCGGCTTTTCACCAACTGCGAACCCTCCTAACCTCGGCTCCGGTTCTGGCACAACCGGATATCGAGAAACCATTCGATGTTTATTGTGATGCCTCAGGCATAGGTTTGGGAGGTGTGTTGATGCAGGAAGGTCGAGTGATTGCATATACCTCTCGACAACTTCGGAAACATGAGGTGAATTATCCAACACATGACTTAGAACTCGCCGCAGTTGTTCATGCTTTGAAAGCCTGGCGGCACTACCTGTTGGGCAATGTTTGTAATATCTACACAGACCACAAAAGCCTCAAGTACATCTTCACCCAACCCGAGTTAAATATGCGTCAAAGAAGATGGCTCGAGTTGATTAAGGATTATAACCTTCAAGTGCACTATCATCCTGGCAAGGCAAATGTGGTTGCAGATGCTTTAAGTCATAAGTCTCATTGCCATTCCCTAGTTGAAACTGATTTTCATCGATCTCGCCTTCTACATCCAGCAGTCTTGTACAACATCACTGTCAGTTGTACTCTCAAAAGCAGAATTATTGAGCTCCAAAAGACTGACACTGGTATATTCCACATCAAGCGTAAGATGAAAGAGCAAGAAACTACACAGTTCAGGGTAGATGAAGAGGGTGTACTATGGTTCAAGGATAGGTTAGTTGTGCCTAAGGACCGAGAGCTTCGAAATGATATTATGCCTGAAGCACACTCCTCTAAGTTGTCCATCCATCCTGGTAGCAATAAGATGTATTATGATTTGAAGCCATACTATTGGTGGATCAAAATGCGGAAAGAAATAGCTGCATATGTGGCCAGGTGTGACACCTGCTGTAGAGTTAAAGCTGTGCATATGAAAGCTGGGTTGCTTCAACCACTTTCTATCCCAGGTTGGAAATGGGAAGAGATAAGTATGGATTTCATTGTCAGACTTCCTCCTACTGTCAAAAATCATAACTCCATCTGGGTAATTATGGACCGCCTAACCAAGTCAGCTCACTTCATTCCGGTTAGAGTGGACTATCGTCCCACTGACTATGCTGAGTTGTAATTCAATCAGATAGTCCGGCTCCACGGGATACCTCGTACTATCATCTCTGACCGTGGTCCGCAATTCACTGCTCGCTCTTGGGAACACTTGCATCACCTTCTGGGAACCAAGTTAGTGAGAAGCTCTGCTTATCACCCCCAGACGTCTGGTCAGACGGAACGGGTTAACCAAATCTTGGAAGATCTGTTGCGGGCATGTGTCATTTCATCCAAGGGTTCTTGGGAAAAATGGTTACCTCTAGTCGAATTCTCGTACAATAATAGTTACCAAGAGAGTATTAAGATGGCCCCATTCGAAGCTTTGTATGGTCGTAAGTGTAGAACCCCACTAAACTAGGTAGAAGCTGGTGAAAGGAGGTATTATGGTATTGATTTTGTTCATGAAGCTGAGGAACAAGTCCGTACCATCCAAAAACATATGGCTGCAGCCCAAGCTAGACAGAAAAGTTATGCTGACCATCGTAGAAAACCGCTCAAGTTTGAAGTTGGAGACTTCGTTTATCTGAAAGTTTCTCCAATGAAGAGTGTCCAACGTTTTGGTGTTAAGCGGAAACTTGCGCCAAGATACGTGGGTCCTTTCCAAATCATAGGCAAGAGTGGAGCTGTTGCATATAAAATCCAGTTACCTCCAGAAATGAGTGCCATATTCAACGTCTTCCATGTATCTCAGCTCAAAAAGTGTCTTCGAGTTCCTGAAGAAAGAGTTCCTTTAGGAGATATCAGGCTGGAATCCGATCTAACTTACGAAGAAAAGCCAGTCTGAGTGATCGATACTCAGGAACGAGTGACTAGATGCAAAGTGGTTAAGTGGTATAAAGTAATGTGGAGTAATCAGGGTAGTGAAAGTGACGCTACATGGGAACGGGAGGACTATTTGCGGGATGGCTATAAGGAATTCTATGAAAAATGGTACGCTTTCTAAATCTCGGGACGAGATTTTTATAAGGGGGGAGGGCTGTAACACCTCAGGTGTTTGGCTCCATAATTGCATTGCATTGCATGAGCATAAGCATGCATCATTTCATGTTAATTCATGTGGTTGCAACAAATGTGAATTGTTTTTAAAGTTTTGTTTGACTCACATCATGTGACACTAGGGAGTTGGTGTAACTAAAAGGTAGAGTTGCTAATTACATCTCACAGCACCTTAGTTATACTTAGGGTCACTCATGGAGCAAGGTTCATGTTGACCAAAATCACCAAAATGCCCTCCAAGGTGTAGTTGACCAGCATTTAGCCCTAGGATGCTCTAGTTTGACCATTTAAAAAGTCTAGCTTAGAGACCTTGCATGGAGGAGCACCCTTAAGCAAAGTTGTAGGGAATTTTATGGGGAACAAAAGTCTCAATATGACCATCTCATGAAACTGGCCAGAACATGCTCAAAAATGGCCCACAAGTCAGCTAGAGAGGCTGTCTCAACACTTAGAATTTTTCTAAGTCTCAAAAGTGTCCCTCCACTTTTACTGTGGCCTACTTTGGAAGCTTGTAGTTTGCAAACCAGACCAAACCAGCCCCAACTCATATTGGCAAACTTGTAGTCCTTGTGTAGCTCTACAACATTGTCAACATGACCATCACCTAGTTCTAAATGGTTTAGGAGTTATGGTGTCTTGAAAATTGGGTTTCAGTCGGCCTAGTGACTGAAACTAGGTTTCAGTTTCCAAGTACACTACTTTGGAGCCATGTAGTTTCAAATCCAGGCCGAACTAGTCTAAACTCCAATTGGCAAACTTGTAGCCCTCATGTAGCTCTACAACATTGCCAACATCAACCACGCCTGGTTCTCACTGGTTTGGGAGTTAATCGTCGATGAAGTTGCTCTGTCAGTCGAACGATGACGACCTCCATTCAGTCAGCAGCATCGCCATTCAGTCGACCGACACTTCATGGCGTGGCGCTCGGGCAGAGCCCGGTGGCCGCGTGGCGCTCACGCCCTGCCGTCGCCTCCACGTCCTGAGCATGCGCGCGGGCGTGAAGTTGGGGCCGCCACCTCAACCCCCACCACTCGCGCTCACCATTCCCTCCTTCTCTGCTTCCTCCTCCGCGCACGGGCGGTGACCAGAGAAGCGGAACGGCGACCGCGTTTGAGCCATTCTCCCAAAACCGCAGCTCCATTCGCCAAACCGTCTAGACCACCGCACCACCGTGAGCCCCTCCACCTCCTCGCCCTCACCGAACCCTCTCTATTGCTTCAGGTGAGCTACACCGCGAAGGCGGCTCCACCGGGCCGCCATGTCCGCCGCCGTCGAGCTCGCACGTGGCCATGCCATTCGGGCCCCCCTATCCTATCTCCTCCATGTTGTAGGTATAGTTAGGTATGCTGAAGCTCATAGGGTAGGCAAATTGAGTCGGGATGCCGGCGACTCGTCGGAGTTGGTCGAGCCGCGGCCGCACGCCGCCATGACCGCTGCCATCCTCTCTGGCCGCCATAATCCTAGCAATTGAGGGTACCCCTAGGTGCGCGAGGTTGAGGTGAACGCGCTGGTACCGTAGCTTCGCCGGAGGCGCCGTCGTCGGCGAGCTAGAGCTCGCCGGAGTCGCGGCCGTCTCCTCCCCTCCGTCTCTCTCTCTGACCGGTGGGGCCACCTGGTCAGTCGCGCACGCGCGCGGGCGGGAGCCGTAGCAGGCCGCGCGCGAGAGCGGGCCGCGCGCGCGAGTCGTGGGCCGCGTCTTTCCCGGGCCGGCCCAGTAACGAAGAAGATTTGTTTCATTTTTATTTATTCTGTCACAGTTTTGGTTAAGTTTTGGAAAATGTAAATCTAGGGTTTTACTTGCCCAAAAATTATGAGATAAATTTTGTTGGGATCTACAGGGTGTGTAGTATTTTAGAAAAATATGAATTGGTTATGTGATGTGTAGTTTCTGGGATATTTAAATAGGTCTTTAAAATGTGTCTTAAATTACATGCAAACTTGTTTAAATCATATCTTGAGTTTCAGTGTTCCAAAAATTATGAAATTAGGTGGGTAGACTAATTTATACTTGCTCTAGCTCTGGTAAAAATTTGAGCAGTAGTGCTTAAGTACTTTTCAAGTTATAATGCTATCTTGTTATTTTAGGAAATACTTAAATGAATTTTTGTAATTTTTCTACATGTGCAAAGTTCATATAAATTTTTGTAGGATGTCTTGGTACCCTAGAGTGTCTAAGAAAATTAGAACATCTATTGTTTGACACTTTTTACTATGCTTTGTTATTTATACAAAAATCAGCCTTTTTGGCTTGTGAATTTTGTGTAGGAAGTTCCTATGAATAAATTTATTTCAAATTTTTACAGTAGTCTCTTTTTGGGTCAGAGAGTCTCCTATAATTTTTGTAGAATTTTAGGAGCAGTTTACATATATGTTTGAAATTCCACTTAATTACTTAAGTAAATTAAGAAATGAGTTTAAATAAATATTCTAGGTGGGCACACATTACTTTCTGGTGTTTTTGTGACCTTTGTGAACTTGTATTAACATTAGTTTGGTCTTAGAGAATGTTTGCCACATAAATAAATATTTAATCTTTGCAATTCTAGGTTTTCTGGACAGCTGGTAGTATCTTTGGGTTTGACCCTTAATAAAAGTGGTTGCTGGAAAACTTGTGAATACCAAAATTGTAGTAAACTTGATAAACTAGCTTGTGTCAAAAGTTGGGAGCATTTGGCTTTGTAGTTTGGGAGTTGTTGCTGTTTTAAGTGACAGTCCAGAATTGGCTGCTCTCTGTTTAGAGAGAGCAGATTCTGGAACTTTGGAATTTCAACTAGGTAAACTTTGGAATTTAGTGTTGTGGTCTGAAAACATTTTGTGGTGCATTTCTTAAGCTTTCCAGATTGTCTTAGATCATATCTTTGGAGTTGAGAATCTCCAGTTATGTTAGAAACAAGTAGCTGCTGTCCAGAATGTCTTACCGTGATATTTTGGGTTGGATGTGGTAACCTAAATAATGTCACTCTTGTGTTTGTTAGGTGTTAGGGCCTTAACCAAAGATGAACAACTATATCTTAGGTTGGATAGATTAGGTAAGTACTGCTCCACCGGAGAAGAGATTTGCATGTATTAATGAAGTAACTTGAATAGAGTATTTTATTTCTGAAATGCATTTCATTCCGAGCATGTTGCACCCATTATGCATCCATAATATTTATTGTGCACTCATACAATAGGTGTTCCGGAGGGGGTAACTCTCCTCGAATTCGAGCCTGTGATTCCGGAGGAAGTCCAGGACCAGCCGGAGCAGCTAGAGGAACCAACCGGCGATGAAGCTCCTGCCAAAGATCTACCCGAGTGTCCTGACCACCGGCCCTCGACCTTTCTGAAAGGCAAGTCCCGGTGCATGCTGAACCCATCATTTTATAAATCTATCTTGAGTACTTTTAATTATTTAATGCATTAAGTTGTAGGAGTTGTATGAAAACAATTGTTGCATTATACCTGTCCTTGTCCAGATATCATACTTAACTCCTATTTTAGGTCTAGGCACGTATCAATGCTTAGCCCTGCTTAGTACGGTAGAAGTCGGGTGATTTCCGGTCATCCGCGAGATGTAGGAAGGAGTCACGAGTGGCTTTATGGCTATCGTGGATGGAACCATGCTTTAAAATGAAATTGAGACCGGGCGAGAGTTTGATAGTACAGCCGCAAGACACTTCACGTCTTGGGTGTGGAGCTATGCCCGTCTGAGTCGTTTAAGGACCGATTCGCTGTACGTCCTTGAGTCATGTTGAACGCAGTCTAACACTTAGTTGGCCGGATAAGTCGTTCCGACCGCGAAGCCGAGTAATGTGGTTCAGGGCGGGAATCGAATGGTAGGTTGCTTCTTGGAGGAGAGAAATGACGTGCTTGGGGACATTGGCGTGAGACCAAGGGGGGGTTAGAGTCCCTATCACCTGGCAGAGTGTCGCCCTTGGGGTCGCGACATCATTCGGACCCGCGATTCCTGAATCATATGATAAGGTGGCCTGTGCGACCCTGGTAGGGGTCTGCACGGTGAGTGTTAGAAATACTCCTCCAGCTAGATAGGAATTCGATTCGAATCGCCGTCGCTCCCGGTTAGTGAGCACTTGACTTGAGCAGCGGCAACGTAGATCTCATTAAATGAACAGATGGTTAAGTGAATGATACAATGTTGCCACAATGATATACCTGCTATGGATATAATAATTTTGTTGTTTGATTATACTCAAGTGAATGTTTAGTACAGGTGCTAAGATAGATGACAGGTAAATGCTAAAAAGAACTGCTAGTACAAGTTATAAGAATTTCATTTACTTATGCCTTTATGCAAAATATGATGTCAGCTAGCCTCTTGTGTAAGCCTTGCATAATCCTTGGTGTCATCTTATTTCTGGTTTTCGACGGGTAAGTCTAGCTGAGTACATTCCAGTACTCAGGGTTTATTCCCTCCTGTTGCAGATGATATGCTCTATCAAGGCTTCTGCAAAACTTGTCTCCACCCTGCGGGTGACGAAGACTAGATCACTAGGGCGTGATCATCTTTTATGTACTTTCCTGATGCTTTTGCGGGTTGTTGATCAACAAGACTGGCAGTAGTTAAACAACTGGTGTGTGTTTGCTTCCGCTACTTTTATGAACTTGGTTTGTAATAACTGCGACTCCGTGTGTGTAAACTTATTTCGGAACTACTTGCGAAATGTAACGTATGATGTTGTATGTTGAATGATGCGATCTTGGTTGTAAGTAAGTTGGTTTGAAATCCTTTGTGGTTTCGATTGACTACCGGGATTATATGGGCTCAAGTTCAAAAATTTGAGCGCTTCGGTGCTTATTTTTGTACTTGTGCTCTTATAATTTGGTCGGTTCTGTTACATGATGAACCTTGGGGTTTTTAGCATATTGCAGAAGTATTGCATTCAAGTGCAAACAACAACTAATAATAGTAAATAGATCTGCCAGACCTCTGAATTATCCACATTGGTTTGTGTCATCGCAAGCATCAAGTTGTGGGCCACATAGAAACCACATGTGTTGTCCAAACCTTGCTGCAAGAACTGCGATCATATGATCGAACATGGTTAATAATATAATTGAAACACTACTTCAAAACTGGAAGTGAAGCATTACTTACTCGAATTTTGGTGGCATGAATCAACTTCACGTTTTTCTGCCCTTTCTTCGCCTTGGGTTGGATATTGCCATAAGCCCTACACATACATGAGTTGTTACCACATTTGTTTGACTCAGTAACGTAATTAAGAATGTGTTAATAGTATATTATGAAAGCTCACTCATCTATCACAGATTTTAACCCACTCAGATCTTTATTCCTGCCTCTAATGGAGTCGAGGTACAACACCTTGTGCCAGTTGGGAACAATGATGACAACAATCCAGTGGCCACCACAGTTATGTGCAAACATCACATATTTTTTCTGGGCATATTTCCTTAGGCATCTTTCCAGATACGCCACGTTGTAACCTCTATTACTTCTCAAGGATTTTATTGACAAGGCATCTGGATCAAGTAGGGCAATTGGCACAGATTTGCCCCTAGCTTCTACAATGAGGCATCTAGGAATAAAGAAGCATATACAAAAACAATTTAGCAAGCAATGCAAATATATGAAGAGCATCACTAGCTAAAAATGAACAAGTCTAAAAGAGAAGAAATTGCACGTACAGTGTCAACACGCGAAGAATTGCTACATCCAATGCATCAAGTGTGAGGAGGTCAAACAAGTCTTCAAATCCCACGATGAGAGGCTCAGATTCTAACTCACGCCAAAAATATTGGCGCTCCACTCTACCTACTATCCCGGTGTTTCTATTCTCTGCACATGCTTTCATGTAGTAGGCATGAATAGCAACACACCCTGTTCTGGTACCTCGACTTCTTTTGCTGATAGCATTGGCTGTCCAAACTTGAACTTGGAGTTGGGTCGTATCCATACAGAAGGCAGAGGGGTACTCTTAGACGATTTGGTCGGTTCTGCCTCCTGCTGGTCCTGTTTGGTGTCCCTCTTGTTGGGTGCTCTAGGGGCTAGGGGACAGCCAGCAGGAGCATGTGTGGACTTATTAGTTCGTTTCTTGCCTTTCGCATGCTCCTTGGAAGCACAATTTCCTACAATAGGAGGCACTATTCGCTTTCTCATCTCGTGAGGAAGAAACATTGGATACCACAACGTCCTTCAAACTGCTTTTGGTGCCTAGCGGTAGTGTAGGTTCCAATGAGCTTTTGGTAGAGAGCACCGTCGGTGATACCACAATGCCACTCTTCCTCCACTGGACCCTCTTGAACATAGCCTTTCCAAGAGTTGTTATCTCAGCACTTGGGGTCAGAGTCAGCACAAAGCCCTCATGTTGTGGATATACAAATTCAACAAGTACAACGACATATCCATCCAGTAAAGGAACTGAATATATATGAGTTTGCTGTGGGAATACTTTACCCCTTCCTACCTCCACCTGATAACCTCCAGGGTTGATCACAAGTGTACACAATGTTGGCTTTGTAAGAAGGTCCAAAGGATTTGGATGTCCGTCCAAATGTACATTGCAATCTTCATCCGGGGCAGAGGCACAGCTGCTCTTCATACCACCTACATAGGAAAGGGTGTTGGAAGATGGGACCAAATTCATTCCTTGTTCACATAGCTTGGCCATGATACCTTCAGTGATATCTTGAGTGAGCTCCACGCGAAGTTCTTCGCGAAGTTCATCTTTAAGGGCTTCCACATCCACATCATCTGAATGCTTCCTCTTTCTATACATGCTGGAGCAATTCGGCCAATGCTTCCAACCATGGTAACTAGACACACCGCACACACGCCTTGTCTGTTCTGGTCGGCCCAAAACCTGTGTGAGCACATCTTTATCCCTGACCAAAGTGTCCATGAGCCCTGAAGACTCCAGCTCTGCTTGCTTCTCTAAAATTTGCTGAGAGACAAGTTCATCTGACTTTGACGCCCAAACAATCTGAGCACAACCTTCTGACTTAACCAACTTACTTCGTGCACGCAGAAAATTCCTAGAGCGGCCCTCAGGATATCTGTTCCAAGGATTATTGATGCCTTCAGCCGCTAATTCCCTGTCCTCTTGCTCCCACTTTTCAGCTTTCCCAGCATACCCTGTTGTCCCTAGGCAATGGTTATGCTTGTTCCTCTCCCAAAGCTTCTTGTATCTCTTACTTTTTTCCTTTGCTTCATCGCTCCCCTGTAGTGTCACAAAATATTCCCAATCATCACGCGGAATGTATGGGTGTTTCTCCCTGGCATCCAACCCTTTCCTAACAAAAGAACATACTAGATAGCTTTTGTGGGTTCTCCAACTTTTGTTTACCATCCTCATCATCACCTTACACGTCGTATCCTTCAACGTATCTGCAAACTCCAATGAAGGCTCAACACAATCATCAAATATTTGTTGCTTGTCTTCTTTAGTTAGCTCAGTGAATGAAGGCATGAGCAAGGGCAACCTTTGTCTAGCAATCAAACCAGCAAGCTTCCTCATTCTTATCTGGGCCTTCTTCTCAATGGGCATCCCTTCCATCGTGAGCTCTGTGACAACCATCTGATCATTTGGCCACAGTGCGACTTTCCTATTTCTCCGGCGGCGACCAGGAGGTTGAGATGTCTGCACCTCTATCTCTTGCTCAGTATCATATTCATGTTGGTCCTCTGCATTAGCATCACTCTCTCCCTCATCTGATGCACTGTAATTAGATACTTCGTTGGTAGATGACGATGCACGAATGTTATCTGATTCCTATAAAAGAAATTTAGTAAGGTTATTATGGACCATGATACAACCTTGACATATGTAACAGTACATAGCTACGTATATCACAAAGCTAATGCTTACCATTCAGAAAGGGATCTGTGCGTAGCCAACAGCTACCACTAACACCAATGACCAGCGCCTTTGTTCTTTGCCAGATTCCTAGAAATAGCAAGCAAAATAATTAACTTAGTTGTAAAAACAGTGGTACTACTTGGTAAAACAAAATAACTTGTCCACCTGTGTCCTATAAATAGACAATTTGTGCCAAGAACTAGAATAGAATTTTCCTAGGCTAACCAATATAAGCAGATATGCTACACAAACTAACAAAAAAAATTTATATGCTTTCAGTTAGTACTTAGTAGTAAAATTACATCACGTTACGACTTACGAGATCGAATCAATGATTTTTAGGCCAGATTAATAAACTATTTAAATTTTGTATTCACATTTTGATTAGTTGAATCACATGCTAATTTAGGCTCAATTAGTAAGTATTTGTTTCCAATAATGTGAAAAAAAGATGTGTTTTTAATAAGAAAAAAAATGAAAAATCATATGTCCACAACGGGGATGGAACCGAGAATTCCTATTGTAGTCCTCTGGCATTTCTTTCTCTCCTTTGTTGTACCTTAACCCTTGCTGTTCTTTTCCTTCCTCCTCTCTTTCTTAGCTAGCTTGTTTGTAACTGCACTTTTTGTTCCTTATTTGTTTCTTTAATGCATTTGCTATAGGAGCCTCTGGCTCCTCCTGATTCTTCCAAAAAAAATGTATTATTTGTTGCATATATGAGAATTCTGATTCTTCCAAAAAAAGTGTTATCTGTTGCATAAGTAAGGTGATCGAACTACATTTCATCGGCATTTAAATAGAGTTCGTCGCATTATCTCTACGAGTACTAAGTTACAGAGTAGTTTTGACAATAGAGTATCTTTATGACAATATATATATATTACACCAGAAAAGCAGCCAACTAAACTGCTAAACATTTAAACATGCTAGCTCCTATATATCTCTACCAATGCAAGTAAATTAGATTCATGCTCGAAGTTCGGCACCAGCAAGTTAAGCAGTTGAGGAGGAGCTCCTATATATACCTGCATAAATAAACAAGTTAATCAGTTTGCTGAATCACCTTGTTCTAAAAAATCACGACTATGTTCAAAAACTCACTTGAGCATTATTTTGTGCGCACTTCCCGTTTTCGGCGTCTTTTTGCCAGGGGGGCATCCTCCTTGTGACCATCTCTTAGGTATGGTGTTAGCTCACTCGCCGAAATCACAGGGAGGATGGAAGTACCGAAAGGAGGAATTTCATCGGATTGTTTGAACTCTTCCTCGTCCACTTGATTTTGAACTCCGACAACCCATTTTTTCCCGGGGAGAACCACTTGTCGTCTCTTGTTTCTAGTGTCACGCACATAGAAGACTTGAGAAACCTGACTTGCGAGTACAAATGGCTCTTCCATGTACCCAACTTGTTCAAGGTCAACGGTTCTGAAGCCATACCTGTCTTTCATGACACCCTATCTTCCCTGAACCCATCGGCAACGAAAAATGGACACCTTGAAGCCAGCATATGGGAGTTCCCATATCTCTTCAATCTGACCATAGTATGCTGCCTTCCGCATATTGTTGTCAATTGCATCTATACGAACAGCACTGTTCTGGTACACGCTTTTCTTGTCTTGATTAATGGTGTAAAAGGTGTAGCCATTTATGTCATAGCCTTGATAAGTTGTGACTGTGAAGAAGGGGCCCTTTGCTAGCTGTCGAAGCCTTTTGTCTGGGCAAGAGTTTGAACTGCGTAGTCGGCATTTAAACCAATCATTGAACTCACTCATATGTGCCCTTGCTAACCAAGCTTCGCCCCGATGCAGATTTTGTTGCCTCAAGATCTCCATATGCTCTTCAATGTAAGGGTCCACTTCTGTTGTGTGTCGTAACACTAAAAAGTGGGCTCGTTCAAAGTCATCTGAATCTGGAGTAATTTGCTTCTCCCCAACACACCCTCTCCCCGCTAGCCTTCCCTCATGGCGAGACTTGGAGATGTCAATTGGATTAGTGGGGTCAATGTAAGTGAGGCACCAGTCGACCACCTCCTCAGTAGAATAGCATTGTGCCATGCTTCCCTCAGGATGAACATGACTCTTGGCATACCTATTTAGGGTACTCATAAATCTCTCATATGGATACATGTGGTGGAGGAACATTGGTCCAAGATACCTAATCTCCTTAACTAAATGTATAATGAGATGGACGGATATGTCAAAGAAAGTCGGCGGGAAGTAAGCTTCAAGGAGACACATCACCTCACACATGTTCCTTTCAAGATTGTCCAGTGACTGTTCATCAAGGACCTTCTGAGAGATTGCATTAAAGAAGAAGCAGAGGCTCATGATTGCCATTCGGGTTTTTTCTGGTAATATGTTCTGGATACCTACTGCAAGCATCGTTGTGAGCATGACATCACAATCATGAGCCTTCATGGGAAGCATTTTGTTTTCTCTTGGAGACACAAGCTTTCGGATGTTGGCTGCGTATCCAGAAGGAACTTTGACACTACAAAAGAAGTCACACAATTCCTGCTTCTCTTCTCGAGTTAGGTTTATGGTAGATAAAGGTTGTCGAACACTGCTACTGTGATGAATACTGACCCGATCTTCCGAGAGGTAACCGGTAAGTTCGATTTGTGGAGATCTCGACGTTGGCGATCCGGCTTCAAATCAGACACGATTCGAACCCTGCAACCGTTACACCACTGCTCTGTTGGTTATCAACCAAGCACAACTTGATTGACCTCGCCAAGAAGGCTTTTCCTACAAGCGAATCGAAGAACACAAGCAAGAAGGTAAAACACGTAATCTGAAATTGCAAATATAAATGATGCGAATATCAATAGAGGGTTCAAGAACTCGGTTCCAAAGGACTAATCGACACAGTGGAGGAGATCAAGAACGGGGGCCCTGGATCACTGTAAAAGGATTTGTCACCACAGTTACAATGAACGATTTAGTTTCTCAATGGAAAACTAAACTCTAAACAAAACCCGATTGTCTAACAGCGATGGCGGCTATGTTTATAGTCTAAGTCTCGACCTAGGGTTGGGAACGGCCAGGGGTTGGGTGTCCACAACTTGGGCTTAAGGCCCGACACGATACATGGCCAAGTTGGCCCAAATAGGTGACGCAGTACCTTGACGTGGTCACACAGAATGATCCACGGACCTTCTGGAGCTGGGACCAGATCCAAAACGACGGCGGCGGCGTCCCCTTTCCAACGCATCCAAGAACGCCCCGTTTTGATGTCGTATGAGAGAGTTATGACCAAAACCGTGACGATATGTCTGCTGAATCCGAGGGTGACGTGGTAGCTGAGTTGGGGACGAATTGCAACTTGGGAAAGACCATAACGTCGGTGTGTCCAGCGTGGCGATGTCCTCATCATCCTCCCCTTCTTGAATTGGAGTCGTCCTCGACTCCATCTTAGCGATGTCCTCATCATCCCCTCCTTCTAGAATTGGAGTCGCCCTCGACTTCATCCCATCATCAGCGAACTCCTACAAAAGGTTAGTGACAGCAGGCAATGCACCAGACAGAATAGGTTGACAAAACATAGTATAACATGGCACATCAGGATTATCACATAACTCAGCAGTAGCAGAAGTTGTAGCAAGAAAAGTACCTTCTTTTAACTTAATCCCATTATTTTTATCAATGTGAGTTGGAGGTTTATTTTTAATCTCATTAGCATGTTTAATAATATCCGTAGGAGACAAAGGTAGCAATGTAATTTTCTTGTCCTTATGTATGATAGTGTATGTATTAGTTCTACCATGGTGTAAAGCATCATTATCGAATTTCCATGGGCGACCTAATAAAATGGAACAAGCTTGCATAGGAACAACATCAAAATCAGCAGTATCATGATAAGAGCCTGTAAACAAGCTAATGCGTGCTGATTTAGTTACCTTAGTCTTACCACTATTATTGAACCATTGAAGTTTATATGGATACGAATGTTGTCGTGTGGGCAAACCAAGCTTGTCAACCAAATCTGAACTCACCAAGTTATTGCAACTCCCGCTATCAATGATAGCGAGAACACGATAACCGTGCACAATGAAATACATGTGGAACAAATTGTGGCATTGGATCGTCATCTCTTCTTCATGTCCCACACGTGTACTCAACACACGCTGCACAAGAAGGCTAGGGTAGTCTGCGGCAGCAGCCACGGAGTCAATGATGATGGCCTCCTTGTCTTGATCGCCCTCGGTGGAATCTGCATCAATGTTAGCAACAAGGGCTAAATCATCTTCAACATCACTAGCACTTACATATCCATCCTCGGTAGCAATGAAAGCACGACGACTGGGGCAATCCTTCATGACATGTCCCATGCCTTTGCATCGATGGCAAATGATTTTAGAGCTGGACGAGGAGGAGCGAGGGAAAACACCTAAAGTGGCACTTTTGTTCTGCACATTAGACAATTTACTTACCCCGGAAGGTGTAGACGACTGTGATGCAACAGGAATCTTGGGCGTCTCCGGCTCTGAACGGTGCTGAAAAGTCCTCCCATTGTTAGACCTGAAAGGCTGGTATTGTTTGTGTCCCTGTACTTCACGTTCTGCCTTAATAGCAAGATGATACAATTGGGAAAAATTACGCCATTCTTTGTAATCTAGGATGTTCTATATATCATGGTTTAAACCACCAAAAAATCTAGCACTAGAATCATTATCATCTTCATTTATACCACAACGGGCTAAACCAATAAGCAATTCTTGATAGTATGCTTCGACTCCTTTATCACCTTGTTTTAAAGTTTGTAGTTTCAAACGTAAATCACGTTGGTAATAAGGAGGAACAAAACGAGATTTCATACGTTGCTTTAAAGCATTCCAAGTTTGAGGCACAGCAGCAGCATTATTAGCATTGCATAGATCACTCCACCAGAACAAAGCAAAATTAGTAAACTCACTAGTAGCAAGTCTAACTCTATGCTCAGCAGGAACATTATGAGAATCAAATTTTTGTTGAACAGTAAGCTCCCAATCTAAATAAGCCTCCAGATCAACATTACCAGCAAAAGGAGGAAGGCTAAATTTAATTTTAGCAAAAGGATCATTATTACCTTGAATATTACCTCACATACCGTGACGGTTGAAGTTGAGGCAGCGACGGGCATAACCGTCAGCATCCGCATCTTCATCACCAAAATCATCTGCATCTTCATCATCAGCACGATGAGGTGGAGGGCGGTGCTCGAGTTGTTCAATGCGGGTGACCAAATTGTTCACATTGCGCGTCAGCTCGGTCATAAGATTGCGTTGTTTAGTCATGAACGTTGTAAGCTCGCCCTTGGACACGCACTCATTGAAGTCCGTCGGAGATCCTGCCATGGTTAGAAGATAGAAAAAGACAACACCAAAGTATTATCCCTATCAACTATAAGGAAACAAGTGGCGGTGGTGGTAGTGAAAGTGGAATGCAAAATCACAAGCGGCTTGCCATCGTCTTGCCTGTATTCTTACCAACGCCAAACAGGAGCCAAACCAAAGTGGCAAAGTAATCTGTTGTTGAGCGTGGGTACAGTTGCAAGATGAACCTGTGCTGACAGAAGAATATGTGGAGCTATGGGTAGGCACACAAGATGACAGCAAGGATTAGCAATTAACGAATGCAGATTAACGATTGTTCAATCCGGATCCAAAGTATAATTCACAGCTGCTGGCTAAGACGTGTCGAGACGTAGCGCAACAAGGTGAAAGCAAAGGACGATGGAAAGAACTCACAGAATAAGCAAATAACCCGAATTTTTCCTTTTTCTAAATTTTTCCCAGAATTTCCCAAAAAGGCACTAGTAGGAATCAAACTTTTTTATTTTTTTGCTATTTTTTTATATTTTTCTCTAAACAAGGATCACAAAAGATGCAACCACAAAAATTGTCACCTACAACTGAGGTGAGATGTGGTCTACAGAAATACAGCAAGTTCTCTGAAAAGCGTGCAAAAACGTTGACAATTTTTTTTTCTTTATTTTCCTGATTTTTTGGCAATTTTGATGAAACCAAACAGGGCAAAGCCTAGTCTAGGTCGGCCTCAAATGGTGCCAAGAAGCTGCTCAAAAAATTTCAGATTTTTCTGATAAACGAGCGAAAAGTTATGCCTGTTTTACCGAAGGTATCTCAAGTTATGTTTTTCGGAAGGCACAATACGGCAGTTAGGGCAAAACGTCCCTAAACTCCAACACCGATCACAAGATGGTTCCTGTGACTAACAGCAGTAGGTATTCGCACCGAGCACAAGATGGTTCCTATGACTAACAGCAGTAGGTATTCGCCTGATGATGTAAGGAAGGCTACGATGCAGGCAAAATAAGAGCGGTTGGCAACCTATCTAGGGTTTGCGTGGTGGCGAGAAGTTACACAAGGCGGCTAGCGGGGCAAGTCGAGTAATGTGGTGGCTTCGACTTGTTGTTTGGAAACGGTGGATGGAATAGCGGCGGAAAACAAAAATCATAGCAACGGGCGATTGAACTACGACTTACAAACACAATCCTAAACCAGCAACAAGACTCGACCACGGACACAAACTCAACAACGCGAATCTAAAACGAAATTGCAAAGGCACAAAGGTGATAGGACAGCGGAAATTGAAATAGTATTGGGCTTTTTGTGGACTCTAGGTAATGAACAAATATGAATCTAAGGCAAACGAGAGTATACCTCGCGGTAAACCTGAAATATCTTATACCAATTGATGAATACTAGCTCGATCTTCCGAGAGGTAACCGATAAGTTCGATTTGTGGAGATCTCGACGTTGGCGATCCGGCTTCAAATCAGACACGATTCGAACCCTACAACTGTTACACCACTGCTCCGTTGGTTATCAACCAAGCACAACTTGATTGACCTCGCCAAGAAGGCTTTTCCTGCAAGCGAATCGAAGAACACAAGCAAGAAGATAAAAACACGCAATCTGAAATTGCAAATATAAATGATGCGAATATCAATAGAGGGTTCAAGAACTCGGTTCCAAAGGACTAATCGACACAGTGGAGGAGATCAAGAACGGGGGCTCTGGATCACTGTAAAAGGATTTGTCACCACAGTTACAATGAACGATTCAGTTTCTCAATGGAAAACTAAACTCTAAACAAAACCCGATTGTCTAACAGCGGCGGTGGCTGTGTTTATAGTCTAAGACTCGACCTAGGGTTGGGAACGGCTAGGGGTTGGGCGTCCACAACTTGGGCTTAAGGCCCGACACGATACATGGCCAAGTTGGCCCAAATAGGTGACGCAGCACCTTGACGTGGTCACACAGAATGATCCACGGACCTTCTGGAGCTAGGACTAAAGATGGCAACGGGGAATTCCCCGTCGGGGAATGCCTCCCCGTCCCCGTCCCTACGGGGAAGAAAATTCCCCGTCCCCGTCCCTGTCAAGGCTCACGGGGAAGATTTTCTTCCCATCCCCGTCCCCGTGCGGGGAATTATTCCCCGTGGGGATCCCCGTCCCCGCGTGAGTTCATCAGAATGTAACCCATACAACCATTCACAAATTCACATGAGTGGCATTCAAACAAATCAATGATACAAATAGACCTTGAATACAGAAATTACAACACATCCAGGACAACTCAGGTCACGATGCCCTCACGTCTGCACATCAAAACTTGAATTGAACTAGTCTTCTGACAGATCCTTCACCTGTTCAGTCCGCCGCTGAGGACCTTGCCCTAGCGCTTGCCTCTGATGCTGTGACCGTGGGCGTGCCTCCCCACTGCTGCCATGGCTCCAGCACTCGAGGAGTCCGTCGGCATCGTTGAGGTCCTCGCCCTGTTGCTCAGCTTCGACGCAGGAATGTCCGAGGAAGAGGAACGAAGTAGAGTAGCTGGTTGGGCATCTCATGCAGTCGCAGTACTGAAGCTAACGGCGGCAGCTGGTGTGGTCTGTGGTGTGTGGATAAGGTTGGGAAGTGAAGGTTGTTTAGGGTTATTCACGGTATATATACATGGCCGGTCGCAGATGGGCCTTAGATGGGCCTTTGCTGTTCACGGTGAGTTCACTCGCTTCATGGTGCGTTCGCTCGCTGGAAGGCCGCACGCGTAGCGGGGCGGGGTAGCGGGGATCGGGGATGGTGACGAGAGAACCATCCCCGTCCCTGTGATCCCCGACGGGGAGAAGATTTCTACCGTATAAATCCCCGTGGGGATCAATTCTCCTCCGTCCCCGTCCCCTAATAGAAGAATTCCCTGCGGGGAATCGGGGATCAGGGCCCCATTGCCATCTTTAGCTGGGACCAGATCCAAAACGACGGCGTCGTCGTCCCCTTTCCAACGCATCCAAGAACGCTCCGTTTTGATGTCGTATGAGAGAGTTATGACCAAAACCGTGACGCCGTGTCTGCTGAATCCGAAGGTGACGTGGTAGCTGAGTTGGGGACGAATTGCAACTTGGAAAAGACCATAATGTCGGTGTGTCCAGCGTGGCAATGTCCTCATCATACTGTCAGGGTACAGCTCGGGCCTTATGTCCAATTCCTCTAGGTCGGCTCTTGATTTTGCATGGTCCTTTGTTTCCAGTAAGGCAGTTCCCATAGGATTGACATTTTCTTCCACCTTTTCTTAACGACACTCTTAGCTTTTCGATTACGCTTTCGCTTTCCAACGTCAATGCTCTCTGGGTCAACTGTAGGTGTGGTATCCTTTACCACCTAGTCATACACATGTTGCGCCCTGAAATCCCTTGGTGCAGATCCTGTCTCCCTTGTGCCATCAAATTGACGTTTCATATCCTGGTATGGATGAGACTTAGGAAGGAAACGTCGGTGCCTTACATAAACCCTCTTCCTTGAGTTATTCAGCCAAACACTCTCTGTGTCATCTAAGCACTGAAAGCAGTCTTTTTCTCCTTTGATCTGCCCAGACACGCTACGATGTCCTGGAATATCAGTGATAGTGGTGAAGAGCATGGAACGTAATTTGAAATGTTCCTTCCTGAACCCATCGTACACCCTGACACCCTCTTCATTCCAGAGTTTCTTCAAATCATCAATAAGCGGCCTCACATACACATCGATGTTAATACCGGTTGAAACGGACCAGAGATCAAAACTGACATCATCATGTACATCCTCTTGTTACACAACCATGGGAGAAAGTTGTAGATAGTTAATAGCACAGGCCAGACACTATGTGAGTTGCTCATGTTACCAAATGGGTTCATGCCATCTGTGTTTAGTGCTAACCGAAGATTCCTTGGCTCATCAGAAAAACTTGTATTCATGAAATCAATGTCTCGCCACTGAATACCATCTGCTGGGTGTCGTATATAACCATCAACCGTCCGCCCGTCCGAGTGCCAGGTCAATAGTCGTGCATCCTTGGAGGTTGCAAACAAACGTTTCAGGCGAGGAATTATAGGGAAGTACCAAGCAACCTTCCTAGGAGCTCTACGACGCATCTGCTCGCCGTCATCACCCTCGTCAGTACTTCGCTTGTAACGAGAGGTCCCACACTTGGGGCATGTCAGCTGCTCTGCATACTCACCACGGAATAGGATGCAGTCATTCTTGCAAGCATGAATTTTCTTAAACTTCAATCCCATCGGACAAATAATCTTCTTTGCCTCGTATGTAGTCCTGGGCATTTTATTCCCCTCAGGAAACATATCAATTATCACTTCTAGCAATTCTCTGAAGCCCTTGTCAGTCCAGTGATGTGCCGCCTTCAGTTGGAGAAGCTTTAGTGTGCCTGAGAACCTGGTATAGCTCTTATTGCAACTTGGATGTAGTGGTGTCTTCATATCTTCCAACAACTGTTTCAGCTTCTTGGATGTAGTGGTGTCTTCATATCTTCCAACAACTGTTTCAGCTTCTTGAACTCCGAATCAGTGTACTCATCAAAGCTAAAGGCATCACGCACCGTCTCCTCCAGATTCTCAACCGTAGGGACAGGGCTCGCAACAATCTCTGCTACATCATCATAACTTAATCTGTCATTGCCAAAGGGTGCTTCCTCGCCATCGACATCATTTTCATGAAGTCTATTGTGCTGATGACCAGCAGCCTGTGCCTGATCTTGGACATTGACACCTTCTTCTCCATGTTTGTTCCAACATATGTAGTCATCCATGAATCCTCGAAGTATTAAATGGGCATGGACTGTCAACGAATTCTGGAATAGCCTTTCATTCTTATAGTCAAAGCATGGACACCATATAGATGACTTGTTACCATTCACCATATCTGTCCTTGTAGCATTTAGGAAAGATTCAACCACATCTAAATAGTCATCAGTAGCACGGTTCACAGCATACATCCACCGTCTTCGATCCTCCATAGTCTACAAAAGAAAATTGAAAATAGAAGAATAAGTCAATCATATCAAGGAATTTTCACAATACAATAATATTTTGGCACAATTCATCTGCATGTTCCATCATCATATAGTTTGACACTAGCTCATCAAAGTTTAGAATGCAATTAAGTTAATTAGTTGCACAATTAATTTGATGTTGAGCTCACCTCTGGCCACTGCTGGCCGGCAGCAATGGTGATGGCGAAGCACTACCGAGAAGCTAGATCGAGTTAGCACGAGGGCACACCCTGCTGCAGAGAGAATTTAGCACACGGATTCCATATGTTGATTTTATAATGCTAACATAAAAAATAATTACAATGTTGTAATTAGCAAATTTGGTCAGTACCTAAGCTGAGCACACGCCAGCCAGGGAGCGATCGAGTCGTTGGTGGACGGACTTACTGCAAGGAGGAAGGATCCGAGCAAAGCTGTGAAGGTGATTTGGCCGGTCGGTGGCCTTACCACGCCTGGGCACGTCCCTGGCTATCCCTGGTGCCAAGGCCGGCGCGCCTGCCTGCGTCGCCCACAACCTCACGGTGCGTCGCACCCCGCCAGAGAGCATGCACGTCTCGCGTCTGTAGGTGCCACACAGTGGCGGATCCAGGAAAAATATGTAGGAGGGGCTGGATTGAAGAGAGCAAAGACCAACTTATAAATCAATTATGTCCCGTAAGTAACTAACATATAGTAGTTTTAATCATTTATACACAATAACTAAGATAGGCAATTGAAAGTGCCTCATAATTCATGAGAAGAGTAAAAAATACAATTTTTAAAACTAGTGAGACGGTGATGACTGACGACGCATTCATGCATGACAATATCGTTAATCATTCTTAAAAAAATATCCTTTGTGAATCAAACAATAAATTAGTGACAGAAATTTTGAGTATTTAACTTTAAAATTTTGAAGGTAGCTAGAAGTTAAGAGAAATATGTGCGCAACGTTCTTTTGAACATTTTAAACAATCTGCGCAATTTTTCCTTTATCAATTAATTATGTGTATAAAAGGATCAAATCTAAAGAACACAAAGAGAAGCAGCGTATCTCCCGCCGGCAAATAGGAATGGAGAAAGGCCCACGGGGCCAATTGCCAATTGACGTTGTGGCAAAGCACTGAACTACTACAGGACAATGGCGAGATGACAAAGCACTGCAGATATGATTGAGAAGAGTAGTAGGCACGAGCTAGCGCGCCCTGCTGCATATAGATCGAGAAAGAATTAAGCACACTACGGATTCCATCTGGTTGCTCACACAAAAATTAAGGATTATTAGGAATGAATTTGGTCATATACCAGATTAGATGAGCTGATGAGCTGCTGAGCACGCCTTCTCTGATCAGTCAGTGGACGATATGCATGGCCGATGGATAATGGAGATCGAGAGCAGAGAGCAGATGAAGGTTGGCTATTTTGTGGCCTTATTAGCATGCCTGGGCACGCCAGGCCGGTTGCCCCAGCCAAGCCGCCGCGTCGTCGACGTCACGCATGGGTTACGTACTGCTGTCGCGGTGCTGCGTCGTCATGGCCGGCTCCACGGCAGCACTGAGTGTGCCCGTGCGCCTCGTCGCGCTGCAAGCCCCAAGCACCGCCAGCAGCTAGCTCGATCGCGCGTGCCTCCTTGCCGGCCGCCCGCACGCGGCGGCGTCGACCGTGCGGCTAGCGTGGGCGCCTGCACGCCAGGGGTGACGATGATCGCGCGTAGCTGCGACCTAGCTAGCTAATAGCTACCTCGCCGGCGACGGTATGGTGGAGCCTAGCTTGCGCCGCCGCCTGACGATCGATCGAGCTCGCGAGACCCCCTGCCGGCATCGCGCAAGCTGGCTAGCTAGCGCAGTAATGCTTAGAATTGAATGCGCGCACCGGTCGGCTACCTTCAGGTGCCAAAAATACTACAGACGCATCTTAACAACAGGTGTTTGACACTAAGTGCATAACTACAGACACGTCTAATATAACAACGTCTGTAAGTTAAAATGTGTCTGTGATAACAAAAAAACTACAGACACTTCCACTTGACACGCGTCTGTAACAAGTCTTCCGACGCCCATTCTACAAACACGTATGTAATAAAATGTTACTACAGGCGCGCGTTACCTGGACAAGTTACTACAGACGCTTGTTTCCTAATACGCGTCTGTAGTTTTTTTTGTCACAGACGTGTTTTGGTGTGGCGTCTGTCGCAGCACTGGTGGATTTGCCCTTTTTGACATAGTGACTCCTGAAATTACCGAAATTTGTGAAATTTAAATAAATTTTGAACCCTGGTTTCAATTAGCTTTAGCTTGGTTCCATTTGCTCCTTGACAGCTTATAGTAGTCATGTAACCTGCGTGGACGACACCAGTGATGTAGATCATCCTCTTCATCATTATCTCACGCATTATTGTTGTACCATTTCTCAACATTTTCCCTTTGAATTAAATTTGCAGCTATCCATGTTGAATTGAAGAGCACTGAATCCTCACCGGAACATCCACGACACCAGTGATGTAGATCATCCTCTTCATCATCATCTCACACATTGCATTATTGTTGTACCATTTTTAAACATTTTCCTTTTCAATTAAATTTGCAGTTATATATCCATGTTGAATTAAAGAGTACTCAATCCTCACCGGAGCATCCAGAGTTATCAAGAAGGCAACACACGTGCCATGTCATATGATCAATGTCATTAGAGTGATGTTGACGCAAATCTAATTAATTCTACATCCAAAGAGTTAGAGCACTCCGATTGCACAAATCACCTTGCCACAAACTCAGCCTAACCAGTTTTAGAACCCGACTTCTGTATTATAAGCCTAGAAACAAACTAAGCCCTTGTTTAGATTGAAGATTTTTTCAACCTGATGAATAGTACCACTTTCGTCTTATTTGATAAATATTGTCCAATCGTAGACCAACTAGGTTCAAAAGATTCATCTCGTGATTTTGAACTAAACTGTGTAATTAGATATTTTTTTTACCTACATTTAGTACCCCATGCAAGCGGTTAAAAATTGATGTGATGGAGAGAGAGTGAAAAAACTTGGAATTTTGAGGTGATCTAAACATGGGGTAAGAACGATGAAAAGGAGCACAGCTGACCTGTCTAGTGGCCACCTGGAGCGTACATGCTTTCATTTTCTTCGTTTCATTTCCTATCGGCTCCAAAAACAGAGCTCTACCAATGAAGTTAAAAATTTGAAAAAAGGTTTCGTAAAACAGCTTTTCATAATAGATCTAGAAGAGAGAGCTAAGAAAAACTAATATTTTCAGCTCTATCTGGCATTCTCCTTTTGTGAGATCAGATTTTAAGAGTTTCTTTTGAAGAGGTATTTCATTTTAACTCGTTTGACAAAAACAAACAACTCTAAATGACTTAAGCTGTTACAGAAGCTAAGCCAAAATGGGTGGTTTTCTCACGAGAAGAGATTCAAGGAAGGAGAGAAAGTCCGGTCGAGCGATTCTGCTGCTTGAGAGCTGATAACAAAATGATACTGGTAGTGGTAGGTACGTGATATCGACGACTAACGAAGGAAGATAGCGCCGCAGACAGTTCTCACTTCTCAAAACCCACGTGTTCCGTTCAGGGCGTCCCCAACAGATAGGGTCATCTCGCTAGGTGAGCTAGCTTTTTGAGAGAATAAAAAACAAAAAAGTTGGACACTCTGAGCAGCAAATGTGAGCGGGTACGGAGGAGCGTCACTTGAACTTATCAGCTTATCAGCATGACCTATCAATTATAGTACGGTGTTTTTTTTATAATAAATCAGCCAACAATACCTTTAATCATGGCTTATCAGCCAAGCAAACAGGACTATTCTTCGAGAGCCGTGCGAGATAAGCAACTAACATATCTCTAGCTAGTAATTTTTTAATCGTATCTTTGCTCCATGTCGGACAGAAGCCGGCGAAACCGCTAACCGTTGGGATGCCCTCACTGATGTGTGCTGTCTTGCGGCGGAATATACATGAACTCTGGCACGGTGTTGGATGGCTCTGAACAAACATCTAGACTACTTTACGGTTGTTCAGCTGCCTCTGATGCATTGCATTGCATGCGAAAACGACGGTAACCGGTGCCCAACACACACGCGGCCGACCGTGCATAGGAAAAGGCGGGCGGAGACGACGACGCTCGCTCGACGCGGATAGGCCGCGTTTCTGCCTCTTCTTTCCTGCGGCCTGCGGGAAAAGAAAAACAATGGTGTACGTTTCCTGATTAATTTGAAGGCCGCACGTACGAGCGACTACATACAGTTGTGTACCGGTGGGCGGTGGCTGTTTATATTATGTTTTCGTGTCGTTCCTCATTTGAGATCAAGTCTGGCTCGGCTCATTCGTTCGTTTAAAACAAACGCTCAAAATTTACAGCACCCGAGATAGTAGACGCAACAAGGAACACGTTGCCGGAAGAACGTGACAGCAACCTACTCACTGGCTCTAGCCAACAACGAGAGCCACCTCACTAGGCCAGTACCACTACGATTTCAGCACATAAAAAATCGAAATAAAATAATAGCGTCGTAAAATCATAGGCTAAATTAAAAAATATAAGCACTTATGAAGTCGTAGATTATTTGACGTCATACATTTCACGTTAACATGATAAATAACATTGTCTTCCTTTTTTTCCCCAAAACGACTAATATACTAGGCATTGGCTTAATAAAATTGCTCCTGAAATCTACCTATTTTGTATTAAGAGGTGCCTGACATAAAAACCAACCCATAAAAAATATTTTAGACACTTTTTTATGCTATTACCGCCTCTGAAAATGAGTGCTGATGAACTAATAAATTCATATCTTCAAATATAGTTAGATGAATAGAAACTTCATATAAAAGCTATAGAGCTCAAATGATATCTAAAACTTTGTAGTTGCCAACTTTTTTATTTGTTGAGTTTGTTTAAGGGCTCAAACTTACATTTTTTTATGTTCTTTGGTTTTGAAATTTGATTTTAGATTTTTCAAACAATTACGGATGGAGACATGCTCTATACCAAAGTTGGAGTGATCAACAAGATCTAAACCTAGTTGATTTTTTCAGTTGCATTGTTTAGGGGCAAAATATTCAATATAAAGAAATTAATACAAAATTATATAGCATCATATACTTGATCACGTGAAGAAAATGGAAGATTGAAGCTTCGAACACCGCGATCGCGTGACAAACCCTCGGGCAAGCAACTTTTTTCTATCTTTTTGTCATAGTTTAATAATCTTGTGATTATTTAAAATAAGTCAACCATCCCTGAAAATGTTTTTCAAGGTGGTTGAAAATTGATTTTTAGCAATGGTAACAAATTGCACCTAATACCTTATTTCTATGATCTGTGGTGTTATGAAAATTGATTTTTTGATTGACTCTAAAAGGCGTTTGTGTGGTATTGTAATGTGGTTATTTTATTAATGGTAGACGATATGTCCATCGATAGTGAGGCGTCTTGTTGTAACTTTGTCAATCTCAAAATTGGTGTGTGTTCAAAAATAGAATAGAGTATTTGCAAAATGATTTTTTTAAAATTTTCTTTAAGAAAACAAATCTTA
The DNA here is from genome assembly GCA_038087645.1 of Saccharum hybrid cultivar R570. NCBI lineage: Eukaryota > Viridiplantae > Streptophyta > Magnoliopsida > Poales > Poaceae > Saccharum > Saccharum hybrid cultivar. The sequence continues at coordinate 4,934,894 of JAQSUU010000510.1, forward strand.
CTATTACTAATTCGAGAGTCCTATTATATCCTATAAACATTAACTCTAAGAAACTTGAATGTGTAACATCATATAGACCATGTATACATGTGTGTAGGAAGTGATGAGAATGTCGATTTCCATGTCAAACACATAGACATTGATGAAGTTAAGTTTTTAACTAGACAATTGTAAAAAAACACATGGATGCACCATGGAAGGGAAACTAGAGTGTGTGTGTGTGTGTGTGTGTGTTTGAAAGAAAATGTAAAGTAATTGGTACATAAAGTCTATCACATCAAAATAAAAGATGAAAAGTATGTATACGAGCATATGTTAGAATATGAATACATGAGCATGATTTTTAAATAACCACATGCCAAACACAAACGCAGGTGTCATGCAAAGAGGATAGAACAAACAACAATTTAAGTCTATCGCAATCAAATAAAGATGAAAACATATCTACATGATATTGTGTGAAACATGAGTGGATGAAAGTGTTGGGGTAGGGGCGGCGGCGCTTAACCCCCTCCATGTAAAAAGGCCCAGTGCCTAGTAGATCCGAGGACCTTCATGTAAATTCGCAAACCATAAGGGGTAGGGAGGAAGATGCCTCCTTCCACATCCCTTATAAATAGAACCCAAGCCAGGATTCAGCAATCCTTAGCTTTAGTGCTTTCCCTCCCTTTCTGTTTCCTGTGTGGAACTGGCCACCTCAGCCACAATCCCATCTCGGTGAGGGCAGTAGCAAAGGATAAGATTCTAATCTCGGTGAGGACAGTAGCGAAGGACAAGATTCCAACAGAAAGAGTGCAAAAGATAAGCAATTTGACTATTTGTTTGTCCTAAATATATCCATGAATTGCTAAAACACAATGTCTTAAAACTGCTAGCCCATGTAACATCATAGGTGATGGATTAACTTAAAATTCTTTGTTAACAAAGCTAGCAATAACATATTAGATTTGTCCTAATTTTTGCGAGGGCATTAATCAAGTCTAATCACAACAAAAAGTGCCTCATTTTAATCACAACAAAAAGTTAACAATAAGAAATTTTCTCTTCTAAGATCCCTTTTGTGGGCCCTAGACTCAGAAACATACTTAAGGCAGGAGTTTATGACAGGAAGATTCTATACAAGTGAGTTCCTTTTCGTGATTGGATCTTTTGACTCAAGTCAACAGCAGGATGTTCTACTAAACACCAGTGATGAAAACTCATGTTATTTCTCTAGTTTTGTAAATAATGGTCGGATGTTCAGACTCACGGGTCAATCAACAGTAGGATGTTCTACTAAATGTCAGTGATAACTCATGCTATTTCTCTAGTTTTGTAAATAATGGTTTGTGATGGTACTATCTGTAGTTTGGTTCCCTGTGATGTTGTCAGAGTTATACTACTAGATGTTTTAATAAGTATGATATCTGCAGTTTGGACATAATTCATGTGATGGTGATTTAGTTTTGTTGTGATTTCTGTAGTTTGAAAATGAGTCCCCGAGTTGGTGATGATTTTTTTTTGTTTTCAATGGATGTTTTTTCTTGACTACATTGGGATGAGAGGGATCGACTTTTGCACGTGAGACGCCTTCGGCAATTCAATTTATTTGCTTTGACCACTTTGCTTTCTTTACAACAAACAAGTTTTATTTCAACGGCATCTAGCTGAGCCTTGCAGAGGTAATGGCTGTAGATTGTAGTGCAACCAATAACGGGCACTGAAATACATAGGCTATGTTGGAACAAACACAGGAAAAAAATCAGACAAGGAGTTTCTAAGTCGTTCAGTGACTGTCTAGCTAGTGTATCTACCGTTTGGTTTTAGCCCCTCTGAATCTTGAGAATACTTGTGCTAGCTAGTGTATCTGTCATTTGGTTTTGGCCCTCTGAATCTTGAAAATCCTTATGCTGCTTTGTCGTGTGAAGTGCTTGATCCTCCAGTCCGGAGCGTTGGAGTGATCCGAAGCATTTAGGAAATGTACCAGCTCTTGATTATCTGATAAGAAGTAAGTGTGTGGAAGATACAACTGATGGGTGACTGCAGCCACTAGAGCTAGAGCCGCAGCCTCAGCCATTACAAATGTGGTTGAGTCTGTCATCATTGCCTTGATGTAGATGTTTTGTGGTGGAGTCACCTTAGTATTGGTAATAAAACTCCAATTCCAACTTTTCTAGGAAATAAAGAGGTTAGATCAGGCAATGTTGATGCATCTATCCTTGCAATAGTCCTGAGAGTCGGACAGAATATCTATGTGGTGAAGTCCACTTTGAATTTGTTAATAATGAACTCATAGGCCTTGGCATAATCATTGTGATTAGAGATAAGTGGGTGAGCAAGGCGGATGGTTTTAGGGGGAGGTCTGGTACAGGGAAGATGGCTTGGATCGATTGGATCGATTGCATCTTACAAATTAAGCACTAATTAACTTACTTCACCTCGTCGAGATCAATCGATCGCCGTACAGGGCATGGCTAGGGTACAGTTGGTGAACACTGAACAGGCTCACTGCTCACCGAAGGCGAGAGGTACAGACAATATAGCAGACGTTATGGCTCCCTCCGTCATTACGAGTTCACGACCCATTTCCCCCCTATCGTATTGTTTATGCAAACATGCACTAGTGTCTTTCCTCGTATCCGTTTGGTGCAGGAGTATATCTGGGCACGGTCCACAGTCCACACGACAATGATGCTGCATGTGGACATGTAAGGACTAAATTATGTTCAGCTGCCTTCCTTTGTATACACGAAGAAAGCGACCTCAACATAAGTAGGATGGACGCGACAGATTGGTGCGGCCGTTCGCCCCCACCACGTATCATGTGTTAGTTGCAGTTGTTTCTCGAGCAAACAGCCAAAAACTTGTTCCTGTACCTCCGCGGCGACATTGCTCGCCCACTGCAGCACTACCACATGACAAGCTACGTCGCACGCTTCCTCCTAAGTCGTAACAATCTTAACACCTTTCCCCATATAGGCAGCCAGGCAGGGAGAGAAACATAGTACCGCCCTGCCACTTGTTTCTCCATTACAAGAATGCTAATACAGACGAAAGGGCATGTAGCCTAATGGTTACAAGAGTCTTTAGATTTAAGGGCATTGTGCTTTTAGTGGTAGGCGACGTTCTCATCGATAGCAAGGCATATGTGGTGACTTTGTCAACCTCGAGGATTTGCCGGCCCAGACTCCCAAGATGTTCATAGGGGTAGGGGCACTAGAATTACTAAAATTCATGAAATTTTGCTAAATTTCAACAAAATTCTTTTAGAGACTTAAACATGAAGTTTGATTTTCTTTCTAAAATTTCTAGATCCAAACAAAATTTTAGCATTGTTTATGACTAGACTACACATCAATTGAGTAGAAGAATATAAAACATAAACAATAGAAAAAAATACGAGTTATATAGAGTTATATAACGCTTGTATTAGGGTAATAGAAAATTTCAGAATTTTTTTCTTTTGGACACCTCTGAAATTACTGAAATTTGTGAAAAAAAAATTCCTCGAAATTTTGAACCCTGGTTTCGATTAGCTTTACCTTGGTTCCATTTGCTCCTTGACTGCTTATAGTCATGTGACTTGCGTGGACGACACCAGTGATGTAGACCATCCTCTTCATCATCATCTCACGCATTATTGTTGTACCATTTCTGAACATTTTCCGTTGAATTAAATTTGCAGCTATCCATGTTGAATTGAAGAGTACTCAATCCTCACTGAAGCACCCACGACCCCAGTGATGTAGATCATCCTCTTCATCATCATCATCTCACACCTTGCATTATTGTTGTACCATTTCTCAGCATTTTTCTTTTGAATTAAATTTGCAGCTATCCATGTTGAATTGGTGACTACTCAAACACCGGAGCATCCGGAGTTATCAAGAAGGCAACACACGTACCACATCATATGATCAACGTCATTAGGGCGATGTTGACAAAAATCTAATTCTACATCCAAAGAGTTAGAACACTCTGATCACACAGAGATCATCTTGGCGCAAACTCGGCCTAACTAGTTTTAGAACCCGGCTTCAGCATTAAGCCTAGAAAAAACGGAGAACACATGAAAAGGAACATAGCTGACCTGTCTGGTGGCCCACTCGGAGCGTACCTGCTTTTATTTTCTCTGTCAGTACCAATGGACTTGAAACAGTTTTGAAAGGAAAAAAAACTTTAGTAGAACAGATTTTCATAACAGATCTAGAATAGAGAGCTGGAAAATGCTAATATTTTCAGTTCTATCTGGCATTCACCTTTCCGTGAGATCGGATTTAAGAGCTTTGTTTGAAGAGATGTTTCATTTTAACTCGTTTGAAAGGAAAAACCTCGTGACTTCTGATGTCGTTAGAGAAGCTAAGCCAAATTGGGTGGTTGCTCACAGAAAAGATTTAAGGAAGGAAAGAAAGTCCGGTCGAGCGATTGTGCTGCTTGAAAGAGGGTAAAGATACTGGTAGGTGTTTTTATTTTCTCGGTCGCCGCGACTCACTAACAAAGGTAGATGATAGCGGTGCAGACTGCTCTCAAAGTTAGCCCACGTATTCCGCTGACTGATGTGTGCTGTCTTTAGCCGGAATATACATGAACTCACGGTCGATCGATAATGACGTGAGATCATGAGATCCATTTGCATTGGATGGCCCTGAACAAGAATCTAGACTACTGTACGGTTGTTCAGCTGCCTGCATGCGAAAACGATGGTAACCAGTGCCCAACACACACGTGGACCGTGCAGGAAAAGGACAACGCCACTAAATCATAGAATAAATCTTAAAACATATATCAATATGAAGTCATTGATTTAACGTCCTACATTTCATGTTAACATGATACATAACATTGTCTCCCTCTTTTTTTTTCCAAAACAGCTAATGTACTAAACCATATGGCATTGGCTTAATAAAATTCCTCCTGAAAATCTACCCATTTTTAGAGGTGGTTGGCATAAAAACCAACCCACACAAATATTTTAGACACGGTTTTTATGTTATCCGCCTCTGAAAATGAGTGTATTTATATACATTTCAATCACCTCTGGAAAAGACTGATGAACGGATAAATTCATATTTTCTTCAAAAACAGTTAGATGAATACAAACTTTATGTAAAAACTATAGAGCTCAATGATATCTAAAACTTCGTAGTTGCCAACTTTTTTATTTGAGTTTGTTTAAGGGCCCAATTTTACATTTTTTTTTGTTCTCTAGTTTTGAAATTTAGCAATTTTTCAAACGATTTTGGATGGAGGCATGCTCTGTACAAAAATTAGAGTGCCTAAAGGCACCCACAATGTATGGATATGGGGGTGTGCCTTCAGATGGGTCCCATGATGATAAGATGTCACATGATATTTCACCTCTAATGTATAGACACGGGGTGTTCCTTGAGATGGGTCTTCCGATCCCCACAGACACCGCTGGTTTGAGAGAGAGAGAGGAAGATGGGAGCGGGTTCCAGGGATAGGAGTGGGGTCTTCGTAGATTTGAGTACACTGTTTATGCAACCGAGGGCTATACTTGCATTTAATGCATACAACCAGGATAGACGCACCCATTGCGGACACTCTAGATCTAAAATTTTGTAGTCGATTTTTCATTAGAGAATGTTTATAGGCAAAATATTCAATATAAGATCTATAGAAGTTAATATAAAATTATAGCATCCTATACTTAGACCGTGTGAAGAAAATAGAAGATTGAAGCCTGGAACACCGCGATCGCGCGACAAATCCTCAGGCAAGCAATTTCTTTTCTATCTTTTTGTCATAGTTTAATAATTTTGTGATTCTTTAAAATAAGTCAACGATGCCCTGAAAATTGATTTTGAAGATGATTGAAAATTGATTTTTTTGGGATGGTTACCAAACTGCACCTGAAAAAAACTTATTTCCATTAGATATATCATGAAATATACTTTTATAACATACGTATTAAGTGTCATAAATAATATTTTATAAATTTGGTTAAACGTTTAATAGTTCAACTAAGAACAGAACTAGAATTTCACGGGCGTATACACCACACCTACCTGTCTCATTTCCTTGATATACTACCTTGAAGTTCTGGAACGAACCAATTTTGTGACGTAAACATTCTTATAGTTGGCTGGTAAATTGTAATCAGAAAGAGAGGCTATGCCCAAACTTTGAGAATAAAAGATTAAGGGCCTGTTTGGATCCCCTGCTCTAAAGTTTAGAGCTCAAAAAAAAAACATTAGAGCACTTTAGTTCATTTTTGAGATCTAGAGCTCTAATATGAGGTGGGCTAAAGTTTAGAGTTAATTTTAGATCACCTGTTTAGAGCTTTAACTCTAAAGTTTAGAGAAAAAGATCAGGGACATCTCGTAAATCCCACCGCTTGACTTTGTCGCACGATAAAGTGCCACCGCCGTTGTCGAATCAAAGAACCCAAAAGTCCAAAACAAAAAGGCGAGGCTACCAGCGGCACGTCTGCCAAATTTGGCCAAAATTGTTTCAGGTGTAGGGTCACGCTCTCGGCCTCTCCTAATCACACATTTCCCCCAGCCGTTGGTTTAAAAAGCATCTGATTCGCGTCGCCAGCGCCGCCGTGCCGTGGGTACTCCGCGGCCTCCGCGGCCCCCATCCGCAGCAACCGCCCGCGCAAACGCAAAAGGGTCAAGTCAATGGCCCTCGCTCTCCAGCGGGGGAACGGCGTGACGGCATCCCGCCGATAAACAAAGCAAACAAAGCCAAGCAAACCTGCCCGGCGCGCTGCGCAATCGCCGCCCTCCTGCCCTCGCCCAACGGCAACGAATCTGCCTGCCTTCCAGCAGCCTCCTCACCCGCTGATCACTTCATCAGTCATCACAGCCCGCCAGGCCGCCAGCATCAGATTCCCACCCTACTAAACCCTCTTGTTGCGGTTTCTATTCTACCCAGTCCAGATAATCACTCGCATTATTTTCCCACTACTCGGAGGCCCGACCGCCGGAGGCCGGAGCCAATCAGTTCCATTCACCTTTCCTCCCCACCATCACCACCGGTGGATGATTTGATGGAGTTGCAGTTTTGCGGGCTGTTGTGGTAACTTCTCTCTCTCTCGCCCACCACCACCAGCCTCTCTGCAATTTTCTCACCATCATAAAAAATCAAGAGTCCTCAGACTCCGCTCTCCTCCAACCTCCTGCCACGGTTCCATCTCCGGATCCTTGAGTTTGGATGGAACTGGAGACACGATAGAGGAGCGCGCAGTTTCCCTTTCCCCTCCCAACACGGTATTCCTGGGAGCTCTGCGGAATTGAGAATTCTGACAGGAACCGACTTGGAGGAAGGAATGATAGAGAGGATTTTGGTTAAATAGAAACCTTTCGGTGGTTAAGAATTGGGAGCTTTGGAGGAAAATTCGAGTCTTTGGGCTCTAGGTTGGTCTGGACGAGGCCGAGGAAGTTGCCAATGGAGCCGCCGACTGGGTTCTGGGCCTCGCTGTTGAGCTTCCTCAAGTTCTTGCCCTACTTCTCCGGCCTCCTCATCCTTGGGTTCATCAAAGGTGACTTGCTGTTCTGTCTCTTTTTTCTCTGCTCATTTCAATCCAAGCATTTAGTTCGAATTGGTGGTAAAATGGGAGGGCTGTGACCAACAACCCTCGTGCAACCTCTGCCTTGAACAGGGTACCTCTCTTGATTTCCCGTTTTGCTCGTACAGGGCTGCCTGATTCAGAGTTTCCTTCCTGTTCTTGGAGAAATTTGTTAGGACCATTTAATGATTGGTGGGCTGTCCTAATTTCTGTTAGGCTCTTCTTTGACTTGAACCAAACGTTCACAGTGCCGCAGGATAAGTTTAAATAATTGCCGCGTGTTGATTTAATGCCTAATTCTGTCTTGGAAATTTCCAGACCGGGTTTCATCAGAACAAGAACCTGTTGGGAGCTAGTCTCTGAAAATGTCCCTTTACCTGTTTTGTGTAAGAATTATCGAATTCCTCATGTTAGGTTTCAGTAACTCAGCCCAATGTCTTTGGTCTCTTGACTGCTTGTTAAAGAATGAAAATTCAGTTATTTATTCATGTACTGCGGTTAGAATTGCAAGTATCTGCAATCGAAAAGTTAATGCAATTTTGGAGATGGAATGATGGAACGACATATTACTACAAAAAAACAATGATGGAATGACACATGGTATACGATACGCAATCCTCATTTCACAATATTTGATTGAATTGACAGGTGTTTTGTTGTGCCCTTGGGCATGTCTGATTATGGCAATTGGAATATCTGCACTAATCCTGGGCTTATGGCCTATGCATCTGATTTGGACATACTACTGCATTATCAGGTACATGTCCTGCAGTTCCATTTTTGGCAACTTCACATTAAGTTACTAACGGAAAGTGCTCACATTTTGTTTCCTCCATTTTCTTGAGGCAGAACCAAGCTGGTGGGACCTGTAGTAAAACTTCTGCTTCTTATTGCTGCTACTGCAGTCTTGATCGTATGGTTGATAATTGGCATCCCGGGAAGTGTATTTGCTGGACTAGTATATGGTTTTCTAGCACCCATAATGGCTACATTTGATGCAGTTGGAGAAGGCAAAGAAAAGCCATTTGTTCATTGCTTTGTGGTAAGTTTTCCTTTGTATGAGTTGTTTATGCTTTATCTCTGTGGTCGTTTGTTAGCATATCTTTTACACTTTGCTTAGCTTGCTATTCTGAACTTCAGGATGGAACATGGAGTACTATCACTGGAAGCTGTACAGTAGTCAGGGACGTAAAAGATTTGCTTTTCCACTCCTATTTTTCAATTATGGATGACCTTCATCTTCAGAAACCTCCTGATGGGGAGCCATACGAGATAAGGTCTGCATCCTGTTCGCTGTTTATATATCTTTCACCTTTACACCTCAAGACCATAGACTTTTGTTGTTACATTTCCTCTTTTCTCCTTTTAGCATTAGGCCTTTAGCTTTAATGTGAAAGAATCACTCTTTATGCTTGACTTGAGATAACATTTGCAAGAAAACATGCATTCAGACATTTATTTTGAATAATATAGTCCACCGTTCCAGTGCTTTGCATTGAGATGGTACTTTTCTGATTAATTTTCATCTGAAGAACAATGTACAATTAACTGACATACATGACTTTCTTTTTCCCAGATTGCTTGATATTCCCGGTGCACTAATAGCGGCCGCATTTGGGCTTCTACTTGATGGAATAATGTTTACATTAATTGCATTCTATAAATGCCCTGTGATGCTTTTCAAAGGATGGAAACGACTGATTCAGGATATGATTGGGAGAGAAGGGCCTTTTCTGGAGACGGCTTGTGTGCCATTTGCTGGTCTTGCTATTCTTCTTTGGCCATTTGCTATAGTTGGAGCTGTTCTGGCATCCATACTCTCCAGTGTCCCTTTAGGTGCTTATGGTGCAGTTGTAGCTTATCAGGTATGGTAAAATCCCCCCTTTTTTTCAGTGCACTAATGACAGACAGTGCATACTTTCATCACATCATTTGTTGAGCAAGCATTGCCACCTTATGATGAAGTATCAGCTCATTTAACCTGTTGTTGTTCAAGTCATGGAGCTTGATCTTGTTCATGTCTCAGGAATCCTCCTTTATCATGGGACTTGCCTATGTGTTCTCGTCAGTGTCTATATTTGATGAATACACGAACGATGTTCTCGACATGGCACCTGGTTCTTGTTTTCCAAGGTAAATTAATACTGAATGTCTTTGGTTGCTATGGTAAAACAATTCAAAATGCCTGGTGCTGACTTTTGAAATCTATAGATTTAAATATCGGAAGGGCAAAGGTGAGTCTTCACACGGACATAGTGCTCCGTTATCCAGACCAGCCTCATTCGACAGGGAGAAGCAAGAAGGGAAAAGACCTCCATCTCGTGTTACTTCATTTAAGAACAGCATTGATGAGTTCAATCCATTCAAGGTGATTCTTTTCTACCAATGCTTATTGGCAATTCAAATTCTGTAGACCTTCACTTTCTGTACAAGTCCATTCAATATAGTACATGCTTAGAATAGGGTATTCACTGTGCAAATAATTTTTCAATAAAATGTTTCTGTACTGGTAGTAATATGTAAACTTATGAAGTCAGGGCATTATATAACTGATGAATGATACCGTTATGCAGTTGCTGGACCACCTATTTGCCGAATGCAGGAACCAGGGGGAGGCGTTGGTTAACAAAGGGGTGATAACAATGAAAGACATTGAAGAAACGAAGTCTGGCAAAGTTGGCAGTGGTGTTCTTAATGTTGGTCTACCAGCATATGTCATCCTTAATGCACTCCTTCGGTCTGCAAAAGCTGATTCTGTCGGGCTAATCTTAAGTACGTGCACAACAAAGTTAGGTCTTCTTCCATTTTAGCTGTTGTTATGGCTCTAGTTTGACTTGCTTTGGAAAAATATGCAGGTGACGGCTCTGAGATTACATCTGATAATAGACCTAAAAATACCATCTTTGATTGGTTCTTTGACCCGCTTATGGTTATAAAGGAACAAATCAAAGCTGAGAATCTCAGCGAAGAAGAGGAAGAATATCTGAAAATGCGAGTACTGTTGGCTGGTGATCCCAGTCGCCTGAAAGGTTCTCTGCCTCATGTTCCATCCTTGACTGAACGTAAAAAGGCAGATATAGACGCATTCGCTCGCAGGTATCTCCTCCGTCCTCCCCTTCAGCCTTTGTTTTGATGGAGGATGCAAACATCAACGTTTACTAATCTATCTTTTCACCCTGCTGCTGCTGCTGCAAGATTGCAAGGAATCACAAAGTCGATATCTAGATATCCTACAGCAAAGCGCCGCTTCGACGTCCTTGTGAAGGCGCTCTTGTCAGAGCTCGAGAGGACGATGGGTGGCAGCCAATCTGCCAATGGATCCCAGTCCCAGGCGCAGAGGCTGCGAAACTCGGTAGCCCGGATGCTCAGCCAGAAATCTATGGCCAAGACGGCCAACATCAGGGATGAAGACCCAGAAGCGCAGATGACAAGATTGTCTCGCACCCCGTGATAGTTTGTAGTTTGACGATGTGGTATGGTGTGGCTGGAACGTGTTAGCGTAGAGAAGCTTTCACATGCCATTCCAGTTTTGTACAAATGAGTAGATGCTGCGGCTTGAACTGATTCTAACCATCGTCTTCAACTCATGTATACAGTTCCAAAAAAAAACTCATGTATGATTTGTATATTTTAGGTACTACATATGTATCGTATATGCAATGTTTTTGTTGACAGAGTAAATATATAGTACTCACATGGAGCCGTTGAATACATCGCCAAAGTAATAAAAAACACCGAAAATACGCAATCCACAACAGCTAACGCTAGTTGAAGAGGGCGGGGCACCGGCGAATAGAGAAGGGTAGAACTCGCTGTAGCCCTGGGACGTGGGAGGCTGCAAATCCCGTTTGATATGAATTATTTGTCACACAAGATCTGATCAGTCAGGAGTCCGCAGGATTTTAAACTTCTTGCGGTGAACCGAACATTACTACCAGAATGAACGGATCCATGACTCATGGATGAGAAACTTAGAATGCATATCGTTCTTACATACATATATATAGCTGGTAAGCTGTATCATGAACATCATCGATTCATCCTCAGGCAGAACACAGTTTAAGCCCGACAAAAGAAGGAACTGCGTATGGTGTATGACCATAACCGACAAAAATGCCATCAACAACATCACGCAGTTGGGCATGTGCTTTAGACAACTTATGGGAGGTTCGGCTACAACTCTTGTAAAGCCCGTCGTCGACTTTGGGGCTCGCCTGAAACCTGCACATCAGGTGGTCCGGTGGATAATGGCAAAAGGTTGAAGCAGGGTCAGTGCTTCTCTTCATTATTACCATGTTCAGCCCCAAAGGCCATCCGTGGGCTGGCTATCAGGCACAATGGTGTCATCATCTAACAGCTCCGCCTGCTTCTTTCTTGCCTTCTGATAGCTACGGGAACCACGGAGGACGGAGCCAATATCCAGGTCACCTTTGAGACTCTTCTGAGATCTGAACAAGTGGGAGGAAAGCGAGTCAGGTGTCAGTAAGCTTCAGCTGACGAGAAGGAAACAATCATGACTGTTACTAACTCAGTTCCAAATTCTGAACCCGGACAACAGAGGTAAGTAGTAGACGAAGAATTTTATCAAACAAGTCACTGTATGGTTGTTTCAACCAGTTAAGGTTATCTACAGGCAGCTACTCTACAGCACTAGCTGTATTTGGTGAAACACCGTTATCATCTACCCACAGTGTGTATTAGGTCAGTATGAGAACACCTTTTCCCCTAGACACAGTATGTATTAGGTTTAGGTTACTATAATGCCTATCATGAGACATTTATACTTGCTTGTCCACATTGTCGCAAGCTCATACAAGAAAATAGTCATTTCTCTAATAGCTATTTTCTCAGTTTGCAGGTCAGAGAACTTACAGTGATACAGTGCCATCATCATCAGGAACCTCACTTTCATCATAGGCTGAAGATGAAATACCTGCCAAAGGCAAATTGATTAGACACATGTGGACTAGGATATCTGATGACACATCTAAAATAATACATAAGCAGTTTAAATGAATAATGAACCTGTAAAACATGCTCTGAACAGAGTAGATTGCTACCAACATTCATGTCCTAAGTTAACTAGAACTGATGAACCTTTTACCAAATTACAGTACGTCAGCACCAGAGATATTAATACAACATTCCAGAATGGTAAATCTAGCATTTTCAAGCATGGCATTGATAGAGGAAAATAAAGGAAACTTATCAGTGCAGGAACTTCCAATGAACATGTGAATATGACTCCCTACTAGATGTGGGCTGATCCGCATTCTAAAGGAGGCAGCAATTTTTCACCAATTTTGACTGCAGGAAGGTATCCACCCCCAAGCAGCATATAGATAGATAAACAGCCAAAAGGAAGTGATGTTACAAATCCCAAGGAATGAATTAATGCATGACCAAGTGCAAATGTGATCCTATTCCATGTGATATTATCTCATTAAGGTTCCCACCTGAGTCAGCAGATGTAGATGAACTATCAGGTGATCCTTCCATGACAGTCTTGGTGTCCAATTCATCACCAGAACCTTCGCTGATAGAGTCATTGAATATTGCACCAGAGCCTACTTTCCTACTCGCTTTTTTGGAGTTTCCACTGGTCTCTTCGTACCTTTTACTTGAGACTTTCCGGACTGCAACTCTATGTCGGTTAGCACTTGGCTTGCCCTCTATACTGTTACTTGACGCTTGTGGGCTCATGGAAAAATCCTTCACAAGGTTGCTTACAGGCTTAGGATTTGGAGCCACCTTTCCCTTGATAGTAGACCCATCAGGCTTTCTAATCTTAGCATGGGGCTTTGTCTGAGAAGTGAATTTCCTCACTTCTTTACTTATATGTGCATGATCCTTTTCAGTGAGCAACTTGCTCTGATCATCAACACTCTGGTGGCGATTCTTCTCAGGAGTATGATTCCAAGTGGCATCTTCTGGTTCACGTAGCATTATACTGGCATTCTGAGTAACTTTGCTGTTGCTCTCTTTTCCATTGTCCTGACCCGTCCTTTGTTTTTGTACAGTAGGAATAAGTGATTCTTGGGTACCAATATCAATGCCTTGATTATCACAATTAGGATTGTCCCTTTCAGCAGTAGGTACTTCCATATTAGCTTTGCCCTTTCTCTTCTTCTCCCTGCCGTTATTCACATTCTCATTTTCTCTGTTCATGCTTTCTGTTGCAACAAATGGCACAATAGCTTTGCTGGTATCAAAATGACCAATTAAGCTAGCTTTCTCTGAGGGAAGAGATTCTACAACGTCATTTGGTTCAATGCTACCGGTACGTTGCTTTCGTTTCTTCTTCTTTTTATTCTTCACTTCCCTTGAAGATTCATCTTCATTGTTTTGCTTACTTTCTGCAGCAATTGATGGATCATCATTCAGATTGCTGCAGCTAAAATGATCAAGGAAATTGATTCCATCATTAGCAGGATGAAACACGGTGTGGCCCTTTTCAGTCCTGGAGTTCACTAAATCTGCACTGAAACCGTGTTCCAGGGCACAATCCTGACTTTGAACTTCAGAGTTCGAAGATGTTTTCTTTTTCTTTCGAGAATTAGGGTTGGCAGATTTGAGAGCCATGGAATCTTTCTGAACTACATGCAAGGTTGGAGTTCCTGCAGCATTTTCATTATCATGGGTCCCAATCATGTCAGTTACATACTCATCCTGGTTGTCCTTAGCTGCGTGACTATCCAGCCCATGAGTAGAACAATTAGTTTCTCGTATTTTAGGAGTCAGAGTCTCGGAAGACCTGTCTTTCTGCTCTACTTTCCCAACAGTGCTTAAAGGAGTGTCAACTACAGAACCTCCCAGAACCAAATTTTCTTCCGTATCATTAGCTTCCTTCAAGTCCAATGTATCAAGTACCTCCTTTACAGAACCCTTCTTTCTTTGACGCTTAGTGGCTTTGCGTTTGTCATCAGCTTGCACAACCACGTTTCCAGTTACTATATCCTCATGAACACTTGTTTTATCAGCAAACCTCAAAGAATCAGACTCTTTTAATTCTCTATTAGCATCTTCTTCGGGTACACCACTTGATTGATGAGAAGAGTCAATCATGGTTGGTAGCACTTTTGATTTTTTCCCCTTAGACTTCTTTTGTCCAGGTGAGCTAACAGGAGAAGCAGAGTGAACCGCTGCAGGATATTTCGGAGGTAATGCTGCAGTAACGCTACCAACTTTAACAGCATTGGATTCAGGAACTTCTAGTCCATTCTGATTGCTGCCTAGGTGAGTTTGTCCTGGTAAAAGATCTTCATCCAGATCCTTACTTAAGCTGTCTTTAGATCTTAGATCTGCCAATACCTCATCAATAACATTTGTTGCCGCTACATCTAGAGTTTCACTAAGCTTCTTGTGCTCAGTAACTGTTTCTCCTTCTATAATGCCCGGAGTTGTTTGCTTTGCATCTATTGGAGCAGCATCTATGCATTGTATCGAGCTTTCGTTTGTTACAAATCCAGAAGACTTTGTCAGATCTTGACTAGGATTCATACCCTTTAAGGATTCTGAGTGGCATCTTCTGTTTTTCTTTTTCTTTCCATCAACACTTGGATTTTCTATTACATTTGCATCCCCTTGATACACAATGTTTGACATCTGTTGCATAGAAGGTTCATGGACAATCTCCCTTTTAGTAGAAACTGTATCTTGTTTTGTAGCATTTTCACTATGCCCATGATCTTTTTCAACAGTAGCATCCACGGACAGCGTGTCAACAGAACCAACCTTTGATTTCTTGCGCTTCTTCTCTTGAGAAGTATTTTGATCTGTTTGCCTCTTGTCAGAGACATATGTACTTTTGCCATCTTTCTCCGTGTTGCTTGTTTCAGGTACACCTTCATTATGACATCCCTCATTGTGTTGTTTTATTTCTTCATGCTTGTCCCCTCCATCCAAAGGGGCGCAGCTTCCTTTCGTAGTTTTTCCTTCAATAGCTACATTTTCACCTGTAGAATAAATGGCATCTTTAATTGGAGGATCCCTACATCCCTTGAGAGCATGATCAAACTTCTCTTGTTCAGAGATTAGATCACTCGATGTTTGAGCATTGCTCACAAACTGAACCCTTTTGCCCCCCTGGTTCCTATCATTAAGTTCTGATGATGAAAGAGGCAAACCAGATGCTTTGACTATAGTTTCATCTTTGCCAGTCAATTCAATGTTATATGCTTCGTCACCTGGATGATAAGAAAAATAAAAGGAAATCAGTACCCCCTACATTTAACAATGAAAATACTCTCGAAATTTGTCATTAAGAAGATAAATAAGGTAGATTTATAGTTCTATATATGACATTCAAGGCAACTATAGAGCATGCTGAGAGTT
This sequence comes from Saccharum hybrid cultivar R570, assembly GCA_038087645.1. Lineage (NCBI taxonomy): Eukaryota > Viridiplantae > Streptophyta > Magnoliopsida > Poales > Poaceae > Saccharum > Saccharum hybrid cultivar. The sequence continues at coordinate 4,950,741 of JAQSUU010000510.1, forward strand.
TTGGCCAGAGGAAAAAAATGTATATACACAAAATTCCATTAGTTGTTCAGCTCAAGTATCAGCCCACAAAAATGTATATAGAGCATGCAGTTAACACCAAAGTTGCATGATGAAATATATCAAGCCCATGATAAATATATTTGCAACTGAATTCAAGCATAAAAAATGCTATATGGTATATTATAGTACCTCATGCTAGACTACAAACAATTTTCAGCAATGTAATACAATATATGGATATTATTGCTCTGTAACCCTAGGCTGTAATGAGGCAGAACTTCACCTGTGGATTTTGATAAATCCCCTGGGGATGCTCCAGACGATGGTTCTGTCGTTATTTGAGCAGAAGCAGATTTTGAAGAGGCCAATTGACGCTTTTTCTTTTTCTTTTTCTTCTTCTTTCCAGCAGCACTTGGGTTTTCTAGCTGGATGGACTCCTGATGTAAAGTGTCATGGACTTGATGATTTGAAGTGTTTAAAGGTTCCCTAACTTGCTTGGGACAAAAGGCTATGTTGTTGTTGTTGAAAGGTTCCCTAAGAGAAGTAGGATCTGTTTCCAGTAGATGCCTACTTGATGTGTCAGCAGAACTAGTCCTAGATTTTTTGTGCTCCTTTTCTTGGGAAAGATTATCCATTGCATGTATATTATCGATCTGCATCCCTTGGCTGTTATGAGGCAGAACTTCACCTGTGGGTTTTAATAAATCTACTGCCGTAGCTGATGGTTCTGTTGTCTCTTGAGCAGAAGCAGAATTTGAAGGGGACAATCGACACCTTTTCCTTTTCTTCTTCTTTCCAACAGTGCTTGGATTTTCTAGCTGGATGGACTCCTCATATAAGGTGTCATGAATTCCAAGACAAACATCACTCACTCTTCTATTGTCAGTTGCTGGAGCATCTTGGCAGCAGTGTGTGGCTGCTGTAGCCGCCATATTGACATGAAGAAAGCACCCACGTTTGATTTTGGTGAAGCCACTCGTCACTGTCACTGAATCACAGAGGTGATACAGTACACCCTTCCGGCGGACCTGGTGAATAACAAACACTTATATAAGCTAACAATACCCTTTTGAAAGGTTTTGGTACGATTAGCTAGAAATGCTAAATTCCTAGTTATTCCCTCAAATATCAATAAGTGACTTCGACCTCATGCCTTTGATTTACATAATAATTTTACATATATCTTAAGAATCATGTCCATCCAAACATGACCTTCCAAAATTTGCATGCACAACTAAGCCAGACTATGAAACTCTGGAAACTGCAATAAGATCATAAGTCATTTTAACTTAGTTACAGACTTCCAAAGTTACACTGACTGACTTAGCATGCAGTACATTATGTACAGATGAAACAAAAAGCTTGCACACATGTGGTGTAGTAGATAGTAGATAGTAATCACACTGAATTGTACTAAAAGATGCTCCTATCTCTTGCATTTCAATATTTTCATTTACATTAATGGAGGTCAAAATACAACATAGCAGATGGCAGATTACATGCAAGAACCAGCCATCTATAACTTAAAGCTACAGCACTATTGATGTTTATGGAGAAAATCACATTCGCAGCCTCATAGGGCCTCTAGGCATGACAACTAAGACGAGCTGCACCGGAAACGGTACGTGCACACGGTAAGAGACATATCAGCATATAGCGTTGAGGAAGTGCCGCAGCGGGTACGCAAAACCGAACGCTAAACGCACGACGTACGCCATTCCTAGCGTGGTAGCGGACGCCTGCGAGCTTCAGCCAGCATGGGCATCAAACATACTGTGTATCTAGGAAAGCGTGTCCAACCTTTTTTCATATAAAAAAATATTATAACTCACAAACCAAAACACCAAATTAAATTCCGATTACACCATTAAATTCGTGATAATAAATTCTTCATAACAAGATGTCACATGGATATATTTAGATAAAGTGACAAGTGGACCCCACAGTGGATAGAGGATGATATAGAGGAGGGATGGATGTGGAAAAACTGTATATTTTATGATGACTAGGATAGAATATTTCTTTTAGAGGATGAATATAGAGGTCCATGAGTGCGGATAGTCTAATTCAGCACCAACTGACGAGTCCATCAAGAATCCTCTGCAAGTCTGCAGCATGCAACCCCCACGGCCCCACCGACTGAAATCACCTTATCACCCACGGAAGCAATCGACAAAACCTTAGAAACAATTACTTGACACCGAAATATAACCAATTCTACCGCCAAACTGAAATGTGTCTATGCGATCTTCATGGGCAGACTGCAATCACAAAAACTTCACTAAAAAACAAACACCGATCAGAGCTACGAAACAGGACCTGGAAGGACTTGACGGTGACGGGGCCGAGGTCGGGGAAGGCGGCAGCGTGCTCCGCGGCCACCTGCGCTGCGCATAGACCAACACACGAATCAGTTCCGATGGGCACCTGCCGTACGAAGAGACGGGGAGAAGAAGAGCGAGTGGAGTACACTTTAGGGCACCGATGGCTGTGTCCCGGGGGACGAGCAGGGCGAGATGGGTGCCGAGATCGGTGTTAAGGAAGAGGGCGATGGGGGCGTCTCCGCCTTCACGGTGTGCCCTTCGCGGCCGCGGCCGCGGCGGGGCGGCGGCCATAGCGGGGCAAGCGGCCGCCACTGGCAGTAAGACGAGAGGGGCAGGGGGCAGGGGGGGCGGGGGGTGAGGTGATGGTGCGTTTTAGGGCAATGCAAAGGCGTGTTTTTTTTAATCAGCAAATGAGTATTTCTTGGGGCACCTTTCAGAATTTTAACTGCAACTAGGCAGGCCCCCGCGCTTTGCGCGGGTAGGACTGTTGCAAACGGGCTGACTGTTTATACAGGGGTAAAGACTGTCTACGCGACTGGTACTGTTTATGTGGGTACTGTTCACCGAGATCTAGTACTGTATTTTAACAGGTGGGTCTGTTCACAGAGACCTTTACTGTAGCTAGCACTGTAGATATTGTAGCTACCTCATCACGTTTAAAGGTCTTTATAGATTTAGAAATTCAAATTAGTTTAGATCATTTAGATGGAGCCCTCGTTAAACCCCAAACGATTAAAAATGAACACCTGAAATGAGAAATAGATCAAACAAATTTCTTAGGTTTGCTTCCAAACATCTTTTCAATATCTGGAGTCTCCGTTGCCTTACAATCGGCCTCTTATCTTAGAATAAATATCCCCTGCTTGTCTTTCAAGTACTAACTTATTGTACAGCAGGAGTGTTTTATGTTAGTCTAGAGACATACTTAACTTTTTTAAGGGAAGACATTATATTACATCGAGAGAAAAATAACATCTCTATTTACAGTCAAGTCTCTATATAAATAAGATACGACACTATAGTAAATTCATATGCCCTAATAATATTTTTCATCTTTAGTTCATGTCTTTGATGATTGTCTAGTCTAATATGTCAAAATTAGTGACCCAAATTACCACCATTAGAGCATCACCTCCAATCATCCACAACGACATATCCAAAACTTTGGAAATGCCACGTGATCCAATACCCGGGAACTTCCTTTAGCTGTTTTGTTATTTAATCACCAAAATCCACTAGCTAGGGCGGGGAGATGAGCTTTTAGTTGGTCATGCTTTTGCCTTAGCTTTACAATGAAGCAAGAGGTATTTTAGTGATGGCGATGGTGGCTTTGGATTACTTTACACGCTCGAGTTGTTGTTGGAGCGTAGATGGGTAAGAACTAAGAAGCTGCTTATATAGTGGAAAGAAATATAGACTACTATTGAGAAATGGGATAGGTTGGGAGATAAAGTTACATGTACAGAGGCATGATTAGATTGGAAAAAATAGAGATGTGATGTGAAATGTTCATGTTTACCCATGCCAATAGTCTTGCAGATATACTTTGATGATCTACCAAGTTGAATACAAGACGAAAGATCACCATATGGTCCATGCTTAGATTATTTCTTCTACGAGGAATAACATTCTTACACCAACACACTATAATGTAAATGTATATGGAAGAAACCCCTCTGGAGGCTTAATAAAGGCATCAATTCCACGACTTGCTAACTATGTGGCCAATACCTGGTCGTCATTACTACTACTAGACATGCTATATAGATGGTATGACTAATCTTGAGGCACTCATTGTTGTGAATGTGTCTTCCTCTTGGCATCTTTGTCCCTCCCCTTGGTGCGAACATCTAGTGCTATGTTGAGGATCATCTTGTCAGCGACAGGCTCAGGCACAAGGGAGAAGAGGAGCCACAATAGTGCGTGTGTCCAGTATGGCGTGCACCGTGGTTCGTACCCGATGTAGCGAATAGCCGCGTGAGCATATGTATCAGGGGATGGCACGAAGAAGGAGGAAGTCTTGATGGATGCCATCTTTGTGGCCACTAACATTGGTACCTGCACATTGTATATGTACATAACATGCATATCATAGAACATTAGATCAATATGTGCTCAATGGTTACGTATGCATGGCAACAAATTTCAAAAGACTTGAATTGATTTTGTGTTGTAGAAGTCATGTAACCCTCTAGCTAGTAGGGTAGGCAGTGGCTGCCTAAGCCATTGATGTCATGGTAGGGGCATTGTGTGGCATTGTGCCTGCGGAGATGGAAAACCGATGACAATGGCGACTGACAACATAGGTGAGTATGGAGAGATAAGCTGGGCATGCTGTGGTTGTCGACGAAGACTAGTCTACTTACGGACACTGGATAACGGTGCGACGTCAATTAGCTTTGGAAGTTGGTTGGTACGACAACAACAACTAGCTAGTGACGCTATCGCATGGTAATGTCCAGTTCATTGTGGCAGTAGCACCCTTTTTACCTAGTGGGGCTAAGCGGTGGTAGTGGTGATGAGTATCGAAAATGGTTCAGCGGGTGCGAACATTTTTGTGGTGCTACAACATTTCCTTCGGCGGTGTCTGTGGTGGGCTAATGCCTACTGGTTTGGCTTTCATCCATGCACATTGGAACGACAACGACTAAACATGCATGTCTATGTCTAGTTTGTTGTTATAGTGACAACTAGCATATGGACACCTATTGCTAGGTTGCCCATGAATGAGTGCCTATGGCATTAACTCGGGTTCGTTTGGATGCCCATGTATTGTGGCAATGGCGACGTTATTCGCTTGGCGCGACGTTAGGGTTTGGTGGCACACTCTGGTTGGTGTCGCATGGGAGGGTGGCAGACCCTATGGTTTGATGTTGTGGCGTCGGGTCATGCGTGTCTGGTGGCCTGGTTCGTGCAACAACTTCCTCCTATTGGCAACAGTTTGTTAAACCCATTACTTTGACGGCTTGTCTCGTTGTGCAAAGACATGTTTGGTGTGCCAATGGTGGTTCTCGGCATATGGCGGGGGTGCGAGGGTTTTCGAGGTGAGATGGTGGTTTTTGGTCAAAGACTCTACTTCTTACTGAGGTTGGCAATGCTGACATATTTGGCTCCATGTACCTTGTTGGAGGCTTTGCCTTGAGGTCACTCTCCTCCACTTATGTGTGGGTGGGTGGGTAGGGGGATTCAATTGAAAAACTTGTGTCTGATTCTTCATTTGGCGTGGCGGCACTTGTGGATAACATTTTCCTTCTTGAATAAATCACCACCGAACACCCCTCTCCTCTGAGCTTACCGTTGTGGCATGTGGGCCAATGTGTTGCTATTGAGGTGTTTTGGTGGGTACGTCAGTAAATTTATTGTGTTGTTGTCGTGATGTTGCTTCTTTCATGTGGGTGCCTTAGTTTTTTTATTTGTTGTATATTGTTGTTGTAAGTCTCCTTGTTGATATGCACCCAAGTAATTTCTTATCCGTTGCTTTTTGAAAGAAAAATAATAAAACTCATGACAACATGCTTGCGCTATTGTTCCATTGTTTTCATGCGTGACACATGACGACTGTCTTTCTTTGGTGCATTTGAAAGGTTTTCGAGGAGGTGTAATAAATAATGGGTTTAATCTCCAACTAAACATGCATATCAACAACGGTTGGAAGTTGGAACCATCAGCTGAAACATGCGCTGCATGACATCGTGTAAGACTGTAAGTGATGTTCATACTCGGACCTATCGCACTCCAGTACGAGTCTCACTCAGGACACCATGAGAAAAATCATGTTCTTATTCTTATATTGTTATACAGGAGGCTTCTCTACTAGTAAATATAGTTAATTAGGATAACTGTTTTCACAATAAAAAATAATAGTTAATACCTGGCACTGCACGTCAATGCCTTTGCTCCTGTACTCGACATAGAGGCATCTTGAAAATTGGTCGATATAGCTGGTAAATCAAAATATAGTCACAAAACATTTGTTCAATGTTAAGAATTAGGTAGTAAATCACAACAGTTTAAAACATGAAAAAAATTTTCGCCTCATATACGTGCATGAAGCGACACACAGATATAAACTATTTGGAGAGCCATCACATAAATATTCTCTCTATAGCTCTTGTGTCTCCAACGAACTCTCTAAGCTTTGTTCTCTATGCTTCAATGATTTATCATATTTTTTCTTGTATAAAGAAATTTATGAGAAAACTATCTTGTATTGAATTTAGAGGGTGATGTAGCCTATCCATAAGCGAGAATGAGGTGGGTAATTTTGGAGAGCGGAAGATACGGAGAATAGTTTAAACTTTATAGTCTATATGAGATTGGCTTTTTAATTTGTTTTCTAATTTTTAAAATAAAATGTTATACAGAGAGTCTCTTGAGATGTTCTTAGAGACAATGCTACAGAAACAAACTTAAGGAACACCTTTTAGCTTAATTTCTTAGAAACATAAAAGAGAGATAGCCAATGGTAGGGCGGTCGGTGTTTCCAGGTGTGGCAAATTTCCATGAAAGAATGCCAATGCACGACTACAAAAGTTAAAATATCCGAGTACCTCGTTGCAACTTGCAACGAATGAATTTTGATTGTTTATGTTGTGTTGACCAGACTGTCTCAAAAAATTGACTAAAAATTAAACAAATTTGAAATCTCATGAATAAAAAAAAAACTTAGTGCTTCCATGTGATCAGCCCAAAATTGTACTTTTTAGTGGCATGCATTTTGGCAACAGTCCCATTAAATTATGAAGGTACAAAGGTGCATCTGCATTTTCACTGAAGAACTACTGAAGGTGCATCGGCATCGGTACGACTCAGAAATTTCAAACAGCTACTGAAGAATTTGAAGAGTTGAAAGGCATAACGGTAGAGGCACTCACGCCTTGGTGGCGGCGTAGACTGTGTAGAGCGGGTCGGACGGCAGAATGGCGGAGGCGCCGGAGCCGATGTTCACCACGGCGCCCCGCCCGCGTCGCACCATGCCGGGGAGCACGGCATGCGTCACCCGCGTGACGGCGTCGACGTTGAGCCGTACCAGGTTCCGCACGAGAGCCTTGTCCACCTCGTGGAAGTAGCGCGCGTACGGGTAGCACGCGCCGGCGTTGTTCACGAGCACGCCGACGTCGAGCTCCGCCAGGAACTCACCGAGCGCGCCCACCTTCGCGGCGAGGCCGTCGCCGGCGAAGTCGAGCACGAAGGTGCGGACCTGGGCGCCGGGGTGCCTGGCCGCGACCTCGGCCGACACGGCGGCGAGCTTGTCGGGGCTGCGGCCCACGAGGACGAGCCCGAGGTCCGCCGCGGCCAGGCGGAAGGCGAGCGCGCGGCCGATGCCGTCGGTGGCGCCCGTCACGACGGCCCACGTGCCGTAGCGCCGGCGAAGCGGCCTCGCGGGCCGCAGGAACGCCGCGTACAGCCACAGCGCCAGGCGGGCCGCGGCGCGCGCGCACAGCAGGAGCCCCAGCGCCGCGAGCGGCACCGCCAGAGCCCACGCGGGCTGCGTGTCGTACGCGCTCCACGACGCTAGTCCGGCCATGGAAATGGCGATGAGGTGGTCTGGCTGGTGCTTTCAGCTCCGCGGGCGCGTGGTGTTGCTGCGGGACCTGGCTCTGGCTGTTGCAGATGGCCAGATGGGTACGGTGTGAGCTCGTCTTTGCACGTTGCCTGGTTGTAGGGCCTGTAGATATATAGCGCGGGAGCGAGGGTGTCTGCTCTGATTCTGTCGCTGGGCGTTGGTGGTGCGCGGTTGCCGGGTGGGGTTATGCTTGCTGTTGACGTGCCACCGGCATCACGCGCACGCCATCGTGGCTACTTCACGCCTCTCAATTGCCTGAAAACTCGAGGGATTTCAGTTGAGGAGCAAATTAAACCCAACAAGGGCGACCTGCTTCTCCGCCAGGAGCCCCGGCCACGTCGCCCGAATTTTCCTCTGCCGTCCGATCCTCCGTCGTGTGGCCCAGATCGCTCGGAGCCGATTCTGTCCGCACCAGCTTCTGCCGCTAATTCTTATCTTCCACCGGCTTCCTCTCGGCTTCTCTCGCTGCTATCTGGCTTCTGCTACGGAGTCGGCCCATCTAATATATACGCGGCATTCCGATTCTCCGTCCCGAACCCTCCAGCAAAAAAAAACTCGCCTCCAGCCTATCTCTTCCTCCTCCTCCCCGGCTCCTCCCGCAGCGCACCGCCGCCGCCCACGCCGCTGCTCGCCCCAACCCCCGCTCGTGCCTCCTCTTGCTCTCCCTCTCTCTCGATGTGCCGGCGCACTGGCTGCCCTCGAACGCGGCGGCCTCCACGCCCTGCGCGCAGCCGGGGCGACGGCGCCCCTGGTTTGCGGCGCGGCCGTCCAGACGGCCTCCGGCGGTGGCTGCCTTCTGCCATGCCTCGGTGCGGGAGAGCCCCGCCGCTGGGTGTGGGCACCGCTGACCCCCGGCTCCTCGACGCTGCCTCCTGCCGTCGATCCGCGCGGCCTCCACGAAACCCTAGCTGGCTCTTGCTCACCGGCTGCGCTGGCCGCTCCGCTCGGTGGCCACATCTGTCGGTACTCCACTCTCTTCTTCTCTTCCCTCATCTCATGGCTCCTCCCCTAGATTCCCTCTCCCTCGCGGACGCGCAGTGGCCAGTGCCGGTGTCCCTCTCCCTCGCGGACGTGCAGTGCCCGGTGCCGATGTCCAGGACGCCGCCCGCGGTCTGTGACGCAGCGGCGCGACTGGGCCCCGTCGGTGGCCGCCGATGCGGGTGCCCCTCGGCGCGGCCTGCTCCCGGCCACTAGCCTGCGGCCCAGCTTCAAATCGCAGGTGCTGCCTCGCTCCTCTCCTGTTTGTTTTCAGTTCTATGTTAGTCTTCTGCCATTGGCAGTGCGGATTTGCTTACCAGTGAGCAGATTAGCCTACTAAAATTAGGTGCCAAGATTTTTTTTAATCCACGCATGCCAGGTGTCAATGAATTGTTGTCCATACTTAGTTCATCAAACCTCCTTAAATGGTCAAACCAATTGTTCAAATTGGATTTATACAGTTTGATGCTTTCCGCTCAATTTTGGCAATGCCTTTTTTGGATTATGTACAATGCGTTAATCTGTCACGTCTGTCAAGTTTTGCTTACAACCTTGCAGAAAAGAAACTCCTTTACCTGCAAAGAGTGTGCACTTTCTGTTGCATTGTTAGTTGGATTAATCACTGCTGCCCCAACATTTGGTTAACTGGCCCATGATTCTTCTGTTGGACCTGTTCTTTCAGATGTCTCTGACAGCCTCCGGAGGATGTTGGTGTTGAGGCCTACTAATCTGGGTGATTTACCAATACATAATCAAGCTATTCATGAAGCTCAAAAACCGCCGGAGGATATCACTAATAGCTTCGAGGTTGCTGATATTGGAGCTTTCGATTGAGTCCAAAGAGTAAGTTGTTATGTTGATGGATATTTTAGGATAACTAGGCCTTATGCTTTGCCAAGAGCTTGAGAGATTGAGGGAGACTAGAATTGTTTCTTCATAATTCATTGCTTCCTTCCCATAGTGTCGATTACATCACATATAAATAGCACAAGGCTACAGCCGCATGGGGCTAATTGCTCCTAGAAATAAGGAGACTAAGGAACGTGACGTGAGAGCTAATCTCTCCTAGAATTTAGGAAATAAAGAAGGAACCTATTCTTGGAAATAACCTCTCCTAAACTTTAGGGAATAAAGAAGGAAACTAATCTCTCTTTCCTCTTCAGCCAGTCGCTGCCTCCTGCATGGCTGCTGCACTGATCGCGCGCTCTGTGGCGCGCCGCACGTCACACGCCCACCAACGCCTGGGGTGTGGCCTCACATGACATCCGGTGGCAGCCTGCTGGCTGCCCATGACATCTCCCCCGCCCTTGGAGACCCAGCTCGCCCTCGAGCTGGATCAGCGGGTCACTCTTGCCGTCGTAGTGCGGGAATTCGGGGCGCCAGTGCTTCGGCGGCCGATCTTGGTGGTGTTCGCCCGGGCCCGGGCGCCCTCCTGAGGCCGAGGAACCGGTGAGAGATCATGGATTGCCTTCGCGTTGGCCTCGATCGACTTTTGCATCAGCTCCATGGTTTTGGTGAGCGCCTCGATGGACGCCTTGAGATCGTCTCCCATGTCGTCGGCGGAGCAGGAAGCGACGGACGACGAGGTTGGAGATGCGGCAGCGGCGGATGGTGGTGGGGCTTCGGTGGTTGGCGGTGGGGCGGGCTAGGCAGCAGCGGAGGAGGAAGCGGATCGACGAGACCTAGATACCAGGTTATCAAGCGCCTTGGCACTCAACGACGGCGGCCCGCGACTACGTAGTTCATAGCCGCGCTCCAGTCCTCACCGCGAGGTTATACCCCTCTGCTGGTGGCTTAACGAGAGTAGAGGTAGGAGATTAGATGATAACTGATTGCTTGATTTCATTGTTTGGAGTACAAGAAATATATGAGTCAACCGGCTAACAAACTTGGAAACAAACGATCCTAATTTCAAGGCCTAATTTTCTCCTAGCCACTGGGTCCGGCCCTGCCATCCTCATCCGCGGTGATCGCGGCCCTTGCCACGTCGCGCGCTGCAGCCCGCTCTGCTACCCTGCGGATGTCACGCGCCCTGCGCCGCCTCGCGTATGTCCGGCCGCACATGACATAAGTCATCATGCAGAGTTTATCAGATGGTGTAGGCTACATTTGATTACTGAAAGGAGCTGCCATTCCATTCCAAGCATCGCCAATTTGATTTACACCTCTTCTTAGGCATTACACTCCATCTAACTATTGCAATGTTCACTATTTTAGATGTCATATTGTGCTTACGGGTCAGTGAACCTTTGCCAAACTGTGTTGGTTCTTATGCAGCTGCTGTCTTTGTTGTTCAAGCTAGAGATCCAGAGGTACCGCCTCAGGGGTTTTTCAATCCCAGCAGCTGTCAAAATTGGTATAGTACCACTTCAAATATTGGTTCATGCTGGAAAGGCTCCTGTATATGGTCAAACACTTGAGGTATGCAGAAGCAACCTTTTTCGCTTAGTCCTTCCATTTCGTTGTCCCTTTAGTTTTTTTGATGCTGTATTTCAATAAGCCCTTTCTTACATTACATGGGTCGTTTCTCATGAACTCGACAACAACCTGCATAGTATGTAGTGTATTCTAACATGAGATAATTTTAGGACAGCAGCTGTCTACAGAATAGTGTTTGGACGACAAAGCATTATCATAAAAAGGGTCAAGATCTAAATGACCTACACTGCTAGATAAAGCCGTTGTTTTTTTCAGGTGCGCTCTACCATAACCTTCTTCTGAAAATTTCTTTTTCATAGTCATACATGTTTAAAGTTCTTTTAGCTTGATGAAATAATACATTCTACATTGCTGGTGCATATAGATGCACACCTGCATCATGGACTGAGCATGAGTGTCAGGCTATATTTATTAACAGCTGACTTAATGTGTACCGAGCCACGGGATCGTCTTGTTTGACCTTTTATTTGAATGTTCTTTACAAACTGTTTGTTGCTGCATAAAACCAGAGGCGTTGTGTTTTTTTTAAATGCAAGCATATATTTGACTGCAATATCTTAGTATTTCTTAAATTTAACGTTGTACTAAATTCCAAACCATAGTGCATGCATGCCTGAATTCAGGGGTGATGGACCTAGCAAAAGAAACATCAGATATGTTAGAATTGGAATATTTTGTCATTCTATATACATTGTAAAAAAACTCTGTTTCAGTAGTTGTACCATTTGGGATGTGATACCTTTATCTAATTTAGCAACATCTAACTACCAAAGGCAAAGGGTTTTGAATATAGCAGTTATTTTGAGAAAACTGGCTCAGTGATTGCTTTATGATACTTTAATATTACTGACTGAACCTGGTTATGAAGCTTTTTCAGCTAACAAAACAGTGTATATGGGACATGTTGATAAACCATTTTGAGTATGCACCAATACTGGACCTCCTCTAAAGAAAAGAACACTGTGTGGGTGCATCGGCAATTCACATATTATTTAACCATCCACAAAGGAAACTTTTTTATAGCACCAGAGGCCTCATGAAGCAATTCTGATAGTTTTAGACCTACAATAGTATTTCCTTTGCATGATCTCATCAAATCTTCATCTCATAGTTTGAACATTGGAGGAGTAATGCTCATGGGTTCACTTTTTATTACTGTTGTGTAAGCAGTAATGGATAAGTACCTCGCGAACCTTAGTTAGCGAAGTTCGCTGAAAGGGTAACCAAGTTTGACAAACTCAGGTACAGTTCGATCATCAACGATGGACTTGGTGCTAATAGAAATTGAAGCACATCTTCGTGCGCACTACTGCCTGTAGTAATTACTGTTTTTGCTTCTCATGTAGTTATTGGTTTAAAATTTCATAGTTGATACGTAGTTCAGCTAATGATAGTCGAGTCAACTGTTTGTTGTTTTGTTTAGATAATAGGCATAAAATTGTGCACCTTCCATCACTATGACAGCAGGGAAAATCCATTATTGTATGACGCAGGGAAAAAAAATCAGAGCACTACCTTACATGATAAAAATCAAAAGAATGAAAGTATCTGTCTTAGCTGATTCTACGGTCTATTTTATAGCCTAATATAGTTTCTAGGATTATGTAATGCCAGTGTCTCCATGACTATATTTTTTATCTGCTTAACATTACCAAAGCTTGATATGATTATTTCTCCAATGCTAACATAGGAGTAGTTTCAGTTTTTTTTGCAGAAACTCGAAAGAAGGTGTGTGAAAGTTGGAAACCTGGTAAACATCAGTATGGCACGTAATATTCTGTATACATAACTATACTTCCTGCATTGTACTTGAATCTATCAAGACTATCATGTTTGCCACCATTTTACAACTAATATTACATGTTATTCTCACCACCATGAATTTCTGTCTCTTTAAATTTGTGGTTGAATTTGCGTACTCTTATATAAGCGTACTAATGCTTCATCTTGACACTGCATTGCTTTCTTACATGGTTGACCTTTCCTATGTGCATGCTAGAGCCATAATCTATTTGACTAAAAACCTGATCATGTTATATTGAACCAAGGTTTTGCTCAGATTTGTGGCCCAACGGGCGTGTGCTCGTGGACGGAGAACGAAATGGGCTGTGGGTACAAGATACGAAATTGAAACCGGCGATGGGTCCAGCATACGTGTGGATGTGGAACAAGATGATGCCGTGTCATGTGGTACTCTTGTTTCTGAACCTTTCCTTTCTTTATCAGCTTTATTTTTTTTACACTAACACAATTTTTTCCGGATTCATTTGGTGTCTGCTAAAAAATTACTACAATTTAGATATGGTCACTCTAATCATTCATTGTCCATTGTAATTTAGTATTCCAGTTTGCGCACTGTCGATGATTTGTACAGTTGTTTGCTATTAGTGTCGCGGCACAATCCTTATCTGGTCAGTATGAATATTGCAGTTCAGAGTATAATGTTGTCGTCAAAACTGCTGCCTGAGATGGAGGTTGACGAAACTCTTAACAGAGAGCGTCTATTTTTTACTCAGCAAGAGAGAGTGACTATTGTCTGCCATAACTAATTAAAGGTGAACAATTTAGTATGGAGTATCAAAACCTGTACCATGTGTTGCTAGCTTGATTTGTTGCCTATTTATTAATTAGAATGACCTGGCATCATTCCTTTCAGGTTACAATAGACACCATTGAAAGTGCATCATATCTACTGACAAAGTAATTGCTGAGTGCCGTGAGAGCTATGGGCTACGAACCTGTCAGGGAACAAATTTTGGTCCTACATTATTGGACAATGCACAGGCTGCAAAGATACAGGAGCAGGAAGGTCTACCTAGATATGATGTTCGATCAAAGATAATGAATGTTAATTTGCGTCTAGAAGATAAACATCTTGCATATCCAAAGGGGCGTCAAATAACAGAAGTTGTATGTATTGATTTCTTTCAGCCGGCCTGTAGGTAAAAACTGGATCATTTTGTAATACTTTCTCAGTAATAGTGTATGCTGTGAGACTTAAATACCTTTCTTATATCTTGGTCATGGTTCACCATGTGTCTTGTTTTGCCAAATTTAACTACCTCAATCAAGCAACGAAAGCAGCGAGCACGTTGCAATATGACAATATGAGGGACTAGAGGTGTCCCCACATCCTGGAGAGTGAGAAAAACTTGGGGCTGCAGATCATTTCAGCCAGGTGGACACTCCACGTTCAGCCAGCGAAAATTCTTCAGAGTATGCCCACTGAAAATTAGTATTTTGAACAAACGCTGTCACATATGTTCAGTTCACGTGTGATCGTAAGTTTTCTACTACTATTTTTTCATTGAACCTATGGGCAGTCCTATATAATACAAACCAAAACTATAGCAAGTTCTTATTTGTGCCATTTATTTTCCATATCATAATGTCTATCATTGGCATTCAAGTTCATATACTTACAGATTCCATAGGCCTGTCCACTTACCTAAAAACAACAATTACATACTCTGAATGGTTGCTCTTTTTCCATACACAATACAAGAACGTTTACCATGGTCCTTTTCCATAAATTCAAGATCCTTATGTTTAGACAATTACACTGCTCCTCCTGACTTTTGTTGGGTTAGTGTATCGTTCTTTGTTTCGGAGTTTCAGGATCAGATATGATGCCTCATATCGTGTTCTTGGAGTTGAAGGATCAGATATGATGCCTCATATCATGTTTTTGCAATAATATGCTGTGCACAAATATTAGATTCTGCAATTGTTAGGAGCACACGATCGCTACCAATTGGGTTGAGGGATTTAGTACACCAGATCAGTTAGTGTCGGCCAGCGAATTCCTTTATCATGCTGTCATATTAGGTGGGGTCTTCTCATATCTCTAAAGAATAAATTATCCATGCGCTAGAATGCTACACAAATAAAGGATCCTCCTTCATATTGGTTGGTTCCTGTATCGGTTTTTCTTTTGGAGGTCGGCTATCAGATATAGCACCTCATATCATGTTCAGCCAATAATATGTTGTGCAAATATAGATTTTTTGTGACCCTCATGGACCATCTTTTCAGGATATGCTAAATATAAATCATGTGACTTTAGGTAGTTGCCTGTAATTTTGGCTTACAGCATGACGAGTTTGGTCTTTAAGCAGGAGCAAAATTGACTAGGTTGTTCCTGCTTTCGGTACCGGACAAGCTTCAGCTACTGCCGTGACGTGCAGGTCTACGTATGGGACATGGATGAGACACTGAATGGCTCATATGCTGGGACTTTTCACGGCCTCGAGGATTGTGAGAAAACTACTGGAATAGGGAAGCGATGGGAGAACCTTAGTTGAACTTTGTGATCAACACTTCTTTTATGAGGAGGTCAGTTAGCACATAAACTCAGTACTGCCATTCATGCTTCTATTTAATACTCAATGAACAAATGGCATGCCATTTTTATCTTCCAGAACTAAATTTGTTATGTTCATCTACTTGAAGATTTCTTTTGCATGTCTCCTTACCTAAGACCAGCAGTTAGACACTTCGAGAACTCAAGAATATTATAAGGCTTTTGTTTTATACATATTTCTCTCGGTATGCACTTCTCATTTCTCTGTGAACCGTTACAGCCACGTTTGGGTGACACATGTTCATATAGTTGCAGATTTCATATGCCTGTCTGCTTACCCAAAATAAGCAATTAGACACTTTGAATGATTATTACTCTTTTTCCATACACAGTTCACGAATATTACGAGGCTTTGCTTTTAGGTATACTTTAATATGTATTCACTTCTCATTTTCTCTGTGAACTGTGTCTTCCTCTGTAAAGCAACTTTCAATTTGCATCAGCACCTACGCTTTAGCTACAATTCCTATTCATTATATACCACCGTAATACAAATTCAGAAAAAATAGAAACCTACTGTTATCCCCACCTCTATGCAGATATTTGACCCGATTTCTCAGCTCAACAACTCGGACAACAATGAACATGGCTGGGAGTATGATCGCAGCTAGAAATACTACTAATCATCCCTACATCCACGTTGAAGTGATCTACGAACCACTCCACGATGCTTTTGTATAAGTGCTAGAAGACCTACCGAAGGCTCCAATCAACTTGCTATTAACCTTGTATGGTACATATACTGACCAACCTGTAATGCTTTTGTATAGCTACTCTACTCTGCCATCTAGCAAACCAAGTCCCTGTTTATTTCCATACTAAGACACACGTGCAAGTGCTGCAGCAATAGCTCCATGTATAATACCTGTATAATTATCCTCTGGCGGGCTCCTATATTATTCCGTATTATGCAATGGTATGCAATTTCCAAGTTACAATTCTATTTCCTCAAATTCGAGCCTCATGTGCGCGCGATGGCGCGCGCTCCTACACTAGTTGAACAACATTGACGACAATTAAGGTTGAGAGGCCAGGGCAGCGAGCAACTGCGGTGGCCCATGCCACATGTTACAGGAGGACGGTGTACGGGGGTATAGGCAGCGGGAAGGGAAAAATATACTTCACCCTCTAATTATGAGGTGGTCTACTTTGTCCCCAAACTATGAAACGGTCTAATTTACCTTTTGAACTTTGCAAAACCAGCCAAATCACCCCCTTGAGCGGTTTTGGACGGTGGTTTTGGTACAGTAACAACGGTTTTGCTACAGTATCAGCGGTTTTGTCTTTTTCTTTTTTATTTATTTCGTCTAAATGTTTGAAAAATCATAGTAAATCACAGAAAAATCATAAAATAGAAAATCTAATTTTGTTGGACTCCACATGAGTAGATTTACTCAATATATAATATAGTATGCTTTAGTACAAAGTTTTTGCTGTATGAATTATTCAAATTAATTACAGAAAAATAGATCAAAATTTACAGCAAAAACTTTGTACTAAAACATATTATATTATATGTTCACTGTGTAGATCTACTCATGTGGAGTCCAACAAAATTAGATTTTCTATTTTATGATTTTTCTGTGATTTACTATGATTCTTTAAACATTCAGACAAAATAAATAAAAAAATAAAAAGACAACCGCTGTTACTGTAGTAAAACCACCGGCCAAAACCGCTCGAGGGGTTGATTTGGTCGGTTTTACAAAGTTCAGAGGATACATTAGACCATTTCATAGTTTATGGGTAAAGTAGACCACCCCATAGTTGGAGGGTGAAGTAGACTTTTTTCCAGCGGGAAGAGAGAAGTGTCGTATCATGTACTGGCCGAGAAAGGTCCATAGGATGCGGTGTTTGTATGTTTGGTTAATATAACTAGCAGTAGTTTGGGTCTATCCCTATAGATTAGGGGAATTGCGGGTGCCCGAACGTCCGATGGGATAGGATTCCGTCAGACGGTAACCTGGGCACACTCCCACCAAACGGTCTAGCAAAATGGCCCATCAGAAAATGCCATCGCGCGACTCCGGCTTTAGTTGACAGCCTGCCCTCCCGCGCCTGCCACTGCGCCGTATCGTTGCTGCACGCGCGCGTCCGTCCCCATCCAGATCGTCGCGCCCCGCACGTGTACCCCGCCCCTGTCTGCCTCGCCTCGCCTCGCACGCATACCCTGCCCCGTCTGCCTCGTCTCATCCCGCACGCGTACCCCCCCTCGTTCACCTCGCTCCGCCCCGCGCCCACCGCTCCGTCCCCCTATGACCCCCTTATCTCTCTCCGCGCGGACGGGACCCAGAAGCCAGGATGAGGACGAGCACGCCTCATCCGCAGGACCCCAGGCGCGCCGCGCACCCCATCCGCTGGCCCCACATCTCGCTGTGCCCCTTCGCCTGGCGCTCGGGCCATGCCCCCTGACTCTTTAAATGTTTTTTCTGAAACACAAAACACTTGAATACAATATATGTTTGAAACAGATGAAACATTTAGAACATTCAATTGCAAATATGTGTGTGAAACATATGCAACATTCAGATAAAACCACTTGCAACTTGCAACATGAAAATAGTTATTGCAACATAAGACTGAAACAACTGAAACATTTCAAACATACTCTTACAACATATGTGTGAAACATATGCAACATCCAGACAAAAAATGCTTGCAACATACGTCTGAAATAGATGAAATATTTGAACAAACACTTACAACATGCCTCTAAAACACTTGCAACATACATCTGAAACATTTGCAACATACCTCTAAAGCATCTAAAACACTTGAAACATACATTTACAATATAGAGGAGGGGAGGTTAGGGCCGGTTAATTCTAGCCTTGGGGTGGGAGCCGGCGGCACGCGAGCACCACCAGCACGGGCGCGCTTGTGGGTGCCCTTGGCTCGGCTGGGACCGGCCTGAGGCGCACGATGGCACCACCAGCACCCGCCGAGGCGGGTGGCGCGACGCCAGTGGGACTATGGGAGCAAGGAGCGAGAGCACGCAGATGGGGCGTGCGATGAGCAAAAGCGAGGAGTGAGCATCGCAGGACAGGGCGCACACGGGGAGATGATCGCGACAGCGAATGCAGAGTGGGGCAAGCGGATTGCTGCATGGCGCCGTGAAGCGAGCTTTGGCCAAGCGAGTGGGGAGATATTTTTGAGAGAGATGAGGAAGATATAGAGAAGAGGAGGCAGCCTTGCTGGTCTAGTAGCGTGCAGGCTCGGAAAGGCGGTGTTTGATCTGACAGACGTCCGTCCCTGAGAATTACCGATAGATTAGATGATCTAATGTACACTAGTACACTAAGTGATTAAAAATTAAAAGCAAAAGAAAAACAGAAAAAAGAAGGAACGATTGTCACGGCAAAAAAAGAAAAGAAAAATAAAAAGAAAAAGAAAAAGGAAACCAATTTCATGGGCCGCTCTCCCTAACGCACGCCCGTGAACCTGCTGAAAAAGAAAAAGAAAACCAACTGGCCCAGTAGCGCGCGGAGAAGCTATCCGTAAACAGGCCCAGAACAACTGCTCTCCTGCGCTCGCACCTGTTTGCCGTTTTTCTTCTCCCGTTCACCTCGCGCCGCCGCCGCCCTACGCCCAGTTGCCCAGGCCTTCGTCGGTCCCTTTCCGGCGACGAGCACCCACGAGGTATGCCTTCCCCTTCTCTTCCCTTCCTGCTGTGCAAACTGAGCATCCGAGCCCATGTCCTTTATTGGGCCCACCTCTGCAGGGAGAGGATGGGGAAGAAGCAGAAGAAGCCTGGGAAGGGGAAGGAGAAGACGGAGCGGAAGACGGCCAAGGGTGAGGAGAAGCGCGCCCGACGGGAGGCCCGCAAGGTCGGCGAGGAGGACGACATCGAAGCCATCCTTGTCGGTGTTCTCTCCTTCCCGCCTCTTTCCATGTGCTCCAAGTTGGGTCACGCATGGTGCAGTCGCGGCTGCTCATTTTGGCTCAGCGTGTCACTGGGCTGGCGGCGGATGAAATCACCTATGCTGCTACGCATGCGATGCTTGCGTGAATTAACGGCTTTTCAAACCCTTCCGCGTTGTTTTTAGCTTGGAGTCAGCTCTGTCTGTGCTCGCTGCCCGTACATTTAGTGGCATTGCTGCTTTACATCTGATAGCTTGCAAGTTGCAACCGTTGTAATTTTCCCCATTTGATGCACTTCTGCCTCTTAACTCCAGAGGAGCATACAGAAGGAAGAGGCGAAGAAGAAGGAGGTTCATGTGGAGGAGAATGTTCCTGCACCATCTCCTCGGTCCAATTGCTCGGTAAGGCACTGCAAAGCTTCAAATGACAATGAATTAAATTAGCATACTTCTGCACTTTATTTGTCTTATGGTACTTCGGTAATTCAACTATTCTTGTTTTATTCTTAGAATTTATCATCTCTGGACTTATCACAAATAGTCAGATCAATGAGTTTCTATAGGACAAAATAGCATTTTATAAAAATTGAAGCTAATGATGAAATCTGGTGATCTTTTGGGTTACATAACTGAACCTTTCATTTGTGCCAAATCTTAGTTGAGCTTGTGACCTTCGCTTGATTAAGTGCTTTTTACCGGGTAATTGTTTATAGTACTACCTTTTCGCCATCTAATTATTAACCCACACATTTGCATATAAAATTCTAGCTGGTAAAGCAAGTCTGTAAGATTTTGTCTCAAAAACTTATATTCCCTTTTGCAGCTTACCGTTAACCCAGTGAAAGAGACAGAATTGATCCTGTATGGGGGAGAGTTCTACAATGGTAGCAAGGTGCGGACCACATCTTTTGTGATTTAGTAATGTCTAATACATCTTAGTTGTTTTATTATGACCCTTTCATAGTTTATTTTGAAAATTTTCTTTCAATTTATAATTTATACTTTGCAGATACTGCAGTTCTCATTCTAATGCAATGGGTTGCTTAGCTTTTATCTTTTTGATCTTTTATCATATTTTTCTTGACATATACTCCCTCTGTCCTAAATTATAGTTCACTGTGGCTTTGTCCTAAGCCAAACTTCTTTAACTTTGACCAAGTTTACATACAAAAAATGCACCAACATCTAGAACATGGAATTAGTTTCATTGAATTCTCCATGAAATATGTTTTGGTAGAACATTTATTTGAATTTATAGGTGTTAGTATATTTTTCTAAAAGCTTGGTCAAAATTATAGAAGTTTGACTTTGGACAAAACAAAAGTGAACTATATGTAATTTGGAACAAAGGGAGTACTATGTTGTGTTGATGAATAATATTGTGATCCTATCTGTGCAGACCTTTGTTTATGGTGATCTTTATCGCTATGATGTAGAGAAAAATGAATGGAAATTGGTATCTAGCCCTAACAGTCCACCTCCACGAAGTGCTCACCAGACAGTAGCCTGGAAGAATAATATATACATGTTTGGTAATAGAACTTCACTCTGGGTAACATGCTGTTTCAGTGTACTGTATATGTTATCAACACCTTTTCCTTTGTTGATATTTTAGGTGGGGAATTTACTTCACCAAACCAAGAACGTTTTCATCATTACAAGGTAGAAAACGAAGTATGATAGTTTAATTTCTCATTGTCGTTTTGGGAATGTTTCTTGGCATCAAGTATACACCTTTGTTAGGAGCAAAATATGTATATATTTGACTTGAATTTTCAATTTTAAACCTAGATAGGAGTAGGCACTCATTTGTATACATGATTATATTTTTTTCGAGGAAAGTTACATTATTTTAATTCAAATTTCTCTTGTAGACACTAATCTTTGAACTCTTTCTCCCATTTATAACTTGAGAAGTAGAAAATTCCTTAGCATTGAGTGATCAATGTCAAACTGCACTACATATCTTGACATGACTTGATGCAACAATCATAAAAGGTGGTGCCTTTTCTTATTCCTTGACTAATTTTTCGTAGGACTTTTGGACATTGGATCTGAAAACAAATCAATGGGAGCAAATTCTTGCAAAGAGCTGTCCAAGTGCACGTTCAGGACACAGGATGGTTAGTGTCTTTTGTCGAAATCATTTATTCACTGTGGAGTTCCATTCTCCTAATCTTTTATGCATTAATGTATTTTGAGCATGGACCATGGACAAAGGGTAATTTTCCTGTAGTACTAGAAATTGTACAGAACATGAGTTTGTATCGCTAGTTGAAGGTTATGTTTGGTAGTTCTTAACTGTTTGTACTATGTATTTGAAAAGCTAAGGCACTTAAATATGAGAAATAACATGGTTACTAAGGTGTGGCTTAAGCGTTAGAGCGGTCCAGGGTCGCCTCTATGCGCATGCTGATGCGGTGATGACCCCTCGATTCCGCCATATCCTCGTCGACTCTGCTGCTGGCCCGCTTGATTTTGCTTCTGCTGGCTTGATTTCTTCCATCTCCCGCTCGCCAATTGCTCGATCTGGAAGGGGATGGCTGCGGCGGCTGTCGATCTGAGAGCGCTGACCAGCGGAGGCAGAATGGCATTGGTGGGGAGAGGGGCAGCCCACTTCTTACTCGTCCTCCTTTCTTTTTCTTTTTTCCTTTTATTTTCTTCTTCATCATCTACTTCTCTAAGATGCTATTTTAATTTTTTCTTAAATTCTTAAGGCGTCGCCTTGCCTCACGCTTTAGTCGCTTAAGCGTAAGGCAGTAGTCAGTCGCCATGCCTTGCTTTATTGCCTTGATAACCATGAGAAATAGGAAACTTTGCATTCAATCTGTGGAGTTCCTTAAGTATGGTCGAGTTAGCATAACTGATATGTATTGTAGATATACACCATTGAGAAATGTTTCCATTTCTTCTGACAATTTTAAGAGGACATACGTGTATATTAATTTGTTTCCCATGTTTATCCCATATTATACTTTTATATTGCTATCTAGCCAGTTTAAGACATTCTTTGTTTATCTTTTTTGCAGGTTCTTTACAAGCACAAGATTGTTCTATTTGGTGGCTTTTATGACACTCTTAGGGAAGTGAGGTCAGTAGAGTTAATTTTTATGTAACTCTCATTTCTGATGTGGTGATGCGATTGCTTGATTAATATTTATTTTTGGCTCTTGTTTGAGAGGGGAATGGGAGTTACTAGAAAATTATGAGTTATGGATTCTTAGTTTCTTACAGTTGATAATCCACAAAATGACAGAAAATAAACTGACAGCATAGAATATCTTCTGAATATATCCTTCCACAGGTACTACAATGATCTGCATGTTTTTGATTTGGACCATTTCAAGGTGAGTAAACATTGTTTATCTTCATTTAGTACTGATAACTGCATAATCTCTCTTAGTAACACATGAGCCCTCAATTTGAATGTTCTTATTGAGCACTTTGATATTTTAGTGGGAGGAAATCAAGCCTCGACCTGGGTGCCTGTGGCCAAGTCCAAGAAGTGGCTTTCAGCTTGCTGTTTACCAAGATCAGGCAAGCATGTATTTTCTGTCTTGGATATTTACGGACGGTGCATGATATTTTTTTAACACTACCTAAACTTTTCAACTGTTTATGTGCCACAACTTTTTGCGAGAGCTCTTATTGTCGGGACATTGAACTTCTTATGTGAGAATTGGTTCCCTTTTGAATCATCTGTACTAGCACATGTTATGTCAATATGTCATGCTGACACAATCATGTGCACATCTTTGTTAGGATTACACAATCATGTGCACATCTTTGTTCAATCAAATGATGACACAATCATGTGCACATCTTTGTTCAATCAAATGATAAGTTTTTTTAATGACTCAACAAGTCATAACACCTTTTATGGCGATGGGTTAATATCAAATTAGCTATGTGACAAATTATGGTCTTATGGCACATTAGATGCCAAGAACTATTGGTTATGCCTTGTTTTCTTACTAGTTTTATTTGCAAATGTCTTTATGTTCTTTTTTTTGCAGATATATCTATATGGTGGATATTTTAAAGAAGTTTCTTCTGACAAAGAAAAAGGAACAGTTCATGCAGATATGTGGTCTCTTGATCCTCGTACTTGGGGAGTGGAATAAGGTCGACACTTATATTTATATAATCATATTAAATGTTATATCTGTTGATTTTTATCTTTCCATGTACTTAAGTCCAGGAATTTTATATTGACAATATCTTGAGTTTTGCTTCAAAAGCTACAGATCCCCATCAAGTGTTTTTTTTTTATTTACTTCGTTAATTTGAATTGGTAATAGGTTAAGAAGGCTGGGATGCCGCCTGGTCCCAGAGCTGGCTTTTCAATGTGTGTGCACAAGAAAAGGGCTGTTCTTTTTGGTGGTGTGATAGATATGGAAGTTGAAGGTTACTCATAATGAAGCTCTCTGCACCTGTGCTACATGCTTAGCTATATATTGGAAATGCATGTTTATTCTGTTTTCCTATTTGGTCATTAAATGATTAAAAGTTCATCTATTTTGGTAATTCGGGTGTTCTGTTGTTCACCTGAATATTTCTAGTTCATGGTTTAAGATCTAATGGTCTAAAGGACAAAAAGAAAAAAAAAAACTGACAAAAGCCACCCAATTTCATGATATGTGTCGAATCAAAGACTGAAAAGTTAGACAAAAACCAAGGCATGATGTGCAGATCAACACAGTGCTCTGAATGTTTAGGCAATAACTGAATTTATGATATGCTTTAATTCTTGGACTATGTTATTTTATGTTAGCTTGATAGGTAATTAAATAATTTAATGGTTTGCTTTCCCCTCATATCGGTGTTTCCTGTTGCAAACAGAAGTAGATACTAGATAATAGCAACTATGATACTTACATTGAGAATGTTGATATCAAATTGAGTTGATTGCCGTTGAACTGTAATGTTCTGTAGAGGTACACTGTGCAATAATAAGTTAAGTTATTTAACTCACGCTCATCATGCTAGGAAGAACTGGCTTAGAAAAATGAGAAGTAGCTCCATATTTTTATTTTAGTCAATTGCTACCATATATCTTTTCAAACTATGCTTACCATTCTCCTGTCTTGGTTTGTAGGTGACGTCATTATGAGCATGTTCATGAATGAGCTGTATGGTTTCCAATTGGATAACCACCGTTGGTGCGATCCTCTTAGCATCTTTAATGCAGCTTTGTGCAATTTGATTTTCGTTAAAGTAAATATAGTTAATATACTTATGTACCAACTCTTTGTTGCTGTTTTTTTTAGGCTATTCCTTCTATGGTTGTATATGACCACTACAGTACTACTGCTACTTTTTAGCTCATACCAACACTAATATATGGCTGGGCATTTTGATCAACTCGGAGCATTGTTAAATCATAACACACGAACTGTTTGAAAATAGTAATCCTTTACAACTGATTTGTATATTTTTTTATTCACTCAGCACCTTGGGTTGAACATCCCTTGTAATCTACTTGTAGTTCTCTCGATAACTTAGCTATTTTGGAAATATGTAAAATACTGGAATCCCTTGCTCCAAGGCACATGCTTTACTCTCTGGTGGGATTATATAATGATGGCATTTGATTCAGTTGGCACTGATTACTTTTCTCTGGTCCACAATTTAAATGTGATTGGAGGCTAGACCTGAAAGGTTATGCTTCCTTGTTTAGTTTGTGTATTCTGTTTGTTTGCTGAATCAATTGTTCCCCTTGAATATCTCAGGTATCCGCTAGAGCTCAGGAAAGACAAGCCTGTTAAAACCAAGGTGATTCCTAGCCATCCCATTAGTCATGGTTGGTGAATCTAAAGATGTAGATAGAAATTCATTGTATCAATTATTTTACAGAAATATATTCTGGTATTTGAAAAAGCAAGACTAAGTTTACTGTACAGGGTCTAGCTGTTGAAAATGTGCATATGTTTTATATTTTGAACTTAAAATATCCTAAAACTCATGGGTCTTTGCTTAAAGCAAGTGTTAAATTTATTGCTGTCGAAAATGTGCATATTTAATGCTGGTTTCCATGCACAGGCAAGGAATATCAAAAGAAAAGAATCAACAAATGATGTAGAAGCCAATATTATTGATAATGAGGGTGATGAGGTCATGGAGGACTTAGAACAAGCTATTGAAGGACAACCTGAAGTCAATGGAGTTTCAAATCAGTTGATCAAGAATCTGAATATCACTAAAGATAGCTCAAGCAGAAGTATTGATGTTCTCTCTGATTCAACAGCACAAGAAGCATCGTTGGAGGTTATTTCGAGCTTTGCATTTGCATTTCAGTGACACTTCTGTTGTTCATTGACTTTTGGTACGGACAGGCGGTGAAGCCCAGTGGTCGTATCAATGCATGCATGGCCGTAGGGAAAGATATGCTCTACTTGTATGGAGGAATGATGGAAGTGAAAGATAGAGAAATTACTCTTGATGATCTATATTCACTTAACCTTAGCAAACTTGATGAGTGGAAGTGTATCATATCGGTCAGTGACAAACTGGATCTCTTTTTGCCATTTTAGTGTTAATTAACATTATTATATATTGCAATCGAAATACCAGACAAACAAATTAACTTCTAGTCATATTACAACCAGTACTGTTTGTGGGGAAGTCATCATTACTATCCTTTTTATTCAGGCCTCAGAATCTGAATGGTTAGAAATTTCTGAGGAAGAGGATGATGATGAGGCTGATGATGATGAAAATGAAGAGGGGGATGCTAGCCAGACAGATGAAGATGAAGAAGAGGTATGTACTAGTACTTTAGAGTTCTCGACCCTGCTTCTGTGGATCCTAATTTGATCCTGGATTAGGTTGTACTGGACAAAATCTTGCTGTGGTAATCTGGGTTACAAATTATTATTAATCAGTCAGGTTATAGAACATATTTTGTCAGAATATTATTTGAATGCAAAGGGATCTTACTTTCCATGTTCTGGCAATTTTGTTTGAAACCAGAACATCTGGTACTTTCCGACCTGCTGTATTAGATTGAGTTTTGGTGTCTGTCTTGCTAAGATTGCGTAGCTCAACTGCTAAAGACCAATTCATCTACAGTATCTAACTGGACTTAAAAGTGTTGCATTCATGCATTTTTTCCATATGTCAAAACTAACAGTGGCTTCTAAAAATTAGATAAAAGGAGGTGGCTGTTGGTAGGAGAAATATTTGTGGTTAGGAATGCTCCTGTCCTAGTTGACTTATGAGTTAGCCCCGCTTGATACTTGGACATTCCTTAGGTGTGTCCTTTTCCATTAGTGACTACAGTTAGCATATGGTTATTTATCTGTGATCCTCACATGCCTGTGTAGTCTGATGAAGATGCTGCAAAGAACGTGTCTAGTGCTGTGTCTCTGCTGAAGGGTGAAAGTAAGACCATGCGTAGAAAAGAGAAGCGTGCTCGGATAGAACAAATCAGGGTCATCCTTGGCCTTTCTGATTCTCAAAGGACTCCAGTGGTAATGTTGTACTTAGTTTCATTTATTTTCTGTCACTTTTAGATTTATTGCTTTCCTTTTCATTAGCTGGCTCTTGTCCTTCATATCATCATATGTTTGTTCTCGAAGAAATCATGGCCAACCATTCGTTACTTGCAGTTAACAAAACCAAAATATTGTTTTACTTATATTTCCTTTTGTTTATTTATTCTGAAAGCCTGGAGAATCACTGAGAGATTTCTACAAGAGGACAAATATGTACTGGCAAATGGCTGCCTATGAGCACACTCAACACACTGGGAAGGTTAGTTTCCGTTTATTGAATTTCCATCATTAGTCAGCTACTGTATCATCCTTAAGAAAATGTGTTGAATGTAATCCTGTACATCCAATGGCAGGAGCTCCGCAAAGATGGTTTTGATCTCGCCGAAACTCGATACAAGGAACTGAAGCCGATACTTGACGAGGTAACTGTGTTGTGCTTGTGCTATTTTCTCTGGTATGAAGCAAAGAATATTCGGAGCTGTAGTATATTGGCTCACTTGTGCATTATGTTCAGCTGGCTGTGCTGGAGGCTGAGCAGAAGGCTGAGGAAGAGGCCAGTGCGTCAACTAGTTCCAAGAGGGACACCAAGAAACTCAAGCAGAAGAGCGCAGGAAGGTAGTTTTGGTTCTGAACGAGTGTTGTTTAAGCGGAGGCAGCTTTGAACGAGCGTTGCAGGTCAGTGGAAGCCAGCTTTAAACGAGTGTTGCAGGAAGAGGCCAGTGCGTCAGCTAGTTCCAACTTCCAAGGGCAAGAGGTGAAGAGGAACATCAAGAAACTCAAGCAGAAGAGCGCAGGAAGATAGTTTTTGCCCTGAACGAGTGTTTAAGTGTAAGACAGGTCTAAACGATTGTTCCAAATGCTCAAGTTCCTTTGAGGGTACTTCTATTTTCGTTCTGAACCAAAGTAGACAAAAAATTACATGTGTTTCTTAATAGTATTTATACTTACGTTGAAATTTGAATTCGTGTGCAATCTGGACCGTCTGTTCTCCCACCGTTCAACTGAACGATCTTCTTCCTCCACACGGCATAGAGCTCCATTGCTTGCACGAAGTACATGTGCTTGCAAAATATTATTGTTGAATCTGTGTTCGAGAAAGCAAGAATTACATGTGCTTGCAAAATATATTGTTGAATCTGTGTTCGAGAAAGCAAAAGATTTCTGTGTGTTCCGCCAGCCCTCCGTGAGATTTTGACATATCCAATTTCGAGAAAGCAAAAGGTTTCTGTGTGCCTACCATCTGTAAGATTTTGACAATCTTGTTTCTTCCATCCGTGGAACGATTTCTGTGTGCTCTGCGTGCCATTTGTGATATTTCCACAACCAAGTTTTTTCAATGCATCGACATTCAACAACCGAAACCGCACCACCTGCCCAGTCTTTCAATGCATCGACATTCACCAACCGAAACCGCACCACCTGCCCACAATTTAAAGGTTGTCCCGCCGGCCCAGCTCACAATGGGATGCAGCACGGTGTATCGGCATCGGACGGATATGGATACGCCGATACGTCATTTTTCTAAAAAAAAAACCTGATACGTGGATACGTTATATATATATATATATAAAATAATAAGACATGTTCAAATTACTAGAAGCCAAATCGTGCAGCAGGGCGTCTAGGCGGGAGTCCGTGGCGAATAGTGGGATACGTATCGGCATTCATCAAATCGCATGGATACGTATCAGATTAAGTATCCGATTTTTTTTTGCAATTATTTTTTTAGCCATACTTCACGGATACGTATCCGTCGCGTATCCGTGCAATAGCTTGTACGTGCTTCTCGGGTTATATCTGGAGCCGTCGTCAAACCCCGTTCGCATACGGCATACAGCGCGCAGCAGCAGCATCCACACCGCGCAACCACGCGCTCGCGGTGCTCACTGCTGAGCCTGTCTCCATGGCTTGCGTGCACGCGCAGCCCGCGTGGGCGCTGGCGCTCGCAGCGCTGGGGCTCTGGGTGTCGGCGCGCGCCGCGGCGCGCCTCGCGCTGTGGTTATACGCGGCGTTCCTCCGCCCGGCGAAGCCACTGCGCCGCCGGTACGGCGCCTGGGCCGTCGTCACGGGCGCCACGGACGGCATCGGCCGCGCGCTAGCCTTCCGCCTCGCCGCGGCCGACCTCGGGCTCGTCCTCGTCGGCCGGAACCCCGACAAGCTCGCCGCCGTCTCTGCCGACCTCAGGGCCAGGCACCCGGGCACCCAGGTCCGCACCTTCGTCCTCGACTTCGCCGCGGACGATCTCGCCGCGAAGGTGGACGGGCTCGGGGAGTTCCTTCGGGGCCTTGACGTGGGCGTGCTCGTGAACAACGTCGGCAGGTCGTACCCGTACGCGCGCTACTTCCACGAGGTGGACGAGGAGCTGGCGCGAAGCCTGATACGGCTCAACGTCGAGGCCGTCACGCGGGTGACGCACGCCGTGCTCCCCGGCATGCTGGAGCGCGGGCGTGGAGCCATCGTGAACATGGGCTCCGGCGCCTCTGCCATCATGCCGTCCGACCCGCTCTACACCGTCTACGTCGCCACCAAGGCGTAAGTAGCCACTAGCCAGTGCTCCTCACTCCCTCTGTTTTGTTTTATCTGCTTCAGAGCTGCTTCATAAATTTAGGATTTCTTTGGATAACAGTAGTGACGGAAGAATCCTGAGGTTAAAACTTAAGGTCTTTGTTTTAACTTTCAAGTGAACATAACTTCAAACTTGATAGATTGGAAATGATGCACGGTCTAGAATTCCATGAGCCACACTGGAGAACTTCGGGCTGCAGCTGCTTAGCTTATTTGAGAAATTGTTTGGTATGCGTCCATCTCGTGATGTAGTGAACATGACTTCAAACATGGATAGTTTGGAAATGATGTACTCCCTTCGTCCCTTTTTAACTATCGTTTATGTTTTTTGAGAAATTACTTTGACTGAATATATATAAAAAATATTAATATTTGTGGTACATAATTAATATCATTAAATAGATCGTTGAATCTATTTTCATAATGAGATACAAATATTGCCAATATTTTCTATAAATCTAGTCAATTTTATTGGCACGTAAATTGTTGCGACAAATATTTAGGAACAAAGAAGTACGGTCTATAATTCTGCGTCCATCTCGTGATGTAGTGTGGCTAAAGCATATTCCCTTCGTCCTAAAATTACTGTTCTTTTAAGATTCGTATAGGGTATATTAAGGATGAAGCAAAATACTAACATGCACACCCCTACAACGTTATTATAATTATTATATCTAGTGCAGAGTAAATGAAAATTCTTCATATGTCCTATAATTGGTACAGCCACAAAGGTCAACACGGCAGTTGATTACCCACCACTGCAAACGTGCACTTCCACTTCCATAGAGTTTTTTTTAATAAATGGACCAGGACAATCTTTCTAGGACACGTGGTTTATTAATTGCTCATACGTCCTGTTATTGGTGATATACTGATATTGATTCCTGTAGGCACGGGACGGACTCACCTAGCTAGCACGACGACATTTATGGGTTTTGAATGCTAAAATGACCATAATCACGTAAATCGTTTAACATGAGAGCAAGGTTAATAATAGAGCTAAATTACTTGGCTATAAGATAAGTTATAAGAGCCAAGTTGTACAATAAGTATCTTCTATTTATTTTAAAAAAGTTTTCCTCTTCTATTTCTTTTTACAATACTCGCTACTTAGACCCACTAATACATATGTTTCTGTGTCCAGCTTGGTTGTCATCTCTCTCTTCTCTTCTCTTCTCTCCTCCACATCAACATTAGTTTGACTATAAATCCATTATTGTACTTGCTCTGATGCACGGTCTATAATTCCATAAGCTTATTATTAGAGCACATTCAGACTGCTGAGCTTATTTAATTTGTGTAAAATACATATAATTGTTTGGAGACCATTTTCTAACTAAACGTTTTTTAAATGAACTGTTGGGGTCATATACTCATATGGAAGCACAAGATTACTATGCAATAATAGGAATGATTTACTGTTGTCAGTCATATTCTTCTTACGAAAGTATGGACTAAGGAATTTATAGTAGAATTGATCATTTACCATCAAATTAGTCTCTTATGTTTTCTGTGTCGATTATTGTGTTCTGGCGATTATAACGAAAATTAAAGAAACTCGACGTTGTTTATAAACTAGAACTGTCTACAACTAAGGCCCAAGCTAAAAATAGAATAAAAAAAATTATGGTAACTCTGCTAGACTATTTCCATCATATTGTACAAATATTTTATGAGAACAGGTGATGAGACTACTTTCTTTTTTATGTGGCAGCTATGTTGACCAATTCTCGAGGTGCCTATATGTCGAATACAAGAGCAAAGGCATAGACGTACAATGCCAGGTGTGAACTAACTGCTCTTTGTTTGCAAAATGCATTCTCACTTTACTAAACTGCTAAAAAAAGTTTAAAATGTAAATAAGTAACGCTTTTAAATTTCTTCGTTGAATCTATCTAAACTGTTCTATGCCAAGTAGTAACGTTTAGATATTCTTGCTGTTTATTTATTTTTTTACCGTTTTTTTGCAACATTATTACTAGTTATAAAAATCATAATCATTACCAAGTGATGTTAAATACGAACCCAATAATATCAACTCTATGAATAAATCAATTTTCGCTGGCAATGCACTCAATTTACCTAACTGCTAAAATGTTTAAAATATGTTAAATTCTCCATTGAATCCATGTAAATTGTTTGATGCAAAGCATTAATTTTGACTCCTCCATCGGTATCCCTTCTCGTTATGGAATGCTTGAATGCACATAAGTTACCACGGTCGTCATTCCACATTCTTCTTCTCATATATAGTCCATTTTTATAAAACATAGTAATCATTAACAAGTGATTTAAAATACGATTCGAATATTAATGTTGATTTCATAGCACATAACTTTCATTTGTTTGACTAATTCTTTGTCAAATCATAAACTTGGATAATTAAAAAATGCTTTATAAAAATAGGCAGAGGGAATGCAAGTTATGCAGGAGGGATAGTAACACTGCATTTGCATGGTAGGAGAAATAATAATAACATGATTTTCTGGTGATGTAGAAGTGAAGGTCGATGCACTGGACTGTGGGTACCGATCAATACTTGCAAAAGCCGTTGTCAGATGGCCCCAAATAAGAAACCGATTTGCACAATGCATATTTATTGGATAGAAATTAAATGAAACCACTAGTACATCTGCCCTTTGAAACATCCAACTGCACCAATTAAACACAGCCTGACCGTGACACTCTCGAAGAAACATTTATAGGAACTTGACTATCGGTGATATGCTCGCTAATGCTGTTATATGGAGCCATCATATCTAGTACTATGCTATCTGCCTGCCTCCATACATTTCCCCATGACTAACACTAATGTTTGTTATCAGACCCGTTACATCAAGATATACTCCCTGATTTAAAGCATGCTAGCTGAACTCTTTTGCCATGAGTGCACTGGCCACTGAAAGTCTTAAATCTTTTTTTTCTTTTGGTGAGAAAGAAATAAGTCTTGGAATCTGTATGTACGTTGTTCTTTGATCCAGGTACCCATACAGGTGGCCACGAAGTTGGCGTCCATCAGGAAACCCACCTTCCTCGCACCGTCGCCGGAGACGTATGCCCGCGCCGCCGTCCGCTACACCGGGTACGAGCCGCGGTGCACGCCGTACTGGGGGCACGCACTGGTGTGGCTCCTCATCTCCCTTGTGCCCGAGCCTATCGCCGACAGGATGTTCCTAAACAGGTCCATCAGCATCCGCGCCAAGGGTCGCGCGAAAGAAGCTAAGAAGAAGGCGCAGTGACGAGCGAGGGTCTCTCCGTGTTGGCCAGTGGATTTGTAGTCCTGGAGTTGATGCTCTAATAAGCCTCTAGCTAGCATGTCTACTCGGTATGTTGGTACACTTTGCATGTGGATGAGTTTGTAATACGTGCACCGAAACAAGTGCATGCTTTACCTTGTTGTACCGCGGTCACAGATTTCTACTATCCTATAGTCTTTGTATGTGTTGTAGCTGCTAGGGCCTAGCTTTACCTTGTCGACATTTTTGGTTGGTTCTAAACGCTAGCGTCATGTGAGCTGGTTTGGAACAGTCAGAACTTGTGATGTCGTATAAGTTTAAAACTTTCTTGTCCTCTTAATGAAAAACAGGCTATGGCCTGATTGCGAAAAAAATAAGTGCATGCTCAAAGCATTTTTCTTATTATCTTTGAAAAGCAGTGTTTCAAATAGATGTTGCAAAAGTAGATTAGGACGTTGCATATGTTGTGGTTGACACGTATGTTGCAAGTGTTTGTTCCTAATGTTTTATCTATGTTTTCGGACGTTTGTTGCAAGTGTGTTTATCTGGATGTTGCATATGTTTCACACATATGTTGCAAGTGTTTTATTTGAATGTTTTGTATGTTTGCAATGGTTTTCAAACGTTTTTAGGTGTTTTTTCAAGTGTTTCAGAAGTATGTTTCAAGTGTTTCATCTATCTTTGGAATATGTTGCAAGTGTTGCATCTAGATGTTTCAAAAGCAGATTAGGTGTTGCACATGAGATGTAGGGGGGCGAGAGTGGTCCTCGCGTGCAATCTGACGGTGATGGCGCGAGCGACATCTGGGCGGCGCGGCCCCTCGTGGGAGCGCGAAACACAGGCGCAGGACGAAGCATGCTTGTGCGAGCTTAGGCGTGGAGTGCAAGCGCACGCTGAAAACAGAGTACAGCGTGGGCATCTGGACATGGGCGTTCGGACACTAGCACTACCGTTTGACTTTTTTGGTACATCAAATTTGCTATGTATATAGACATATCTATACCCAATATTAACTAGTATAATGTCCATGCTAAAGCCATGGTTTTATCTTGGGGATGCACATAAAAACAATCAAACAACGACACTTTTCGATAGTTGAAGTCACACTCAATTGTATATAAGCGTTTGTATTATCTGGAAAATGCTCATGCATAACAAAGTATAATAAAGTCACGTCTTGCGTATTACTGCAATTTTTTTTTGTTGAAGTAGATTTTAGAGTTCTTTAGAGATATTATCTGTACATTCATTTGCGCTACTCTTCAAAATGTCCACTATGAATTTCATCCTCAATGAATGTGACCTCCGTGAATGACAGATAATAAGTTAACTTATTTATTTGCTATATAGCCTACAAAATTTAAATAGAAATTATATATGGCTACAGTGTTGATGAACGGAAAGGAAGGCCGAAGCCGGAAGGTCACGTCATGCCTTGCACGCGGAGTCAGAGATGTGGCGTAGTATCTAATTGAGTTACCTGGGCCGGGCATGTACGTACGACTTGATCGAGTAGTAGGGAAAGCTTTTCTTAAATCAGGAAGTGCGTGTTTTTTTGTGGTTTTATAAAATTTTGTGCCCGTGCGTAGTAGCATCAAGTAGTAGCATTCAGCAGCAGGCTATCAGGCGTTGCCGACCATTCTCTTGAATCAGATTAGTGCACTTGCTAATTTATATCTATATATATTTTTTCTCATAGTACAGTGCAGTCGGTCAGTACTCAGTAGCAATCTCGCGAGCATCAGGTGCCGAGGAAGCAGTAGTAGTTGCCGATGTGCAGGCAATCTCTGCAGTCTTTCACCATTCATGTCCATAGCAGAGAATATCTCATTGGCCTGTTTATTCGACTTATAATCCGTCTTTTTTAGCTTGTTTTTTCAGCCGGAACAGTATTTTTCTCTCACAACAAATCAGCCAACAGTATTTTTCAGCCAGCTTATCAGCACAGCCGAACGACTCCATTGTCGCATCAGTCATGTCAAAAGCACAACTATTCAGCAATATTTACCGGCCATCGCTCAGGGCAACAGTAGCATGCACCATACAGTACCATACAAGACAAGCCAGCTGATTTCAGCAACAGGCGCCCAGGCCATCAGAAAAATTTACAGTGATACACATACCGTATATATGCAAATAGTATTTCATCTTAAATGATAATGCAAATTAAATAAACAGTATTTGTAATGCAAACTGGATCAGCATGGCCTCAAGATGACGAACATAACACTTAGCTAAGGACTGAGAGAACTGAGAAAAAAAACACAGGAAAAATAATAGCATTTCAGCACCAACCAAGGTATTTCAATAATACATTCCCAACGAACTACGTGGACATATAGCTTTCTTGTCAGTAAGGGGAGCAACCAAGCAGCTAGAAGCAGGCCACCAAAAATTTCCCAAGTCTCATGCACCGTCATCTTAACCTTGCTGGTTTCAAGTGGTGTCTGCGGTGTCCATAAATCGTACCCATCAGTAAAACTCACAAAGATTAGTATTATCAATTGTTCATACCTAAACTTTAAGATATGAAATTCATAAGGGATATGAAAACTCACATAACCATGAGTGATGGCAGCTGTGAAAGGACATGAGGAATTGAGCCCTCCAACTTATTGTGTGTTAAATCCCTGAAAATAATAAATTTTAAGTGCATATGCACGATGAGTAAAATGGTTTACCAACATGCCCACAAAAATAATAATATGACAACTGATAAAATTGTTTGAGTATACACACCATCAATCACCAATTTAGGACGTTTTTGTGAACTATATTCTTGGTGCTCTTCCCCGTAGGATCCAAGTCCTCTTTTGGTTTTGCCAAAATTCTAGAGCTGTCCATGCGAGAACACGGGTTCCGGAAGGTAGATCCCAACGTTAGGGATGATTTGTCCCTGCGATTTATTTATCGTCATGGCAAAACTCAACCGCACTGGGAATTATTTTCTCTTGAACTTGAAAGGAAGAGAAATATCATCCGAGGGAGACAAGGGGAGCCTCGGTATGAACACCCTTTTCTGCGCATACTGTCCAGCAACGATCTTAACATCAATTGTATTATCTTGCAATGCTCTGACTATAAGCCTTGTTCCATTGCACAAGCTGTTGTTCGGATCAAGATTGCAGAGAAGAATCACAGGACAGTTGATTTTTAGCTTCAGCTCGTGTGGGGGAGGCCATTTGGAGTTATTGAGTTCAAAAAATCAATAGGAAAGTGATTTTGAGGATCGTCAACAACAGTATCAAAGCGGTGGTAAACCTTTTCCTTACCTAGAAACCTCTCAATCATCATTGCATTCAATCGATCAACATGTTCATTTTTTGTGGATAGAATGGCACGAGAGCTCATATAGGCGGCTGATGTTGCATGTTCTTCAATTGATGGGAAAACATCTTGAATGAGTTTGTTGACTGCTACCTCCGTGTCAGTATAACCAATGACATCAGGGAGCCGAACATAATCATCTCCAATCATTTCCTCGGTTCCATTTGCAATTCGTAGCAGGTACTCAGAAAACCAAGGGTCTGACTGTGCTCTCATGTTACGTGACAATCTTATCATCCTTATTTTATCTCACAAATAGGATCTTTGCAAAGTAGCATCAGTTACCTGTGCTCTTGTCCCACGTGTCACCATAGGGAGGACCTGTCTGAAGTCTTCACCAAATACCATGGCCTTTCCTCCAAATGGCAAAGCACATTCCATGATATCCTGGAGGGACCTATCAAGTGTCTCGACACACTAACGCTTGGTCATGACAACTTCATCCCAAATAATCAAAGCTGCCCTACGAAGCAACTCTGCAGTGCCACTTTGTTTTGTAAAGTTGTACATGCTGTTGTGTAACACCTCTGGTGTTATAAACACTAAAACCGGCCATGTCATCATATGCATTGTAAAGCATCTATGTTTCGATAATCTTGATGTGCATTCACTAAAACAAGTTTTTATTAATAGATTGATTGTGCTTCTAAGATGATGTCTGTTTGAACCCAAAAACCCTAATTCTACCCCCTTTTTGCAATTTCAAAACTAAAAAGAATTTGGGTTTGAGACCATAACCAATCTTGTAGATCTTGTCAAGACCTACAAAGTTGGTTTTCAAAGTTTTTCAAGTTTCTATAAAGAATTTGAAGTAATTTTGAATTTACCAAATTCCAGAAAGTGTCCCCCTTTGATTTCAAACTTGCATTTCAAAATCAAAAAGGATTTTGGCAAAACTTTCTAAAGCAAAGTTGTAAAGCATGAAAAGTTGAGCAACTTTTATTTTTGGAGATTGTCAACTTCTTTAGAAAATTTGAAAGTAATTTTTAATTCAAACACAGTGGCAATTTCGTAAATTTTCAAAATCATCCTTGCCACCTCCTGCTTGCCGCCGATGGACGCCGGTGGTCTTCTAGGCGCGTCCGAGCGCCAGCTCCTACTTCAACGTGTCCGCGCCGAGCTTGCATGTCGCCTTGAGGCCATCCCCGCCGTGCTATAAAGCCCAAGTTAGCCATCATCACCTTCTTTTCCTCCTTCTTTGTTCTCGACCGAGCTCACCGTCGTTGAAAAATTTGTCATCCCCGTTGCCCTATCCTCCAAATTGAACTCACAGTTAGCTTTGCCATCTCCCTACGCACGTCCTGAGCCCGCTCTTGCCTCGCCTCGTTGTCGGAGTTGCCCGGCGCACCGCTTTCTTCCCCGCGACCGACCATAGCGCCGCCGAGTTCCACCCTCTCGTGGCCAGGCCTCACCGGTGAGTCATTTGCCACATCATCTTGTGTTTTAGCACCGCCTCGACGCCTTGATCGTGATCGGCTCGCTCGTTCTGCACCGAACGCGCCAGAACAGTGTCATCAACCTCAGTTCGCGCCGCCGCCGATACCCCTCCCGTCGATGACTCATCTCTGGTGCCCCTCCGCCTCAACCGAGCATCGTCTCATGCTCGTGGTGAGCTACTCTATTTTAACCTGGTGCTAATCGATTCAGTGGTGCGTCGGAGTGGTTGGAACACGATGCGCCACCGGGTGCTTGCCCGCCGAGCCGCCATGGCCGGTGTGGACCTCCTCTTAGTGCGCTAGTCATTCGATTCGTTGCTTGGGTGGGTTCACGGGTTGGTGGGGTGCGTAGTGGCACCCTCGCCGCCGGCGAGATGGCAGCCGCCCGGGCGCTGCCATGGCCACTGGCCAGAGCAGAGGTGCGGCCTGGCCTTGCTGGGCCGGCCCAACTCATTTCTGGGCCGGGTGGAGCAGGCCGTGGGCCGAAAAGAGAGAAAGAAATATTTTTCCAATTTTCTGAAATGCTATTATATGTATTTTCTTGTATGATTTTTAATTAAATAAATAAGGCTCCTAAAATCATGAACATTTTTGTGCAGTATCTCTGTGATATGCTCGATTTAGGAAAAATATAAAATGGTCAATTCTAGTACTTTTGCTATGCTTAAAAATTAGCTCCATTAATTAATAAATGCAACTTCTATTATTTTTCTAGGCTTAATTAAATGTCCAAAAATTATGAAGTTTGTTTTGCCACTGTTTTATGATATAACCAACCTTCACAAAAATTTTGAGCTCATTTGGACAAAGTTAATTACATACCTAATTTATGCTCAATTAATTAATTAATTAACCAATTAATTAGTGCTTAATCATTTAGGGATTTTATGACTATGGGATTGATTGTTGACCTTAGGTCATTAACATGACATGATCCATGGCACGTTAATTAATTGTTTGAGTTCATATTTAACTTATTAATTAAGAGTTGCTAATGATAATTAATGTAATTAACAAAGGTCATTAGTGGTTAATGACTTGCAATTGTACCGTGAAGGAAAGTTATACTTAAGTTAATTAACATTGTTTAATCCTCATCAAACCATTGTCATATATCATCATGAGCACTTCATAAGCATGCATCATTATCACGTGTAGTGACCGAAAGCGAGGGACCGATTGTTGAATAAGCAACCGAGGAAGAACATCCACCCGTGGTGGTTGGGTTCGATATTTGTGGCACCTCACTAGAACCCGACTACTCCGTCGACCAAGGCAAGCCCCGGATTCATTCAACCCTCCTTGTGTTTTAGAAAGTTTACATTACTTATGCTTATGCTTTGTTGCATTAGGTGATAAGAGTTGAGTGATAACCTAATTGATGCATTACCATCCCTGATACTTCAATATCATCCTTGATACTGTTTTATTTAAAAATGCTTAGTATGCTTAGCCCTGCTTAAATGAGAAAACTTTAAAAATGTTTAACAAAGTTTGAAGGGTTGTTGTGGAACAACTTAATGAATAAAGATGATAATTTGAGGCCGGTCGGTGGACTTTCATTGGGAAAGGAGTCCCAATATAGTGTCTCCGACTGTGTCGGTTAAGTACCGTTTATTGTAGTCCTGTTTGGTCGAGACTTTGCAACTGACCGCATGCTCCGGTAAGCCTAAGACCTCGGTAATTCTATCATGTGAACGACCAACTGCGCACTGAGAGTGGAGAGATGGTGAGAGTAGCATGTACCCTCGTGGCCAAGGGCTGGATTGGAGGTGTACTGTACTCTCGGGTGGCGTTGGACCCGATCACGTTTTGGAGGATCTGGATGAAGGC
Organism: Saccharum hybrid cultivar R570; assembly: GCA_038087645.1. NCBI lineage: Eukaryota > Viridiplantae > Streptophyta > Magnoliopsida > Poales > Poaceae > Saccharum > Saccharum hybrid cultivar. The sequence goes on from JAQSUU010000510.1 coordinate 4,990,164, forward strand.
TGATATATGTAGGTTTGAGTCCTGCATATGTCGTGTGGTTAGGGATCCCCAGTTGGTATAATCGATTCGAATCACCGCTACTTCTTGGACAAGGAGACTTGACCTCCGCAACTACATCGTAGTTAATGGATGCAACTTTGGAATTGGAATCTTGAGATGAATGTTAAGAAGTGATTGCTATAGTATAGGTTCACCTAGTTGATAGTCATAATTAATGATGAGTTTAAAAGATTGAAAGTAAGGATTCACTATTAGTGAGCTTTTCTACAAAAGACTTTGATTCTTGTTAAAGCCTTACCTTGAATCCCCTGAGCCTGCATTCCTGAGTCTTCTCCTCTCTTTTCATCGGTTAAGTCTTGTTGAGTACTTTTGTACTCAGGATTGTTAAACCCTTGTTGCAGGTGAACCGCATGAGCCGGTGTGTTTTGCACCATGCTGCACGACGGTTGTTCAAGTTGACGACGATGAGTAGATGGTGTGACCCTTGGGCAGGGTGTTCCGCTTGTGTGCTATGTATAGTGCTACTAATGCTTATCCACTACTTATGGTTTGTAATAATGCTCTACTTAAGGTTTGTAATATTTGAAACAAAAGGTTTGTAAACTTAATTTATGTAATGCTTCCGCACTTTACTCTGATGTAATTTATTATATAAACTATTATAATACTATAATGCCTCTGTAATGTGATCCTGCTCGAAAGATTATGGATGATTCAGGTTCCCCGAGGACACCCGATAGACTTTTTAAGTTATCTGAAACACATGCATAGTCATTAGAGGTCTTCGAGACAATGACAGGTGCATGTGGACCATATAATTTAGGAGATTCTGCCACATGTTGTCCCCAATTTTAATTGGAATTTTAAACCTGGAGTGTGCAGTGCATCCTCCAGACAATATTGATGCTGCTATACCAAATGTGGCTGTTGCAATGGCAATTAATCCTCTGGACCAAACTCTAGCAAGGAGGGCCTTGTATAGGAACGTCTTGCCCGTGCCTCCTGGACCATCCACAAAAAAACTTGGCTCTTATTGGCAAAGACATGCTGAATGATTTCATCAAACCCTTCTCTCTGCTCCTTGTTAAGAGAATCAAAAATATCTAAGTGGTCTTGGTCTACAGAGACATTCTATTCCTCTCTAACCTCTTTCATCATGTCAATAGAGCTTGGACCCTCATCACAAATAGGTGGCATACCATAATCTCTGATATATTTCCCCATCGAGTGAAGCATATCCCGCATGTCTCTGAGCACCATTTGCTCCACTGTCGATGTGTTGTTGTTGTCCTGGCTGAAGTCTTCACCTAGAGCATCCTTATGTTTGTCCCATAGTCCATGTATGTCAGTGGCCTCATAGAATACAAGGATGGTAGCAAACAACCTTCGCAAGGCACACGACATTTGGAAAGTGGTGGCCTCAATCAAGCAGTCGTTGATTGATTGGTTCGTCTTGATGAGCCCTCTTTTCTCACATGCTTCTCTAAAAGTAGAGTAGGTGACACCGGCCACTTTTCTTAAATCCTCATATGATGTTTCACCTCTCACATGGTTCAGTAGAACTCTTAGGAAGTATCTCTCCCCTTCACCAGGGTTAGCATAGACAATCTGTCCTATTTGTCCTGACGCTTATTTCCTTATTTGCCACAATTTTCTCCCTTTGATCCAATGATAGTGTTCTAGAAACTCTTTATATAATATTTTCCTTGCTGCCCTATCTTCATGGTTTTTACTAAAATACTCTGTTAGTGTGTCCTACTAGAACATGGGCGACTCACAACATCCTCTAGGTTTTCCTCCTCATTGTATGTCACTGACTGCATGCCGGGCAAATGTAGCTAGAGCTGCAATACAGCCGGATAAACTCCAAATATGGGAAAATCAAATATCCCGTGCACAGCTTCTGGTGGAGATATGTACCTAGCACTCCTATACTGTTGTATCTCATTGATGACACCATCACCTCTATCATTTTGGTCTGCATTTACCAAGAATGATGCTTGGTCGTGGCCTTTATATACATACTTAAATTGATACTTCACTGCTTTAATGCTTGAGCATGCTTCAACATTTATGTGACAGTTGTATCTCATGAGCAAACCAGTGTTGTATGGCACCACCCACTTGTTATCTAACTCTGCTCTCCTAATCCTGACTCGACGTCCATCATCCCTTCTCCTGTAGGTTGGATAGGAGTCCTTTCCTTGTTGGGTTGCATCACAGAACTGCCGAGGGTACTAAAAGTAACACTATCCATCCACCATGCACGCACAATTTTTGTTCAGCACGCCACATGGTCCATGCAATATATAGTTGATCACCAAATCATGCAACTCTAGGTATTTGTCCTTGTCTGGTATCTCTGCTGAAATGACTCGATCATATACATTTGGGGTTGTCAACTTACTCCCTGACCTCATGATGGCAGGAAATGCTCATGTGGCAGCCCCTTTTTTGGAGCTTGGTAACATAGACGTATGTTGCAACTTCACCAAAATACTTTTTCTTGATCAGAGGATCCTTTAGATCCCGCAACTTTGCCCTATACACTCTGTCAACCAGTTCTGTCCTATCTTGTGGTTCCTGCCCTGGCTCGAGATTGCTTGTTACCTCTTCCTAGTAGGGATTGTATGTCATAGTGATGAAGTAATCTGGCTTTCCAAAACGCTACACAATAGCCATAGCATTAAGGAACCTTTGTTGCATGTCTCGATCGCATCCTGGGAATGATCTTGGTAGCACAATTCTCTTACCAACCTTAGAACCCTGTGTCTCTCCAACAGAGATAACATCAACCAGACCCTAGATACATTTAAGCACGTACAATTTAAGCAAAACACAGTAATAAGGTTGCAAAGTTTACAAACAAAAAAATAAACAAAAAAACTATGAGTGGTTACCTGGTATAGCTCTGCCCGTATCAAATTTTGGTTCTCAGGATTAGAGTACCAATCTAGCCTCATAGACTTAATCTTTATATACATATCCATGGCCCACTGCTGGAACTGACGTCCTCCAAATAACACTATGTTAAAAAGTCCCCTTTTAACTTGCAATTTGAAGTAGTATTCTCGTGCAGTTACATATCTTGTGGATTGTGCTGCATCTGCAACTCCACTTAGCCAGTCATCTTCTTGTACATCATTGTCGCCTTCTTTCGCCTGATTTTTGTTAATATTATCAGCTACAAGATAGATAAATTATTAGATCATGTTATAATATAGTATTATCAGTTGCAGATAGATAAATTATTAGATCATATTATAATATAGTATTATAGCAGCGATTCAATAGTACGAGTATTATAGCAGAAATTAATATTAGGAGATAATACCTTGATAACCACTAGTGGTCTCGTTATCCATGTAATTAACATCAGTAGAAGCCAGGGTTGCAGATGGTCGAGTGACTGGATCCCCACTGTACGGCATAAACTTGTTCCATCATGTTTCCCCTCGTGGGTTATATATAGGATAAGCTAATGGGTCATAACAACCATGGTATGTTCGGATATACTGCGGACGACGATCAGTCCTTCCATATACAACCACACTCCTATCGAAACATCTCTGTGGATCGTTCCCTTCCATCTAGATAGCAGCAACTTGGGACACTATTGGGGCATAGTACCTTCTCTGGTTAGGAGTGATATTTGTATTGAGTTCAATCCGGTAGTCATCCAAGTTTGGAAAAGCACAATTTCTTCTAAAAAATATGAACATTTAGGTTATCCTAGAGAATTGCAAGGATATTCCGGATGAGGTTGATATCAAGATCAGGGGACCTTTTGACTTTTTGTGACAAGGCCTCATCTTCTGTATCATAAAAGTAGAGCTGCAAATGCCGAGCGCCATGGCCACCTAGCACCAGGTGGTCTAGACGGTGGTACAAATCGCCATGAACTCAAAATGTATAAATATCGGTCCCAACTAGACTATTATATCTGCAGTCAAGGGTAACCCCTAGACTTGCGAAGGCGAAATGCGAGTTGAGATAACATATACGTTTCCTGAAATATTTTGCATCTTCATCCACTTGACTTGTGAATAACCTTCTCAGCTCTGCAGGAACCTCTAGTATATGTATTTGTACTTTTCCTTTTCTGCAATAAAACTCGGGTGTCTCATACTAAAACCTCATCGCATCACAGTAATTGCAGTCAGGGACTTTGCTCAATATATGTCTTTGTGGTAGGTTCTAGTAGATGAATTCAAATGGATCATCATTTGTCACATTATTTGCAGCTGGGCCGTCCGGAAGCACGCGATATGACTTGTAATCATGATCTGTGTGCGACACATTGTAGTAATCATATTAATTTAATACATAAATATGCTCTATGTAAAGACATATTTATTTAAGCTGGATTTGTAACATGACTTATAAATGTCGTTGTAGTACCTTGCGCATGTCGCTGAATGACTCCATCATCATCGTATAAGTCTTCCATGGCATCTTCATCATCGTTCCAATCATCATGTGTTGGTTCAAATAGTTCATGGTCGAATTCATCTGACTAGCCTGCCTAGTCTTGCCATACAGGTCTACGTCAATAATCATCTTTGCGGCTGTCGCCTGGGAGGAGGCTCTGAGTTGCTCTGCCTTCACCTGGTCGGTGTTGCTTGACACGCCAGCTTCAAGCCTTTGCAGGTCCATGCCGGGGTAATGCGATCACACCACGGCCAGGACGTGGGCAGCCACGTACTCGCCAACATCATGGATGTATTGTTTGAAGCAGGCTCAGGAGCTCTGGCACTTCTCGACGATGGCCTCTGATCCGGCTGGCTGGTCGGTTGGCCCCTCTTCAGGTTCCATTGAAAGGTCTTGATGGCTAGAGGGGGGTGAATAGCTTTTTAAAATATTCTACAAAGACAAGCTAAACAAGTTTATCAATATAACAAGTAGCGAGATGCGAGTTTTGCTTAGCCTACGGGGTGTTTGCAAGCCACCTAACCAATTCACAATTCTAGTATATTTGCACTCAACCGCACAAGTCAAACCGAGAAGGTAACTACAACTACAACTAGCAAGCTACACAAAGGAGTTACTCTAGCAAAGCTAACTAGCTAGCAAAGATAACTAAGAAGGTAATGCAGAGTTGAGTTAGGAGAGTTTCACCGAGGGGCGAAGTATTGAGCCAACCAATATGATCAACAATGAATACCAAGACAACCGAATATCGGGATCAATCAATCACAATATGAAAGTGATGACACGAAGATTTATCCTGAGGTTCACGTGCTTGCCGGCACGCTAGTCCCCGTTGTGTCCCTCTTCACCACGTGGTTCGGTGGCTAATCGGTCTCACACCGAGCCTCTCAAAAGGCGCCACAAGAACCTACCAAATGGCAAAAAGGTTGCAATGACACGAGCAATTTACTAACGTTGCCTTTGGCACTTCGCCAAGGTAGGCACAAACCCCTCACAATCACCGAAGGTGGCCAAGAACAATCACTAATTCTTGCCAACGCCTCCAAGCTGCTCCAAGCCGTCTAGGTGGCGGCAACCACCAAGAGAAACAAGAATCCCACAGCAAATCAACCACCAAGTGCCAACTAGATGCAATCTCACAATGCAAATGCACTTGGATCACTCAATCTCACTTCGAATATGCAAAGAAGCAAAAGAGATGAGTGGGAGGGGAGTTCCTTAGCTCAAAGTGCTCATAAGTATGTCAAATGTTCAAGAAATAGAGCCTTGAGCCGGCCAATGAGTATTTATAGACGTACCCCTTCGAATATAGCCGTTAGAAACTTGAAAACGCTGCAGTCACGCTGACCGGACGCGCTGGTCACACTGACCGGACGCGCCGATCGCACAACGACTATGCCGCGAAGCACCGACCGGACGCGCTCGTTGCGTGGACCGGACGCGCTGGGATCGACCGGACGCGCTAGTCCCTTAACGGACCGGACGCGCTGGTCAAGCCTGAGCAGCGCACAACGAAATAGCGACCGAACACGCTTCAGAACTGACCGGACGCCACAGTGCCAGCGTCCGGTTGGAGTCCAGTAAGCTCCCTGAACGACTGGACGCGTTCGGTCGACAGTGACCGGACGCGCCACCGCGTCCGATCAAAAACAGAAACACGTGCAGATGCTGAACACTGACCGGACGCGTCCGGTCAAACAAAGACCACGTCCGGTCCAGCGTCCGGTCACTTCTATGACCTCCGTTCGCCTCCGTTTCTTTTCCGACTTCCGGCGTAGTGGAAAAAAGTCATTTCAACTCCTCAAAAACGCCTGAATCCCGCCTCGTAAGCTCGGTGGGAGGGAGAGAGGACCCCAAACCCTCTCTACCGCTCAAACTCCACCGTCTTTACAAATGTGCTAACACCACCAAGTGATCTCGTCATGTGTGAGTGTGTTAGCATTTTCACAATCAATTTTCGAGGCGTTATTAGTTCTATCCAAATGCATATGATTATGAAATGCACACCTAGACGCATTTAGGAGTTCAATAGCCGTGTCATTCCCCTCTTTATAGTACGACTATCTATCCTATAATGTAACCACACCCACTAGGTGTCTTGGTTACTAAAACACAACCCTTAAGCATATACCTTTGCCTTGATCACGTAGGGTTGCGTCCAAATCCAAGTGTGGCCATCATGATCACCATGTCCATCTTGCCACCAACCTTGGCATGTACTAATCCTCATATGCTACATGCAACTTAGGCATAGGATTAGTACTTAGGCATTGTCACTAATTACCAACACCAAACATAGGACTTTCATCCATGCCGATCAGGTCCAGCACAGGCTTTATTCCTTCTTCCATCGCCTTGCACTTCGACGCCAAGTGCTCCTTCTCCTTTATCAGTGCCTCCAGGTGTGTCTTGGCGTTTTGGCGTACGACTGCATTCGAGCATAAGACCATGCTGAGCATGATGAATAATACTGAAGGGAATCAACGATTGAGTGGTCAACAACTTACTTGAGAAGTTCTTGTCTAGCTTGGTCACCCGCTCCTTCAGCTTGGTGTTCTCGCTGGTCAGGCGAGCAACCTCGTCCTTGCGCTCCTTGTCGAGCTGGTTGTTTTTCTCCACCAGCTCCTTGTTGCTTTCTGCTAGTCAAGCTAGCTTGTCAGCAAGGAGCGTCTTCTCTGCCTCCATGCCTGCCGAGCAAAACGTGGGTTGTCAGTCAGTCATAAGGAAAATAATCTACGAAGATTTTGTCATATACCTTTCTTTTCCTAGTCAAGGAGGTGGTGCTGCTCATCTACGCTGGTCTGCAACGCGTCCCGTTCGTTCTGGGCCTGCTATAGCGCCTCTTGCAGGCGTATTATGTCCTCCTTCAGGGCTTTGTTTTCTTCTACGGTCAGGATGATTGTGTCGAAGCACCATTTTCGGTACTCCAATGTTTTTTAATGCTCTGCAACACAATGAAGGATCAGTAACAGCAATTTCTGCAAAAGGTTAATGGGCAAGATCGGGGTTTCAGTAACAGCTTAATGCATAGGATTAATGTTCTTGTTGTCCACGGCTGAGCTGGGGACTGAATCTGCAACAGAGCTACGAAGTGGGCCCACAACTGAGTTGAAGGTCGCCTCGCAGCGGAGCTAGGGGCTGCCGCGTGGCAGAGCCATGGGTTGTTTCTGTTTTAAGGCCCACAACTGAGTTGGGGGGACGTCTCACAGCAGAGCTAGGAGTTGCCACATGGCGGAGCCATGGGTTCTTATTCATGGCAGAGCCAGGGATTGGATCCACGACAGAGCCAGGGACTGGGCCCACATGAAAGTCCAAGTTTGGTTTTGGAAATTGAGTGACACCAAAGTTGCTAATGTTATGTGATCAAGTGTGATTAAGCTAGGCATAAGCAACATGTGATAGAGGTGGAAATGACATGGAGAGATGGCCACAAGACCACATGATTTGGTGCATGAAATGATGAGCAAGATCATGAAGGAATGCACATAAAATGATAGACAAGATGATCAAGTGAAGAAGAAGGATCTAAGAGCGCAAGGCAAAGGTATAACCATAGGGTTTTCCTTTTGCCGGTTTAAGATGTGTAGAGAAGTCATTGACTGGGTTTAGGATACATAGCCGACTATCAAGAGGGGCAATCACGGTTAGCTCGGGAATCAAGTGTCACTAGATCAATGTCTTGAGCATATGCATTAGGATCTAGTTGAGAGCTAACATAACCTTTGAAAATATTTGTAAAATACTAACACACATGCACATGGTGGTGTACACTTGCTAGTGTTGGCACATTTGCAAAGGAGAAGGTGTTGGAGTTGATTTTGATCAACTTGATGAAGGGAGAAAGGTTTTTCGGTGTTCTCTAGACACTAGGATGGCTCTTTGAGTAGAATACTACTTTGATTCATTATGACTTGGATTAAGTGTTTATATGGGTTGTGTAACCCTCTGAGTAAGCTTTCCAAAATATCCAAGATCATCGAAATCGGAGTTCGGAGTTAAGAGTTATCGCCGTTTTACCGGAGAGTGGTCTGTGACCGGACTCGTGACCGGACGCGTTCGGTCAGCGCGTCCGGTCAGTGTTTTTCACGGGCGAAAGTGACCAGACGTGGCAGCGAGTCCGGTCAGTGATGACCGGACGCGTCCGGTCGCTTCGGGAGCTTATTGGAACCTCTCTGTTCGCTGTTTCACTGTGACATGCGCGTCCGGTCCCGTTAGTGACCTGCGCGTCCGGTCAATACAAGTTTATACGCGCGAAAATTAGCCGTTGGAGCACGCTAGTGACCTGCGCGTCCGGTCAGTTCGACCGACGCGTCCGGTCATTCCGAAATTTCGCCCAATGAAGGGATAACAACCATATTCGCTTGTGGGGCTATAAATAGATGGTGGCCGGGTTTGGAAAGTTCTCTCTTGCACATTTGAGATATTGAGACATCATTTGAGCTAGAGAACAACCCCTCCACTCATCTCTTTTCTTGGTTGCACATCTTGAGTAAGATTGAGTGAGATTCAAGTGCATTACTTGAGAGTTGTATTCTAGAGGCACTTGATCTTTGAGTTGCTGCGGATTTCTTGTTACTGTTCCATGTTTCCCGATGCGGTAGACGGCTTGGAGCAGCGGAGGTGATTGAGCTCGCAATTGGAGATTGTTGGAGCCCTCACCAAGTATTGTAAGGGGTTCTTGATCCTTCCCCGTGGGAGTTCACGAATTGGATACTCTAGTGGAGCTCGTGGCTTGGAGAACCCCATCTTGTATGCGGTTGTGCGGCGCCCGCCGAGGGCTCGACTCTTGATAGTCGATTAGCTCGTGAACCAACAAGTGGGTGTATCGCCATAACGGGGAGTAGCTTGCCGGGAAGCAAGTGAACCTCGGGATAAATTCTTGTGTCGTTTTCTTCCCGAGGATTTCTCTTGTGTGATTGATTGATTGGTTCTTCTCATCTCTACACGGTGGTATAATCACTCAAAGCTCTTCTCTCGCGTTACTCCTTGTTTCTAACTTGTAGTTGTTGTTGTGTTTAGTGGATAGTTTTGTACTAGACTTGTGTAGGTGGCTTGCTTAATTAGTGCTTTTTGCTTTGTCACCTTTTGTACTAATACTTGTGGTTAAGTAAATCTTGTAGAAGTTTTAATTAGGCTATTCACCCCTCTCTAGCCTTTTTGGACCTTACACCACAGCAGAGCTGGGGACTGTGCCATGACAGAGCCACGGTGCGTATTTCTCAACTGAGTTCGGGTTGTTGTTTTTAGACCCTGACACCACATGATCAAGTCACCTGCTGTCAGGCTCGGGGACTAAGTGGGCATACTTCACCTTGCAGTGAATGTGCTTAACTTTTTCGGCAAACACGATTTGCTGCATAGTGCCAGAGGCGTGACCCCTACCTTAACACGTCTAGATCCTAAGGATCACATCTCTTGACATTATGGTAGAGCCAATGGTGCCACGCATCATTAACTTTCCACAATGAAACTTAAGTGGGCACACTTCATCAGGGATGAACTGTTTTTCTTTTTTCTCAGAGCACCATGCATTTTTCTGACAAGACATTTTTTTCGACAAGTGTAGTGGTCGACTATCAACTGAACTGGTCAGAAGGATGGAAATATTCCTCGGCAGACCATCCTTCTGGTCGGGGGCTTCAGGGCTTCAAGCCTCACTGGTCGGAGAAGGTCAAGACGGCGTGTTGCTTCAAAATACATAGTGCTCGGGGACTAGCTGTGGGGTATAGACCCATATACCCTTATGGCTCCACATGAGCCGCACCAGACAAGGTGGCCCAACTCGCCAGAAAGGGCCGCGCGGATCTCCGAACTGCTCGGCGAACCGTGCGGAGCAAGCAGAGACTACTTGATGATCAAGGAAACAACCCGAGCCCTGTTGCACGCACAAACGGGGACCGGCCGTGCCCCTGCCGCCATCCCCTCCGCTTCCCACGCGCATGCACAGTGGCAAGTGGGTCCCATTGCAACACGTGCAACATCTAGATGAAACACTTGTAACGTACGTCCGAAACAACTGAAACACTTGCAACATACGTCTGAAACACTAGAAAAACACATGTATAGCCATTGCAAAATATATGTAACATCCATATGAAACACTTGAAACATTAGTTTGAAACAACCGAAAACACTTAAAACATAAGCTTGCAACCATGCATATATATGCAACATCCAGATCTACTTTTGCAATATCCAAATGAACCACTTGTAACATACGTCTGAAACAGATCAAACAATTGGAACATTCACTTAAATCATGTGTATAGCCATTGCAACATATGCAACATCTCGATCTATTTTTTTACAACACCGATATAAAACACTTGCAACATAGCTCTAAAACATCTAAAACGCTTGAAACATAAGTTTGCAACACGCACTTTTAGCGTTATATCTCCTTGCTATTTGGGAATGGAGGCTCATCGGCGCGTAAAGTTCACCGGTGTAGAGTTCGCCGCTCCAGTGGAAAAGGACGCAGCAAGTCCGATGGAGAAGGCCACGACAGGTCCACGCGCTCTAGAAGGCCGCGGCATGCAAGAGGCGTGGTGGAGAGGGAGGAAGACGGGCTGCTACACTGGCACGGTGGAGATACTGGCTGGCGGAGCGGAGGCACGGTGGAGTGTGCGGTCGCCGAGGAGTCACGGGCGTGCGGCGGAGCGTGGTCGCCGAGGCGGCACGGGTGTGGGGCGACGCTTCATGAGGTGAGTTTTTTTCACAGTTGAGGACGAGCGTGAGTGGATGAGCAATAAGAATTACTGCCATGGGCGGTCCTTGGGCTAGCGCAGGCGGCCCACCATCGGGAGCATCCATTTGTTGGACGCCCTACACCTAGAATTACCGTATTACTTTCTTGGTTAACCACTCACTGATATACAATACAAACGGAACCTACATATGTCAAACCACCGTATAGGTCTTCTTTCGCTAATTATACAAAGTTAATTAATGGATAATTCTATTATAATTTCTTGTACTTCCGGATAAAATTTAGTTTATTTCATCCGTTCCAAATTATAGCTTATATTGACTTTGTACTACTCAATCAAACTTTTCTAACTTTAACCAACTTTTTCTAAGAAAATATATTAACATTTAAAACTTTATTAAATAAATGTTCTATCGGAACGTCTTTGATAGTAACTTGATGTTCTAGATGTTGGTACATTTTTCGATAGATAAAATTAAAGAAGTTTGACTTCTATCAAAGCTAAAGTAAACTACTATAAGTTAGAATGGAAGGAATACGTACCAACTAATCTTACAGATGATCAAGGACAATAAATCTCATAGATGATCAATCAAGAAACATAAAAACAAACGGTGATAAATTATTTCCTTCATTCATGGATAAAGCGTTGTGAACACCAAAGAGTAAATCCTGACTCGACTACCACCCTTGTTGCACGGCACAAAGTTTTTTGGGGCTAGGGTGGGAATTTTGCTATCATTTAGTATACATACAGAGTCGTCTCCATTTTCATCCGGACTACTCAATATATTAAAAAGAAGGGTATAACGAACATTTAAAAAAAACTACTGATGCTACATTACAAACACTAGTCTGCTCTACATGATTGCACGAAAAAAATGAAACGGTATTATGCCAAACATTTGACCATATAAGGCCCTTCTAGCTCATAACCCAATTTGCGGTAGTAGTGGCGAGTACCAACCCCCGAAATGACAGCCAATTTCTTTGAACGGTGCTCCTTTTGAGCAATCCTTTCTGCTTCTTCCATTAATAGAGTTCCATACCCCTGTGGATGTACACGGACACAAAACAACGACAAAAGCTGTATAAGAACCTTCTTGACAATACAAAGAATGAACAAGGAGAAAAATAATATTGACACATTAATAAAGACTAAATGCAGTCAAGTGTGTCTTCCCGTCACTGACACTAATTTGCCTCTTCAGTTTCACTAGATTGAACACATTTACATTTTTACTAAAAGGATTTTTCACGTCATTTAAGTTGGGCCTAAGGCTTAAGCCTGAAAAAAAAATTAAAACATCTGTTGTAATAAAGGATGAATGGCTAAGTCAAAATGCTCATGATGCACCACAATTATTCCATTACAGAACAAATGGCTTAGAGCATCACAATTAGCAACCTAGGAATCAGCCCAAAAAAAAGATTAGGAAATTTAAGGAATCTGCCAGAAAGCACTAATTTTTATTTTCAGAGTTGCCCCCTCACTCACTTGGCCCAGTGTGTTGGAGCATGTTCAAGCCTTAGTGGTGTTTCATCTCTGCTGTGACCCAAATGACTGGATTTACTAACCACTGAGCTTTTATCTACTCCAATTAACATGTATTGCACAATTTTAGATTTTACTAGCAGTTTTAAAAACTTGACACTATTAATAATGGTAATTACAAGTGCCAAGCATGCCAGGAAGTCTAAACATAAATTTCAAACATGGTAGTGCCAACTGCTGAGGATCAAAACCTCAGGTGGTGATCATACATTCATACAGTCTACATGTAAATAAGTGAATCACCTGGTGCTGTAGCTTGTCTACATCACGGCCATGCACAGGGACTGCAGTTCCATAGACATGAAGCTCACGAACAATTGAACACCTCCCTACAAGTTCAGGGCATGTAACATTACGGCCACATTTACGCAAGCGCAACAGGCCGATCAGGATATCCTGTAAAATTCATGAAAAGTAAATTGTGAGTATATTGCTAAGGTCAAGAAGCTACGACATTATGGTTAGCTAGACCCATTGCTAATCTCCATTGAACAAAAGGAATATCAAGACAACCAATTGAAAGACAGAATAAAAAGATCTCAAAACTATGGAGAACGGGAGTAGACTATAATCACATCAGAAATACGCCTATACAGGAAGGCACCATATTCCAGAATTCACATCCCTATGATCAAATTGGCTGGTCAGCTATAAGTACCTGTCGTGTATCCTCATAAGAGAGGAACGTCTCCCAACCCTCATTTGCAGCATAGTCACGTCTAACAAGCTCTACTTCATCTGGCCTGATCTTGTGATGGATATCCTACATACAGATGTACAGCTAGAATAATAAAAGGATCCATTTTAGGCTGTGAAAGTGGTTTTACTGTATTTCGTATTTACCTGAATCCCTGCCTCACGTGTTCGGACATCTCGGCATTTTAAGCCCAGATCTTCCATTCGAGCCAAAGCAAGCTCACGAAGGTTACCTTTCTCAACACCAGAAGTGACAAGAGGCATAGGAATATCTCTCTGGACCCGATACACTCGTGTCCATGGTGGGACCATAGACAGAATTCTTGCCACGATATCCACCAACAGCTCAGGTGGATAATTTCTATATCTGCAGCACAGCAAAAGTTACCGGGTTAACCCTGGATTTATGAGCCCTTGTCATTAGTACAGAAGTTCTTATCCTAAAATTTAGAAATAACCACAAGAATGATAATATTTAGCAAGACACTGAGTAATACTAGATTAGAGAAGTACCTGCCAGTTTTCCAGAGCTCATAAAGACCAGTTCCACGAATAACAAGTGTTGGATAAATCTTCAGACCATCAGCCCGGAATGCTGGACTTTCAAAAAATTCTCTGAAACTTTCCAAGTCTCTTTCAACTCCAACATTAGGTAAATCTGGCATCATGTGGGCAACCACCTGTCAAAAGGGTGAATCAAAACAATTAGAATAATCATAAACAAACAATGAAAGCAATCAGACAAAGCTATGTGACTAAAAAAAACAATAACCTTAAAGCCAGCATCTTTTGCCAAACAGAAGCAATCAGCAACAGCAGCCACCGTGTGTCCTCTGTTTGTGTCACGGGCAACATCCTCATATGTACTCTGGACACCAATTTCCAAGCGGGTACAACCATAAGATAGCATCTGGCGCAGATGAGGCCCCAAGCAATAATCAGGTCTCCTAGAATTCCAAGAGGAAAAAACATTTCATTGGGATTAAATTCCTAGGGAAGTGGAAAAGACAACACATTCCTTTTGAATGAAAGTAATAAGAAGCACCATCCAATTATGCAATGATACGTACGTCTCAATCGTCATACCAATACATTTGACAGCACTATGTTCCGAATAACAAATAGCCTCCTCAACATTTGCTGAAGTGTGACCCGATAAAGCATCATGAAGATTTCTGATGAAATAATCACGATAATCAGCTGGTAAGGACATGAAAGTCCCACCCATCAAGATGAACTCGACCTGCAACATAAATTAAAATCATCTTCAACTGCTGGTCAAAATTTAATACAGCATGCCATGAATATAAGAATCAATAAAATTGAGCCGAGTGCTGTCTTGGACTCTAGACAAACCTTATCCACACTATGCCCTAGCCTCTTGAGCTGATCTATCCTGCTCCTGGCTTGCACATATGGATTATACCTAAAATATAAATGTAGATCAGGAAAATTATCTACCAAAAGTGTATCAATAAATCAATTTAAATAATCACAGTGCACGAACATATATATCTTTAAACATAATCCATGGCTACAAGATTCTCCAAAGATCCCTAGTTGGCATTGGTGTATCTTCATTATTAACAAGCAACAAATAGAAAACTTTACTTTTATCTTTTTTAGGGGAAATCGCTACTGTGCATTTCATCATAAAAAAAGTATGAAGAGAAAAGGAAGATAAAATCTGTATAGCTAAAAGGTAGGGGAAAAAAGGCATGCAACGGGCAGCCAAGAAAGAGAAAAAGAGCACACAAGCTAGTTAGATAACGGGTTTAACAAGCAACAGGCAATCAAATAGAGTACTTTATTCACAGTTCTTAAACGTTTGGTCATCATTTGCACATATTTTCATTAAAATGTCCGGTATCTAATTTAGCCAGTCCATACTGGGTTTTATGAACTAAGACATGATTTGAAGCATGCTATACAGGCTGTCTAGCGATAGCATGTATAATTACAGATTCTTCTGCGATGCTACCGCAACTGTAAGTCTGTAACACAAACATAAGTCACTGCACTCCTAGGTACAGAAAGGCTTAAATAAAAGCAGTTAAAGGGAGCATGGACACCAATGTACTCCAGTGAAATCACCTTGCCCGAATGGCACGCATGCTGGTGGGCTCGTATCCAGTGTAGGATTGCGTGCTGTACTCGAAGTCGGAGTCGGGACCGCCCGGGCAGTAGACGCAGATGTTCCCGGTGGTGGCGATGTGGGGGCAACGGTGCGGCTTCGACATGACGGCGACGACGGCGATGCCCGACGCCGTGCGCACGGGCTTGGCGCGCAACCGCGGCAGCAGCGCGGCGCGGTCGGCCTCGGGCACGGCGGCGATCATCTCCACCAGCTTGGGCGCCCGCGCCAGACCGTATCTCCGGCACGCGGCGGACTTGAGCGCGTTGAGGTCCACATCCTCCCCGCGCCGCGAGAGCTCCCCCATCGCCGAGACGATCTCGGCGATGGCCCGCACCCTGGCCTCCTCCTCCGAGAGCCCCGCAGGGAGGGCCACGCCCCCTCGCCCCGGCGCCGGCTTCCGGCGGCGCGGCTGCTCTGGTGCCGCCACGGCGGCGGCGGCGGCGGTTGCCATCGGGAGAGAAGGGTTTCCGCGAGGGGTTTTGGGCTCGGGGCGAGAACGAGTTGGATTCAGTCGGGTTGGTGTTTTTTTTTTTTTATTGCCTCACACTTCGATTACAAGCTGTAGCATCTGAACTCACGCACTAACTCACACCACATGCACACACTCACACCCCTAGACCTACAACTTATATCTAAGGCTAGAAGTACACGGCTGATAGATATGACAGTGGTACCACATCCGTGCGAGGCAACGAAATTTATTTGGGAACTACTGTTTCCGGTGGGAAATCACGCGGCCGAGCGAGCTCGAACCCGTGACCGGTGGCCTCCGCTCCGGGAGCGCTCACCACCCGAGCTACGCTCGGTTCCCCCAGTCGGGTTGGTGTTGGGCTCGGTCGGGTCGGTGTTCCTCTCGGCGCTCGGGTACGGTTCAAAAGCTCTCGGCTCTGTGCAGCCGTCAGATCAAGAATGAACGGTAAGGATTAAAAACGTCGCTTAGCAAAGTCGTACTAGCACGAGTCTCTGAAAACATATTTCTCCCTTCCTCCCTCTGAAAAAAAAAGGAAGCCTCCTCCTCCTCCTCTACTGTATCTCCAATCTTCTTGCAGCGGAAGCAAAGCGAGGGCGGCGAGATGGACGGCGGCGGAGAGGACGGTAAGCAGCAGCCGCACCTGGTACTGGCGCACAAGCTGTTCCTTCTGTCGCGCTCCGACGTCGACGACCTCGCCAAGGTCGACCTACGCGCTGACGTGCTCGCGGCAGTCAAATCCGATGGTATACCAGCGCCCCCTCCTTTCGTCGAGTCTGCTTCTAATTGTGGGATGGATTTGGATTTGATCTGTACTGGCTGTGGTTGGTGCAGACATGGCGGCTCTGTACGAGTCGTTGGCGGCGGACGGCGTGCTGGAGATGGACGCGGCGCTGCTGGCCGAGATGCGCGCCAGGATAGACGAGGAGATCCGGAAGCTCGACGAGAAGTGAGTAGATCTCGCCGCTTGTGACCTTTTCCTGCTCGATCAAAAGCTGGCTCCTAGTGTCGTATGCTGCGATGGTTGATGCATTTAGCTCTGTGACCGCACTGTTCCTAATTTGCTCGGTTCAGTGATAATTTAGCCTTGAAAATCACTGGGTTTGTCAGTTATGCACTGCTAGGCCCTATTACTTTCTTTGGGTTGGATTTGATTTCGTTTAGCTGAGTAGTTGTTCCAGTTGTCTCTGAACGCTGTACTTAGAAACTCTTGCACAAGCCGGAATATAATTTCTTCCTTTTTCTAAAAAATTGTGTTTTGGACCTTATTATGATCTAACTGAATTGAGTCTGTTTAGTTTAGCCATAGCAGTTGTGCTTGTCAGAACTTTATCAATGGCTTGTGTGTCAGCATCAAAAACATGGCATTTGTGCTTGATACTTGATAGGGTAGTGTTCATCCATCCATCTAGATGGAAGGGGGATGATTAATTTTTGTGCTTGATTCAGTAGTGTCATCCATCCATCTAGATGGAAGGGGGTGATCAGTGATTGTAGATAGAGAACTCATGTTCACACATCCAACCATCTAGATCATGAGAATGGTGGATGGTTGTAAATAGAGGTTGTTTTCTTCACAAACAAAATCAATGATATACTCTCAAGGAAGGCTGACATTTTGTTGAAGTAAAACAAAAATTGTAATCATGGTACCTATATTCTAAGGCTTTGTTTGCTAGGGCTCCTCCGTTTTCAGTTCCAAACGGCTTCTACTACTAAACCGTTTGGTAGGGCTCCTCTGCCGGAGCCGGAGAGGAGCCCTACCAAACGGGGCCTAAAGTTCATATCCTCTCTTTTGGTGCATCTGAAATTCTGTGTAACCATTATTCTTGAGTGTCAGTATTCAGTCAGTAACTTCTCTTGGTTGATTTTTCTTATTTATCAAGGATTGCCGATGCTGAGGAGAATTTGGGTGAGAGTGAAGTGCGTGAGGCCCATCTCGCCAAATCCTTATATTTCATAAGGGTTGGGGAGAAGGTATATATCTTATGTGTTCTACATTTCTTAAGATTGTTAGTATGTGCTCCAGACATGCTTACCTTGCCCAAATAATATAAATTTCAGGAGAAAGCACTGGAGCAGCTTAAAGTTACTGAAGGAAAAACTGTAGCTGTTGGGCAAAAGATGGACCTTGTTTTCTACACACTACAAATTGGACTTTTCTTTATGGACTTTGATCTCATCTCAAAGTCCATTGACAAAGCGAAAAAGTAAATCCAAATTCTTTTGGTTTATCTCTTTTTCAAATTGGATTTGCATTGTGAAGCTGATACAGTCTTCTCCTGGTTTGAAGCTTGTTTGAGGAAGGTGGTGACTGGGAGAGGAAGAACAGATTGAAAGTATACGAAGGATTGTACTGCATGGCAACTAGAAACTTCAAGAAAGCTGCTAGTTTATTCTTGGATTCAATTTCAACTTTCACAACGTATGAGCTGTTCACATATGATACATTCATCTTCTACACAGTCCTCACGAGTGTTATCTCTCTGGATCGTGTATCTCTAAAACAAAAGGTACTCAGCTTGTCTTCTTCAAGTTCTCTTCATTGCCCATTGCCTCGGATTGGATGTATAAACAACTAGGGTCTTGGCAGGTTGTAGATGCACCTGAGATCTTAGCTGTAATTGGCAAAGTACCTCACCTCTCGGAGTTTCTCAATTCCCTCTACAATTGCCAGTACAAGTCATTTTTTATTGCATTCTGTAAGTAACAGAATCATTAAATTTTCCATCTTTCATTTACTTATGATTAAAAAAATGCTCATGGATTATTATAGCGGGTCTAATCTTTGGGTTTCTCATCACTGGGTCAATTTTTTTTTCAGCTGGCTTGACTGAACCGATCAAGTTAGACCGTTACTTGCAGCCTCATTTTCGCTACTACATGCGTGAAGTGCGCACTGTTGTCTACTCACAATTTCTGGAATCGTACAAGAGTGTGACAATGGAAGCCATGGCTGCTGCATTTGGTGTCACAGTTGACTTTATAGACCAGTAAGTGCTGTGTCAGCCATGCTCATATCCAAGTTTTAAATGTTACTCACAAGCTTAACTTTTATTACCTATTTCTGTCACTCCAATACAGGGAATTGTCACGCTTCATTGCTGCTGGGAAGCTCCACTGCAAGATAGACAAAGTTGCTGGTGTCTTGGAAACGAACCGACCTGATGCCAGGAATGCCTTCTACCAGGCAACCATCAAGCAAGGAGACTTCCTGCTGAACCGCATCCAGAAGCTATCACGAGTTATTGATCTGTAGGCGAGAGCCCTTCATGCAGGAGCTCCCGGTGCATGACTTATTAGGAATTATTTGCCTTGGCTCCTGGAGTGTACAAGCAGTGCTCGACTTTCAATCGGTCTCGGTTGAAGAAGCTTTTAGGGATATTTGTGTTCTGATAAATTGTGTTTTGTACTTTTGTAGCCTAACTACATGGACCCAAAAAAAACACGGGCATTGCTTGTAGACGTTTCTTCATTGATGAATTCATCCCTTGTTTTGTCTGGGTAACTTATTGTTTTGCTACTAAGAGCCTTTGCTAGCAGAAGACGTGACTTTTTTTGTCAACCTCAGAAGACGTGACTTGATGTTACATCGAGCAACGATCCTCTAGAACGATGCGGTTCTGTTTCAGCCGAATAGAATGCTGTTCTGTTTCAGCCGAAGGAACAGAAAAGCAGATCGTGTGCTCAGGACTCCGGAGTATAGGAATAGACGAATAGTACAAAGGAATCAAAAGTGGACGGATAGCCATGTCCCAATTCCCAGCATCTTTGCATATAAAACCCCACAAACAACACAACGCTCACTGTCATTTCGGTATATAAACCACCCAAACTGCGTATCTACAATCAAAACCGACGTTGTTTATTGGACTATATGGTAATTCTGATTAATGTTACTACACATGCCAAATCTCTCAAATTCCTCTGTATGTGTACATTTTGAACATACAGTTCTGACAAAACCAAACACATCCTACCAGGGGCAAACCAACGCAAAAAAAAATTCCCAAAGCTAAAATCACAACCCAAGTTCCAGGAGATCTCGCACAAGAGTCAAAGAGTTACACAGCTGCGGCTGATATGGTGGGCTATTCTAGCCAGCAGCTTGACTGGGTTTGCCATTGGGTGCACCTAAGGGATTATTTTCGCCAGGTTTTGAGGCAGCCATTTCCTCCAAGCGCTTCCATAGGGCTTCTCGCTTCGAATCAGATTTCTCCTGCTTGAGCTCCTCATCATTGAACCTCTGAACGCACTCCCCGAAAAATGCAGAATCATGATCAGAGAAGATCTTGCGTACGTTCAGTGTCAGGCTACGGACAGCTTGGTTCCAGTGATCTCTGGAGTTTCTCTCGAGTGCTGGATAGATGATAGGTAATAGCACCTTGTAGTTTTGCTTAATTAGGTTTTCAATATGGTCATTGTTCCAGAGAAACAGAGACCGCTCTGCCACCTATGAACAGAAAAGGAGAAAAACATAAGTCATAAATACTGAGTATACTAAAAAAAAACTGGATAAACCTAATGCTCAGCATTTCACCTGGGCAGCCAGCTAAAGCAGTGTTCATATTCTATTGTCGATAGGCTACAAACTGCTCAAGTGGACATATATGACTAAACAAAACCACCAGATACCATCAGCGATGAAAAAACTACATTCCATTTTACAAAATCAGCAGGATCCAAGCAGCACAAATACACAGTTATTAACTAGAATGATTAGCTAACAAGAGGGTAGCAAATAATCATGCTTCGAATATGTAAGGTCATGTCTAAAACCTGTTCTAAGATGACCAGAAAAGGAAAGACAGTCAGAAATACATGAAGAGAATTCTACACAGCAAGGACAGGAGCGATAGTCAAAAAAACACAGGTTTGAGAGTCATAGATGAAGAGGTGTCACAGATAGGCAGAGGTACAAGCAAATGCAAGAATATACAGACTTTAACGGACAGAAATTGATAAACAGGTTACATTCCAATGGAGCAGTTCACTAATAAAACTAAAAGAATGGGGTTTGCACAACAATTCATAATATGGGAAATTATAATGGCTTTTGCTTGCTATCCAATTTGGGCACCATGAATACCACTTTTTGATACATGACATTCCTGATGACAACTTCTACTGTGACTTGTTTCAGTAGATACAAAACACAAATTTTGTACGCCACTAATCCAATTACTGAGAAAGAAGGCATATAAAGGTATAAAACCTCTTAAGGTCTATATGCAGCAGATCAGTTTCTAAGTATTTAAGGCGGGAGAAAGTTTTTTTAAGGCCAAGGAATGAATTAAATGTAATTACAACATAAAGGTGAAATGGCTTAGAACCAATGATTTATTTACTATTCTTATCACAGATAGCATATATATGAAAACAAGTGAAAATACATGTACATAAATTATACACTAAAAGATACCCAGTAGTCCAGAGACAAGGTATCTTAACAGAAAAACAGGAGACACTATGAGCATGTACATAAATTATACATAAAAAGACACCCAGTGGTCCACATTGAAGGTATCTTAACAGCAAAGCAGGAGAGACCATGAGCGTTGATCTTTTCCACACTTAGTAGTAGATTTCTAGCAAGGTAAATCTGTGCAAGCAATCAATGTGGACATGTAGGCAAATAACTGGCAAGGATTTGCACTAAAAGTCTTTTTCTTTTCCTTTTGCGTGTGTGTGGGTTCTACATGACATTCCTGATGACAGCTTCTACAGAAATGTTATATAGAAGTATGTTAAACCAAAAAAAAGTTTGTTAAATCCCCAATGGCCCAATCTGATTGCTACAAAAGAGGGACATAAAGATTTAGGTACCATGCAACAGATCAATTTCGAGATAACTTTAGTCTTTAAGGTACAAGAAAAAGAAAAGGAAAGGAAAAAATAGTATGCACCCAAAGGACTCCAACTCTAAGATAAAAAAAAAATTGATGTTATTTTGTAATTATGACTTTAAAAGAATGAACTAGCACCAACCCTTTATTTTTGTTAGTAATCATAGATTAGCTTATATCAAAACAACTAAAAAGTCCATGCGCAGAAATTTACATGAAAAGACACATCATGGCGTGTGTCTGAAAAGCCAAATCTTTATACGGCGTGCGTGCGCTGCAACGACAACGAGTGCTCGGACACGTGTCGACACCCGACTGGATGAACGTCATCTTCTTCCTGGCATTCGGGACCTCCATACCCGACGACCTTAGAAGGGGGAGGGGCCCTCGGGCAGCAGCCAGACCGGCGGGTGGTGGCGAGTGAGGTGGCGGGGGGCACCGCCAAGCAAGCGGCGGGAGACAACCGGATGGCCGGAGACAGCGGCGGGGGAGGTGCTCAAGCTCTTCTCCTCTGGTTGGGGTTAGGTGAGGGCGGGGTGGAGTGGCGGGGGTGGGCAGTGGGGTGGCGCGACCAGCAGAAGGGGAGCCCCTGGCCGGGGGGCGGCGGTGGAAGCCAGGGGCGGGAGCGGGCTGGTGCGGTTGAACGAAGAACAGTGGGAGAAAAAGATCCACGCGCTGCTACCGTTACCAGTGCCCACGCACTGATTAAGGGTGTTGGCTGAAAAGGGAAGCCTAGAGAGTGGAGACACTACCGATATTTTCCCATATATGTTGGGAGAAGAATTTTAGCTAATTAAATATATGAAAGCAATCAATGCAGACATGCAGGCGACAAATTGTGAAATCATAGAGCTAAAGTGGTAAGAGCACGTGTGTCATGAACTAGAAGAACCAACAAAGAAATTTGGTAGAAAATTGATGACAAACTTAAGTGTAGGCGCAGTAAGATTTTGACCTGGAAATGAGAGCTGTTCATACTACGGGCAATCTGACGGAAGAGTGGAACCATGCATCTTTGGAACTCTGCAAGCTGTGTTGCCTCTAAAACCTCTTCTAACTCACCCAAGAACATCACCTCCTTTGAACTGTTTGTCACAGGCCAATATTTAAGTAAGCCCCTAATAACTGTGTCAGCAAGTTTGCAGTCTTTCTCAACAAACTGTGTGATGCAATACGATAGCTGCTGATGGTACATAGATACACATTTTGGCTTGTGAAGAGGGATCAATGCACGAACAAGGAACAATTTGTGCTCTTCCTTAAGCGGAAGGGCAAACCCATTGATAATACTGCCCAGGATCTCCAACAACTCTGCAACACCATTATGTTTCTCTGTTTCGAATATAAACCTGTAGAATATGTTGTTAATTGCTTTCCTGATGAATGGTCGATGAACCATGAATTTACCATATATTCGATGAAGTATCGTCTTTAGATAGTCCCTTTCCCTGGGGTCCTCCGAGTCAAAAAGGTCTAGCAGCCTAAGAATGAAGGAATGATCAATATATCTCTTGGCCAGCTTCGCATCTGTCTCCTGTGATGCTACAAATCTCAAGAAAACCTCATACACGATCTGCAGGTGCGACCATGCAGGATCCATGAGAGGCTCGTCCTCCTCCAGATCAACCCCTTCAATGGCCTTGTTCTCACGAGGGGTGGGGCTGGAGCTCCGGAACAAATTAATCGACACCATCTTTGTGATCTCCAGCATGACAACCTCTGAGAACTTGCCATTCGCGGAAGTGACGTAATCAACAAGGTCCATAAGTGTCTGGCGCTTCACCTCCTTCTCCTTGAGGTTCTTTGTTGGATCCGCGAAGTCATACACAGCGCAGCATAGGTTCACCTTCTTGACAAACAAATTCTGCTTCTCTGACGCCGGCACGTCCTTGAATGCCGGTAACGGCTCATTGGAGTGATACAACACAGCCCCATTCATCACTGGGTTAGGAGTTACACCAGATGGAACTGGATAATCTCCATTTCCAGTCCTCTTGTTCCCTGGGTTCATGCTCCTCGCTACACTGTAGGAATTCGACGGCTCAGTTCCATTCCCCGCAGCAGCAGCTTCCCGGCTATCCCCAGTCTTCCCCGGCTTCCTCGGCAGCCTGCCAAGGATCTGCTTAATCATCTTCCACCAGAACCAACCAACCAAAACCCTAGCAGTACAAATCGACCACGGAAGCGAAGAGGGGATCTACACAGACCTTCGGCTCGTGTGCTGAACCAGCAACCCCCAAGATCTCACCAGACCCAAGCCGACGAATCCACCAGCCGGCCAAGAAACCACAGCCCTAGCTCCGATCCCCCGGCGGAAGCGGAACCAACCAATCAAGCCGCCCAGATCATTTGAACCAATACGAATCAGACCTGGTGAGGAAGCCACTCCACCGCCCGGGCCTGAACGGATCAGGCCACGCCTCCATGGCCGGAAAAATCCAGTCTTTGTCCCGCTCCCGGAGCCGCGGCCGGCCAAATCTTGGATCCGAGAACCGCAGAGCGACAGGGCACAATCGGATGTGAGAGGATGATGGGGGGTTGAGGGCGAGGTTGGGAAGGAGAGGGGAGGAACCTTTTCTTGGGCTGACAAGCTCCCTCTCTCTCTCTCTCCTTTTTGGTTCTCTGGATTTGAGAGGCCTGGAGGTCCCCAAAAGTAGCGAAGGGATATGGAGTAGGAGAGCTCGCGCAAGCGCTGCTGGGAGGGCGAGGCTGCGACTGGCGAGGAGAGCGAGATGCAATGGAAGGGACGGCAGCCGGAGTGTGACGTGTCTATTCACAGTAAACAAAGCTGCACTGCTGCAGCACACTGCTGCTGTCACTTTTGTTTTGCCTCTCTCTATCCTTATTTAGTTCCCCCAATTCTCTCCCAAATTTCACCGTACAAAAAGAAGATTCCATATCACATCAAAATATCGGCAAATGCATATAGTACTAAATGTTGATAAAATCAAAAACTAATTGCACAGTTTTGTTGTACTTTACGAGATGAACATTTTAATCCTAGTTAGTCAAAATTTGGATAATTTTTACCAAATACAAACGAAATGCTACAGGAATTCTAATACAGTGTTTTTCTCCCCAATTCACCGAACTAAACAAGGCCCTAGTCTTGTTTAGGCCTGCGCCTTGTTTAGTTTGCGTCAAAGTTCCAAGTTTTTCACTCTCTCCATCACATCAATTTTTAACCGCTTGCATGGAGTATTAAATGTAGGTAAAAAAATAACTAATTACACAGTTTAGTTGGAAATCACGAGATGAATTTTTTGAGCCTAGTTGGTCTATGATTGGACAATATTTGCCAAATAAGACGAAAGTGGTACTATTCATCGGGTTGAAATTTTCTTCAATCTAAACAAGGGCCTGATTTAGATTTCAGAATTTGGCCACTAAATTCACTATGCAGAATTCTTATTCTCCGTCACATCAAAATATCGGCACATATATAGAGTACTAAATATAGATGAAATAAAAAACTAATTGCACAGTTTTGTTGTACTTTGCGAGACGAACATTTTAAGCCTAATTAATCAATGTTTGGACAATTATTACCAAATAAAAATAAAATTGCTACAGTGTGACGTGACACTTACTATATAAAGTTTGGTTCCAAAATTTGGAATCTAAATATGGCCTTAGTTTCTAATTTCTACCCCAATTTCACTATATAAAAAGAAGATTCTCATCATATCAAAATGACGGCACATGTATGGAGTACTAAATGTAGATGTAATTAAAAACTAATTGCATAGTTTTGTTGTACTTTGCGAGACGAACATTTTGAGCCTAATTAGTCAAAGTTTGGATAATTTTTACCAAATATTAATGTGCACTGTAGCAATTCGGGAGCCCGGATTCGGGAACTAAGACTACCCGCAGTGGGTACTCTAAAGAGATACTCTAAAGCTTTAGAGTATGAATATAGAGTAAAAACTGCTGCACTGGGTACTTTAAAACGATACTCTATCATTTTTCTCACTCTATATTAAGAGTAGTACAGTGTTTACTCTATAGTGGGCAGTGGCGGACCCCACTAGCTAAACAAAGGAAAAAATGTTATAACTCACCGACTAAAAATACAAATTAAATTTCGATTGCACCATTAAATTCGTCTCAATAAATCCTTCAAAACTAGATCACACATGGATATATTTAGATAAAGTGACAGGTAGGTCCCACAGTGGATAGAGTGGATAGAGGATGGTATAGAGGATGGATGGGTGCAGAAGAATTGAGTATAGAGGAGATAATCTTGCTGACTAGGACGTATAAAGGGTGAATATAGAGGTGCATGATTGCGGATAGGCTACACGGCCTCCGTGCGGATTCTGAACAGAGGAGAGAACCTTTCATGGATGCTAGTGCTGCCGGCTGGCCTGTGGCAGTGGCCTTGACTAGCGCTCTTTCTTCTGTCACTTCACCTCCATTTCTGAGCATTATCTGTTCTCCAAATCTCAATGGGGTCTGTCCTCCTGATCTGATGTTTAGTCAGCCCTCGTTTAGTTCACAGAACAGGGGAGAAAAACACTGTATCAGAATTTCTGTAGCATTTCGTTTGTATTTGGTAAAAATTATCCAAATTTTGACTAACTAAGCTTAAAATGTTCGTCTCGCAAAGTACAACAAAAATGTGCAATTAGTTTTTGATTTCATCAACATTTAGTACTTCATGTATTTGCCGACATTTTAATGTGACGGGGAATCTTCTTTTTGCATAGTGGAATTTGGGGGAGAATTGGGGGAACTAAACAAGTCCTCTTATTGCAAAGGAAGTACTTAGGCTTGGGCCTGGTTTAGTTTGTAATTTTTTTTAAACCTGTTGAATAGTATCACGTTCGTCTTATTTGATAAATATTGTCTAATCGTGGACCAACTAGACTCAAAAGATTCATCTCGTGATTTCCAACTAAACTGTGTAATTAGTTATTTTTTTTACCTACATTTAATACTCCATGCAAGCGGCTAAAAATTGATGTAATGGAGAGAGTGAAAAAATTCTAACTTTTGGGTGCATCTAAACAAGGCCTTGGTTTAGATTCCAGATTTTACCCTTAAATTTCACTATGCAAAAAAAGATTCCCCATCACATCAAAATACCGACAACTAATTGCACAGTTTTATTGTACTTTGCGAGACGAATGTTTTAAACCTAATTAATCAATGTTTGAACAATTATTAGCAAATAAAAATAAATTTGCTACCGTGTTCAACAGTGATTCGGGCATCTCCTATTCGGCATCTAAACACGGCCTTAGCAATGCAGCTACTATGCACGCGCTCCTGGTGCAAGTTCATAGGACAGCTACGGATCCATTGAATAAACTAGGATATTGTAACGACTGCAAGGGTACGAGATCTGTGATACTGTCGGTGACGAAGTGCACTTGTTGTCGCCGTTCTTTTTAGGTAAAGGTATCTCGCGCTCGAGTATTTTTCTTCCTCTCAAACTCAATTCATCTCTCTCGTTATTCTCCATCTCCGGCCTCTTCATTTCTTTTTTTCAAGTCCGACGTGCTTAGAAGGGTGTAAGGTCCAAATTGCTAGAGGGGGGTGAATAGTCTATTTAAAATCTACAAGCTTCACTAAGCAACTACGTTGGTATAAAAAGATGGCTAAGCTAATTCTAACACTAGCTCAACTACACTATACAAGCCACCTATACAATTCTAGTGAAGCAAGGCTATGATCTCTAATACACACCAACAAGACTAAGTCACTAAGCTACTTACTTCTATGTGATAAAAGCTATACTAAGATTAATACAAGAAAGTAAAGAGCAAGTGACTTGATTCTTATACCAACGATGTAGAGAAGTAATGCACTCGAAGAATCAATCACAATGATCAACCACAAGAGAAATCATCGGCAAAGAGATGACACAAGATTTTTATCGAGGTTCATTTGCTTCCCGGCAAGCTACTCCTCGTTGTGGCGATACACCCACTCGTCGGTTCACGAGCTAATCGACTATCAAGAGTCGAGCCCTCAGCGGGCGCCGCACAACCGCACACAAAGATGGGGATCCTCCAAGCCACGAGCTCCACTAGAGTATCCAATTTGCGAACTCCCGCGGGGAAGGATCAAGAACCCCTTACAACACTTGGTGAGGGCTCCAATAATCTTCAATTGTGAGCTCAATCACCTCCGCTGCTCCAAGCCGTCTACCGTGTCAGGAAACACGGGAGAGTAACAAGAAATCCGTAGCAACTCGAAGATCAAGTGTCTCTAGAATGCAACTCTCAAGCAATGCACTTGAATCTCACTCAAGATGTGCAACTAAGCAAAGAGATGAGTGGAGGGGTTGTTCTCTAGCTCAAAAGATGTCTCTAGGTCTCAAAATATGCAAGAGTTCCCCTTAACCCCCGGATATCTTCTATTTATAGCGAAGGGGTACGCAGCTAGCCGTTACCGGACGACACAGTTCAAAACATGCTGACCGGACGCACCGGTAAGGGTACAGGAAAAGCATGAACAGTGCACGTCAGAAATTACCGTTGTCGTGACCGGACGCGCTCTAGCGTTTGACCGGACGCGCTGCACCTGGCGTCCGGTCGGAGTCCAGTAAGCTCCCACTGTGACCGGACGCGTCCGATCGCACGTGACCGGACGCGCCGCGCGTCCGGTCGGCTCTATGACTAGCTCTGCCCTACTGGGTGCCTGACCGGACGCTCCGGTTCCGTGAGGGACCGGACGCGCCGGTTGCAAACCGTAGCACCCGCGCGCCTGATTGCTGCGAGAACTGACCGGACGCGTCCGGTCAAACCGCGACCGCATCCGGTGCAGCGTCCGGTCACCACAATGACCGCGCGTTCGCCTCTGTTTCTTTTCCGACTTCCGACGCAGTAGAAAATAGGCATTTCACTTCCCAAAAAGCGCTGAATCCCACCTCACAAAGCTCGGCGGAAGGGAGAGAGGAACCCAAACCCCTCTTTACCGCTCAAACTCCACCGTCTTCGCAAAAGTGCTAACACCACCAAGTGTACACCACCATGTGCATGTGTGTTAGCATTTCACAAATATTTTCCAAGGCGTTATGTTAGCTCTCAACTAGATCCTAATTTATATGCTCAAGACATTGATCTAGCGGCACTTGATTTTAGAGCTAACCATGATTGCCCCTCTTGATAGTCAGCTATGTATCATAAACCCGATCAACCACTTCTCTACTCATCTTAGACTGGCAAAAGGAAAACCATATGGTTATACCTTTGCCTTGCACTCTTAGATCATTCTCCTCCACTTGAACATCATGTCCATCATTTTATGTGCATCACCACCATGATCGTCATTTCTTGTCCATGCATCATCTCTTTGTGATCTTGTGGTCACAACTCCTTGCCACATACACCTTCATCACATGTGTTGCTTATGCCTAACTCAAAACACTTAACACATGCATTAGCAACTTGGTGTTATTAATTACCAAAACCAAACTTGGGCTTTCAAAGGGGCTTGGGGGAGGCAGGTCGATTAGGCGGTGAGGACAGTGGTAGGCAGCGTTAGGGTTTCGGTGACAGCAATGCGGAGGCGGCCGGGTTAGGTCGGGGCGGGGGCACCCGTAGCCATGGCGGCGACGGAGGAAGGAGGGGAAGAAAGAGGGCGCCGCAGGTGCAGTAGGGTCTGGCCAGAGCTCCACTGCTGAGGAGCTTCAGCGAGACCATACCACGCTACATCAGGACGATGGGTGTTGGGCGGCGGTGGCGCGTCGAGAGTAGGAGAAAGACGGTGAAGAAAAAAGTTACTACTAGTGTCGTTGCATACCTTGATGCGATGCTCCAATGAAATGAACCTTACCCTGTGTGCCTTGCTTTGTCGTTGTGAGCTATCTTATTGCTGTCAAGGTGAAGCAAGAGTCATCGCAGGTGGTTGCTATGGTGACCTAAGACACTTAGCGACATTTCTCCTTAAATAGCTAATAACGGGTTAAATCATGCTATAACAGCTAATAACATATAAATTATGGGATTTGCTAAATTTCATGTGCCTGAATTTTAGTTTACTTTCAAATGCACTGCAATTTTTTTTGTTCCGAGAATAAAAACCTGTTAGACAAAACCAAAAACCTGACAAAATCTTATATTTGTTGTCACACAGGCAATTTAACAATTTACAATTATTTATATAATTAGACAAGGACAAAAAGTCGATATGTTATGACACAAAGACAAATAACAAATCATAAAAGTAACAATTTATTTGTACTAATTGATAGTGTTGCCTGAAATCATCTTAAAATTCAGGCACCTGGGATATAGGAGAAGACAGAAGTGCTAAATTATACATAACGATAAGTAGTTTGACCTTCTACAAACAGTATATCCAAAAATAACGACAGTTATAGTGGCAACTGGCGACCAATTATCTATGACGATTTGAGGGCACCGAGAAATCTCGCCGCTGCATGACAGCATGAGAAAGCTCGCCACCGCCGCAAGGAGCTATTGTGCGAGATCAGCCGGCACGCGACTCCGGAAACCGAGGCCTAGCACTAGCAGCAGCTACCAAACCGCGCAACCCGCCAAACCCAGCACATTCCCCTCCCAGAGTGCCAGTACCACCACATGCAGCGGCCGCACCTGGCGCACACAAGAATAAAAAGCTCTGGAAAGCGGCGAGGCCGAGCAAAGTGGACACCGGGCAAGCTACTCCACGTCTGATGGCATCGCGTCGTGTCGCGAATTTTTTTTTTATTTTTAGCCTAAATTTGAAACATATTTTAAATTTGACCCGTATTTAAATTTTTTTTTAAATCTAACCCGTTTGGCCCCGCCACCATGCATGGCGGGGCAAATGTACTGAACCCCGCCATGCATGGTGGCGGGGTGCAGGTCCCACGTGGCACCCTGCAAGCCAGCGTGGAAAGGTGTACCCCGCCATGCATGATGGCGGGGTACCCCTAACCCGCCACCGATCATGGCGGAGTACAACCTTTCCTCCAAACCAAGCACCTTGACTGGTCGGCCATGGCACCGCTGCTGCTCAGGTTGGCGTAAGCATAGACGGTGCAGGAGCAGTTACTACTGCAGTTGGGCGCGCACTGCTCAAAGCTTCTGTTCCGGAGGAGCACGAACTTGTCAGGAACTCTCATCCCGGGCAAGGCCATGAAGTGACTTCCCTTGCTGCACTGCAGAGGCTCCATTCTCCGACATCCTCTCGAAGAGTTCATCCCGACGGCGACAGGCTCAAAGCCCTCGAGGCAATGGCATGCCGGGGCACGGCCTAAATAAAAGCTGTTGGAACGTTGTAAGCTCGCCCTTGGACACGCACTCATTGAAGTCCGTCGGAGATCTTGCCATGGTTAGAAGATAGAAAAAGACAACACCAAAGTATTATCCCTATCAACTAAAAGGAAACAAGTGGTGGTGGTGGTAGCGAAAGTGGAATGCAAAATCACAAACGGCTTACCACCGTCTTGCCTGTATTCTTACCAACGCCAAACAGGAGCCAAAACCAAAGTGGCAAAGTAATCTGTTGTTGAGCGTGGGTACAGTTGCAATCCGGATCCAAAGTACAAATCAGAGCTGCTGGCTAAGACGTGTCGAGACGTAGCGCAACAAGGTGAAAGCAAAGGACGATGGAAAGAACTCACAGAACAAGCAAATAACCCGAATTTTTCCTTTTTCTAAATTTTTCCCGGAATTTCCCAAAAGGCACTAGTAGGAATCAAACTTTTTATTTTTTTGCTATTTTTTTTATATTTTTATCTGAACAAGGATCACAAAAGATGCCACCACAAAAATTGGCACCTACAACTGAGGTGGGATGTGGTCTACAGAAATACAGCAAGTTATCTGAAAAGCGTGCAAAAACGTTGACAATTTTTTTCTTTATTTTCCTGATTTTTTTTTGGCAATTTTGATGAAACCAAACAGGGCGAAACCGAGTTTGGGTCGGCCTCAAATGGTGTCAAGAAGCTGCTCAAAAAATTTCAGATTTTTCTGATAAACGAGCGAAAAGTTATGCCTGTTTTACCGAAGGTATCTCAAGTTATGTTTTCCGGAAGGCACAATACGGCAGTTAGGGCAAAACGTCCCTAAACTCCAACACTGATCACAAGATGGTTCCTGTGACTAACAGCAATATGTATTCGCACCGATCACAAGATAGTTCCTGTGACTAACAGCAGTAGGTATTCGCCTGATGATGTAAGGAGGGTTGCGATGCATGCAAAATAAGAGCGGCTGACAACCTATCTAGGGTTTGCGCGGTGGCGAGAAGTTACACAATGACCAAAAACAAGAAGTGCCCGGGCTTTTAAATGGGCAGGGTTGTACCCCGCCATGATTCATGACGGGTTAGAGGTACCCCGCCATGCATCATGGCGGGTTACACCTTTCCACGCTGGCCTACAGGGTGCCACGTGGGACCTGCACCCGCCACCATGCATGGCGGGGTTCAGTGCATTTGCCCCGCCATGCATGGTGGCGGGGCCAAACGAGTTAGATTTAAAAAAATTTTTAAATGCGGGTCAAATTTAAAATATGTTTCAAATTTGGGCTGAAAATTAAAAAAAATCGCGTCGCTGGGTGTGTTTAGTTCCTCAAATTTTTTGGCTTTGGCTATTGTAGTATTTTTATTTGTATTTATCAATTAATGTCCAATCATGAACTAATTAGACTCAAAAGATTCATCTCGTGGTTTTCTGCCAAACTGTGTAATTACTTTTGTTTTATTTATATTTAATGCTCTATACATGTGTCCAAACATTCAATGTGACGAGAAATCTTGAAAACTTTTGGAACTAAACATGCCCTAAATGGAAAAGAGCTTAACCCGGCTTGGCTTTTCGTTTCCGAGGCGCGGGCGGCGGGCTGCAACGTGCGGGCCGCGTGCCAACGTGCGTGCGCGTGTCTGCCAGCGCCAAGCCTGCCAACCCGTCGCCTCCTTTGTCTGTCTGATCCACGCCTGGCCGTGGCTGGCCCCGTGGCCCGTGGGGCTCTCTGCAGTGCACCGGAGCTGGCCCTGGTCTGCCGCAGCTGCCGCTGGAGTGCTAGCCTGCTAGGGGATAAACAACGGCAGCGATGCCGGTGCCGGTGGCCGAGGCGTGGACCACGCCGACGCCTGTCTTGCCTTCAGAGCGGGCGACCGGATCGGTCGGGAGGCAGTGAGCCAATGATGGTGATCGTCAATTCGTCCAGATCAAACGCGACGTGGCCATCCTTGCGACCTTGCCCTTGGCCGT
This sequence comes from Saccharum hybrid cultivar R570, assembly GCA_038087645.1. Lineage (NCBI taxonomy): Eukaryota > Viridiplantae > Streptophyta > Magnoliopsida > Poales > Poaceae > Saccharum > Saccharum hybrid cultivar. The sequence continues at coordinate 5,023,186 of JAQSUU010000510.1, forward strand.
GTTTAGTTCCGGTTTCGGGCACCCGAGCACTGTAGTATTTTTCGTTTGTGTTTGGTAAAAATTGTCTAAACTTTGACTAATTAAGCTTAAAATGTTCGTCTCGCAAAGTACAATAAAACTGTATAATTAGTTTTTAATTTCATCTACATTTAGTACTTCATATATGTGCCGGTATTTTAATGTGATGGGAATCTTCTTTTTACATGGTAAAATTTAGGGTAGAAATTGGAAACTAAACGAGGCCCTTGCCTAAATGCGTCAATGTGTGACGGCCGCCGCCGCAGAGCCATTGCTATTTGCTACTACTCCTACGTCTGATGGGCATCGTCAATTCGTCGTCCTACCCCTGCCTTTGTCTCTTAAAACACGCTCTCAAAAAGAGCATGGGCATGGTCGGTTCTGGTTTTGGTGTTTGGTTCGGGCCCTATTCTGTTCCAAAAAATTTTACAGAATTTTTCAAGATTCCTCGTTACATCGAATATTTAGATACATGCATAAAATATTAAATCTTTACTCTAAAAAAGAGCCAAATGTCATCGTCTGACTACCTAATAGCTTCGCTTCGCTCAATCGCGCGACAAACCGCCTTCCCCCTCGTCAAAGGACCGCGTCGCTCCGGGCCTCCCCACGTCTCCTTACGATCCCCCCGTCTTCCCCGCCCGGTCAAAAGAAACCGGTGCTCCCTCGCTCCCCTCCCCCCCCCGCCCCGCCTCGACAGCTCAGTCGAGCCTGTTAAACCGCCGCTCCCTCGCTTCCGATCTCCCCCACCCCACCTCGGTCCCCGCGCTAAGAAAGAGGCAGCGGCGTCCCAGCGGAGGAGGCAGATCGGCGTCCCAGCGGCGGCCCGGAGGCAGAGTGGTGTCCAAGTTGAGGAGACGGCAGAGGCAGAGCGCGGAGCGGCGTCCGAGCGGCGAAGGCGGAGGCAGAGCGGCTTCCCAGCTGCGGAGGCAGAGCGGCAACGACGACGTTGGTGAGCCTACATCACGAACTGGCGGTCCTCCTCCAATGTACGCTGGAGCTGGTTCTCATCGGAGTCAGGTGCCCTGCCCCGGTGAGCTCCTCTTTCTCCTGCCTCTGTCTTTTGACTGCTGCCAACCTGTGCTCCTGTGCTGTGCGAGAGATTGGCCTTTGTGCTCTTGTGTTGTGCCTCTCGTAGTTTAGGTGTTTGAAAAAATGTCTATTTTAGGGCAGATTAGGTATTCATTTATTTGATCAGTGGGGAATATTTTAGGATCCATTGCACTCTTCATTCATGGATGCATCTTCTTTTTCCCTTCTAGAATCTTAGAGTTTCCAGATTGTACTGTGATTTCAAATTGTGAGATCCAATTATCGAGGTCCCTAACACTCTTCGTCTTACATTCTCCAAATCAAAGAACAACTCATTATCTGTGACACTATTTTCTTGTTTTTTAGATGATAGTATCACTCCATACTCTTTTTAGACTAGAAGTATCACTTAATACCTACACACATGAAAAACGTGGATGAGAACCTACTGCTCTTCACTAAAAGAATCTGTCTGACCTTATATTGTGCATGCCACAACATAATCCAGGAGAAGGAATGCCAGCGTCGGCAGTGACCCTGTCCCCATGGCCGTGACGTGCAACATTTGGTCCAAAGTGCTAGGAGCACAACACAACTACTAAGAGGTACATCTTCCTTACTCTGACTTGCTTTAGAAAATCTCCCTTCTATGAAAAGCTCTGCCATATCCTCAAAGGAGAGGATGGATGGACAAAAGAACAGAGTTTCCTACATTGTCCACCAAATCTTCTTAATTGATGTGCAGCAGGAGTAAGGTACATCTTCTTCCACTACTTTGCATACTGTGTGGAGATAATTTACTTCTATCATAGTCTAGCAGCAAATATTTTGGAACTGGAATGTATGGGATTGTAGTGGAAGCAGATGTAAAAAACATACACATGCCTTGTCCAAATGCAGAATTAGTGGAAGCCATTTTTACTGCAGGTGGATAGCTTATAGCTTTGCTCAGACATCACAGTGAGGTTCAGAGTGGTGAATGTGAACATGATATCTAGAAGTCGTAATAATTTAGTTGTGGTTGAGCATAGGCTATACATCCTCTTGTTCCAGTTCTTTCATTGTCAAATCCTTGTGTGGCTGAATTTGTATATATTGTCTACTTGCAGCGATGGGCTCATGAATGGCATCATCTTCCTTCTTGAAATAGAACACATGTGAGCCCGTGATGGTCAAAGCAGTGGTGTGGTACGCTGTTAAAGTCGGCCGTGTTCTCTTTCGTGCTGATCATTGCTAAGTGCATGGCTGTTTCATGCTGAATTTGTCGTTTCTGATCGATTGACAAAGGTGCCATGGAGGTTCAGCACATTGATTATAAGGATAATCTGCAAGCCAAGAGATTTTGTTGATGCACGCTTAGGCAATGATTTGTTAGTTTGTCATGGTGTTTACATTTGTGGCACGAGCTAAGTTTTTCCCTGCTTCTGTAGGTAGATGGGCAGATGCTACCTTTTTGCATTCTGTTTCTTATAAGGGCTAAAACTCTAGAGGAATGAGCCCTCGTGGACTTGGAAACATACGAAGGTAAGGAACTAATAATGCATCCATTATCATTCCCCATTTGATGAAAAAAATAGCTTTTACTTTTTCAGATTCAGATTCACTGCATCACTGTTGATATGTTTGATTTAACCACTCCTATGCAGGAACACCCTTACCTTTCAGATATGCCAATTTCGATCTCACAGAACCTCTACCTTCACTATGGAGGCGAGTTATTGCCACTGCCTTGTGATTTGTGAATTGATTGTATGAGCTGGATGCCTACTATATGATTTGGATTTCATGGACCTGATTTTGAGCAACATGTGTAGTAGCTTTATTTAGGTTTCATTGCCTCCTTGATGTGTTGTTTAGATCCAAAGTTTTTAGATTTGGAGGATGCTTGGTTCCCATGGCAGTCTCGCTATTAATTTGAACAAACCCTTATCCCAGGCTGATCTGGGGCGTGCCGCTGGTGGGGGATGAATCACTCCTCGACATCGACCTCAACCTGCTGAAGCTGGAGAACATAGTCTTCTACCACAACGCTGACTACTAGGGCCAATGCATGTGCTACAACGTCTATGGCGAGTTCTAGAACAAGGATCTCTAAGAGAAGGCCTTCGGCGACGAGAAGCAGGAGCTCTTCCTCAAGTGGCAACAATGGAGATACTCTGAGGGTCTCAAGCCTTTTTTGTTGACTGACAGCTGATCGACAGAAGGTGTGAAGGGAAACTAATTATGGTATGACCTTCTCCTACCTTCCCTCTTATTCAAAGAAATTTTAGTTGGATCTTGTTTGAAAAATGGAAGCATTAGAAGACTGTAGTAGAGTTACAACTTCGAAATAGAAGATTGACTGTATTTGACTGTAGAACCAAATTGTAATCTGACTATTTGAAGTCACGGGCATCACATTATTTCGCTGTGCAGCCGGCTACCACCATGGAGAAGGCCTGCCGGGCAAGTCAGTTGCACGCCACCTTTTCTGGGCCTGGGTGGTCCTTCCTATTGCTTCTTGCAGGGGCATACGCAGGCATCTTCAGCCACCTGTGACGTGGGGGAGAGCAGGAGCAGCACACGGCCTGACTTGAGGAAGAAGATCCAAGGAGTATGTCATTCCCTGAATCTCAATCAATTGGTGCTCCTTTCCTGACAATTTCTGCACCTTATTATCCTTTCTGATTGGCCTATGAACACTATTACACTACCTTTTTTTCTCCTCCACTGAATTGCTTCAGTTAATTCTTTAGCTTAACTTGGAGGTATCATGGAAAACAATCTTGATTCGCATAGTTCAGCCGTTGATTTATTATAGATAGCAACATACATATTCAGAATAGTTGCCGAGCTATTGATTACGCATGTTAATGTGTAACATGCCAACGGGTCATCTCAAATTAAGAGGGCAAAAAAGTTAGGATAACTGCAGTAGGGGGATTTCAGGTGATAAAATTTTTTGATAGGCAGGCAATCGAGAATGTTGCATCACTTGTAGTCTTAGTCAGGTATGTTGTTTTCTTTTGAATTGACAATGATCAGCATTAATCTACTCACTCCATTTGTTTTAGTAGACAATAAGAAATAATCTAATAGTTCTTTGTTGCCTGATAGTTTTGTTTTTTTCAAGGGAATGCCTAAATGTCTTTTAAGGGGATATCTTTTGTCATGTTGTGTTACTATGCACTTTCTTTTGGCGGAGAAACAATCTGCACTGCTTGTTTATGGTAATAAGTAACATTAATTTTCATTCCTACTCATATAATTTGGTCAAGGTGTTTACTGATGTTCTATTTAAATAACTGATTAGTACATGAGGTCAAGTTTGCTGCAGGTCAATGTCATAAAGGACAAATGACAAGAGGTTGGAGATCCAAGCACCACAACATTAACTATTTGTTTTATCATGAGATGACACAGAAATGAGATGTCATTCATGTAAAAGTCTCAGGATCCCTGATTACGATTCTATTTGACCAAAACGTTACTTTATTTTGTAATTTATTTTTTCTGAACACAATAGGGGAAAATAAATATTTCGATAAATATATGTCCAGACATGCGTGATGCATCATCTATTGGTTGCTATTGAGTGACATGTGTATTATCGTGTTATTTTTATTTGTCCCGTTGCAACGCACGGACACTCAACTAGTATAGATAAAAAAATAAAACTAATTACACAGTTTAGACGAAATGGACGAGACAAATCTTTTAAGCCTAATTAGACCATGATTGGACACTAATTGCCAAATAACAACGAAAATCGTTATAGTGTCATTTTGCCAAAAAAAAAAAGAACTGAACCGGCCCTCGGTGTATTTGGCCAGGCTCCTGATCTATACATTTTTTTTATCAAAAAAGCGTGGTCGGCCCATTCTTCTTTCGTTCATCCATGTATTAAATCCTTCTCACCGATAAATGGTTCATGATGATTGTTGATTAATGAGTTTGTAAAAAGAGATTATAATTGAATCTGGTGGGACAATACACAATTCCTCGTATATTATACATCTCATGGCGTAGAACTAGAACATGCATATATATGATAAAAAAAAGTATGATAATTAACTTCAAAGTGAATTTCTCTCAAAATAAAAAACTTCAAAGTGAACCGTTGCCTCTCTCCTCCCTGCCTGCTATGGATCAATCGTTGATTTGTATATCTTGATCTCTTGATTCCATTGAGTGAATTACTGGATCAGGTATGGTTCCGACCATGGTTTCTTATAGCTTTATATACGCAGCACATGCCACATGATCAAGGAGATGGAGTTGTTTCCATCAGTTTCGTAAAGTTGAATATTTTATATCGTTAATTGTAGTTTTCTTGTCTTCTAAGTGCATCGCTACAAATGCAATTTAATGTTCGAGCTTATAGTGATTTGGTGGATTCTTTGTGATGATGTGGATCGATGTGGTTGAGCACCCGAGGTGCGGAGCTCTCCACCACGGTTCGATCCCTGGTGCTGCATGGTAGTGTGCCCCACCTCAACTTTTGCAGATGGGTTCACGGCCGCCAAAGTAGCGTGCGCGCGTGATGTTCCTGCATGTTCCGGGTTCGGTGGGCCCCTTCTCTAAGAATGAAGTCAAGGGGACGTCTCTCCCCTAGATCAAGTCTTTATTTAGTATTGCACCACTACAACTGGTAGTGTATTGTTGCCTTGCCACGTCACCCCGCTTGCCTTCTCCTTCTCATGACATTCCTCTAGCATGGAGTGATAAAAAAGGGCCAAAGGAATTTATTGATAAGTGAAATGATCGGCGTTTTTCGCTACAAGTAACATAAGTGATATTGCATTGGCTAATACCAAATTGTGAGAAAGTACTTTCTCTATGTAACTCTTATCAAATTGTTGCCGAGTTTTTCTTAGATATCCGTGCCAATTATTTTGCCCTTGTAGCTTACATCTTGTTACTACCATAGTTCCACGCGCTCCATTTTCTTCTGAAATGAATGGGGAGGAGAGAGGCAAGATGGTCTATTGCCAAGCTCTTTATTTTTATGGAAAAATCACTTGAATCTCTTATATTTCAAGAATGGATGAAGTATCTGTTAATCATTTACCTGCAGCTTCACAAATTTTGTCCGCAGCCGTAGAATTTAAATCTTGATGGCTAAAAGGGCAAGGAAAAAGGTGGTCTTTTACCAAGCTCTTTAGAACTGCGGTTGGTGAAAGGAAAATTTTGTCCGCAACCATAGATTTTTCTCTGAGAGAGAGACGCCTAAGACATCAGGGCTTGTTTGGTTCACCCTCTTAAAATTTAGTCACTAAAATGCTAAACACCTATACTAAAGTTTAGGGACCACTAAAGTTTAGTGGTTTTTAGTCACCAATGGGTAATTAAAAGTGACTAAAAGTGTACATGAGATAACTGCTTTAGTAATCTTTAGTCATTATAAGCAAACAAGGGGTCGCTGAACTTTAAAGAGGTCATTAAACTTTAAGAGCCACTAAACTTTAGGGTGGAACCAAACATGCCCTTATTCTTGTCGGTGAGTGGCTGAGCGCAACATCCATCTACGTTTTTGTTGGCTTGTTGCGAAAACTTGGCCATTTATGCACAGTGCTTGTTTTGTTGGTCACTTGAGATTTTCCACACCATTCCGAGAAAACGAATCTGTCAAGGTTAGCGTACCCAAAGTTTCAGTGTACCAGGTCAGCCTCGCTGTGCCCGTAGCTGTAAACAAATACTAGCATGCTGCCGTCTGCGTGCCTTCTATAGTACAGTGCTCCCTCTTAAAAAACATGCAATTCTTGTTTTTCGAGAAGCCAAATAATTTAAACTTCGATTAAATTTATATAAAAAAATAATATTTATAATACAAAATAAGTATCAGTAGATTACTTATAGAATATATTTTTATAATAAATTTATTTGAAGACATAAATGTTAATACTATTTACTATATACTTGGTGAAACTTGAGGCTATATTTAGTTTCCAAAATATTTAATCCTAAAACATCACATCGAATCTTGCGGCATATGCATGGGGCATTAAATGTAGACGAAACAAAAAAAACTAATTGCATAGTTCACCGTGAAATTGCAAGACAAATCTTTTGAGCCTAATTAGTCCATGATTAAACAGTAATTGTCAAATAAAACAAAAGGCTACAGTACCCAAAATCAAAATATTTTAGGAACTAAACACATCCTGAGTCAGTTTGAATTGCACGCATCTTATAATTGTATCTTTTGTTGGACGGAAGGAGTAGTTGACAACTTCACATGACTATTGGTTTCGTCCTCTGATTGCGACATTCGAAAGCATCTGACCGTACATGACGTCGTCTGCTCTCTCAAACACCGCCCTGGTTTAGTTCTCAATTCCTACCCTAAATTTTACTATACAAAAAGAAGATTCTCAGTTACATCGAAATACCGGCACATGCATGAGGTACTAAATATAGATGAAATAAAAAACTAATCACACAGTTTTGTTGTAATTTGCGAGACGAACATTTTAAGCCTAATTAATCAATGTTTAGACAATTTTTATTAAATAAAAATAAAAATTACTACAGGACGCGTACTATTCCAAGTTGGGTGCTCAGCTTTGGAACTAAACACGGGCACCGATGAAAAGCCTGAATTCAGAAAGACAGAAACGCTTCAACACTTTTTTTTTGGGAGCCAATTGAGCACTTCAGCTAGCGGCTTGTTCATCACTGGGCCTAAACATATACATCTGGGCTGACGACACCAATAAGGAAAAAATCTATTTTTCCTCCCCAAACTCTCACAAAAGTTCACTTTTCCTCCCTCAACTTTAAAACCGGATAAACCACCTCCCTCAACTTTTCAAACCGTGCATTTTACCTTCCTCGAACGGTTTTGAAGACGGTTTTGCTACAGTAAACGGAGGCGTGCTACAGCGTTCAGTGGTTTTGCTACAGTGCCCATGTTTTTGTCTTTTCTTTTTTTTATTTATTTCAGCTGAATCTTTAAAAAATCATAGTAAATCATAGAAAAATCATAAAATGGAAAATCTAATTTTGTTGCACTCCACATGAGTAGATCTACACAGTGAACATATAATATGATATGCTTTAGTACAAAGTTTTTGCTATGAAAGTTTTGTCTTTTTCTTTTTTATTTATTTGACTGAATCTTTGAAAAATCATAGTAAATCACAGAAAAATCATAAAATAGAAAATCTAATTTTGTTGGACTCCACATGAGTAGATCTAGACAGTAAACATATAATATGGTATGCTTTAGTCCAACAAAATAATTATAGAAGCAACATCTATAAATTATTGCAATTAATTATAGAAAAACATAGATCTAAAACTACAACAAAAATTTTATACTAAAATATACTATATTATATGTTCACTATATAGATATGCTCATGTGGAGTCTAACAAAATTAGATTTTCTATTTTATGATTTTTTTGTAATTTACTATGATTTTTCAAAGATTCAGCCGAAATAAATAAAAAAGAAAAAGGCAAAACCTTCATAGCAAAAACTTTGTACTAAAGCATACCATATTATATGTTCATTGTGTAGATCTAATTATGTGGAGTGCAACAAAATTGGATTTTCTATTTTATGATTTTTCTGTGATTTACTATGATTTTTCAAAGATTCAGCCGAAATAAATAAAAAAGAAAAGAAAAAACATGGGCACTGTAGCAAAACCACTGGACACTGTAGCTTACCGACGTTTACTGTAGCAAAACCGCCTTCAAAACCGCTCGAGGGAGGTAAGATGCACAGTTTAAAAAATTGAGGGAGGTGGTTTGTCCGGTTTTGAAGTTGATGGGAGAAAAAGTGGACTTTTGTGATAGTTGGGGGAGAAAAAATAGACTTTTTCCCGCCAATAAAGGCTCGGCCCAAAAGAAGTTTAGAGCCGTTGAGGCCGGCGAGCAGTATAAAGAAAAGAAAAAAAGTCTATTTTTCCCGCTCGGCACTGTAGCAAAACCACTTGACACTGTAGCAAACCACTTGACACTGTAGCATACCGCCGTTTACTTAGTAAAACCGCCTTCAAAACCGCTCGAGGGAGGTAAAATGCACGGTTTGAAAAGTTAAGGGAGGTGGTTTGTCCGGTTTTGAAGTTGAGGAAGGAAAAGTGAACTTTTGTGAGAGTTGGGGGATGAAAAATAGACTTTTTACTAAAGAAAATGTTGGCTGCGTGCTCTCTCTCTCCATCCCATTCTCATCTCAGCGCATCGAATCCGGAGTCCGGCCCGACCCGCAGCCCGAAACCCATCTCCTACCCCCGCCCGTCTCGCCTCGCGAAGGCTTCCTTTCCTCTCCCTTCCCGTCCAAGATGGAAGCAGAGTACCCCCACCAGCAGGCGGGCCCCTCCACCACCCTCCTCTGGCCGTGCGCGACTCGACGCAGGAAGAGGGACGAGGGCGAGGGCGAGGGCGGCGACGACCTCTCGCCGGCGGCGGACATGGATCTCGACGCCGACGCGCAGCGCGCCGCGGTACGTACGCGCTCCCATCTACTCCCTGCTCACCGCTTCCCCGCCGCGCGCTCACGCGCTTCTTGCGCGATTGCGTGTCGATTGGGTCCGCGTCGCCGCCGTGCGGATGGGAACGGATGCTGGCTCACGGTAGTTTCGGTTCTTGGTGCCGTGCGCAGTTTCTTGCGCAGGGTTCTTGTAGAATTTCGTGTTCGCGCCGGCCCTAGGGTCCGGAGGGGTGGCTGTGTACTATGTTCAGGTTCTTGGCTGGGGAGGGGATGAACGAGGACTTGTTCTTCCCTGTGTGGGTTTCGGGAATGGCGATGGTTCTTTAAGGCTCTCGCATTCTTCTAGAGGGTTTAGGGTAGGGGGAGTCCAGTTCTTGAGTTTTTGGTGCACGTCTGGTTCCCGAATTTGTGCGTGTAAAATAGGTTTTTTCTGACTTGGCCATCTGGAGAATCGACACATGCAATGAGTGCTTCGGAGGTCCTGCGACATTCCCAAAACTACAATTTTGAATTGGTTTCTGGGAGGGTTTTGTTTTTGGAGCAATGATCATACTTCTTTTTTTTTTGGATCAAACCTTTTGTATTCTAAATTCTCCCCCGGCCCGATAGGTAGATGTGACAAAGCCTGAAAATGTGTTTTCTTTTGAAAATCCCAGGACAAGCTGAAAGCAGTGTCAGAGGAACTTGGACATGAGATCCGGGTTTTTTCAAGTGAGAACTTTGCTCTACAGCCCAGCAAGCTGCCCAGTGCAGATCATGGTACCTAAATGTCATCTTCTTTTGTCTTTACCAAGACCTGTCTTGTCTTTATGCTAGTTCTACTGTGACATTGAAACATTGTTCTTGCAGAGGAAGATGACGACTTTTATGAGCTTCAGCCTGCTGATTACTACAAGTTGATTTCAAACAGGATGGGAGGTAGAAAATTTTGTTTGGGATCGTTTAAGTTATTTAGTGTCAACTTAGTTTAATATTGATCAACCCGTTATTATTTTGCGCTCTGATATACTTACTGTAAAAATGATGGCTTTGTGCAGAGCACTCTAAAATGCTAAAGACTCGCAAGATGCGGGAGGCAGAACTTGCTGCTCAGCGAGCAAAGAGAACAAAGGTAGGGTTATAACGCACTATTAAATTTTCTTACAATTGATCAATGTGCAACACTTCTTCGTCCAGTCCTCTGTACAAAAAAACAATTTGAAGATGGCAATTGTTTGCTAGTTCTTTTGTTACTTTCTGTGTGACTCGTAGTTAGCTCCTTTTTAATCCAGCATTATCTGAGCAGTGCCTTAAGAAATGTTTGAAGAGCAGATTTTTCTTATTTCACATAAATATATGCATTAATTAACTTATAGCATGTGAAAGTGTCCTAAGAAAAGAAAATACGGCATAACATTGTGTAGGTCTAACTGCCTGTTTTAAAGGAATTTGTCTCATTCTTAACTTATTATGAGTTTTTTTTAATGTAGTTACGTTGTTATGAGTTCTAAACTACTTTTTTCTAATGGAGTAACCGCCTTGATCATATATAGGCAGTAATGAGGGTGCGCTTCCCTGATGGCTACATTCTTGAGGCCGACTTTCTTCCATCAGAGAGGATTCATAGTCTAATGGACCTGCTCACGAAAGTACTTGCTAAACCAGATCTTCCATTCTATCTTTGTAAGTTCTGCTTCTCTCTTAGGGGCGATAGATGTGGAGTTTACCTATGTTTGTCCTGTCCTATTTCACCCTTCATCGTTCCTTTGTATTTTACCTTTGCAATAATTTATTCTGGCTATGAATTGCTATGATTTGTCAATTAGATTTTGTTATATTTATTCTTGGAAAGCAAACATGCTGGCAATCATCATTTAAGGAAACAGCTAGCTGAGATAAATAGTTTCGCGGTTACGAGATCTGAAAACCCTTTTAATACATCATCATCTTGTGCAAAGGGTTCTAGAGTCGATATTAGCTGCTATTAACCCCTTTTTTCATTATGATGCAATTATTATTAACTGCTACAGACAATCTAATACCAATTACCATGGACCTTGATGTAGATTGATGCAATTATTATTAACTGCTACAGACAATCTAATACCAATGTCCACAAACCTTGATCTAGATGGCCCTAACGCCCTAACCCAAGCAGTCGACCTCACCTATAGGCAGCAGCTGCACTGCAAGGGCAGTGATAGGAGAAAGGGACTAACCCTAATAGATTGTTATTCTTGCTTACCCATAATGGTTGTCAGCTGCACCTTTTATAGAGCTACTAGGCATGACCCTAACAGATGGAAACTAATCTTATCTCTACTGGTATGCTATATAGCCGAGTATCCTAGCGCTGAGTTTCCAAATCTGCATGCATGCATGCTTGAAAATTGCAGCCTTGTATTAACTCCCCTCACACCCATGCGTGGTGCATGCAAAAGAATTGAGTGAATGGACGCATAAAAAATAAGCTTTTAATCACCAGCACATGCAAAAATGCTTTGCCTTCCGTCACATGGCTTAAATGCCCGACAGAAAAACGCGTTGGCAACCAAAGTTGCGCCTAACAAACTGGCCCATCTGAAAAATGCATTCACGCCTTAGAAAACAGCCCAGAGGGAGTAACCTCTAACAAACTGATATCCTTACTTGCTATCCAATCTTCTAATTCCTAATAAATAACTAAAGATAACAATCAGCCCCATTGGCTACAAGGCTAGGTTGCTGTTCGTGTGAACAGTAACACACCTAGAACCTACTCATGCCAGATTGTAGAAGTGTAGAACCCCTGAACACTGATTCATAAAGTCTATACTCTATAGAATAGTAAGAAATGGGAAGTCTCTTCTCATTTTTCTTTCTTCTGGCAGTTTGGTGCCTATTCTGAACCACAATAATTTTCAATGAAAAGATTATGCCCTAAAATTTGAACAACAGCAGCTTATAAAGCGATGCTTATGATTATCATAGTGCCTCTTTTTAGATAAAACATGCAATATTGAACTTGTATGCCAAATGTTCCTTAGATTGAAGTTATGAAATCTTTTGTCTGATAATCGTTGTAATCTTTGGTGTTACTTGGCGCGCGTTTGACTTGCACAAACATTCTACGTATCTTGCATACTCGTATCTTTAACCTGTACTGTTTTCAATTTTTTAATGCTGGACCCATTCAATTCCACAACAGATACAGTACCTCCAAAGAAGCGAATACTGGACACATCACAGGACTTCTATACAGCTGGTTTTGTCCCTGGAGCTAATGTCCATTTTTCTTATGATGTGCCCGAAGGTATGCATCATCATAATAACTAGCGCCAAGTTAAGAAAAGAAACAATAATTACCTCTCAGCTGTATGTTTCAAATATTTGTTGTATCTTAACAAACAAATATTTGTTGTATCTTAACAAAGGTTGATTCCAGTGCCATGCCTTTCTCCCCACCCCATCCACATGCACACGAAACAAAGAAAAACAACACTACGACCCAAACCCACCCACCTAACACGTGCAAATTATTTATTTCACCCCTGTTATTATACAAAAGTTTCATGGTTGTCACATTGTTAGACATTCAGATATTCATGACTTCTTGTAATGAGTGGTATCAAATCCTTTGGACATGCAGGTTCGTTGTTAAATGCAGATGATCTAAAAGCAGGACCCTTTCTCCGTGAAGAAATTCAAAGTTTGGATGGGTTGTCACTTCTGCTGAAACCCGCTAGTCAACCTGATGATTCTAGAATGAACTCTTCTACTCTTCAATCTGGTGCATCTCAATCTGACCCTGTACCAACAACAACAAATAAGAAGCCTGGCAGACCAAAGTGGCTGAAAAGGTAACACTGTTTGTTCCTCTTAATTGCAATATTTTGTTTGGAGGCCTTTTCCAAGTTCTTTTTGTCAACCTTTTAATTCGATCCAAAGGAGAAAAATTCCAGAGTAATCTTCTTTCCATCGTGGTCGAATAGTTAAAACGGAGAAAAACTTGCCAAGTTTTTGGGGATAATTCCAATTCCTTGTCAATCTTCTTAATGCAATGATACGCAGCGCTCATGCATATTTGAGAAAATTAATTCCTTGCCATCTTTTTGTAAGTTAGCATATGCCCTTGCCATCCACCGTTTCTGAACATTATTAGAATTTGCGAGCTTTAAGTTGCAGTTTCATTTTATGCATGCATCTCAGACAAGATCTTGATTGTTGAATCAACCCCACCATAGGGTATGTCTCGAGATAATTCCGTTTGCTTGAACTCCATGTGTGCTCTAGCTATTTTGATTCATAACATCTTTTGAGTTGGAAGATCGTGACGAAATAACTGGTACCCACTTGGCACTTCTTGCAGGTGATACCACTCCAGGCGTCAAGTGTGTGCCTTCAACACAGAATCGCTCTGTTAGGCTTCTAAACACTATTCATGGTTGAACAAGTTCAAATTTTGAACAGGCTACACTGCTGTAGTACAAGAATTGGATCCTATGCTCACTGAAGCTGTTAGGGGCATTAGAAATGCGTCCCACCTTTTTCTTGGTGGTAGCCAAGTAGCATGTAAATTTGAATGCGTTGCGACTCATCAGAACAATGCTCTGCTCTGGCTAAGCACTTTGCCATCTTACACATCGTGTAAACCCCATAGAAAGTTAGAAACGGTGGAAATAAAAGTCCAGTGTTCTTAACGCTTCACGGTGCAATGTTGTGCCTGTCTTCGCTATTCAGTCTTGACACAATACATTTCAGAAAACTGAAAGTGCCTGAGTTAGCTGGAATATACCAAGTGTGGTTGTGGGGTTTCAGTTCTGGAGTACATGTGCTTTTTATCCTGCCCATGATATTCGCCTTATTCGCTTGAGCTTATCAACCAAATCAGCAGCCATCCAACAGTGTTTTTCTCTCACAACAAACCAGCGAACAATACTTTCAACCACAATAAACCAGCGAAACGAACATGCTGTGTGTGGTTGGGACCTGAGAGTTGCTGGAGGCTGCTTATATGCATGGGCGGACCCAGGGCCCGGCGACCCTGGGCGCTTGCCCGGGCTCTCCTCGCTGACACACGTGAGGAAGTAGTGAGGCCGTGAGGGGCAGGGGCAGTGCACCACAGCTCACCTGCACCGCATGTCTGTAGACTGTATAGCTTTGGTTAGTAGGCTCAATCACTCAGATTTTGCTACTTCTCGAGTCTCAGTGTCTCACGGAGTGATAGACATGTAGGGGAAAGTCAGCTATCAGCCTACGGAGTATGTACTAGTACTGATTAATATTGATTTTTAACTTCTACTGCTTAGTTAAATTATCATTCTTCGATGGTCAAAACTCAGAGACTTAAAAAAATACAGCGGATGCGTACTTTGAGCTTACATAATGTATACTGGACTTTTTTTTGGCAGTATACTTAAGGTTAGTGGCATAGAGCCTCTTTGTTTTCTAGCTACAAATTACCACCATTTGCCGCAAAAATTGCCTCACTTGTATAAGTTTTGAGTTAAAAAAATTTATATGAGTGATCGATATATTTATGTGAACTCACCATCATATTCGCCCAGGCTCTATAAAATTTCTAGGTCCGCCACTGCTTATATGTGGCTGTCCCTGTCGCTAAATATTTGTGTTTATCTATTATCTTGCAATCCTGTATCGTCACACACATGATTTGCATTTGGCGCTTTGGGCGGCGCATGTGCAGGAACTAAACTAGGGCGTGTACAGACGTCCTGATCAAATGGCAGCATGTAAAGTGAGGGGCGTGGCGTTTGGTTCGCCAAGGCCCAAGATGAGATGGGCACGATGCAATCCTGAATCATAGACCAACAAGCAGTTAGTAGGCATCCAGGCTTTTTTTATGTACACTGCCTTCAAGTAACATGTTCAGCCTTTTCTACTACGGCCCAGTTTAGATTCAGAAAATTTTACAAAAGAACAGTAGATTCTCCGTCATATCGAATATTTGGACGCATGCATGAAGCATTAAATATAGATAAAAATAAAACTAATTACACAGTTTAGACGAAATGGACGAGACGAATCTTTTAAGCCTAATTAGACCATGATTGGACACTAATTGCCAAATAACAACGAAAATGCTACAGTTGTATTTTGCCAAAAAAATTAGCAACTAAACAAGGCCTAGATAGATAGCTTTGCTATACGTACTTATAGATATATAATATGTCTAAATATTTTTTTTAAAAGCTTTGCTATACGTCTAAATATATAATATATTGGAACGACTTGTAATTTGGAACAAACGAATGGACTACTACTGAAGTTTGCATTGCAGTTGCAGAGGTTGGTTGGTTGTGTAGTTGGTTGGTAGGATAGCAGCCGGTCGGATTGGATGAAGTATGCAGTGACGCCTCCGCCGCCGTGCACCGGTCCGTTTTCCCCGCCGGTCATATAAAAAAGGTCAAAGGGAGACAAGGAATGTCCATCCATTTTCAAGGCTCAGCCCGTTCAGTGTGCTGACTCTGCAAGTTGCACTGGCGCCGGCCGCCGGGCACATCCGGAAATACGTAACCAAAGAAAGTTTCCGGACGAGAACAAAACTGCCAAAAAAAAGAAAAAGAAAAAGCAGCGGTCGGCCGTTCCGTTCAGAGTTTGAGTTGGTTCCAGCCGAATTGAGGAGAACAAGTATGCAGGATAGGATCCGCTGAACATTGCCAGTAGATCTGTTCCTGGCAACCGACACGATACATGGAGTGCACTTGTGCTACCCTTATGTATCATAGGGATGAAAAAGGACACGAGCTGCACGAATCATTAATTGAGCTAATATATACTAGGGCCTCGTTTAGATGCTGAAAAAATTTCAACCCGATGAATAGTATCACTTTCGTCTTATTTGATAAATATTGTCCAATCGTGGACCAACTAGGCTCAAAAGATTCATCTCGTGATTTCCAACTAAACTGTGTAATTAGTTATTTTTTTTACCTACATTTACTACTTCATGCATGGGTCCAAAGATTGATGTGATGGAGAGAGTGAAAAAATTTTAACTTTTTGAGTGCATCTAAACGAGGCCCAGTAGTATGTAGTAGACTAGCAGGCGGTAGTAGAGGAGTCAGGTGGACCGCTCGTGAGCCAAGGCACATGCAGAATTGCAGATCGGATCGGAATCATGTACTCAGCAACGCTACGCCCGGCCCGGGCAAGGAGAAGCAGAGATGGCAACAGGCAAGGTTGAAAACGGACGGGACGGATCCCGTTCCGTCTACAACCGTTTACCGTTTTATCCTGACCGTTTTTGTTTTTCCGGGAAAATACGGAAACGGGACCGGAAACAGGACGGGATGCACCGGGATCGGGATCAAAAACGGGATGAGGGTTTTTCCGTCCATATTTACAGATAGCTCTGGGCATAATTAACCGAAGACCGAACCGAACTAACCGAGACCAAGACCGAACTAACCGAGACCGAACTTTTCGGTCACCAGTTCGCAGTTCGGTCCCTGCTTCCAACTAACCGAACTTTGTACCGTTAGTTCGGTCATAGGTCTCGGGTAACCGAACTGACCGAATTAACCGAACATTTGAATTTTGTTGATATAATGTGTACTTTGGACTATTGTTAGTGATATAATATTTATTCTAGTGGGTTTATATCAACCATCACTCTTATCACTTTATTTAATCTATATGTTATTTGTTATTTTTGCCATGAAATAGAAAAAGTTTTGCTAAATTTTGCTATAAATTATACTACTTAGTAGATGTTTTGTGAAGTTCGGTCATGACCGAGACCGAACCGAACTAACCGAGACCGAACTTGCTCGGTCTTGAATTTTAAAATTAACCGATCGGTCTCTGTTTTTAGATGACCGAACTTTTGAAATAACCGAAGACCGAGACCAATCAGTTCGGTCAGACCGAACGCCCATGGCGATTTACGGAATACCGTTTTTGACCGGGATAATCCCGTTTACAGCTTATCCGGGATAACCTGCTGGCCTACTTCGTAAACATGAGGCCTGGTTCGGCCCATCTATCATCTAACTTCCGTATCCTGCACCCTAGAAGCATGCTACTGCTAGTGCGTTCTTTTCCATGCTGTGTTATTGTGTTTCAAAAAAAACGTATTAGGACTGGTTTGGTTTGGGGCATTAAAGTTTAACAAACACTGTAGCACTTTCGTCTTATTTGATAAAAAATTTTCAATCTTAGACTAATTAGGCTTAATAGATTCGTCTCATAAATTACTCCTAATCTGTACTGACATGCATGCAATTAGTCTATATTTAGTACTCTATGCATTTGCCGCAACATTAATGTGATGGGAGTTAAACTTTAACATGTGCAACCGGGCCTTAATTGTTGGTGTGTGGCCGTGGCCCATGTGGCATGCAGCACTACCGTATAGGCGTACATCACACAGGTAGCAGTATAGGCACTGACGCGCCTGGTATCAGCAGCACACGTACGAACGGTAAGCAAAGCTAATGAGCAGATTAGTCCGTGATCTCTGAGGTGTCTTAACCTATTTATTTATTCGCTCAAAGGAATTGTTTATTAACTTTAATATATGTGTGAGAGTTCATGCGGCGCGTAATCCCGGTGTAAGTTCCCGCTTACCGTCCATTTCCATCTATTTTCCAATTGTATTTACCCGTTTTCGTATTACCGTTTATCCCGCTACCGTTTCCGCTCCCGGCTATCCGGCTCCCGCTCCTGTTTCCGTCAAAAAATATGAAAACGGAAACGGTAGAGGTATTTTCCGTCCGTTTCCGTCCGTTTTCATCCTTAGCGACAGGAGAACCATCAGCAGCCAACGGGGAGGTAGCAGAAGCACACCGCGAGGCGCACGCACGCGTGAAGCGTGATGCAGCAGCGCACGGCATATTCCGCCACGGCCGATCAACCGCAGAGTGCAGACTGAGACCCCCGCTCCGATGGATCAGCAGCCAATAAAACCACCTACAAACAACATGATGCTCCACGCTGCATGTTCTCGCGCCTGGGCATGCACCACATGGCCTGGCCAACTGGCCAAGGACAAGGTCACAAGGACAAGGAGGCCACCCAGGGCCAAATTGTCGCTGGTAGTGGTAGCCGACAACACAGATCTGAGCCGAGCCTGAACCCGATCCAGCGACCAGCGGGACCGGACAACCGCACGGAGATCTGTGATCGAGCTGGAATGGAAGGGAGCCAGCCAGCGAGAATTGTGTCCTCTGATGACTGATCAGGGTTTGTTTGATTTTCTTTCATTTGCTATAGTCAGTCGCCCCCGATCTCCTCTCGAGAGTTGAGACGACGTGTATTGCTCTATCTGGTACGATGCGAGAGCTGCGGGCGCATATATACCAAAGCCACAGCTCGCACAGATTACAGATAGGAGCAGCTAGCTCTTCGTTGCCTTGGACGACACTCTTGTGATGTGAGGTCGCTCGGTTGCTCAACTTGCTCCCAATGCAATAACGTTACAACTTCCCTTTCCATATGTCTGATTTGTGTTGCTGTTTACTGTACAGTACGTAGCTGCATCTTTTCTTTTTAAATAACGAGTACAATCGATGGCTCTCCTATCAGATTTGTTTTATTTATTTATTGCAATGAAAATAACTTTGAACTTTCCGACGAACATGAGGCAAACATGCCCAATCGGCTAACCGAGCACTCCCCCAGTATACATCTAAACCAGGTAGTATAACGTACGTAGTAGGAGGATCCAATGGTCGGTCAGAATCACGTACTTTGACGATGAAACAAAAGATGATAGATGCGTGCAACCTGCAACGGTTTAGTAGATATATATACCCCTACTGTCCTACATATATGGTTGTACACACTCAACCATGTCACTGTCGAATCATCATACGAAACGGAATCATGGGGAAAAGGGAAAATACTGCACCGCCTGCTGTGGGATAGGTATTCCTTTGTCCTGCACGTGCAAACAGTAGCTATAGCGTCAACGTCCCCACCACGACCGACGGACCGTCCACTCTCCACCGCGGAACCACCGAGGTCCCTTGGGAAAATCAGGAGAACACACGCGCGGCCCATCCATTTCCCAGTATATATATTTATTTATCCTACCCATACGCCTCAAATCAGTGAGTTTTGTGGTACTCTGGGCGGTTTAGATTCAAAATTTTTTGTAAAATGACACTGTAGCAAATTTCATTGTTATTTGGTAATTAATATCCAATCATGATCTAATTAGGCTTAAAAGATTCGTCTCGTCCATTTCGTCTAAACTGTGTAATTAGTTTTATTTTTTATCTATATTTAATGCTTGTATCAAAGATTCTATGTGACGGGAAATCTGAAAAATTTTGCAAAATTTTTGGTGAACTAAACGGGCCTCTGTTGTTATCTATGACTTTTGTGGTTTCCCAGTATATATATTTATTTATCCTACCCATCGCCTCAAATCAGGAGAACACACGCGCGGCCCGTCCACTGAAATTTGATACTCTGTTGTTATCTATGACTTTTGTGGTTTCGGATTGCAACCGTAAAATGGATATATATGAGTCTGAAATGGAAGAGATAGGCATGTCATATCGCGCAGCATAGTTTTACTTTCTTTTGGCGGGGAGACTGAATGATTGATATGTCCTTTACAAAAACTATGACGCACCGTTATGCCAAAAATTTTGCCAAAATTTTCAGATTCCCCGTCACATCGAAATTTTAAACGCATGCATGAAGTATTAAATATAGATAAAAAATAAAACTAATTACACAGTTTAAACGAAATGGACGAGACAAATCTTGTAAGCCTAATTAGACTATGATTGGACAATATTTGCCAAATAACAACGAAACTGCTACAGTAGCGTTTCGCCAAAAATTTTGCCAACTAAACAGCCTCTTAGAGATACAAAATCACGAGTGATATTCTGGAATTGTAAGGCTGTCTCCCACAGAAGACCCAAACTGAGGACCCGTTTTGCATACCAGCCGAGCCGAAACCCAATTAAACGTCGCCGAGAGAGACAACACAAATCTTTGGTGCCCGTAGTGGTGGGCCCGCGGCGGGGCACGGCCGGCTCGGTGAGGCGAGCCCGCGGCGGGGAGCCGCCGGCGCTTCTAGGCGGGTCCACGGTGGTGCACGCCCGACGGGGCGAGGTGGGAAGCGGGGCAAGGCGGGTCCGCGGCGGGCGCGGCCAGCGTGTCTAGGTAGGACCGCGGCAGGGCGCGGTCGGCGCGGCCAGGCGGGACTGTGGCGGGAAGCCGCCGACGCGGCGAGGAGCAGCGGGCGGTGCTGGCTGGGCGGCGTTCTGCGTTGGACCTTTGCGTAGGCTGTTGGAGAAGATAAGTTTTGGGTACGTGACCCTTTTACTGTACGTGATCCAAATCATGAAATGGGTCTCTAGTTTAGGTCTGTGCCATTGGAGATAGTCTAAGGTTGGGCCAAGAAAAACAAACGTTTGCTGCCTCAGCTGCACCGCGTGCTGAGGTGAGGTAGTTATCCGTTTAAATTTGTCATGTCACGTGCATGCAAACAGTAGCGTCAACGTCTAAACCACGACCGCCCATCCGCTCGATCACGATACTTCGGAAATCAGAACGCCCATTCATGTCTCAGTATTTCTCGCCTCCTATCCGTCGCCCAAATCAATGCCAAGTTATGGCGGAAGGAACACAACAAGGATACAATAATAATTGACATTCTTGTAGTATTCTTCTAATGTATAAACCACCAGTCTGTATCAATAATTTGCGCTTACTTAAGCCTTGTTCGAAAGTTATCGGATTCACCTCAGTTCACATGTGTTGAGATGGAATTTAGTTAAGTTCCACTCAAATCCGATAAAAAAATCAACCCAACATATGTGAATTGATGTCAATACGAGAACATCCAAACAATGCCTTATAGTATAATGCATGGGATGCAATCTTTTTCAACATGAAATGGCTGCGAGTAGAGATGCAAAAATAAAGAGGGGCTTTTACATCGAGAACGAGCGCCGTGATTGTTAAGACAATGCATTTCTAAAGGGCCTTTTCATGACTCCGAGAGGTACGCAGAGAAGTGCTATCAAACTGAACCATGGAAATGCTGATAAAGTTCTATCACTACTACATAATTAATGATTTTGGAATAATAACTATTTTTATTTACAGAGATGGTCAAAAAGCTTATTTGTCCCCAAAAATAACTATTTAAGTTTAGAGACGGTCGGTCCATTTACATAAACAGTTAAAAAACAAGGCGAGCCAAGTTTACTTTCCAAAGTGGTTATTATTGTAGGCATGTCTCTTAAAAGTGCAGTTAGTTGTGTAAAAAAAATCATAAATTTTGCATATGAAGTCGGGTCAAACTTTATACTAAAATTGTAGAACTCAAAAGATCAACAATTTTGCCATTCACAAGGTTTTATTTAAATTTGTTTAGAGACTTAAAATTTTATTTGAAGCTCTCATATTTTGAAATTAAAATTTAGAGTTTTCATGTGACCTCGGACATTGACATGGTATACAAAGTTCGTAGTTATAAATCTGATCTATAACTTTATTGTTGATTAATTTATTATCTAAAGTCATTTAGAGTACTGGGTATTTATTTTGTTCTTTTAAAAATCAAAATTTTGAATTTTGAAACAACTTCAGATATTGACATGATTTGTGCCGAAGTTTTAGTTGTCAACATGGTCTACAACTATATAGTTGACAATTTTTTACTTGAAAAGATTTATATCCAAAATATTTGTAGATTTAGATATTTGTCTTTTGATTTTTCTAACGGATTTCTCCGTGCTAAAAGGAATTATATAGCCATGACTATGCATATCCAGGTGTGTAATTCTTATGAGGTACTTGAATTTGATAGTTTCATATATGGTCTTGTTGTACCAGTTAACTGTAAAATATATAAAGTTTGAAATTGAAGATATAGCCATAGTATATTGCGTAGTGTAAGATGATATTCATTCAGAAATATTGTCAGATCCTTATCTAATGGAAGAAGATATCTCCTCTTTTCTCCATGGCTCCACCTCAACATACAGCTTATCTAGAGCTCTTTATTATACTTACTCTTAAGGGTCTGTTTGGATTGTAGCTCGATTATAATAATCTAGATTATATATAGGATTATTATATCAACCAAATAAAATGCATCAAGGATGGGACAGATCGACTTCTGGTGAAGGATGAGGAGATCAAGGACAGATGGAGAGAGTACTTCGACAAGCTGTTTAATGGGGAGAATGAGGGTCCTGCCCTTGAGTTGGACGACTCATTTGACGATACCAACAGACGCTTTGTGAGGAGAATTCAGGAGGCAGAGATCGGAGAGGCTTTGAAGAGGATGAAGGGAGGTAAAGCGATGGGCCCTGATGGTATCCCCATTGAGGTGTGGAGATACCTAGGTGCCAGAGCGATAGTATGGTTAACTAAGCTTTTTAACCTTATTTTTCGGTCAAACAAGATGCCTGAAGAATGGAGGAGAAGTATATTAGTACCTATCTTCAAGAACAAGGGAGATGTTCAAAGTTGTACTAACTACCGTGGGATTAAGTTGATGAGTCATACGATGAAGCTCTGGGAGAGGGTTATCGAGCATCGCCTAAGGAGAGTGACACATGTGACCCAAAATCAGTTTGGGTTCATGCCTGGTAGGTCGACCATGGAGGCGATTTTCTTATTACGACAATTGATGGAGAGATATAGGGAGCAGAAGAAGGACTTGCACATGGTCTTTATTGACCTCGAGAAGGCATATGACAAAGTACCGAGAAATGTCATGTGGTGGGCCTTGGAAAAGCACAAAGTCCCAACTAAGTACGTTACCCTCATCAAGGATATGTACAGGGATGTGGTGACGTTTGTCCGAACATGTGATGGCGACACCAGTGACTTTCCAATTAAAATAGGACTGCATCAGGGGTCAGCTTTGAGCCCTTATTTATTTGCTTTGGTGATGGATGAGGTCACAAGGGACATACAAGGTGATATCCCTTGGTGTATGCTCTTTGCTGATGATGTGGTGCTAGTTGACGACAGTAGGGCGGGAGTTAATAGGAAGTTAGAACTATGGAGGCACACGTTAGAGTCGAAAGGGTTCAGACTTAGTAGGACTAAGACCGAGTATATGAGGTGCGATTTCAGCGCGACTAGGCACGAGGAGGGAGACGTTAGCCTCGAGGGGCAAGTGGTGGCCAAGAAGGATACTTTTCGGTATTTAGGGTCGATGCTACAAAAGGATGGAGACATTGATGAAGATGTTAGGCATAGAATTTCAGTCGGCTGGTTGAAATGGCGTCAAGCTTCTGGCGTTCTCTGTGACAAAAGGGTGCCTCAGAAGCTGAAAGGTAAGTTCTATAGGACGGCGATTCGCCCGGCGATGTTATATGGTGCTGAGTGTTGGCCTACAAAAAGGCGACATGTCCAGCAATTGAGTGTAGCGGAGATGCGTATGTTGCGTTGGTGTTGTGGGCACACAAGGAGGGATAGAGTACGGAACGACGATATTCGGGATAGGGTTGGGGTGGCACCAATTGAGGAGAAATTGATTCAACATCGGTTGAGATGGTTTGGACATGTCCAACGGAGGCCTCCTGAGGCGCCGGTGCGTAGTGGAGTTCTAAAGCGGGCCGATAATGTAAAGAGCGGTAGAGGTCGACCTAAACTAACTTGGGACGAGTCTGTTAAGAGAGATCTTAAGGAGTGGAATATCCCCAAGGATTTAGCTATGGACAGGAGCGCTTGGAGATTAGCAATCAACGTGCCTGAACCGTGACATCTTTTGTCTTGTGCCCTTTATGTCCCTTTATGTGTCTCCCTGTTTCTCGTCTCTTTTGGGTTTCATCTCTAGCCTACCCCAACTTGCTTGGGACAAAAGGCTATGTTGTTGTTGTTGTTGTATATATAGGATTATTATAATCTAAATTATAAATTATACTAACCAAAGTGTTTGGGTGTTATGGATTATGGTGATTGATTATGACCGACCATTTTCGTTTTTCTATATCATGAGTCCGTTTCCGACGGTTTGCGACCGTTTTCATGCTTAGTCGCAAGTACAGCTAAGCCAGGAAAGGTAGGTAGGTGGCGGGCTGGTAAAAGAGGAAACGAACCCAGCTTCGCGTCAGACAGGCAGCGCGGGGAGGCCGCCGCCGTCCGCGGTATAAAAACGGACGGCAGCCGAGGGGGACCAACCGAAGCAGCGACAGAGCTCCTCCCTCCCACCCGCTCGCCGCTCGCCGCTCGCTCCGCCAGAAATCTCGTCGCTGGTCAGTGCTCTGCTCTTCCTTTTGCTTTGCAGCGTAATCCCGCACCTCTTTTTTTATTTCCCCCACGCCCAGCCGGGGGTGCCGCCTGCTTCGGCGAGTCCGAGGTTTCTCCGTCCGGTTCTGTCGTCGTCGCGGCTAGCTTTGCACCGGCTTAGTTTAACGGTCGTGCTTCTCCTTGGGACACTTGCTTCTTTATTAGGGGTGTTGGGTGTCGCGACCGCTTCGCGTTTTCACCAGCCGCGCTCTAGATTCTTTCCTCAATCGCTAACGGTTAGTTCCCCGGCGGCGGCGGCGGCTCTGCTTGCCGCGGATCTTGTGCTGCCAGAGTTGCAGGTCTTTTTGTCCCCTATTCGGTGGAGTGAATTCTGGTTAGCCTTGAGCTGCTTTGTTTTCGGCTTGGGGTTTTAGCAATTTTCTCTACTCGTTGGAATGGCTTCCTCACCTCCGGCTGTTTTTCTTCTTCTTCTTCTTTTGGTTGTTGCAGACTTGCAGGCACTGATTCATTTAATCATTTTGCATTTTTGCTGCTAGGAATTGGGAATTGGTGGAGGTTTTGGCATATTAACTTGAGGGTATTTTACTGAAATTAACCACGAGTGAGAACTTGTGCTACTCGGATGTTAAAATTAAATCGTATGGGTTTAAGCGGTTACTGCTCTGTTGACCTTTAGATACTGGTGCTTGTGGTGTCCTCGGCAGGTAGAGAGATCCAAATTTCAAATTCTTTTTCTCTGAATACAATAAGCTCAGATACCTTTGGAAGAATACAATATTTGATATGCTCTTACCTATAAAGCATGAGACACATCGAGTCACTATAAGATGCAATTCACTACTTCACTTAAAGGGGGTCGAACAGGAGTGTGATCTTAGATCTGATCATGCCCAGTTTTTGTCTCAGGTTCTGAGGTTGCAGTAGATGTTGTGCTCTTTTTAGCATAAAAAATGGTGTTGCATGGAGCTAACTAACGTGTTGTGCCAGCTTATTTGCCTGTTCTTGGACATTTCATTAACAACACAAACATGTTTATGATAAATTTGTGTCACTGCAAGTTCATTTGTGTCTTTCTCACTTGGATAGGTGTATTATTGTAGCAGGTAGAAGAGGCTCGTACTATTTGTCATGTCAGGAGGATCGACACCATCATCAAGGCGAAACAGCTTTAATTCTTTGTCTAGAGACCTAGACCTTCCTTCAGAGCAAGGTTGTCTCTCCATTGTTGTACTTGGGGCTTCTGGTGACCTTGCTAAGAAGAAAACTTTCCCAGCCCTCTACCACCTCTTTGATCAGGTATTAACTATTCCTTATACAATTTTACAACTTAGAGTATAACTTAAACTGTAATGCACATTCAATTGAGCATTCCAGAGCAAGTAATCTGGACTAATTTTCTTATTGTAACCAGATCACAAGTATAAGCACACATAAATGTACACTTCTCCTGTACATGATATGAAAGTGTAGAAGACAATTTGAAGGAATGATGGCAAACATCAGATCAAGCTTCTACACAATAACTAGTTGTGTTGTAGTCCATACGTAAACATATAAATTTATTCTTTACAGACATGCAGCATCTGTGCAGTTCCATTTGTTAAAATCTGTGCGGTTCTGTGATATACACTCTAATTATCAAGCCAGTGGATGTATTAACTGAAGTTAATATTCATTGTTACAGGGATTTATACAATCTGGTGAAGTCCATATATTTGGTTATGCTAGATCAAATCTTTCTGATGATGGGTTAAGAGAACGCATTCGTGGGTAATGTTCCTGATGGATGGAGCTAGTTCTTAAGTTGCATAACACAGAAGTTCTGTTTACTGCACGAAGATTTCGTTTCTCTCCATACAAGACATGAAATTATATATTTTCATATTTCTACATTTGGAAACGTGTAGGCTCAGAATGAAAATTAACGCTGATCTGTAATGTGTTGTACATTCCTAGATATTCAGCAGTTGCATGAAATTGAAAAGGCATGCATCTTTACTCCTTTCAGTCATAGGTGTTCTTTTTATACAGGTATCTCAAAGGAGCCCCAGAAGATCTTTCAGAATTTTTGCAATTAGTAAGTTGTTAAAACTACAATAAATTTATTCTAGGGTACAAACATCATTATGATAATTTTGTGTCTCAGATAAAATATGTCAGTGGTTCCTATGACACTGGAGAAGGATTTGAGAAACTGAACAAAGCAATATCAGAGTATGAGGCGTCAAACAAATCAGGAAGCTATCGCAGGCTCTTTTATTTGGCATTGCCTCCATCTGTCTACCCTTCAGTGTGCAAAATGATCAGAACATATTGCATGAATCCATGTAAAAGTTTCTTTCCTATGCTGAGTTTTTTTGTTCTGATAAGCTAATGCAAATCCTTAGTATGAACAAACAAGTATGGTGGAGTTAGTGGAAGCTTAAGTTTTATTAAGGTTCTATTATCTTTGCTTTTCTTGAAGCGAAATAAACTTTTACATTGTTATTCAAAACTTCCATTTGTTCAGTAGTAACGAAAGAGCATGTTTATTTTTAAGCTTGTGTTCCTACCTTCTGACTACATTCAAAATATGAAACTGATTTGGAAAAGATTGGTACAAAGGACATTCATGCTGTTCATCAAATATTCTTTAATAGTTAGTTCTTCACAAAGGGAGAGGAAATAAACCAATACCAGTTCTCTTTTTAATATATATAGAATTATAGATTTAAAAATTCGAGCACCATTAGTACTGTCAAGTCTGGGCTTCACATTAGTGTTGTGCTTATGCGTGCAGCTTCTCACCCTGGATGGACCAGAGTCATTGTTGAGAAGCCCTTTGGAAAGGACTTGGATTCCGCTGAAGAATTAAGTGCCCAACTTGGGGAGCTATTCGAAGAACACCAACTATACAGAATAGACCATTACCTGGGAAAAGAGTTGGTCCAAAACTTGGTAATGATGTAACTTTTTTCTCAACTTGCTTTACATTTCACAAATACTTGTCTAACTATTTTTTAACCAATATCGCGTTACAGCTTGGCCTTCGTTTTGCCAACCGCTTGTTCTTGCCTCTTTGGAACCGCGACAATATTGATAATATACAGGTAAGATGTTTTGTATTCGGTAGCTAGCAGTTGGCAACTTTATTTTGCTGGTATAAGCTCCATGCACATAAATTGCAGTCCCTTTGTCATTCAAGGTACTCTGTAGTTCTGTTCATAAGTTATTTGACTTGATCCGTTTGTGATTATAGTAGGGAGCTGTTGTATTCTGCTGTAACAATTTACTACAGTTTGAAATGAGCCAAACTGAACCTAAGATAACTGAAAGCATTACAGTATCAATGACATGGCATGCTAATTACTCAAACACTTCAGATTGTATTCAGGGAGGACTTTGGAACTGAAGGGCGTGGAGGATATTTCGACCAATATGGGTATGTACAAGCATTTCTTTTCCTCGCAAAAGTAGAAGCACTAGTGTACCATATTTCAGTAACATTTTTATGAAATTTTTCTAGTCTAAAATGATACCCTTACAAGCTAAAGTATAAATCTTCTGCGTAATGTATATATAAACCATGGTATTGATGATAAATTTAGAAATACTTGAATTCCTGGTTGGTTCTTAACAATGAATAGATGTATTTTGCATTTTTTTATCTGAATTGCCAAAAAAAAAAGATCATATCACTCTCTCGTGCAATGGTTGAACAGATGAGTTGATGGTAATCAGCACCAAATGATTATGCCTATTTCTGTCACATTGATTAAACATTTTTGTGTTTCTTTTTATACCTTCTTTTTGTTTCTTTCCCTTTGCTCTATAAATATCTGACTCTGCTCCTGTTGTTGCAGAATCATTCGTGATATCATTCAGAATCATTTACTGCAGGTAAAATATAAATAAGATATATTTCCATATGCTATGATTCTGTGTTCTGCAATCATTTTCATAATCAAGTCCAGATTTTAGAGGTTTATTAGTATTTTAGTGACTATGGACAATAAAGGCATCTTTTTCCCTACCTTCTTCCCACTATTTATATTTATGGATACATGCTAAATCTTGTGGATTAACTAGCCATGACAGAATTTCCTGAAGAGTAGTAGTGAGTGAATGCCTTTGTGCATTAACAATCTTAGTCATAAATTCTTACAATCTGCAGGTTTTCTGTTTGGTTGCGATGGAAAAGCCTGTCTCCCTTAAGCCTGAGCACATCAGAGATGAGAAAGTCAAGGTCCAACTCTCTTTACTCTATTGATGTTACTACTATATATTGCAGCTTCGCCAATTTTCTTGCTGTGGTTTGATTTGCTCTCTGAAATGTGGCAGAGTGCACATCTTATGTTTTTTTTTGTTTCTTTAGTGCTCAGAGGAAGTTCCGTGTCTTAATCTCAGGTTCTGCAGTCTGTGAACCCTATTAAGCCTGAAGAGGTAGTCCTCGGGCAATACGATGGCTACAAGGATGACCCTACAGTGCCAGATGACTCAAATACCCCAACTTTTGCATCTGTTGTTCTTCGGGTACACAATGAAAGATGGGAAGGTATATCTTTCCTCCACATGACAGTATCTGTACATATTACAGTTGAAATGGATATACTTGAAATACTTGCTCTCTGTGTTTTTTTTCATTCAGCGTGCCTTTTCTCAACCATAATATCTTTACTTTCTGTATCAACCCTCTATTCATGCCGTGCAGGTGTTCCTTTCATTCTTAAAGCTGGTAAAGCATTGAACTCAAGGAAAGCAGAAGTTCGCGTGCAATTCAAGGATGTTCCTGGTGACATTTTTAGAAGTATGTGCATAGAAGTTAATATTAATGGTGTAGTTTACTCTTAGCATAGATTTACCTGTGTAGGAGGGGAGTGCCTTTACATAACCAGACAGTACAAAAGCAAGATGTTCTTTCATAAGTTAGAGATCATGGGATCTGAAACTACCAAAGGATTGGCTAAACGTTCACTGACAATGCAGAATGGGGTAGGCCAGGTCCATGCATTGATACTGGAAAGCCATGACAGTGGTCCCTTTAGATTGAATGAAATGCAATCGTGCAGAGCACGTGCATTGCTGTTTCACTTCTCACTGAAGTTTGTTTACATTAGCTACCATATTGGTAAAATTAGTAAATTGTTAAATTAACTCAAGCTGGACTAGACTAAATGTGTTTCTCACTGAAGTTCAGCATGCAATTGTTAGCCGTAGGGTGGATGGATGAGACTCTTTGTTCATTGAAAACCAAAACAATACTAAGGATGACGATTTTCCTCACCTTATAGCTTCATGGAATGCCTCTCTTATTGATGACCTGTTGCAACGAATATTTTATATTGGTTCATTATGTTGTTCTATTATGTCTATGTAAGAATTAGAGATCTTGGTAGTGGAACTAAATATAAATATAAATATAACCTGGTGAAGGTAAGAAGCAAGGGAGAAATGAGTTTGTTATACGCCTCCAACCATCAGAAGCCATGTACATGAAACTAACTGTAAGTCCTGCTACTTCTCTAGGGTTTACTTTCTTGTTTTCATCAGTAAAACGTCGTGAAATTTCTTTGGAAACTGGACGTCGATATCGGATTTGAATGTGTAGCAGAATCTCATATTAATCTTTGAAAATTAAATTGCTGCAGGTTAAGAAGCTTGGGTTGGAAATGGCTACTGAACAAAGTGAACTTGATCTGTCATATGGGATGCGGTACCAAAATATCAAAATTCCTGAGGCATATGAACGCCTTATCTTGGATACGTAAGTGTCACCCTTTTCATCATTCTAACATATCATTCATTACAAAGAAATTCTCTCATCCTGAAATCGTGGATAACTCTGTATATATCATGTCTTGTGCTGATAACATTGCAAAGCTTCTTCTATGCAAAATTTTGCTTTTCTTTACTGCACCTGCACTGATCCATATCCATGTTTCTACAGAATAAGAGGAGACCAGCAGCACTTCGTCCGCAGAGATGAGCTAAAGGTCTGTGCCACCCTGCATATTTGTGCCCTCTTGTTGGATCCTTCATCAGCAATAACTCTTTTTGTTTCTGTTTTGCTAACACCAGGATCCTTTATCTGCAAGAACTCTTTCATTTCTGTTCTGCTCCATCCTCTAACGCTGCACCTTTCACTTTTTCAGGCTGCTTGGCAGATTTTCACTCCTTTGCTGCACGACATTGACGACGGCAAGCTGAAGGCCCTTCGATATGAACCTGGCAGCCGAGGCCCCAAGGAAGCCGACGAACTGAGCGCGAGAGTTGGATATGTGCAGACCCACGGTTACGTATGGGTACCACCGACCCTTGCATAGAAGAGAATGGCCGGTTCCATGGCCTTATAGGAATTGTGTGTATCTACTATCTAGGATGAGTGCCCTACAATAAAGCTGCGCATATATATTGCCCATTTTCGCTATATCGCACGGCGTTGTAATAATGTTCTGCTGAATATCCCATCTACGATATGAAATAAAAATGCATGTTCCATTCAGTGTGCAATGACCAGCGATGAAATGCTGTTTGATCCTGCAATAGCAATACCGAGGAGTTACAAAGGAAAAAAAAAAACATGTTCTGGCAGACTTTAAGCAGATACTCTACTATCTCTGCTCTAAATTGATTAAACTTTAGCTTTGTTCTAATCACTTTTTTTTTCAAATTTTTATCAGGTTTTTAGAATGATACATTAACATCTGCTAGGTTCAAATAAAATATACAGATTTTAACAAAACTAGTTTGATATTGTAGTTGTTGATATATTTTTTCTAGGTTTAAAAAAAGTTCGATAACAAATTATCGGCAGTGCTAGCATCCGGACGTCTGGTCCAGACGCCTACGCTTGCACTATGTTTCGCGCGCCTCACGCGGGCAAGTGCCGTCTTGAACGTCACCAGCATCGAGAAGAGGAGGGAGGCAGTGTAACAGAACCGACCAAATTATAAGAGCACAAGTACAAAAACAAGCGCCGAAACGCTCAAATTTTCGAACTTGAGCCCATATAATCCCGGTAGTCAATCGAAACCACGAAGAATTTCAAACCAACTCGTTTACAACAAAGATTGCACCATTCAACATAACACATCACACGTTACGTTTCATAAGTAGTTCGGAAAGCCACTTACAACACACGGAGTCGCAAAATTATTACAAACCGAGTTCATAAAGTAGCGGAAGCATAACACACGCACACTGTTCAAATACTACTGCCAGTCTTACAGATCACCATCCCACAAAAGCATTAAGGAAAGTAACTAAAAGACGATCACGCCCGAGTGATCTAGTCCTCGTCACCCACGGGGTGGAGGCAGGTCTTGCAGAAGCCCTGATAAAGCATGTCATCTGCAACAGGAGGGAATAAACCCTGAGTACGGGAATATACTCAGCTAGACTTACTCGTCGAAACGAAAAATAAGAGACACCAAGGATCATGCAAGGCTTTCATAAGTGGAGCTGGCTGACATCACCTTTGCGGAAAAGCATAAGTAATTTAAACTCTTTTAACCTATACTAGCAGTTATTTTAGCATTAACCTATCATCTATCTTAGCACCTGTACTAAACATTCACTTGATTATAATCAAACAATAATATTATTATATTCATAGCAGGTATAAATTTGTGGCAACATTATATCATTCACTTAACCATCTGTTCAATTTAATGAGATCTACGTTGTCGTTGCTCAAGTCAAGTGCTCACTAACCGGGAGCGACGACGATTCGAATCGAATTCCTATTCAGCTAGAGGGGTATTTCTAACACTCACCGAGTCACGCCTGGCGAGGGCTGCTCAGATCACCTTTGGTACAGTTCAGGAGCCGCGGGTCCGACTGATGCCGCATCCCCAAGGGCGACACTCTGCCAGGTGCTAGGGACTCTAACCCCCCTTGGTCTCACGCCAATGTCTCCAAGCACAACCTTACTCTTCTCTAAGATGCGACCTACCAATCAATTTCCGGCCTAAACTGTATTACTCGGATTCGCGGTCGGAACGACTTATCCGGCCAACTAAGTGTTAGACTGCGTTCAACATGACTCAAGGACGTACAATGAATCGGTCCTTAAACGACTCAGACGGGCATAGCTTCACACCCAAGACGTGAAGTGTCTTGCGGCTGCACTATCGAACTCCCGCCCGGTCTTAAATTTCATTTTTAAGGCATGGTTTCATCCACGATAGCCAACATAGCCACTCGTGACCCATTCCTACATCTCGCGGATGACAGGAAATCACCCGACTTCTACCGGACTAAGCAGGGCTAAGCATTGACACGTGGCTAAACTTAATTTAGGATTTAAGTACGATAACTGGACAAGGACAGGTATAATGCAACAAATATTTTCACACAACTCTTACAACTTAATGCAGTAAGGAAGTAAAAGTACTCAATATTGATATATAAAACAAATGGGTCAGCATGCACCGGGGCTTGCCTTGCAGAAATGAGGACGGGCGATGATCCGGACACTCCGGTAACTCGTCAATGACGGTTCCTTCGTTGACTGGCTCTTCGGGTTCTCCCGGCTGCTCCTGAACCTCCTCCGGAATCGCTCCCTCGAACTTGAGGAGTGTCACTCCTTCCGGTACACCTATCGCATGAATACACAATAAATCTCATGAATGCATAAGAAGAAATGCAGCATGCTCGGAATGGAATGCACTTCAGCAATTCTAGTGCTCTATTCAAATCACTTCAATAATACGTGCAAATCTCTTCTTCGGTAGAGAAGTACTTACCTAGTCTACACAACCTAATGTATAATTGTTCCTCCTCAGTTAAGACCCTAACACCTAACAACCACAAGAACAATATTACTTAGGTTACCACCAATTAAATCACAAATTATCGCAACAACACATTCTGGACAGCAGCTACGTCTTTCCATCACAACTGTAGATTCCCAAATCATAAAGGCATGATACAAGACAATCTGTAAAGCTTATAACATGCTCCACAAATCACTTTCAGACCTCAACACTTAATTCCAAAGTTTACCTGATCGAAATTCTAAAGTTCTAGAAATCTGCCCTCTCCAAACAGAGAGCAGCCATTTTTGGACAGCCACTTTAAACAGCTATAACTCCTAGACTACTAGGCCAAATGCCATCAAATTTTGTCACAAGCTAGTTTATTAAGTTTCCTACCACTTTGGTATTCATAAGTTTCTCAGCAAACACTTTTATCAAGGATCAAATCCAAAAATGCTACCAACTGTCCAGAGAACCTAGAATTATGAAAATTAAATATTTATTCATGTGTCAAACTTCTTCTATGACCTAAACCAATGATACTACTAGTTCACACATGTCATGAAAACACCAGAAAGTAAGGTGTGCCAACCCAAAATATTTATTTTAACCACTTTCTTAATTTACTTAATTAATTAAGTGAGAAATTAAACTTATATGTAAGCTGCTTAGAAAATTTTACAAAACTTACAGGAGGCTCTTTGCCCTACAAGGAGGCTACTGTAAAAATTTGAACTAAAGTTATTCATAGACGCTCCCTACACAAAATTCACAAGCCAAAAAGGCTGATTTTTGCATAAATAGAAAACCCTATTGCAAAGTGTCAAACAATAGATTTCATATTTTTTCTAGTATCATTCTAACCTAAGAACAACACTCACAAAATTTTACCTTTTCTGGACCTATAGAAAAATTATGAAAATTCCCACAAGATCCATCCATACAAATAAGAGAACATATAACTCCTACATACAGTGTCCAAAATGTATGAAAATTTAACTACAAGCTATTCATGATATGAACAGTCCACCATAAAATTTTCATGCCATTTGGAGTTACACAGAAAAAAAAAATATAATTACCCCTATTTCCCACATGAATAAAAGAGATAATTAGTAACCATATTTTGCATAACAAAACATGGCACATATTATATTTTTAATAAAAACTAGACACTATCAGGAACTCAACAAAATTAGAACCACAACATTTGGATCTACCAATCAAGAGATATATATTTTTGAATCTATACACAAATATGTGAAAAAGAATAAAAGAAACAAAATTTGAAAACTCTAAATGGATTACTGGGCCGGCCCGGGAATTTGCTGCGGCCCAGAGACGCGCGCGCGCTCCCGCGACAGCGCGGCCCAAATTCGAGCGGCGCGCCCCAAAAACTTTGACGCACGCACGCACGCACTAGGTCATCTTAGAGATACAAAATCACGAGTGATATTCTGGAATTGTAAGGCTGTCTCCCACAGAAGACCCAAACAGAGGACCCGTTTTGTATACCAGCCGAGCCGAAACCCAAATAAGCGTCGTCGAGAGAGACAACGCAAATCTCTGGTGCCCGTAGTGGTGGGCCCGCGGCAGGGCACGGCTGGCTCGGTGAGGCGAGCCCGCGGCGGGGAGCCGCCGGCGCTTCTAGGCGGGTCCACGGCGGTGCACGCCCGACGGGGTGAGGTGGGAAGCGGGGCAAGGCGGGTCCGCGGCGGGCGCGGCCAGCGCGTCTAGGCAGGACCGCGGCAGGGCGCCGTCGGCGCCGCCAGGCGGGATTGTGGCGGGAAGCCGCCGACGCGGCGAGGAGCAGCGGGCGGTGCTGGCTGGGCGGCGTTCTGCGTTGGACCTTTACGTAGGCTGTTGGAGAAGACAAGTTTTGGGTAAGTGATCCTTTTACTGTACGTGATCCAAATCATGAAATGGGTCTCTAGTTTAGGTACGCGCCGTTGGAGATAGTCTAAGGCCGGGCCAAGAAAAACAAAAGTTTGCTGCCTCAGCTGCACCGCGTGCTGAGGTGAGGTAGTTATCCGTTTAAATTTGTCCTGTCACGTGCATGCAAACAGTAGCGTCAACGTCTAAACCACGACCGCCCATCCGCTCGATTACGATACTTCGGAAATCAGATTAAGTAAAGTTTACAAACAACTCCTAAACGTAATGCATCAAATTAAGTAAAGTTAATAATAAATTATTTGTAAACCGAGAGAGAAATGCTCCGGGGCTTGCCTCTCTCAAAAGAGCTCGGACGGTGGTCGGGGCACTCTGGGAGATCTTCATCGACCTCCTCTTCGGCTTCGGTCACCTCCTGCTGCTGCACCTCGAGCTGCTCCTCTGGCTCCTCGGGTATGACGACTGGGTTCTCGGTTTGTGATCCTGTATGATGCAATGCGCGTAAGTGATTATGCAACGTGCATCGAAGGAGATGAATGCAATGGATATGTTGAAATGCAAGGTAGTCAACATCATTCAAGAAACTATATACTACAAGCACATGTCATCTACTGCATTCTCTTCTACTACTAATATGCTAAGTTAACCTATCTTATGAAATGCTTCTAAGATACACCAAAGCTTTATTAATTTCTTAATCATACTTAAAGCAACACTTGCTTAAACCCTAAATAATAATAGGTTTGAATAGCAACATATATTTTTTATGCTCCTAAAAATCTGAGAAAATTACAGTAGCATAATACTACCCTAAACCGACTACCATAAAAATTTCATGGCATTTGGATAAGTAAACTATCCTATATAAAAATGACAAGCTTTAGCATAAAAATGAGCATGAAATTACTTTGTACTATGAAAAGTGTCAAACAGCAGAATTAATATTTTTCCTAGGTTCTTCATAGCATACTATGACTGTACAAAAATTATCACATGCATATTTTATACAAAGTTTGCTCTCTAGCAAAAATAACAAAAATCAGCCATTAAAGGTACTTTAACTACTCCTCCAAAGTTTTCCACAGCACATGCATGAAACATATTTTTTCTAGGAAGTACATGACACAAGAAGATTAACAAACTTAGAAATCATATTTTTCTGAAGCCTATAGATTTTTCTACACATTTTTCAGTTTATCAGCAATATACATGATTAAATAAAATCCTATAGAAAAGTATTTCAAATTTGACATGCAATATTTTTATATCATAGATCTGGTTCCAATGAATCCATAGAAATTTATTTCACAATTTTTTGGAGCACATTTAATCACCCAAACAATTACTAAAGCATTTTTATTTCCAATTAATAAAAGAAAAGAAAACTGGAATCCTCCTTTTGAAAACGGGCCGACACAGTACGGGGCAAACGGCCCGGCCTGCTCAGCCCAGGGGCACGCGCGCGCGGGAGAAAGAAAACGGGCCGCATCCCGTTGGATCAGGCCGGCCCAGCCACTCGCTTCAACCACGGGCAAGCGGGGACAGCGCGCGTGGCCGAGCCGGTGCTCGCCACCGCGGCGGTGCGGTGGCCGCCGACGGCCAACTGCCGCTCCAGTGCTCGAACGAGTGAGGCAAGGGGCGCAAAACGGCCGCGGGAAAACGGTGAACTCGTGAGCGGGGTTGAGAAATCAAGGGGGTGGGTGAAGGTGCCGGTAACCGGAGCGCGAGCGCGGCGGCTCCGTCACGGTGGCGCGGTGAGGAAGTCAAATTGATGCCCTACCGAAGTGAGCAAGAGGACAATGAGGCTCGTTCGAAGGAGGCAAGGGGATGGCGAAGCTCGGTGCAAGACGAATTCGGTGGCGGTGGATGGTCGACGTCGGAACGGGGGAGCGGAGGTGGAGCTCGCGGCGGTGAGCCGCTCGCCCGCTCGGTTCTTGGAGAGGGGGAGCGGATGGCGAGCGAGAGTGGGAGTGAGGGGGCGAGGAGGGTTCGGGCAGGCGGACTTGAGCGCGCTCGAGCTGGCAGGAGGGCAGAGCGGAGGCGACGCGCGGCGGTCGGCGACGGCGCATGGCCGACACGCGGCAAACACGTTCTGTCGCGGCGGCCAGCGAGGCGCGGGGCGAGCGGGAGGAGGAGGCGGCCGAGCGGACGCGGGCCGGGCCGCCTGCATTGCGTGGCGCGCGCACGGGGGGGTGGCGCGGGCCGTTTCGGCCAACGGGCCGAAAGGGTGGCGGCGGCCTGTTAGCGCTGAAATTATTTTTCCTTTTTATTTTTCCAGAGAAAATTCAAATAAAATTCTATTTGCAGTTTTCAAATTCAAATTTGGGCAAGCAAACGACCTTTTCTGAAAATGGCCCAAAAATGAAAGTTGTTTAAAATTTGATTTCCTACAACTTTTATTGAGGGGCCAATCTCAAAACTCTTATAGATTTTGATTTTTAGAATAAAAACTAATTTAGGGAGGATTTTTGAATATTTTCAAATAACATTTTTAAAACAAATCTTTGACCAAACTTTGATTGATTTAGTGGCTCCAAAAATTTTCCTTATATTTCTAAGTGATATGAAATTTATAGTTGTACAAATTTGATGAATGTCATTAGCATATTATCACAACATGTTATGCAATACTAGTTTCCACACTTTTATTTTACTAAAGGTACACCCTAAGCACATATGATTATGAATGCCATGACATGTTATGCTCATGATTTGCAATGCAAATGCTTGCGTAACACCGGAGTGTTACAGCCCTCCCCCTTATAAAAATCTCGTCCCGAGATTTGGGTTACGAACCATTTATTATAAAAATCTTCGTATGCTTTTTGTAGGTATTCACCTGTTTTCCAAGATGCATCCCCTTTATCATGATGACTCCATTGTATCTTATACATTTTCACCCCACTATTTCGAGTAGCCCTTTCTTTGGAATCCAAAACTCGAACTGGCTGCTCACGATACACCAGATCTGACTTAAGTTTTATGCCTCGAGGTTCAATTATTTCCTCTGGAACGCGCAAACATTTCTTGAGACGTGATACGTGAAAAACTGGGAATATAGCACCTATTGATTCTGGTAATTCCAATTTGTAAGCCACTGGACCCTTCCTTTCTAAGATTTTGTAGGGTCCTACAAATCTGGCGGCAAGTTTTCTGGGTATTCCAAACCGCTTCTTCTTCATTGGCGTGACTTTTAGATAAACATAGTCACCAACTTCAAATACAAGTGGTCTCCTTCTCTTATCCGCATAACTTTTCTGACGTGACTGAGCTGCTCTCATATTTTGCTGAATGATATGAATTTTTTTTCGGCTTCTTCCACGAAGTCAATACCATAATATCTTCTTTCCCCTGGCTCAATCCAGTTTAAAGGTGTTCTACACTTTCGGCCATACAGAGCCTCAAAAGGTGCCATCTTGATACTTTCTTGATAACTATTATTATACGTGAATTCTGCTAAAGGTAACCACGACTCCCATGAACCTCTGGAAGACAACACACAAGCTCTTAACATATCTTCTAGAACAGCATTAACTCTTTCAGTCTGACCATCTGTTTGAGGATGATAGGCAGTGCTACGAATCAGACTAGTTCCCAAACCTTTGTGCAAATGCTCCTAAAAGTGAGCAGTGAACTCTGACCCTCTGTCAGACGCTATAGTCTTTGGTATGCCATGCAATCTCACAATCTCCGCAATATACTTCTCGGCATATTGAGGTGGTCTATAATCTGTCTTGACAGGCAAAAAGTGGGCTGTCTTGGTAAGACGATCCACGATTACCCAAATCGAATCATTGCCTTTCTGAGTAGTGGGCAAACCTGTGATAAAATCCATACTTATATCATCTCACTTCCAACTAGGTACTGCCAAAGGTTGTAACAACCCGGCAGGTTTCATATGAATAGCTTTCACTCTACAGCATGTGTCACATCTGGCTACATAAGCTGCAATTTCCTTTTTCATCTTTGTCCACCAATAGCGAGGTCTTAGTTCTTGATACATTTTACTACTGCCAGGATGAATGGACAACTTAGAGAGATGAGCTTCATCCATAATTTTATTCTTAAGCTCTCTATCCTTTGGAACAACAAGACGGTTGTCGAACCACAACACGTCCTGCTCGTCCACTCTGAAGTGTTTTGAGGGTTCTTCTTTAATTTTCTTTTTGATGTGGAATATCCCTTTGTCTGCTTTCTGACCTTCTATTATCTTACTCTCCAAGGTGCAACTGATCTGAATACTATGCAACACGGCAGGGTGCATTAGATTAAAACCATCTTCGAGTAAGGGTTGCATATTTAGACAATGTGACTTTCTACTCAAAGCATCAGCTACCACATTGGCTTTCCCAGGGTGATACTGTACATTCAAGTTGTAATCTTTAATTAGTTCTAACCATCTTCGTTGTCTCATGTTCAATTCTGGTTGGGTAAAAATATACTTGAGACTCTTATGATCGGTGAAAATATTGCACACATTACCAAGTAAATAGTGTCTTCAAATCTTTAAGGCATGCACTACGGCGGCAAGCTCAAGATCATGTGTCGGATAATTGATTTCATGTTTTCTCAACTGACGGGAGGCATAAGCAATGACTCTTCCTTCTTGCATCAGAACACAGCCTAATCCTATTTTTGATGCGTCACAGAACACATCAAAAGGTTTCTCGATGTCTGGCTGTGCAAGAACTGGAGCAGTGGTCAATATTTTCCGCAAGGTGTGGAAAGCTGTCTCACACTCCTCTGTCCACACAAACTTGTGATCTTTCTGTAACAGACTTGTCATCGGCTTGGTAATCTTCGAGAAGTCTGGGATAAAGCGGCGATAGTAACCAGCTAACCCTAGAAAACTCCTGACTTCTGACACTGTGGTTGGAATTTTTCAATCCATAACCTCTTGCACTTTGCTCGGATCTACCGAAACTCCATTCTCAGATAGAATATGACCAAGGAAAGGAACTTTTTTCAACCAAAATTCACATTTGCTGAACTTAGCATACAACTTATGATCTCTCAGTCTGGTCAAGACAATTCTCAGATGCTCTTCATGATCTTTCTCATTCTCAGAGTATACTAGAATGTCATCAATGAAGACAACTACAAACTTGTCCAACTCTATCATGAAAACCGTATTCATCAGATACATAAAATATGCAGGAGCATTTGTTAAGCCAAAAGACATAACAAGATACTCGTACAACCCGTATCTGGTAGAAAAGGCGGTTTTCGGGACATCTTGTGGCCTGATCTTTATCTGATGATACCCTGATCTTAGGTCTATCTTGAAGAACACTCTAGCTTTAGCCAACTGATCAAACAAAACGTCGATATGAGGCAAAGGATATTTATTCTTGATAGTTACAGCATTAAGAGGTCGATAATCCACACACATTCTCAGAGTACCCTCTTTCTTTTTCTTCACGAACAAGGCAGGACATCCCCATTCAGACTTACTCGGTCGGATAAACCCCTTCTTTAACAGTTCTTCCAGTTGCTTCTTCAGCTCAGCTAACTCATCCGGAGGCATCCGATAGGGCCTCCTCGAAATAGGAGCTGTCCCGGGGATCAACTCGATTCCAAACTCAACATCTCTATCTGGAGGAAGGCCAGGTAACTCGTCTGGAAACACATCCGGGAACTCACACACTACCGGGATCTGGTGGATAGGGACAACTTCTATGGCACAGGTCACACTCACAAGGTCTGATCTTCTAGGCAATGGTACCAGGAAAGTACCCTCTGCCTCGGGATCCTTAAGGGTAAGCAACCGACTGCTTGTATCTATGACTGCCCCCCAGTTCTTCATCCAGTTCATTCCTATTATTACATCCAAAACTAGCCCAGGCATAACTACCAGGTTCACTCGAAACTTCCGACTACCTAACTCAAGGGTTGCCCCTCTAACCATCTTATTGGTTAACACATCAGCCCCTGCTGAACTTATGCGATAACCATAACTCAATTGTATGCATAGTTGTTCATGCTTCCGTACAAATGCTTGACTCATAAAAGAATGCGAGGATCCAGAATCAAATAGAACAACTGCAGGGTGATGGTTAACAAGAAACTTACTGGCAGTTACAGGCTCTCCCTCAGGAATCTCATCAACGATGGTATGGTGTACACGGGCAGTGTAAGTCTGTTGCTTCTTTTTAAGCGGATAAGGGCAGAACTTTGAAAAGTGGCCTGGCTGACCACAATTGTAGCAGGGCCCATTCACTGTACCAGCAGATCCTATAGCTCCCTTGGAGTTGCTCTGTTCTGTAGCTGCGGTGATCTTTGCTGGCGGCACGGCCATCTTGTACGGCTTCTGTGGTCCCTTGTAATTCTGGGTTTTATGTTGTGGCGGCCTAAACCTTGCACTAGGTGCGGACGGACGATAAGAAAGACGATT
This sequence comes from Saccharum hybrid cultivar R570, assembly GCA_038087645.1. Lineage (NCBI taxonomy): Eukaryota > Viridiplantae > Streptophyta > Magnoliopsida > Poales > Poaceae > Saccharum > Saccharum hybrid cultivar. The sequence continues at coordinate 5,064,839 of JAQSUU010000510.1, forward strand.
TGCAGTGACAACTCTGGACTGGGATGGTCCTGACTCAAACACCCTCTTGCGATTCTTGGATGCAGTGTAGGCGTTATTGTTCTTTTCTTGTTTCAAACAATCACTGACAAAGTCATTGAACCTGACGCGGGTATTGGTACCCACATGCTTCATCATCTTCGGACTTAACCCTCTCTTGAAACTAGCAATTCTCTTTGCATCTGTGTCGACCATGTCTCGAGCATAGCGGCATAAGTTGTTAAAGGCATGCAGATACTGGGTCACAGTCTTGGTACCCTGATTTAAGGCCAAGAACTCTTCGAGCTTTATCTCAACCAACCCTGGGGGAATATAAACTCCTCTAAAGGCTTCAGTGAATTCTCTCCAAGTAATCTGGGCATTAAGAGGAAAGGTGGTGCGGTGATGCTTCCACCACATCCCTGCTGGTCCCTGTAGCTGATGTGCAGCATATTCTGTTTTCAGAACTTCTGTCAGCCTCAACACACGGAACTTATCTTCCATAGTGTTGATCCATTCTTCAGCGTCGAGTGGCTCTGCTGCTTCCTTAAAAATAGGTGGCCTAGTATCCATGAAATCCTTGAAATTGCTGTACTGGTTCACCCCATGGCCACCACCTTGATTATTTCCTCTCTGAACATTTTTAGCGATGGTACGCAGAAAATCTTCCATATTCCTCTGTGGCTGCTCGGCGTTGCGCTGGCTCCCAAGGAACTGTGCGAAGAATACCTTTGCAGTGAGCGGTGGAGGAGGGGGCAATTGTGGCTCTGGCTGTGGCTCCTGGTGGTTGACGTTGTTTGCACCACCCCCACCAGGCCCTGCACCGTTGTCACCAGTTTCAGCGGCCTCATATGTGGCACGGCGAGTGTTTGCCATCTGCATATTTCAGCAACAAGTAATAATTGAGCGAAGTGGTAGTAATTGTATTCGAATGAACAATCATGCCATACTGAATTTATTGGAGAGAACAAGTCATGCAATAAAACAGAGGCAAAATAATCGCATTCTAATTAAAACAACATCACTAATCAAATTACTTCGAATGCAACATCGTGTTCCATACAACCACGTTGCCAGCATACATACACTGGACTTTTATACGTTTGAACATCGCATACACAACCAAGATCCAAAAGATCGCCAGTCTCAAGATCGAACAGGATACAACACGATACATAGAAACCAAAAGAAGGCCATCGCGACAGAACCTAGCTACTAACGCAAGGCAACTAGCCTACTCCTCGGGGCCGTCGTCGAGGTCGGAGGCATCACCATCGCTACCATCAGTAGCGGCGTCGTCGTCGACGGCCATCTGGGTGGCGTCCGGAGGAGCATACGGGCCCATCCCGTTGTAGAGGGCATGAAACTCTTCATGCAAGTTGGCATTATACCCTTCTAGCTCCTCAACCCTCTGCCTCAGAAGGTCCCTCTCGTTCCAGGCTTCATTCCTTTCCTGCACTAGCTGTCCCATCATGCGGTCTGCATTTCTGTTGGCCTAAGTCAACGTCTGCACCCGCTGCATAGCACTCTCACCTCTCTCGAGAGCCAGGTCTCGCTGCAAGCTCATGTCGGCCAACTGCTCTTGCAAGCTAGCTATAGCACGTGCTTGCTTCTTCTTCTGCTTCCTTGCTTCAAGCCGGTCATCATCACGCAGACCAGTCAAGGTCCAATAGGTACTCTCAAGACCCTGGTATGCTCTGATGGCTGCATACATGACACTCATTGTGTGGTTGTCGCTAGCCCGTCCTTCACTTGGGCCTCTAACCAGGGCACTTCCTTGCGGTTGCACCCAAATGGCATCACAAGGATCATCTCTCGGGAAAGTACCGGCCAAAGCTGCTGCCAACTCATTAGGAAACCTGCTCATTATGTCTTGAATGACACGAAAGGATGCGCCCTCTGCACCTTCAACTGGAGTGCGTCCTTCAAACTCCAAATACCAACCATCCCATTCTGGCGCATCACCAAGAGCAGGGACGGTGATTTCCACTACCGCAAGTCTATCCTCAGCTAACTGGCTCTCACTCCAGGAGTACACCGGCTCTTGACCCTCTGGGTACCCCACATCATTGAGCACTCTCTAAAGCAAGGTGGACATGTCAAACTCACTTAGAAAAGTGTCCGTGCTGCGGCGCTCCCGCGGGGCCATCTGGCGACGGGGTGCTCTTCCGCCAGTGGACTTACGGGCAGTCTGCTTCATACGGGCCATCTGTAGCACAAGTTTTAAATTACCCGGTGAGAACATATTTTAAGTTGATGTCACTTTTATCAAACTGGGATAATCCTTTTATAAGAGGAGGGATGCATGTTATGAATGAAATGCACAGGCAATATGATGCATGCGTGAGTCTTACATTCTCACAAACTTAGAAGATAAAGACATCTAACGATGAATTCGATGGCATACAAACGATCTCTCATATACATAGCTAATTCGATCTACACGATAAACGCTGTTATGTACCTGCAGAAAAATCATTTCAGCCCATTCCCCATGAATACATGAAAGCAGTAAATCTACCTACACGCTCTACACGAATCCCCAGATGCGTGTATAACGGTAGTATCTACCCAAACACATCGTCCTATTGACGGCATCGCCTCAACGGACGGAACACCCACACATGCGATACTTTCATAAAAACATGTGTAAAACATGTAATTATTCTAGTATCATATAAGCACTCTCCCTAGATCGGCGGTGTATCCGATCATGCTCTCACAGCTCACACTTACCAAAGCGTAGAGGTGACTGATCCATATATTACCACTCAATTAAGTGGCACTCATACAATAGCACGCCGTATGAGCAACGAAAGAGAAATATGGTGCAAGAACCCCAAGTTAGTACTTAAATAGCCACCTAGAGTCCTTAACTGGGCATACAGGATATGACCACTGGCACACCTTTAGTTTTAAAATCATACTTTTTAAACAGAATTTTGTTTTAAATACATTTATGAACAGTAATCACGCTAAACCATGCTCCGATACTAGCTGTAACAGAACCGCCCAATTATACGAGATTAAGTAGAAAAATCATCCAACGGGAGGATAATTTAACAAACTTAAGCCCGTATAACCCGGTAGTCCATGAAATCTCGAAGGATTTCAAACCATTTCACATAACAGCCAAGATCGTACTAAGTTTAGCGGTCACCATCATAAGTTACATAAATGTTCGCGACATAAAATACATCGGAGTTTAAACATAGTTATTACAAACCAGGTTCGAATAAAAGTAGCGGAAGCAGTAGTTCAAATTACGCACACACACAACATTTTAAAATAAAGTGCCAGCTTGCGATCATCTCCAGCAAAAGCATCAGACGAGAAGTAGCGAATGACCATTGCCCATGGTCCTAAGCTTCGCCTATCGTAGGATAGAGGCAGTTGATACAGTAGCCGTAATACATCTGCCCATCTGCAATAATTGGGAATAAAGCCCTGAGTACGAGAAGGTACTCAGCTAGACTTACCCGACATAAACCAGAAATAAAAGACACCAAGAAATCATGATAGGCTTTCTGGTGGGATAGCTGACTCATTTGCAAGAAAAGCATTTTTAACTTAACAATTCCTTTCCAAAAGCATGCAGTAATTAACTCTTTATTACCCTGTCAACTATGTTTGCACTGGTGCTAGAGTAACATGTAATTAAGCAAGTAAGGATTACCATTGATCATTAACAATAGTTATCATGTCATCTTCCACATAACTATCCAAGTGATTCATCAAGATTACTACGATGAAGTAGCTCAAGTCAAGTGTTGACTATCCAGTGAACGATGGCGATTCGAATCGATTATTAACCAGCTGGTAATTTATTCCTCACGTAAACCTCACTCACCCGCTAAAGTGAGGTATTGGTCACCGAGTCAACCATTCAGGTAAAGTCGCGAGCTTGCCAGGAACCACATGTACCCGGGGGCCGCCCGACTGCTCTTTGGCCTTATCATCGCGCCCCCGTATCCTGCCACTACTGCTCCGGTACAGTGCGTTGCGGGCAATCCACTCGGCCTGAATAATCTCCCAGCTTCGCGGTTGAAAGGTGCATTATTCGGCCAGCTAAATGCGAGACATGCGTTCAACATGACTCGAGGCCCAACAACGGTCGGTCCTTAATCGACACAGACGAAAACACTACAGTCGAAACCCTGCAAGTTTCCGCCCGGTCTCAAATTCATTTCGTCACTTAGTTATTTTCGTATGACATACTTCACATAGATCCAAGTAATCTCCTAGAGCTCACGGATGACAGGCAATCACCCGACTTCTACGGTCTAAGCACACTAAGCAATTACTGACCGCGGACACCAAGGTAACAAGGATCGGGTAAAGCAAGGTGAAACAGGTGTAATGCAGCAACGTTTGCCAAACAACTCCTAAACGTACTGCATTAAATTAAGTAAAGTTAATAATAAATATTTGCAAACCGGGAGAGAAATGCTCCGGGGCTTGCCTCTCTCAAAAGAGCTTGGACGGTGGTCGGAGCACTCTGGGAGATCTTCACCGACCTTCTCTTCGGCTTCGGTCACCTCCTGCTGCTGCACCTCGAGCTACTCCTCTGGCTCCTCGGGTATGACGACTGGGTTCTCGGTTTGCGATCCTGTATGATGCAATGCGCGTAAGTGATTATACAACGTGCATCGAAGGAGATGAATGCAATGGATATGTTGAAATGCAAGGTAGTCAACATCATCCAAGAAACTATATACTACAAGCACATGTCATCTACTGCATTCTCTTCTACTACTAATATGCTAAGTTAACCTATCTTATGAAATGCTTCAAAGATACACCAAAGCTTTATTAATTTCTTAATCATACTTAAAGCAACACTTGCTTAAACCCTAAACAATAATAGGTTTGAATAGTAACATATATTTCTGATGCTCCTCAAAATCTGAGAAAATTACAGTAGTATAATACTACCCTAAACCGACTACCATAAAAATTTCATGGCATTTGGATAAGTAAACTATCCTATACAAAAATGACAAGCTATAGCATAAAAATGAGCATGAAATTACTTTGTACTATGAAAAGTGTCAAACAGCTGAATTAATATTTTTCCTAGGTTCTTCATAGCATACTATGACTGTACAAAAATTATCACATGCATGTTTTATACAAAGTTTGCTCTCTAGCAAAAATAACAAAAATCAGCCATTAAAGGTACTTGAACTACTCCTCCAAAGTTTTCCACAGCACATGCATGAAACATATTTTTCCTAGAAAGTACATGACACAAGAAGATTAACAAACTTGGGAATCATATTTTTCTAAAGCCTATAGATTTTTCTACACATTTTTCAGTTTATCAGCAATATACATGATTAAATAAAATCCTATAGAAAAGTATTTCAAATTTGACATGCAATATTTTTATATCATAGATCTGGTTCCAATGAATCCATAGAAATTTATTTCATAATTCTTTGGAGCATATTTAATCACCTAAACAATTACTAAAGCATTTTTATTTCCAATTAATAAAAGAAAAGAAAACTGGAATCCTCTTTTTGAAAACGGGCCGACACAGTACGGTGCAAACGGCCCGGCCTGCTCGGCCCAGGGGCACGCGCGCGCGGGAGAAAGAAAACGGGCCGCATCTCGTTGGATCAGGCCGGCCCAGCCACTCGCTTCAACCGCGGGCGAGCGGGGGACAGCGCGCGCGGCCGAGCCGGTGCTCGCCACCGCGGCGGTGCGGTGGCCGCCGACGGCCAACTGCCGCTCCAGTGCTCGAACGAGCGAGGCAAGGGGCGCAAAACGGCCGCGGGAAAACGGTGAACTCGTGAGCGGGGTTGAGAGACAAAGGGGGTGGATGAAGGTGCCGGTGACCGGAGCGCGAGCGCGGCGGCTCTGTCACGGTGGCGCGGCGAGGAAGTCAAATTGATGCCCTACCGGAGTGAGCAAGAGGACAACGAGGCTCGTTCGGAGGAGGCAAGGGGTGGCGAAGCTCGGTGCAAGACGAATTCGGTGGCGGTGGATGGTCGACGTCGGAACGGGGGAGTGGAGGTGGAGCTCGCGGTGGTGAGCCGCTCGCCCGCTCGGTTCTTGGAGAGGGGGAGCGGATGGCGAGCGAGAGTGGGAGTGAGGGGGCGAGGAGGGTTCGGGCAGGCGGACTTGAGCGCGCTCGAGCTGGCAGGAGGGCAGAGCGGAGGCGACGCGCGGCGGTCGGCGACGGCGCATGGCCGACACGCGGCAAACGCGTTCTGTCGCGGCGGCCAGCGAGGCGCGGGGCGAGCGGGAGGAGGAGGCGGCCGAGCGGACGCGGGCCGGGCCGCCTGCGTTGCGCGGGGCGCGCGCGCGGGGGTGGCGCGGGCCGTTTCGGCCAACGGGCCGAAAGGGTGGCGACGGCCTGTTAGCGCTGAAATTGTTTTTCCTTTTTATTTTTCCAGAGAAAATTCAAATAAAATTCTATTTGCAGTTTTCAAATTCAAATTTGGGCAAGCAAACGACCTTTTCTGAAAATGGCCCAAAAATAAAAGTTGTTTAGAATTTGATTTCCTACAACTTTTATTGAGGGGCCAATCTCAAAACTCTTATAGATTTTGATTTTTAGAATAAAAGCTAATTTAGGGAGGATTTTTGAATATTTTCAAATAACATTTTTAAAACAAATCTTTGACAAAACTTTGAGTGATTTAGTGGCTCCAAAAATTTTCCTTATATTTCTAAGTGATATGAAATTTATAGTTGCACAAATTTGATGAATGCCATTAGCACATTATCACAACATGTTATGCAATACTAGTTTCCACACTTTTATTTTACTAAAGGTACACCCTAAGCACATATGATTATGAATGTCATGACATGTTATGCTCATGATTTGCAATGCAAATGCTTGCGTAACACCGGAGTGTTACAGATGTTATGGATTATGGTGATTGATTATGATTGGTTAAAGTGTGAAATTCCTATTTTATCCTTTATAATTTGGCAAGTTGGATAATCAATGGGGGTAAGGTGGACTAGCACCCATAATCCTTTATAACTTGGTCTCTCCTAGATTATGGATTATAGTTATCAAGAATTTTGATTATTAATAATCTATCATATAATCAATCCTGTTTGGATCAAAAATTGATTATATAATCTGATTATTATATAATCAGAGGGGTATCAAAGAGGGCAGCTAGAAGTTATGGGATAGCCGGCGGCACTGCCCGTTTTATGTTCTACCTCTACTGCTATCATATCATAGAAATTAAAAAGAGCACCAATGTTGAGAAAAGAGACTAACCACGCTGTTACCATAAGAAATTTAACCCCCCCATTTCACCTTTCTCTACTGTTACCACTTGCCAGTTACCACACACTCTTTCATTCGTGTTTACATGCGGTGCCATTGCGACCGTGCGAGAGAGAGGGAGCTTTTGATTGCGGGAGGAGGATGGAACTGCGGTTGGTGGCACAGACACAGAGCACGCCGGCTGGCGGTCGCAAACTCGCAACGCAAGTATAGCTAAGCCAGGAAAGGTAGGTAGGTGGCGGGCTGGTAAAAGAGGAAAACGAACCCCAGCTTCGCGTCAGACGGGCAGCGCGGGGAGGCCGCCGCCGTCCGCGGTATAAAAACGGACGGCAGCCGAGGGGGACCAACCGAAGCAGCGACAGAGCTCCTCCCTCCCACCCGCTCGCCGCTCGGCGCTCGCTCCGCCAGAAATCTCGCCGCTGGTCAGTGCTCTGCTCTTCCTTTTCCTTTGCAGCGTAATCCCGCACCTCTTTTTTTTATTTCCCCCACGCCCAGCCGGGGGTGCCGCCTGCTTCGGCGAGTCCGAGGTTTCTCCGTCCGGTTCTGTCGTCGTCGCGCCTAGCTTTGCACCGGCTGAGTTTAACGGTCGTGCTTCTCCTCGGGACACTTGCTTCTTTATTAGGGGTGTTGGGTGTCGTGATCGCTTCGCGTTTTCACCAGCCGCTCTCTAGATTCTTTCCTCAATCGCTAACGGTTAGTTCCCCGGCGGCGGCGGCGGCTCTGCTTGCCGCGGATCTTGTGCTGCCAGAGTTGCAGATCTTTTTGTCCCCTATTCGGTGGAGTGAATTCTGGTTAGCCTTGAGCTGCTTTGTTTTCGGCTTGGGGTTTTAGCAATTTTCTCTACTCGTTGGAATCGCTTCCTCACCTCCGGCCGTTTTTCTTCTTCTTCTTCTTCTTTTGGTTGTTGCAGACTTGCAGGGACTGATTCATTTAATCATTTTGCATTTTTGCTGCTAGGAATTGGGAATTGGTGGAGGTTTTGGCATATTAACTTGAGGGTATTTTACTGAAATTAACCACGAGTGAGAACTTGTGCTACTCGGATGTTAAAATTAAATCGAATGGGTTTAAGCGGTTACTGCTCTGTGACCTTTAGATACTGGTGCTTGTGGTGTCTTCGGCAGGTAGAGAGATCCAAATTTCAAATTCTTTTTCTCTGAATACAATAAGCTCAGATACCTTTGGAAGAATACAATATTTGATATGCTCTTACCTATAAAGCATGAGACACATCGAGTCACTATAAGATGCAATTCACTACTTCACTTAAAGGGGGTCGAACAGGAGTGTGATCTTAGATCTGATCATGCCCAGTTTTTGTCTCAGGTTCTGAGGTTGCAGTAGATGTTGTGCTCTTTTTAGCATAAAAAATGGTGTTGCATGGAGCTAACTAACGTGTTGTGCTAGCTTATTTGCCTGTTCTTGGACATTTCATTAACAACAGAAACATGTTTATGATAAATTTGTGTCACTGCAAGTTCATTTGTGTCTTTCTCACTTGGATAGGTGTATTATTGTAGCAGGTAGAAGAGGCTCGTACTATTTGTCATGTCAGGGAGGATCGACACCATCATCAAGGCGAAACAGCTTTAATTCTTTGTCTAGAGACCTAGACCTTCCTTCAGAGCAAGGTTGTCTTTCCATTGTTGTACTTGGGGCTTCTGGTGACCTTGCTAAGAAGAAAACTTTCCCCAGCCCTCTACCACCTCTTTGATCAGGTATTAACTATTCCTTATACAATTTTACAACTTAGAGTATAACTTAAACTGTAATGCACATTCAATTGAGCATTCCAGAGCAAGTAATCTGGACTAATTTTCTTATTGTAACCAGATCACAAGTATAAGCACACATAAATGTACACTTCTCCTGTACATGATATGAAAGTGTAGAAGACAATTTGAAGGAATGATGGCAAACATCAGATCAAGCTTCTACACATAACTAGTTGTGTTTTAGTCCATACGTAAACATATAAATTTATTCTTTACAGACATGCAGAATCTGTGCAGTTCCATTTGTTAAAATCTGTGCGGTTCTGTGATATACACTCTAATTATCAAGCCAGTGGATGTATTAACTGAAGTTAATATTCATTGTTACAGGGATTTATACAATCTGGTGAAGTCCATATATTTGGTTATGCTAGATCAAATCTTTCTGATGATGGGTTAAGAGAACGCATTCGTGGGTAATGTTCCTGATGGATGGAGCTAGTTCTTAAGTTGCATAACACAGAAGTTCTGTTTACTGCACGAAGATTTCGTTTCTGTCCATACAGGACATGAAATTATATATTTTCATATTTCTACATTTGGAAACGTGTAGGCTCAGAATGAAAATTAACGCTGATCTGTAATGTGTTGTACATTCCTTACTCCTTTCAGTCATAGGTGTTCTTTTTATACAGGTATCTCAAAGGAGCCCCAGAAGATCTTTCAGAATTTTTGCAATTAGTAAGTTGTTAAAACTACAATAAATTTATTCTAGGGTACAAACATCATTATGGTAATTTTGTGTCTCAGATAAAATATGTCAGTGGTTCCTATGACACTGGAGAAGGATTTGAGAAACTGAACAAGGCAATATCAGAGTATGAGGCGTCAAACAAATCAGGAAGCTATCACAGGCTCTTTTATTTGGCATTGCCTCCATCTGTCTACCCTTCAGTGTGCAAAATGATCAGAACATATTGCATGAATCCATGTAAAAGTTTCTTTCCTATGCTGAGTTTTTTTGTTCTGATAAGCTAATGCAAATCCTTAGTATGAACAAACAAGTATGGTGGAGTTAGTGGAAGCTTAAGTTTTATTAAGGTTCTATTATCTTTGCTTTTCTTGAAGCGAAATAAACTTTTACATTGTTATTCAAAACTTCCATTTGTTCAGTAGTAACGAAAGAGCATGTTTATTTTTAAGCTTGTGTTCCTACCTTCTGACTACATTCAAAATATGAAACTGATTTGGAAAAGATTGGTACAAAGGACATTCATGCTGTTCATCAAATATTCTTTAATAGTTAGTTCTTCACAAAGGGAGAGGAAATAAACCAATACCAGTTCTCTTTTTAATATATATAGAATTATAGATTTAAAAATTCGAGCACCATTAGTACTGTCAAGTCTGGGCTTCACATTAGTGTTATGCTTATGCGTGCAGCTTCTCAACCTGGATGGACCAGAGTCATTGTTGAGAAGCCCCTTTGGAAAGGACTTGGATTCCGCTGAAGAATTAAGTGCCCAACTTGGGGGAGCTATTCGAAGAACACCAACTATTCAGAATAGACCATTACCTGGGAAAAGAGTTGGTCCAAAACTTGGTAATGATGTAACTTTTTTCTCAACTTGCTTTACATTTCACAAATACTTGTCTAACTATTTTTTAACCAATATCGCGTTACAGCTTGTCCTTCGTTTTGCCAACCGCTTGTTCTTGCCTCTTTGGAACCGCGACAATATTGATAATATACAGGTAAGATGTTTTTGTATTCGGTAGCTAGCAGTTGGCAACTTTATTTTGCTGGTATAAGCTCCATGCACATAAATTGCAGTCCCTTTATCATTCAAGGTACTCTGTAGTTCTGTTCATAAGTTATTTGACTTGATCCGTTTGTGATTATAGTAGGGAGCTGTTGTATTCTACTGTAACAATTTACTACAGTTTGAAATGAACCAAACTGAACCTAAGATAACTGAAAGCATTACAGTATCAATGACATGGCATGCTAATTACTCAAACACTGCAGATTGTATTCAGGGAGGACTTTGGAACTGAAGGGCGTGGAGGATATTTCGACCAATATGGGTATGTACAAGCATTTCTTTTCCTCGCAAAAGTAGAAGCACTAGTGTACCATATTTCAGTAACATTTTTATGAAATTTTTCTAGTCTAAAATGATACCCTTACAAGCTAAAGTATAAATCTTCTGCGTAATGTATATATAAACCATGGTATTGATGATAAATTTAGAAATACTTGAATTCCTGGTTGGTTCTTAACAATGAATAGATGTATTTTGCATTTTTTGATCTGAATTGCCAAAAAAAAAAGATCATATCACTCTCTCGTGCAATGGTTGAACAGATGAGTTGATGGTAATCAGCACCAAATGATTATGCCTATTTCTGTCACATTGATTAAACAATTTTGTGTTTCTTTTTATACCTTCTTTTTGTTTCTTTCCCTTTGCTCTATAAATATCTGACTCTGCTCCTGTTGTTGCAGAATCATTCGTGATATCATTCAGAATCATTTACTGCAGGTAAAATATAAATAAGATATATTTCCATATGCTATGATTCTGTGTTCTGCAATCATTTTCATAATCGAGTCCAGATTTTAGAGGTTTATTAGTATTTTAGTGACTATGGACAATAAAGGCATCTTTTTCCCTACCTTCTTCCCACTATTTATATTTATGGATACATGCTAAATCTTGTGGATTAACTAGCCATGACAGAATTTCATGAAGAGTAGTAGTGAGTGAATGCCTTGTGCATTAACAATCTTAGTCATAAATTCTTACAATCTGCAGGTTTTCTGTTTGGTTGCGATGGAAAAGCCTGTCTCCCTTAAGCCTGAGCACATCAGAGATGAGAAAGTCAAGGTCCAACTCTCTTTACTCTATTGATGTTACTACTATATATTGCAGCTTCGCCAATTTTCTTGCTGCGGTTTGATTTGCTCTCTGAAATGCGGCAGAGTGCACATCTTTTTTTTTTTGTTTCTTTAGTGCTCAGAGGAAGTTCCGTGTCTTAATCTCAGGTTCTGCAATCTGTGAACCCTATTAAGCCTGAAGAGGTAGTCCTCGGGCAATACGATGGCTACAAGGATGACCCTACAGTGCCAGATGACTCAAATACCCCAACTTTTGCATCTGTTGTTCTTCGGGTACACAATGAAAGATGGGAAGGTATATCTTTCCTCCACATGACAGTATCTGTACATATTACAGTTGAAATGGATATACTTGAAATACTTGCTCTCTGTGTTTTTTTTTTCATTCAGCGTGCCTTTTCTCAACCATAATATCTTTACTTTCTGTATCAACCCTCTATTCATGCCGTGCAGGTGTTCCTTTCATTCTTAAAGCTGGTAAAGCATTGAACTCAAGGAAAGCAGAAGTTCGCGTGCAATTCAAGGATGTTCCTGGTGACATTTTTAGAAGTATGTGCATAGAAGTTAATATTAATGGTGTAGTTTACTCTTAGCATAGATTTACCTGTGTAGGAGGGGAGTGCCTTTACATAACCAGACAGTACAAAAGCAAGATGTTCTTTCATAAGTTAGAGATCATGGGATCTGAAACTACCAAAGGATTGGCTAAACGTTCATTGACAATGCAGAATGGGGTAGGCCAGGTCCATGCATTGATACTGGAAAGCCATGACAGTGGTCCCTTTAGATTGAATGAAATGCAATCGTGCAGAGCACGTGCATTGCCGTTTAACTTCTCACTGAAGTTTGTCTACATTAGCTACCATATTGGTAAAATTAGTAAATTGTTAAATTAACTCAAGCTGGACTAGACTAAATGTGTTTCTCACTGAAGTTCAGCATGCAATTGTTAGCCGTAGGGTGGATGGATGAGACTCTTTGTTCATTGAAAACCAAAACAATACTAAGGATGACGATTTTCCTCACCTTATAGCTTCATGGAATGCCTCTCTTATTGATGACCTGTTGCAACGAATATTTTATATTGGTTCATTATGTTGTTCTGTTATGTCTATGTAAGAATTAGAGATCTTGGTAGTGGAACTAAATATAAATATAAATATAACCTGGTGAAGGTAAGAAGCAAAGGAGAAATGAGTTTGTTATACGCCTCCAACCATCAGAAGCCATGTACATGAAACTAACTGTAAGTCCTGCTACTTCTCTAGGGTTTACTTTCTTGTTTTCATCAGTAAAACGTCATGAAATTTCTTTGGAAACTGGACGTCGATATCAGATTTGAATGTGTAGCAGAATCTCATATTAATCTTTGAAAATTAAATTGCTGCAGGTTAAGAAGCCTGGGTTGGAAATGGCTACTGAACAAAGTGAACTTGATCTGTCATATGGGATGCGGTACCAAAATATCAAAATTCCTGAGGCATATGAACGCCTTATCTTGGATACGTAAGTGTCATCCTTTTCATCATTCTAACATATCATTCATTACAAAGAAATTCTCTCATCCTGAAATCGTGGATAACTCTGTATATATCATATCTTGTGCTGATAACATTGCAAAGCTTCTTCTATGCAAAATTTTGCTTTTCTTTACTGCACCTGCACTGATCCATATCCATGTTTCTACAGAATAAGAGGAGACCAGCAGCACTTCGTCCGCAGAGATGAGCTAAAGGTCTGTGGCACCCTGCATATTTGTGCCCTCTTGTTGGATCCTTCATCAGCAATAACTCTTTTGTTTCTGTTTTGCTAACACCAGGATCCTTTATCTGCAAGAACTCTTTCATTTCTGTTTTGCTCCATCCTCTAACGCTGCACCTTTCACTTTTTCAGGCTGCTTGGCAGATTTTCACTCCTTTGCTGCACGACATTGACGACGGCAAGCTGAAGGCCCTTCGATATGAACCTGGCAGCCGAGGCCCCAAGGAAGCCGACGAACTGAGCGCGAGAGTTGGATATGTGCAGACCCACGGTTACGTATGGGTACCACCGACCCTTGCATAGAAGAGAATGGCCGGTTCCATGGCCTTATAGGAATTGTGTGTATCTACTATCTAGGATGAGTGCCCCTACAATAAAGCTGCGCATATATATTGCCCACTTTCGCTATATCGCACGGCGTTGTAATAATGTTCTGCTGAATATCCCATCTACGATATGAAATAAAAAAGCATGTTCCATTCAGTGTGCAATGACCAGCGATGAAATGCTGTTTGATCCTGCAATGGCAATACCGAGGAGTTACAAAGAAAAAAAACATGTTCTGGCAGACTTTAAGCAGATACTCTACTATCTCTGCTCTAAATTGATTAAACTTTAGCTTTGTTCTAATCACTTTTTTCAAATTTTGATCAGGTTTTTAGAATGATACATTAACATCTGCCAGGTTCAAATAAAATATACAGATTTTAACAAAACTAGTTTGATATTGTAGTTGTTGATATATTTTTTCTAGGTTTAAAAAAAGTTTGATAACAAATTATCGACAGTGCTAGCATCCGGACGTCTGGTCCAGACGCCTGCGCTTGCACTCTGTTTCGCGCGCCTCACGCGGGCAAGTGCCGCCCTGAACGTTACCAGCATCGAGAAGAGGAGGTAGGCAGCGCCCTCCTGCGCCTCTGGTTCGGATGCACAGCCGGTGCCGGGAGGAGGAGGAGACACCGAGGCGAGGCAGCAGAAGGCGATGAGGGAGATGCAACACTCAATCTACTTTTAAAATATCCAGATGCAACACTTACACCATACGTTTGAAGACAGATGAAACATTTGAAACATACATCTGAAACACTTATAAAAACACCTGAAAAAATTTGAAACCATTGTAAAACATACGCAACATCCAAATGAAATACTTGCAACATATGTGTGAAACATATGCAACATCCAAATAAACACACTTGTAACATACGTATGAAAAAACAGATAAAACATTAGGAACAAAAGCTTGCAACATATGCAACATCTCGATCTACTTTTGTAATATACATATGAAACACTTCGCAACTATATCTATGAAACACTTCAACATAGATTTGCAACATGTTCCTTCAGCGCAACATCTTCATGCTTCTTGGCTTCTTGCGAATGGAGGCTCGTCGGCGCGTGGAGTTCACCGATGTAGAGCTTGCCGGTGGCTTGGACCTTGCCGCTTCGGTGGAAAAGGCCACAGCAGGCCTGGTGGAGAAGGTCGTGGCAAGCGCGCGCGCTGCAGAAGTCCGCGGCGGGCAGGAGGTGCAGTGGAGAGGGAGGAAGACCGGCTGCCGCGCTTGGACGCGATGGAGATGTCAGTCGACAGAGCGGAGGCATGATGAAGAGGGGGCGCGGTGGAGAGCGCGGTCGCCGAACACTGCTACGGCACTGCGGTGAGTTGGGTTTTCTTTAGAACAGTCGCGGGATGAGTGGACGAGCATATAAGAGACGGCCGTTGGGCTGGCGTCGCGGCCGAGCATGCCCGCTTCCTAGAAGTACCGATAAATTACTATGAGGGCTTGTTTGGATGCATGTGTATCCACCTCAATCCACATGTATTGGAGTGAAATTAAATGAAATTTAGTTTAATTTCACTCTCATCCACTTCAATATATGTAGGTTCCGACGAATACATACGCATCCAACGAGACCTGAAAAGGGTATTTAGTTAGGTTAAGATCATGGTACACTGTACACTTTGGCTTTGGGAGCATTCAACCATCGGATTTATCTTATTCGTTTGAACTTATAAGTCGTACTGTTTTAGCGAAATAACAGTACTCACATCAAATCAGGATCATCGTAAGCCGTTTTTTCCAGCCAACCGACCAGGACGGTCCTGCGTGGCTGTCGGGGAAAGGATTAGGGGGGTTTTTTTGCGGGGGACAGGGGTCTGGGGGAGAACGAAACGAAACCCAAATATCTGGACGCAGACACTGGGCCGCGCTGCTTCTCCGTCCCACTGAATCGTTGCCGCCGGCTAGCCGCAGGAGCTCGCCGCCGCATCGAGGCCGAAACCGCCGTCGCGTGTTTGTAAAGCTCTCGAAAAAGGGGCGCGCAGCATGAGAGCGGCCGTGAACACACCACCTCCGCACTGCTACTCGCGCCGCCGCGCCAGCGCCACGCTGCTGGATGTGCGCCATGTGTTCGACCACGCGCCGCAGCGGCGCCTGCCAACCCTGGCCGCGGAACTCCGCGCGCGGCCCGTGCCGCGGCCGCCCGGAGGCCCGCGCGGCGCCCGGCCGTGTCTGCGGCTGCCCCCACCTGTGGCGCGGCTTCAGGTACTGAAATTGGGTCCTCTTCAGATAAGCTTGCTGGATGCACTTACCTTTGGAGCCGCCTCATTTGTGCACTGGAGTATCATTTGGTATTTGGCCAGTGGTAGCATCATTGGATTGTTTGCGTGTGTTGTTCAATGGCCCTTTAGCTTTGATGAGATATTGGGGGTTTAGGACAGTAGTATCTTTTTGTGGCACAAAAGGACAGTGGATGTACAAGAATGGGAGCAAGCTTCAGTCTAGCTCGCAACTAAAAGATTAATAAATGCTACTAATTGTTACTTAACCAGGCTACCCCAGGAGTCCAGAGTGTGTTGAATCTTCCTTATCAGTTGAGTTGGGTTGCTCGATGTTTTTGGGTTTGTGCGGCACACCCCTCTATGTTGGGTTTTCGTGTCCTGTTTTCTTAAAAAAAAACTGGTCCAGCACATGTTTTCGTTCTCTTTCAAAGAAAACTTACGTCAAAGCTTTTCCTTTTGAAAAAAGATTTGGTTTGTTTGAAATGGTAAGAATCGAAGAGACAGGGAGAAATAAGAGAGAATAGGATTATAAAATTTCGGTGTTCAGAAGTTTGCCCTCCGTGTAATGTAGGTTTGTTTGCTCACAGGTGCACCAAATGAATTCAACTCATCTATTTCGTCATGTTTTATTGTTGGCCAGTTGACAGTCTTGCTTGGTTCCCTTAAACCTTAACCCCCTGCAACTAACTGTTCTTGCTGTTTTGGTAATCTGTACCTGCCATCAATCCTGGAATTGGACTTATTAACACTTAGCCTTTATTGAGTCATGTGATTTAGCTTTATAGGATTAACTATGAACCTTTGATTTAAGGAGAGTGGGGAATAAAATTTATGGCAACTTTTGGTTTCATTGTCATATGGGTTGCATCAAAATAGATGGAACAAAATAGCATATATGATGGTTGACCTCAAAGTGAAACTTGACTGACTTGCCTGATAAATGCAACACGCTTTGAACTTGGAAAATGCTTAGGTACATGTACAGAAAAAATGAGGCGGGAAAAGTAGTTTTCTTTGTTTTTTATTGTTCTTATCTGTTTGGAACATCAATACATGATATACATCATAGCATTTTGCATGCTTGTTGGGAGATTGTATCAATTTGCATGCTGGTTGGGAGGTTGTAGAGGTTTGCACGGTGTCGTTGTTCACTTGCTAGAGTTTGCTTCTTTGTAGTGAACATCATTGCTTGAGAGGCTGGGATCTCTTTGGCTAGCTCTCTCTAATATTTACTTGTCCCAAGCAATGTCTTCTTGCTGAAATTGGGTAAGGTATAAACCCTTGCTTGCAATATTCTTCCCCTGCTTCATTCAAGAAGTGAAGTAAGTTCTTCATATAAATGAAGCATACTATTGTCATGTATTGCGCATTCTGAGGTTAGCCATTCTTGTTGGGTACTACCTACATGCTTTCCAAGATTAACTTCTCAGCTTTATTAAGATATGTCATACTTATCCAAATTACAACATCATTGCCAAGCTTTCTAACCATTGAGCAGTTCCTCGTTTGTTTAGGACATTCCTGCAAATTCCAGTGGCCTCTTCTTCAACTTCTCGCGTGCGTTTAGCTCCATCTGCATTCTTGCCATCAAGACGGAACTTTGAAGGCTATATTCCTCGTAGCTGCTCCAGTTCATCGCTCCAGATCTATAGCCGGTCATCTCTGTTAAATCTATCACCATCTTCAGCTCTCATGGTGTCCTCCCAGCTCACCTCCTCTGACGTAACCCAACGTTCAGAGGAATGGTTTGCTCTTCGCAAGGACAAGCTCACCACGAGCACCTTCAGTACTGCTTTGGGTTTCTGGGCTGGCAATAGAAGAGCAGAGCTGTGGAATGAGAAAGTCTTTGGAGCAACAGAGATCAAACTGGCGGATACTGCTAGGTCTGCCATGGACTGGGGGACGCATCATGAAAGCGTAGCCATAGAGCAGTACACAAGCATCACAGGAAGACTGGTGGGCACCCTTGGCTTCGCGGTGCACACTGAGGCCAACTCCGGATGGCTCGGAGCTTCGCCTGACGGAGTCCTTGGGTGCGAACCGGACGGCGGGATCCTGGAAGTCAAGTGTCCATTCAACAAGGGCAAGCCCGAGCTTGCTCTGCCTTGGCGCGCCATGCCGTACTACTACATGCCACAGGTGCAGGGCCTGATGGAAATCATGGGCAGGGACTGGGTGGAGCTCTACTGCTGGACACCCAACGGGAGCAGCCTGTTCCGGGTGCCGCGGGACCGCGCATACTGGGAGCTCATCCACGAGGTGCTGCACGACTTCTGGTGGGGTAACGTGATGCCCGCGCGGGAGCTGGCGCTCCTGGGGGAAGGAAGACGAGGCGAGATCCTTCGAGCCTCAGCCCAAGCACCGGCTCACGAACCTGGTGCTGTATAGGAGCAGGAAGCTGGCCTCCGAGGCCAAGCTATTGTGTATTGATGTTGGCGGCCATGTAGAATTCTTCAAATGAGAAGTTCTGCCGGTGATTGTACACTATGTTATGACTATTCTTTAATTTAACTCATGAATTCGTTACCTTCCAAGCGTCCTGTTCCTTTCTTTTTTGTTATGTTTAATAATAAAGAGTATATTCTTCCAATCACATGTCTTTTTTTGACAACGACCACTCACATGTCTTGTGATCGTTTTGCGCGTTCATCAGATTTGGTGTATTTGCATTCGCTGAAACTATGGAATCTGGAAAGGTTTCAGATTAGAACTTAGAAGGTTAGCTCAGAAAATGGATTTGGTGGATCGGCCAAATACAAGTCCAAATGTAATTATTTGTGGTTCTCCTTCTAGCATATGGACACCAAGCTGTGTCGTGGCACCAGGGATTTCCTGCCTTGTGCCCATTCTAAATTTCAATGCTTTTGGGTTGGCCTTTGCTTTCCCTTGTACGCCAAGGAGAAGTGACCGAATCAGACAGCGATTGCCGGCTTCCCGGATATTCTCATTCCCTCCGTCCTGGAAGTCCAAAACGGCAAAACAGACTGCTCCTCTCATCCATCCACCTGCCTGTTGCTTCCGACTTCCGAGCTCTCAGGAATCCTTGTCTCGCCTTGCCTGTGGGACAAGCAAGCCTGTCTGCAGGACTGCAAATCAGCCACGCCTCATGTGGCCGGCACCTGGCTTGGCAGGACAGGGCCTAACATAACCCGGTGCCCCCGGTCAAGAACATAAGACGCAGGAGGGCGGACCTGCTCAAAACTCCAAGCCAAGGCCGGTAAACCATGCGCTTTGTAAGAACGACCAGCACTAGTTTGGTTCAGCAGGTTTGCAGTTCTATAATTAGAACAGCAGGAGCACTGCCCTCCTGTCAGTTTTGTGGATCTTAAGCCATGTGGTCACGAACGACCAGCAGTCCAGAAAGTTTGTTGGTTCAGCAGTTTTGTGGTGTCTGTCTATAATTAGAACAGCAGTGCTCACGCTGCTGATCCACAATCCATGACCAGAAAGGGCACCCATTCTATTCCAGATGTCCTGCATATATTGCGTTGTTTAAGCGACCATGCATCTTTTCTGTCCAGAAGGCGACCATGCGTCTTTTCTGTCCAGAAGAACGGGACCAGACACTTTGGTTCTGGAGGCAGCACTCAGTAGCAGGAAAACATGACCCGCAGAGAGCAAAAACCTATAAGGGGGGACGTAGCCTCTCGCATGCTTTGTTTCAGCTTTTCATCAGCACTCGCGAAGGATGGCCATTTATTTCCCTCACCAGCACAAAACAGACACATGTCCCATACTTGCCAGAACGGGATGACAGATAATAGCCACCAGAAAAAAAAAATGAAATGCACCTGGCTAAAACAGGCACCTGAGCATCTGCAGGAGCGAAAGAATCTAGCTAAGTTAGATGTTGTTTTTATTTATTCTAATAAATTAGGTCGTACAAAGTTTCTACAACCCAGACAGTAACTATTACATTTGTCAATTGTCAAGTAACAGCACGCAGCACACACAGGTAGATTGGTAACATTGGACAGATAGATACATCCGATTTTATTTTGGGGCCAATGAAATCAATTACTTCTGATGTTCCAGGAACATGCAGCATCAAGCAACCGTCTGGAAAAAAAAAATACTGTTGTACTTCAACACTCCTGAGCAGAGCACTTCATTATTCCAAAAGGAAATATCCCTGAAACAACAGTACAAGCAAAGACTCAGCAAAAAAACTGAGGCCCGATTTGGAGGGCATTAACTGAGCTAGTTTCATGCATTAACTGAGCTAGTACAAAATTTCTGCAAGGACCAAAAGAATATTACTAGAAGCATAACATCACCTACCGCAATTGTCAGTTGACACCATTCACTGCTGACACCTTGATAGGGAAACCATACTTTCGTCTTCTGGTTTTCTGGGTTATACTTTTTTTTTCTTTTTCTTGCAAGCACGTTGCTGCACCTACACCGATAGCAAACTGGTATACCTTTCTCTTTTTTTTCCTTTTCCTTGTTAGAAATACTCAGTCAAGAAGACTGATGGATGGGAGCATCAAACAGAAGAAATGCTATGTTAAAACTGTATCCATCCAATGGATATAACAGAATCGAACATCTATTTTTCTGTGGGGGGTGAATCTTCATACTTGACACAGTCACGGCAAAGGTTCTCCAGAAGAAATGTCTCCTGGAACTCACTGTCTATACATCTCCCACATCGCAAACATCTCGAGATGCAAACAACACACCCTCTGCAAGTACTAGGTCCTCTGGTCTTGCATTCCTTTGATGGGCAATCATAAACAAGCTTGTAGTTCGGACAAAGAGGACACTTCTCAATATCAAGAGCATATTCATCATGAAGATCTGGTACGAAAGAATCGGGAACATATCCACCATGAAGATCTGGTAAAAGACGATCAGCATGAAAGATCCGAGGCTCCTGTTTGTGTAATGCCAGCTCCTTGTCTATTTTCATCAAGGACAACAACTCTTCATATTGCACTTCTGATGCAGTGACACGATTTGTAACTCTGAGTCTCTTGATACCGATATCTGCTTTCATATTAAATGACCTCAGATTGTCAATAAGACCTTGATGAGTAATCCGGAAAGCACCAAAAATGCCCAACTGTATCAAAAAATAAATAAAGAGACAAGCAGCAGTTAAATAAATGGAGAATTGTGGATTGCCAAAACTGGTAGCACAAGTTTTTCATACCAGTGCAACTGCTATGCAACAAAACTGAAATACTGTAAAGCAAATAAAAATTCATGTGAAAAAAAAATCCTAAGCTTTAGTTGAAAAATAACTAACCCTTCTTTGAATTCTGCTGTAAAAACATGCAATATTATCAAGGTAAGTGCAAGTAAGTAGTCCTATCTAACTAGTTTGCATTCGAGTTTGTGGTCTGGCAAATATTACATAGACATAGACAAATGAATGAAATTAGCTAAATGAAAAAATATGTAAAATCTAAGTTTCCAGTTCATCTCATAGATCCAAATAGAGAGTAGCCAAGGTAGCAGCCTTGTTCCACAAACGTATATTAGCACCCAATAACATTGGCTGGATGCTCAGAGCTGAAAGTACTGAAAATGTATCTAGAGCTATCAGAAGCATGATGCAATTCAACAACAATGTAGAATCTTTTCAAGACAATAACAATCATATAAGATGGTATAGCAATATAACGTTATAACATTGGATTGCCAAGAATATCACAAGATAAAACTAGATTCCTATGGAGATGTATCATGGATAAAACAGATTCATATGGATCACACCATACTAACCTTTGTTAACTGTAGATTACTCTCTAAAACAGCTTTCAATCCCTGATCTGTGATGCTTAGACAGCCCATAAGACTCAGGCACTGCACAGAACCCGGGGACTTCTGTGTCAGGCACAGAAGATCAGCATCAGACACCTTCTTGCCCAAGTGCGAGTCAATATGGATGCATTTCCATAAAAAAGGGTTCATTCCGGACAGCTGAATGCAGTGACTTGCACACCATCTCAACAGCAAGAATGTCACGTAAGCCAAGATAGCTCAGAACAAACACACCATTGCTTCATGGGCATCATTTCCCTCCTGGACAGGAGCAACATCAACCATATCACAGCATGGCAACGCTGTGTCACAAGAGCTAGATAGGTCTTCTATGACCCCAATAGGCTCTGAGCAGGATGCACTAGGAGGCAACCATGAAAACTGGTCCATGCCTCCAGCACCTGAGAGGCCTCCAGATACAAAGGAATCCTCAAAAACACCGGTATAGGCACCACTCCATGGCTCTGGAGTGAGCACAAAAGCCTGATTCAAGTAATAACTCAGGTTGGCATAGAAATCATCATCGTCACCGCTTCCAAAATGCCCAGCACCAGACATGACTGTGAGGTCCCCGATGCAACTGGCAATCGCAGCTGTGAACGTAGTCTCCAGGTTCATCCCAAAGGGGTCTGTGGGTAAGAGATCCACAGGATCCGACTCCACCTCCTCCTCCAGCTCCAGTTCCCAGCTCCATCTCCAGCTCATCCCACCACAGCGAATTCACCCCGCAGGATGACAGAGGGGAGGCCTCCTCAGACCGGCACCCACAACCAAGCATCATACCGGCACAATCATCGGTCACCAGAAGCGAGCGTGACGAGCAATTCAGCGCCATAGCCTCCAACACCTTCCACTACCTCTATCTCTCGCTCTCTCTATCTCTTTTTTCTCTTTTTTTCCTTTTTTTTTTGATTTTATCTACAGAGGTTGATAGAACACGCGGCCCTAGATCTCCTCAAGAGAACCCTCTATTCCTGGTCCGGGCCGATCAAAAAAACACAATCCCTAGGACCAAAAACTTCACGGAGCAGTCTCGATCATGGATCCCAATCCAAAAGCAGAGAAGCTAGGCGCCCAAACAAAAAAAAAATAATAACCCGAATCCCCTCTACCAATCCACCCCTAAATCTAATCACCCGACATCACCAACACCACTCAGCCTGGATAATCAGTCCCAAATCGCCAGAAACAATCAGCACCAAAACAAACACTCCTCACAGATCCCCGATACAACCAGCAACAGTAACAGTGGGAAAAGGGAAACCGAAATCCCCAAACCGGTACGGCGAGGAGGTCGGTGGCGATTGGCGAATCGGGGCTGCAGGCAGATGCAGAGCTCCAAATGCGGCGGCGGTAGGACGGGTGGTGCTGGGATTGGAGTGGACACGGTGGCGCGCGCAAACCCTACGCGGGAGGCAGGCTATGAGGTGGTGGTGGTGGTGGTGTGGAGAGGGGTGGCTTGGGGGTTCCGCAAAAATCTCGAAGCCTCCTCTTCCTTACTGCCGTCGCCTTTGGCCTTCTTCCGCGCCGCGCGAGGGGAGCGGAGGAGAAGGAGGGGTGGGGAAGGGACGGGAGGGTGTGGCGGCCTCTGCTCTGGTGGGGGCCGGGGCAGCGGCTGGCTAGGCGAACACGGTCTGTTTTTTCTAACTCGCCTTTTCTTTGCGTTCTGGTGGGGGATTTCCTCCCGTCCGAACGGGGGGTTTCCTGGAGATGCCCCCGCCCGCCCGCGGCCGCGCGCGGATTCTCGCGCCGTTGGGGTAACGGTGAGGCTGGCCGCTGGCGGCGGCGGACCACGCGAGGCGAGGGTTGGATTGCGGCGCGGTTTTGCTATTTGGAAACTCTCTGGGCTTAATTTTGCATATCTGCATACTTGGCAGGCGATCAAAGAGCGTGAATGCATTCCCACGGTGAAAATGACAATTCTAAATTCATGGCCATCCAGATGCCGCGGAAGTGTCTGGATCCAAAAGGAATTTAATTGATATATATAAAGGTTGAACCCCCTCCCAAAAAAATAACACCTATAAAAAATCAATAACAAAGACACCATATCTATTTGAGATGAAGTGGAATATCAAATGGTGCAAGTGAACATTTTCTACAAGCACAAATGTATTTTTTTTCTTCCAAAAAATTAGTCAGCTTCATCTTGTCTCCCCAAAGTTTTACAAGCACTTGCAAAAATAAAAGTAGTTAGATGGGAACCTACCTTTTACACATGAGACTGGGCATTATGTTTCCTCTAGTTTGTCTAGATCTCATTCTCTTTTTAAATATGTTGTCCATCTTTCTTAAATCCTCGAGCGGTATGGAAAAGAGATAGTCGGGCAAAAGATGGCGGACGATTAAGCTAGAATTGATGAACAGTGGATACGCTGGTTGTTGTGCCGCCATCCATAATGAAAACAAAAAGCGGAAGGATAGAAGAACAAAAGGAATCTTCAATAAGCCGACGTTTAGAGAAAGAAAAGTGATAAGATTAGGGTTAATACTGTAAGTGTCACCAGAACATTTATAGCCCTCTCTTCAAGTCGACGGCGCCAGAGGAAGAAGAGATGTGGAAATTGGAAAGGCTAGGGTTACTACCGGCGGTCTCGATAAATCGACGACGCTGGAGGAAGAAGAAGAGTGTAAAGGCTAGGTTTTTTTGTGACACAGTAAGCCGGCGGCGCCAAAGGAAGAAGAAGGGGGATGAAAAGGCTAGGTTACTACTGTGGCACCGTTGGCATATTTATAACGGATTTAGTGAAACGGACGCACCAAAAGAAAAATAGGAAAAAAATCCATAAAAACATCTATAACGTCTATGATAAGCCAACGACGCTAAAGGATGCAGACAATTAGAAAGGTTGGGGTTATGACCACGGTACCGTCGAAAGAAAATCAGGAGAAAAGCTATAAAAACATATATAACGGTCATGATAAGCCAGCGGCGTTGCAAAACGCGAAGAATTAGAAAGGTTAGGATCACGAAGAATTAGAAGGTTTGGGGGGTTATGGCCATGAAGACGCCATCAAATTTACGGATAAATGATAAATCCTATTTGATTAATTGTTTTTATAAGGATAAATAAAGTTGTTATAGGAATGGACACATCGATCCTTCCGAGCCTCGGCAATATAATCTCCCACCTCTTCACACAAACTCGTGTTTTCATCAGAGTCCGGGGGTTAATCTGCAAAGTTACCATCCATTTGCCGCCCGTTCCTTCCCTCCATCCGCAACTCCGCATCTCCCGGTTCACACTTTCATACCACCCGGTCCCCGCCCTGACGCGTGGGGGCCAAACGCTGACACGAGTCGAGGAGACTGACGCGCGGGCCACCCCCGATGACGCAACACTGTCCCCGCGCACGCCAAACGTCGGACGCGAGGACGTGACAGGCTGACAGCGGGAGCGACAGCAGCGAGCCCGGGACCACAGGCCGCGGGCGTGCGTATATTCATGGATCAGTGGATGGACACGCATGGATAGAGCGGGAGCCGTGAGGAGAGGTTGTTGGGCGCTGCTCCTTACACGTGTTCCCCGCCGGCCACACGTGGAGCCGCCGTGACAGGGGACGTGACGCCGAGCGGGCGGCGCTGGATCGCGGTCGCGGCCGATAAGACTACCCGCACTCATGGGCGTCTATATTCATCCTCTATACGTCCTAGTCAGTAAGATTCTCTCCTCTATACTCAATTCTCCCGCACCCATCCATCCTCTATATCATCCTCTATCCACTCTATCCACTATAGGACCTACTTGTCACTTTATCTAAATATATCCATGTGTGATATAGTTTTGAAGGATTTATTAAGACGAATTTAATGGTGCAATCGAAATTTAATTTGGATTTTTGGTTTGTGAGTTATAACATTTTTTCCTTTGTTTAGCTAGTGGGGCCCGCTACTATAGAGTATAGAGTAAGCACAGTACTACTCTAAATATAGAGTGAGAGAAAGGATAGAGTATCGTTTTAGAGTACCCAGTGCAGTGGTTTTTACTCTATATTCATACTCTAAAGCTTTAGAGTATCGTTTTAGAGTACCCACTGCGGATAGTGTAAGCCCTGCGCGGCTGCGCCCACGGGCACGGGGCTGCAGGCAGAAAACAGCGCGGTGCACGGGCGCGTGGTGAACAGGTTCCATCCTTTCAGGTGGTCAGGCTCTCCGTGTCGTGTAGCTGTTTGATGGTTAGTTTATATGGGGGCTAATGCGAAAACAAATCAGATCCAACGGGTCTCTCTCTTTTTCGAATAATATTATATTGTCTCTTTGATTAAACAGATGCTATCTCTTGGGTTCCTCTTGGATCTCGAAGATGCAAGAAATCTTGCAGATAGCTAGACATCAACACATCAGCGGTGAGCAACACCAGTAAACTTTCTAAACACGATTAGTAGACGGAAGACGACGTCCATAGAAAGCGTGCTGTTTCATTCTCTCGTGAGATTCGCGCTGTCTAGTTAGTTGCAGTGTGATGTGGACGCTATCCTTGGAGAAGAAGGCGTAGACGGCGAGATCTTCGATTTCGGGTTCGGTGGCACCGGTTTGTCCCAAGAAGGGGAAAAGCGCGGTGACTGCAGGTGCTAAAGGCGCTTTTGCACGCTGGGCGCACGACGGAAGCGCACGCCCGGTCGCCCGCCCGCCGAGAGTCCCCTCGCGAGTCAAAGGCGCGCTTGTCTGTCCCGCCCGCGGATGCCTTGGCGGCGAAGCCCCCTGCTCTCGGCAGAAGAACGGGTAAAAAGAGTGGCAGCCTCTGTAAGCGCTGACGCACGGCGGGAGCAGAGCAGCGCGCGCAGCGGCTTGGCCGGCACGGAACGAACGCTTCGGCCGCAGGGGCCAGGGGGGCAGGGAGGTTCCGTAGCCGCTTGGCCGGCACGAAAGGTAGGCTTCGGTCGTCGGAGAACGACGTACTAGGGCCGTGTTTACATGCCTAAAAAGAGGCAAAAAAAATTACATAGTAATTGTCATATCAAATCTTCAGATATATGAGCATTAAATGTATGTAAAAAAACTAATTGCACAGTTTGTCTGTAAATGTCGAGACGAATCTTTTGAGCCTAGTTATTGCATGGTTAGACAAATTTTACCAAATAACAACGAAAAGTGATACATGAACTTTTCCTAAAAAATTTCACATCTAAACACGCCGTAAGGTGGTTCACTGGTTCAGCGAGTGGGTGCACCGCCGAGACGCTGACGCCTGACC
The DNA here is from genome assembly GCA_038087645.1 of Saccharum hybrid cultivar R570. Lineage (NCBI taxonomy): Eukaryota > Viridiplantae > Streptophyta > Magnoliopsida > Poales > Poaceae > Saccharum > Saccharum hybrid cultivar. The sequence continues at coordinate 5,092,008 of JAQSUU010000510.1, forward strand.
GTCTGACGGGGGGCTCCCACAGCCACAGGTCCACGCGTCCCTGCTGCTTCCAGCTTCCCCCATTGATGGCCCATCTCAATTCAGCCCACGCTGCTTCTAATAAGGCTTATAATTTTGTGCAGTGTGCATCCGGGGCGTTCCCTCGTGGTTGGGTCAACCAACAGTTTCGATACTTCATCAGTTTGTAATATTGTTATCTGGATCAAATTAATTGATTAGTCTAGTTTTAATCGATGATTTATAATAGTATATAATTAAAAGCAGAGATCGCATCTTATTGCCATGCCACAGTGCCACACGTCGCTTAAGTGCTGAGTGTTTGCTTCCCAATAAACATGATCATGGGTTATTAGATAGGCACACGTGATAGACCCACTCAAAAATAACCCAACTCGAATAATTCAAAGGGTAGGCCTGGGCCAAGATTTTCAGTCTGTTGCGTCTATTCAATTGGCTTGGGTTTGTAATTGTGACCTATAAAACCTCCAAAATACTATAAAGTCGACCCAATCAATAGTCAAGTCAGGCTTAGGCCACCTAGGTCGAGGTAGTTCTAGCTCATGCCAAAAAATTTTTGGCTTTATCAATAATTCTACTTTCAAGTTGGTGGTTGTTGTCTGACCTTATATATACAGGGTTGGACAAAAGCTCGTTGAGCTAGCTGTTTCAAAACTACTCTGAATAAACTCATTTTTCTTTTAAAATAAAACTATTTTGATTTTGAGTGGATTTCGGCTCCGGCTCGGATCTTTAGCTCGGTTTGAAGTTGAGTGCCGATCAATTTAGGAGAGTATGATAAATAAGATTATGTTAAATTTGAAGCTCAAAAAATGTTGTTGGCTCGTTATCCACCCGTATTACATAGGGTATCTCCAGTGTCAATAGAGAGAAAGTCGTTGGATGGATGCAAATGCTGGAATATAACTTCCTATTGGCACTACCTGACGCCATCGAGATAAGCCACATGGTTACGCCTTGTCTTTTTATTATTAGTGGGATAAAACCTCGTGTCAAGTGAATCCATATTAGAGCATTTTTTTGGTAGACTAGCGACTTGTGACATGATGCCTCAGGGAATAATGTTTACACCGCTATATCCATCTCGAGAACCGCCCACCAAAGAACATTAACCGTGTGTGGCTACTTGCCAAGATGTCAGACGCTATCAAGACAAGCCGCATCGCTACACTTTGTAGGAGAGAATAGTTTTTTCATCATTAGTTGGATAGAGCCCTATTCCGGTTGAAGTCCATTTTAGAGCATTTTTAGGCTAGCAACTCATGACATGGCTTGGGTTGCACCTTAGGGCTAAGGTTTATACCACTGTATCAATCCTCAAGGATCCCAAAGAAAGACATTGACGTGTCTTGTTTTTGTCATATTACCGTTCCATCTTGTTATATCTCAGAGCTTATAATTGATTTGTTTCGTATCATACCAATACCCTATTGCTGACCATGAACAACTGTATGCATTTGAGCATTGTATTCAAGATTTCGAAAAACATGGAGCGATAGTCATCTATGGTGTGAGAGGAGAAGCCATTTTTTTTCAAACCAATGGAACATCTCACACCTCGACGCAAATGTGGTTGGATACTCAACCTATCACTACATGTTAGTGATAAAGCTTTTGACCTTTGAGATAATTGTCATTTCAGTGATCGCTACATCTTCTTTGCTCTTGAATTTATTTTAGGATTAGTGCCTCCAACTTTTGCTTTGTAATTTTTGATGATGTAGATGCATGTCGTAGTTTTGGCCCCATCGGAATCCAAAATAGAATGTACCTACCTCTACTTGCACCTGCACAATACACATTCTACGCTAAGTTGTCCTTAACAAGGCACAGTACGCGTTCACCATTTTGTATTTCCTATACTACCGTTCCAAAGGAACATAAAAAGCTTGGCGTGTGACTTTAACCGTCACTCGTACACTAAGATGGGCATATTCTCGGGAAGTCAGCAGTAAAGGCCGCTTTGCTCTCGACTTCATCGGAGCAAAGAGGGGCAGACCGGCAGAGAGAAATTTTGATATTTAACCTGTATTCGTGCGCCCTCAACATTTAACCCCCAATTCGTAGGTCTTTTGAAATATAACCCTATGTACGCGAATTGATTTGATATTTGGGTTTTGTTTAGGATTTCTTCCTTTTATTAATTCCAGCCATCCATTTTCACTGTTAAGGACAACGAAAAAGACCAGAGTACCCTTCTCCTGAAACCAAGTCGCTCGCATCATCGTTTTCTCGCTCTCCGTATCGCGACTCGCGCGAGTCGGAGTTGGCACCACCGTGCGCGACCTAGGAGGGGGCGCCATCCGCCTGCTGCCACCCGCCGCCGGCCTGATCCCGTTGCTGGCCAGCGCCCGCCTGCTGCTGCGTGTGGTAGAACCGCCCGAATTAACACACTTTCAGAGGCACTTGTTTTCCACTAGACACTAAGTACCCTGAAAGTGAGCTAAACCAGACAGTTCCGTCGAGCACACCCCAAGGGAGAACTCGAAACAATCCACTTTTTACATACAGGATCCAATAATGAGTACAAACTTACAATACTTAGTCAATTTCTTACACAAAGAGTCTCAGAAATTCTTTATTACAGTACCAAAGTTCAGAGTGCGATAATTAAACAGCGGAAAGAAATAAACATCTAGCAGAGCGGTATAAGGATCCGTCCGTGCCCACCAGAAGAATCCTCCACACAACAGCTAGCTTCTCAAGTTGCACCTGCAACAAAGGATAAATAAACCCTGAGTACACTATGTACTTGCAAGACTTACCCGACTAGAAATATATTTCCTGACTCAAATGATATGATATGCTTTATGGCTTGTGGGTTCCTGGTTTTGCGGAAAGCAATATTAAGAGTGTCCTTATTTCATTAGATTATTAGCAGCCATATTTAATTCATTATCCAACATTTTCTATTATCAAGCAAGGGTTAAGCAATCAGAGCCATTTTTCATCTTTCATATGTCAGTTCTTACTACGGTGCCTGAGCGTAGTCAAACCACATCGTCACGCAGAAACGGTGATTCGCGAATCAATGTGCCCAGCTGGGTACCCAAAAAACACACGCATTGTTTGTACCCCAGGCACAAGCGAGACTAACCTGTTCCACTCCTGTCACGGATTCTAGGTCCCCGTCCAAACTTGGACTCCAAGCTCCCACACTTGAGGCCCCGCCTCAATGTGGTGCTTAGACCTCTACCTGTCCCTGTCTCCAATCAGTTAGTCCGGAAAGAGCCAAAACTCACGACAAGAGAGTAATAAGCCTTTTCACTCCCATAAGCAAGTATGTGATCGGGATAATAAGTCTGTAACTTGACAATGGTCCAAACAACGGACGGTCCTTAACCGACATGGACAGGAAAAACAGTACAACCAAGCTATGCCTCGTGGCCACGGGACACAACCTGTTACACCCACCAATACTCATACCATATCCCTGCCCGATCACCATTTTTCTTTCCATCATTTTATCATGAGTGTAATAATAATCACCTATTGTGAGCAACGGCAGGTCGCTCACGCTACCGGTAAACCTAAGCATAGCAACTAATCGATCCTACACTAGTAAGACTCATAGGTATATATATATATGCATGTGGTTTCTATAAAATTCCTACAACGTAAATACACACAACATTTATATATACGGTGATTATAAAAAATAAGGGTTATGCAGCGGGGCTTGCCTTAGGCAGACGGGGTGTCAGCAAAGTCAGTCAATAGTGGCTCCTAGACCTCCTCCGGTACGAGGATCTCCTCGTCTTCCTCGACGATCTCCTCGTACTCTTGATCGCCAACCGTCACGGTCTCCGCCAATTCGTTCACTATATGTATGCAATGATGATGCAACAATTCAGACATCAGGCAACAACACGCTTATCATGCTAACAAACTAGCTCTACTGATCACATACAAACTGAATATCATTTCATTAACAAGAATAGTTTCGCAACTAAATTCTTAAATGATTTAATATGCTTTTCCATCAGGGTATGTTAGCTACCTTAATAAATTAGCTATTCAGAGGCTACAAAAATTACAGAGAGCATCTAATATTACCATGAGTCTACTGTAAAATTTCCAGGGCTAGCACTTCTACTAATGCATCACAAAAAGTCATTCTCTAAATAACCATAATAATAACCATGATTATTAATTCCATTCCGGTACCGACCGGAATGGCCGGAACGCCCCATTTCAGCAGACAAAACGAGATGCCAAGAGCTCCATCTTGTACCGGTAAAAATACCAGCCGTTCCGGCCATTCCCATTTGTACCGGCTGGAATTCATGTACCGTTTGTTCCGGTACCGGCCTGCAAGAGATGTGCGCGTGATGATTGAGTGTCTGCTTCCTTCTATCTATAGTCTATACCGAGTACTACTAGTCTACTGCTACTCTCTCTCTCCTTGATGTTAAAGCTTCTGTAGAAAACATTTCCTCTCTCCTCTCGATGCATGCAGACACTGTGAAAGTCCTATGTTTGGTGTTGGTAATTAGTGACAATGCCTAAGTACTAATCCTATGCCTAAGTTGTATGTAGCATATGAGGATTAGTACATTCCAAGGTTGGTGACTAGACGGACATGGTGATCATGATGGCCACACTTGGATTTGAACGCAACCCTACGTGATCAAGACAAAGGTATATGCTTAAGGGTTGTGTTTTAGTAACCAAGACACCTAGTGGGTGTGGTTACATTATAGGATAGATAGCCGTACTATAAAGAGAGGAATGACGCGGCTATTGAACTTCTAAGTGCCTCTAGGCGTGCATTTCATGATCATATGCATTTGGATAGAATTAATATCACCTCGAAAAAGGATTGTGAAAATGCTAACACACTCACACATGACGAGATCACTTAGTGGTGTTAGCACATTTGCGATGGCGGTGGAGTTTGAGCGGTAGAGATGCCTATTTTCCACTACGCCGGAAGTCCGGAAAAGAAACGGAGGCGAACAGAGGTCACAGAGGTGACCGGACGCTGAACCGGACGCGGTCCTTGCATGACCAGACGCGTCCGGTCAGTGTTCAGTGTCTGCGCATTTTTCAGTTCGATGATCGGACGCGAGGCGCGTCCGGTCACTAACGATCGGACGCGTCCGGTCGTTCAGGGAGCTTACTGGACTCTAACCGGACGCTGGCACTGTCGCGTCCGGTCATGTTTCTTCAGCGCGTCCGGTCATTGTTTCATTGTGCGCTGCTCTGGTGACCAGCGCGTCCGGTCACTCTCGGGACCAGCGCGTCCGGTCATCAGCAGCGCGTCCGGTCTGCGCGACCAGCGTGTCCGGTCGTTAGTTCGCAGTTAGCCGTTGGGCGACCGACGTGTCCGGTCAGTTGGACCAGCGCGTCCGGTCAGTGCTTCGCGACTTAGCCGTTGTGCGACCAGCGCGTCCGGTCAGTATGACCAGCGCGTCCGGTCAGTTGGACCAGCGCGTCCGGTCATCACGATTTCGGCTGTTTAAGTTTCTAACGGCTCTATTCGAAGGGGTACGTCTATAAATACTCGTTGGCCGGCTCAAGGCTCACCCTCTCGGATATCTCTCGAACATTTGACATACTTGTGAGCACTTTGAGCTAAGCAACTCCCCTCCCACTCATCTCTCTTTCTTCTTTGCATATTTGAAGTGAGATTAAGTGATCCAAGTGCATTTGCATTGTGAGATAGCATCTAGTTGGCACTTGGTGGTTGATTTGCTGCGGGATTCTTGTTTCTCTTGGTGGTTGCCGCCACCTAGACGGTTTGTAGCAGCTTGGAGGCGTTGGCAAGAGTTGGTGATTGTATCTTGGCCACCTCCGGTGATTGTGAGGGGTTTGTGCCTACCTCGGCGAAGCGCCAAAGGCAACGTTAGTGAATTGCTCGTGTCATTGCAACCTTTTGCCATTTGGTAGGTTCTTGTGGCGCCTTTTGAGAGGCTCGGTGTGTGACCGATTAGCCACCGAACCACGTGGTGAAGAGGGACACAACGGGGACTAGCGTGCCGGCAAGCACGTGAACCTTGGGATAAATCTTCGTGTCATCACTTTCATATTGTGATTGATTGATCCCGGTGTTTGGTTATCTTGGTATTCATCTCTTGATCATATTAATTGGTTGGCTCAATACTTCGCCCCTCGGTGATACCCTCCTAACTCAACTCCGCATTACTTTCTTAGTTATCTTTGCTAGCTAGTTAGCTTTGCTTTAGTAGCTCCTTTGGGTAGCTTGCTAGTTGTAGTTGTAGTTACCTTCTCGGTTTGACTTGTGCGGTTGAGTGCAAATACTAGAATTGTGAATTGGATAGGTGGCTTGCAAACACCCCGTAGGCTAAGCAAAACTCGCATCTTGCTAGTTGTTATATTGATAAACTTGTTTAGCTTGTCTTTGTAGAAAGTTTTAAAAGGCTATTCACCCCCCCTCTAGCCATCAAGACCTTTCAAGTGGTATCGGAGCCGTGGTCACCGTTTGTAAGGCTTAACAACCTCGGTGTAAGATGGCTCAAGTAATGTTCAATCATGTTAATGGCAAGCCTCCATTCTTTGATGGCGTCTCTTCCTTTGATCATTGGAAAAGGAAGATGAAGCAATATCTAGGCAATATACATGAGAAGGTTTGGGATGTGACCAAAGAAGGATACATCATTCTTGATGAGGAAAACCTTACTCCCAATGACCGCATCAACAAACAATGCAATACGGCGGCACTTGACACAATCTATCATGCCATTGATGATAAAGTATTTGAGCAAATCAAAGATCTTGAAAAGGCAAATGAGCTTTGGATAAGGCTTGAAGAAACATATGAAGGCACTTCAATGGTAAAAAGTGCCAAACTATATATGCTCAAGGACAAGTTCTCCACGTTCAAGATGAAGGATGATGAATCCATCCCGGAGATGTTCTATAGTCTCCAAGTCATTGTCAATGATCTCAAGGGGCTTGGGGAGAAGGTTGAGGACAAGGACTTCTCACACAAGTTCTTGATGTGCTTACCCAAGAAGTTTGCCACCTTAAGAAGAATGATCTTTAGAGAGGGATTGGACAAGGTTAAACCAACCAATGTGCTTGGAGATATAATGACTGATGCCCAATATAATGATGATGAAGATGAGATAGAAGAGAAGAAGAAGACCAAGGTCAAGCAAGAGAATCCCATTGCATTCAAGGCTTCATCCTCTAAGGGCAAGAGCAAGGTGGAGAGTGATGATGATGATCCATTCGATGATGAGACCATGGCCCTCCTTGTACACAAGATGGGAAGGTTCATGAAGAAGAAAGGATATGGGGTAAGAAAGAGGAGAGACACTATAAAGGCAAAGTCCCTTTGCTACAATTGCAATAGCCCCGATCACATAGTGGCGGATTGCCCCTATGAAGATAAGAGATTTCATAACGGGGACTTGAAGCTCAAGAAGAACAAGAAGGATAAGAAAGAGAATGAGAAGAAAGCAAAGAAGAGCTTCACATTCAACAAGAAGAAGAAGGGTGGTGGTTATGTAGTCACTTGGGATAGTGACAACTCCGATAGTGATGATGATGCAAGCTCTAGTGATGATGAGAGGATCACTCGGCGAGCCATTGCAAACATCGCCCTCTCCAACAAGCCATCCATCTTCGACACTACATCGACATGCCTTATGGCCAAGCCTACCAAGGTAAAATATGATGATAGTGATGATGATTCTTGTGCTAGTGATGGTTGTAGAAGTGATGATGAGGAGGATGAGGACTACTCCAAGGATGATCTATTGGGCATAATAGATCAAATGAGCAAGGGCTATAAGAGGGCAACTAAGAAATACAAAATCTTAGAACAAGAGCTCATTGCCAAGAGCAATGAAAATGATGTCTTAATGGAGGAGCTTGTTGCTCTCAAAAAGAGTAAGGAGTGCAAAGGAATTGAATAAGAGATCAAAGCTCTTAGGAAATCCTTTGATGAGCTAGAGGCCTCTCGTGAGTGTCTAAAGGAAGACCACGAGGATCTTGAAATTGCTCACACTAGGCTTAAGGAAGCCCACTCCACTCTACTTGAGCTCATCAAGGAAAAGGACCTTAAGTTGGAGAAGCTCATGAAGGAAGCTAAGGAGGAGCAAGTGATTGTCACTTGTGATATTGGACTAACATGTGATATTATTGATGATTCTTTATTTGTTGGTCCTACTAATGCTTCATGTAGCTCATAATCATCCACCACAACCAACTCTACCTCTACTACTAGTGATTCATCACTTGTGGTTGAGAATAAGACTCTCAAGAGAGAGGTGGATGATCTCACCCACGCATTAGGCAATGCCTATGGTGGGGATGCCCGCTTGCTAAAATGCTTGGGTAGCCAAAGGTTCTCTCTTAACAAAGAGGGTTTGGGCTATACTCCCAAGAAGGGCAAGGCGGCCTTTGAAACTCATAAGCCTAGCTTTGTGAAGAGCAATGGTCGTTATTGCAATAGATACAAGCAAGTTGGGCATCTAGAGATTAATTGCAATAAAATGAACAAGAACAAGAAAAATGCTAATGTACCTTACATTCCTTTTGATTCTTGTTATGTGCTTACCAAGGGTGAGAAAGGTGTGCATGCTAAGTTTGTTGGTACACCAATTGTGGGTCCAAAGAAGAAGGCCATTTGGGTACCAAAGAGCTTAGTTACTAACCTCCAAGGACCCAAGCAAGTATGGGTACCTAAAAGACATTAAATTGTTTTGTAGGTAAATTACAAGGCCGGAGGAAGGCATTGGGTGCTTGATAGTGGGTGCTCTCAACATATGACCGGTGATTCAAGAATGTTCAACTCTCTCAAATCAAATGATAGTGGCATTGATAGCATCACAATTGGTGACAATAGCAAGGGTGATGTAAAGGCTCTTGGAAGGATTGCAATCTCAAATGATCATAGCATCTCCAATGTGCTACTAGTTGAAAAGCTCAATTTCAACTTGTTGTCGGTTGCTCAATTATGTGATCTAGGTTTCAAGTGCATATTTGGTGTTGATGATGTGGAGATAGTTAGTGTTGATGGCTCTAACTTGATCTTCAAAGGCTTTAGATTTGAAAATCTATACTTGGTTGATTTCAATGCTAGTGACACTCAACTTTCAACATGCTTGCTCACCAAATCAAGTATGGGTTGGTTATGGCATAGAAGACTTGGTCATGTTGGCATGAAGCAATTGAACAAGTTAGTGAAGCATGACTTAGTTAGAGGCTTGAAGGATGTCACATTTGAGAAGGATAAGCTATGTAGTGCATGTCAAGCCAGAAAGCAAGTAGGCAACACTCATCCATTGAAAAGCATTATGAGTACTTCCAAGGCATTTGAGTTGTTGCACATGGATCTATTTGGGCCAACTACATATACAAGCATTGGTGGCAACAAGTATGGCTTTGTGATTATGGATGATTTCACTAGATATACATGGGTATTCTTTCTTATGGACAAAAGTGATGTATTTGATATATTCAAGAAGTTCATCAAGAGAGTGCAAAATGAGTTTGAAACCACAATCAAGAAAGTGAGAAGTGACAATGGAAGTGAGTTTAGAAACACAAGAATTGATGAGCTATGTGATGAGCTTGGAACCAAACATCAATTCTCGGCCAAGTATACACCTCAATCAAATGGCCTAGTTGAGAGGAAGAATAGAACCTTAATTGATATGGCAAGATCAATGTTGAATGAGTATAATGTGAGTCATTCATTTTGGGCCGAAGCAATCAACACAGCTTGCTTCTATAGCAACCGCCTCTATTGCCACAAGTTCCTAGAGAAGACACCATATGAGATCTTAAATGGAAGAAAGCCCAACATTGCATACTTTCGGGTATTTGGTTGCAAATGCTACATCTTGAAGAAGGGCACTAGATTGAGCAAATTTGAGAAGAAATGTGATGAAGGATTCTTACTCGGTTACTCCACTACAAGCAAAGCTTATAGTGTTTGGAATTTAACTAGTGGTTTACTTGAAGAAGTGCATGATGTTGAATTTTATGAAACAAATGGCTCTCAAAATGAAGAAGAAAACTTGGATGATGTGAGAGAAACTCAATTGACCAATGCTATGAAAGAAATGGATATTGGTGATATTAGACCAAAGCAAGTGATTGATGTGGATGACAACAAAGATCAAGTGCTCCAAAGTCCAATCACTCAAGCTAGTGGTTCTCTAATGCAAACACAAGCTAGTACATCATCTCAAGTGCAACAAGATCAACAAGTGGCTAGTTCATCATCTCCAACTTATGATCAACATCAACATCCAAGCAATCAAGTCCAAGTGCTTCAACCAACTAACATTGCAAGAGATCATCCATTGAATTCCATCATTGGTGACATACAAAGGGGAGTTCAAACTAGATCAAGATTGACATCATTTTGTGCTCACTCTTCTTTTGTGTCAATGGAAGAACCCAAGGACATTGATAGAGCATTGAGAGATCCGAATTGGGTAAATGCAATGCATGAAGAGCTCAACAACTTTAAGAGAAATGAAGTATGGGAATTAGTTGAGAGGCCTAAGGATCACAATGTCATTGGAACAAGATGGGTCTTTCGCAACAAGCAAGATCAAGATGGAATAGTAGTAAGGAACAAAGTAAGACTAGTGGCTCAAGGTTACACACAAATAGAGGGTCTTGACTTTGGTGAAACATATGCCCCGGTTGCAAGATTGGAAGCAATTAGGATCTTACTTGCCTATGCTTGTGCTCATAATATCAAGCTATATCAAATGGATGTGAAGAGTGCATTTCTCAATGGGTACATCCAAGAGGAGGTATATGTAGAGCAACCTCCCGGTTTTGAAGATGACAAGAAACCCAACCATGTATACAAGTTAAGAAAAGCTTTGTATGGATTGAAGCAAGCACCTAGAGCATGGTATGAAAGATTGAGGGACTTCTTGCTATCCAAAGAATTTGTCATGGGCAAAGTGGATACTACTCTATTCACCAAGAAGATTGGGAAAGATTTGTTTGTGTTGCAAATATATGTTGATGATATCATATTCGGTTCAACCAATCAAGATTATTGTGATGAGTTTGGGAAAATGATGGCAAAGGAATTTGAAATGTCAATGATTGGTGAACTTAGTTTCTTTCTTGGACTTCAAATTAAACAAATGAAGGAAGGAACATTTGTAAGCCAAACCAAGTACATAAAGGATATGCTAAAGAAGTTTGGTATGGAAGATGCAAAAGGAATCACTACTCCAATGAGCACTAGTGGAAGCTTAGATAGTGACAAGAGTGGCAACATGGTGGATCAAAAGCTATATGGATAAATGATTGGTAGTCTACTCTATGTGATGGCATCAAGGCCCGATGTGATGTTTAGTGTATATATGTGTGCAAGATTTCAAGCCTCACCAAGAGAAAGTCATTTGAAGGCAACAAAGAGAATATTGAGGTACTTAAAGCATACACAAGATGTTGGATTATGGTATCCCAAAGGTGCAAGCTTTGAGCTAGTTGGATATTCGGATTCCGACTATGCCGGTGACAAAGTGGAGAGAAAGAGCACTTCCGGGACTTGTCAATTGTTGGGAAGATCACTTGTCTCATGGTCATCCAAGAAGCAAAATAGTATTACACTATCTACCGCCGAAGCCGAATACATTGCTGCGGGTAGTTGTTGTGCACAAATCTTATGGATGAAGGCAACATTGAAAGATTTTGGAATCAACTTTAAGAGTGTGCCATTGCTATGTGACAATGAAAGTGCCGTGAAGCTAACCAACAATCCAGTTCAACATCAAAGAACAAAGCATATTGATGTTCGCCATCACTTTATTAGAGATCATCAACAAAAGGGTGACATTGCCATTGAGAGTGTGGGCACCGAAGATCAATTAGCCGATCTATTCACCAAGCCGCTTGATGAGAAGAGATTTCACAAGCTAAAGAATGAGTTGAACATACTTGACTTCTCCAACATGAGTTGATGCACCCTATATATGACATGCCTCTCCTTCGAGTCCCAAGGTACAATTGGTTGACATGTCATACATTCTATGCTAAGGATTTGTTTAGTGCATCTAGTCATAATTCACATGTTCTAGGCTCATTCATGAAAATCAATTGAATTTGAAGTTTATATGGTACCACTATTGTTTCCATGACTTGTATGATCTAGTGGTAGCATATAACTTGTTTAAGTAGCTTGTGATCCTAAGTATTTAATCTAGAAAACTTGTCTAAATATTTGCTTCAACATGGCGCATGATAACCCTTCTAGTGAGGTGCGAAGAAGCTTGCCCTTGGATCAAACCGAAGCATTTTATTTATGCAAGCAATCTAGGTTGAATCACAAACTTGATCCTCACCCCATAATTTTAACATAATAATCTATCTACAATTGGTCCCTTGTGGTCATTGGTGCCAAAGGGGGAGAAAATGTTGTTCACAAAGATAGAACTCAAAAGGGAAGAAAATGTTGTGGGGGAGAAAAATGTTGTTCACAAAGATAAATCCTAAAGGGGGAAATTTGATAAAAGAAGGGGATCAACTAAAATTTTGAGCACACAAGTAGGGGGAGCAAGCTCTTAAATATGAATGTTGCATTTCCATGTGCACTTCATATGTATGATGCATAGTTATGCATTTCTTTTTCTCTGATACTTTGCTTGTGTGGTGACTTGCTAAGTATAATTTGAATGATGTATTGAGGTACTAGCGTAAATAGGAAGTAGTTAGATTTTTCTTGCTTCATGTTTTTCAAAGTGGTACTAGAACCTTGCTTATAATGTTGATCTCACGAGGTTTCTAGTTATGTTTGTGCTTTTCCAAGTGGTATCTAACTACACAAGGTGCTAAGATGGTGTTTATCGCTACTCCGATGGTATCACGCTTTAAAGGTCTATAATCTTAAACACTTAGCACCTATTGATAGTCAATGCTCCTATATTTTCCTATCTAACATGTATGCTTCCAAAATCCAAACATATAGCATACATGTAGGGGGAGCCATTGCTATCAATTTGAATTCATGATCACATGTCCATAATTCTTACACATGGTAATACACTTGGATAATGTGACATGGGTTCAATCAAAATTCTATCATAATATCTTTGTGAAAGGTTTGTCACCAATTACCAACAAGGGGGAGATTGAAAGTCCTATGTTTGGTGTTGGTAATTAGTGACAATGCCTAAGTACTAATCCTATGCCTAAGTTGTATGTAGCATATGAGGATTAGTACATTCCAAGGTTGGTGGCTAGACAGACATGGTGATCATGATGGCCACACTTGGATTTGGACGCAACCCTACGTGATCAAGACAAAGGTATATGCTTAAGGGTTGTGTTTTAGTAACCAAGACACCTAGTGGGTGTGGTTACATTATAGGATAGATAGTCGTACTATAAAGAGGGGAATGACACGGCTATTGAACTTCTAAGTGCCTCTAGGTGTGCATTTCATGATCATATGCATTTGGATAGAACTAATATCGCCTCGAAAAAGGATTGTGAAAATGCTAACACACTCACACATGACGAGATCACTTAGTGGTGTTAGCACATTTGCGATGGCGGTGGAGTTTGAACGGTAGAGAGGGTTTGGGTTCCTCTCTTGTCACAGAACCTCCTAATTATGATGGCCCACAAGTACCCGTCATTGCCATAATGACCTCTGATGGCCGTACTTATGTTCACCATAACTTAAAAGGCCTGCTTTCCTCCGAACAGGATCCAATCACAGGAGTATTGCAATATTACAACAGTTTATTCAAAATATTCAACAGAGTAACGTAGCGGAAGTCTTACAATAATATAGGTTTACAAACCAGTTTTCAAACTTCAAACCTTATGTAACATTATTATAAACCAGTAGTAGAGAAGTATCGGTATTAACTTTATTACAACACACAAGCGAGATGCCTTGCCCAAAGGCCACACAGTCTACTCGTCGTCGCTTTCTTCAACCATGACGGTCATGCAACAAGGCTCGAAGCAGACTTGTTCATGAACCGCACCTGCAACAAGGGGTTAACAAACCCTGAGTACTTGAGGGTACTCAACAAGACTTACCCGACTAAGACAAAGACTCTAAGGGCATGCTAGCTTTAGGGAATCAAGGTACGGGTATTCCAGAATCAAATTTTCTTTTACAGAAAAGTTTACTAAAGTAAGTCCTTACCTTCAATATTTTACTTTTACCATTGATGGTTCATTAACCAATTCTAGGTGATCAGATCAAAGTAATTATCATCAAAACCTTTCTCATTCTTTCTTTCAATTCTAGTTCTTAACTACGATGCAAGTCAGGTGATCAAGTCTCCATAACCGAGGAGCAACGACGATTCAAACCGATTATACCCAGCTGGGGATCCCTAACCTCACGACATATGTAGAACCGAATCTTGCATATATCAACCCTCATTTAGATCTTCCAAAACCAGAACGTGTCCATCGCCACCCGAGAGTACAGTACTCCTCGAACCCGACCAAATTCTAGCCCCGAGGGTACACGCTACTCTCGCCATCTCTCCACTCCCAGTGCGAGGTTAGACGTTCTCATAATGGAATCACCAACATTTTGGGCTTACCCAAGGCATGAAGCTAGTTGCAAGTCTTGAACACAACAGGCTTACAACGAACGGACCTTAACTGACAAGGCGGAAACACTACATTGAGACTCCTTTCCCAATGCATGTTAGCAGTGGCCAAACCACCCGCCCGATCTTTCAAGTTTATTCTCATATTTCAATATTCATTCAATATGCCGTCATGGCTATATAAACATTGCATTTAAAAGCTTAATTTCTAAGCATAGCGAAGCATACTACGCATTTTCCATAAAACAAGTATCAAGGTTGATATCACAATGATCAAGGATGATAATGCAGCAATTGGGTTATCACTCAACTCCTAATTACTTAATGCAGTAAACCATATTATAAATAATAAAACATTTGTAAAATTCAAGGTAGGGTTTAAATGCACCGAGGCTTGCCTTGCTCAGACACGATGACTGACTCAGACCCGAGAACTCCAACGTCAGGTCCGAAACCCACCGACGATCGCTCTTCTCCGGAAACTGGCTCGACGGCTTCGACTTCTTCGAAAGCGGAGACTACACGAACACATAACATGCTTTAACATGATGCTCGATGATAAACATGATGCTTGATGATAACATGCTACGAGTTACGACTGGAGTACAACTTCCCTTCACGGTACAGTCGCAAACAGAACACCTACTAACTAGTAGCGACGATTCCAGCGATACCAGCTTTTAACCTAACAAGTTACTAACGAGCTCAAACATGGAATTAAGGTGCCAAAGATCACAAAAGGGTAGTGACCTAAGGACATCACTCAATCAAAAAGGCACACAACTCTTAAAGTTCTCAAATTAACATTTATTTATGATTTAAATAATTAGGACATAATTAGAAGTTAATCAAATTTTACCTAATCAAGCTCAAACTTTTTATATGGATTAAGAATGATTTATAACAGTGTCATAATAAATTTCATCATTTTTGGATTAATAAATTAATTATTAAAATTTATGGAAGTTGCATTTAATCTTTATTAGAACTAATTAATTCTACTGCACAAAGTACTCAATTTCAGCATTTAACATTTTTCCTAGATAGTTTATACATTGAGAAGCCTACACAAAAATTTTCAAGAATTTTGGAACTCTACACAATTTTTAAAGAAATAAACAAATAACTAAACTAATCATTTATTTGAAAAAGAAAAACAAAAACGAAATCGAGCCGATTCTTCCTTTCTCCCGCGGTCCGGCCCAACTAGACGGCCCGCTCGCGCACGCCCGCGCCCGCACGCGCTCGGCCCAGCCGCACGGCCCAGCAGGCGGCCTGCCTCACGCGCGCGCGTCTGCCTCTCCCTCTATCTCTCTCTGACAGCGCGGTCCCACTTGTCATCGCCTTCCTCCCGCTCGCCCGCTCGCTCCCGCGTGCCCACGCTCTCTCCCGTGGTGGCTGGCCGGTGACCGATGCCTCGGTCGACAAACTGACTCCACCATCACCATCTACACTACCCCATGGTTCCATTTTGCTACTAAACACCATGGCTCGAGCTCCGGCGACACCTCACCGACGACGGTGGCGGCTCGACGGCCACGGTGACCGGTGACTCAACGGTGCAACGCGGTAGCGATTAAAGCGAGTGGTCAGGGAGTATCAGGGGCGTACCACGATCACGAAGGAGTGATCAGTTGAAGCTGAGAGGCTCTGGAGGCGGCTGGCCACGGTGGCGGGGTTCAACCGGGACGGCGGCGACCCGAGGTGGAAGACGACGGTTCCCCGGCGATCCTGAGCGGTAGCACCTACACCAAGAGGCGCAATAGGTTCACAAGGTGATGGCGGAATGATTGGCGAGATGGAGATGGATGCGGTGGAGCAGGAAGGGCAAATTTGGCCGGAGAAATGAGGACGGTGGCGGCGGCGATGGTGAAACCGGAAAACGTCACTGTGACCTCGACGTATTTATAGACGACGGTCGCGGCTATAGAGCTGCACTGCTCGCGTCGTCGCGCTGGCATTCTCGACCAAGCGCGAAGGCCGTGGAAGCTGGCCGAAGCCATCCGGCGTCTCGCCGGCGCCCATGCCGCGCGGTGGTCGGCGGTGATTCGTCGGTGCACTGTAGCTGCCCCCCCAAATTTGAATTTTCAAACTGTTTTCTAAAATTACTCTCAAATTCATGTAACAACTTGAAAAACTTCCAATCTATGAAATCATCAGAATTTCAAGTTCTACAAGTTTTGTATTGAACACTTTTTCAAATTCTCACTGGATTTTGAAATTTGAGTTTAAATTCACAAGGGAACACATTTTTCAGATTTGGTAATTTAGAAATTACTTTTGATTTTATATTGAAACTTCAAAATCTCCAAACATAAAAGTTGTATATCTTGACCAGACCTACAACTTTGCTGTTCAAAACTTTTTCAAATTCTGCCTCCATTTTGAAATCTTAGTTTGGGGACAAAAATAAGTTAAATCTAAAATTTGTTTATTTTCAAAATTGCTCCACATTTTACACTAAAACTTTGAAAACTCAAAACACCAAAGTTGTAGCCCTTGAAAAGTTATACAAACTTGGTTTTGAACTTTTTCCCAAATTTTGCTTAGATTTTGAATTATTTCAAAAGGGGTAAAACAGGGTTTTGAAATTTAGGGTTTTCGGAGGAATTTTAAAATTGGAATTTGTTGCTACTTTGATTTGTGATTACTTAGCGATCAAAACCTCACCCAAGGGCATCATTTGGACCAACATGACATGGTTGACCAAATGCCACTCTTGGTTGACCAATTAGCTTTTAAAAATTCTTTTACATTTTTCCCCAATTTTGAATTCGAATTCGAATCGGAAAACTCATGACAAGTTTTGGGACTCTAATTCAAACTAAAATTTGGAGTTTCATTTTAGAGGTTGTACTTGAGCTCATACCCTACACTTGACACTAGTGTGCAACACAGTCGCACACCTCAAATTACGCAGGGCATGGACTAAGCATTTGCGGTGGCATTAAAAATTAGGGTTTTCGGGTTCAGAGCACACCACTGAGAAACACATTCAACCTAGATAAGTAAACTTGTTTTAGTTGATGCATAACAAGGTTAACCTAACAGGGATGCTTTGCAATGCATTATGATGACATGGCAGATTAATTAGCACTATAACACCCGGGGTGTTACAGCCCTTCCCCCTTAAAGAAATCTCGTCCCGAGATTTAAAGCCTTGAGTTAAGCAATTGAAAAGGAAACGTGTCAAGCAAAAACGTCCAAGACTTGTCTACAAAACAGGTAGGGGTTTTCTGCATTACAAAGATTTTAAAAGGATAGGTTACAGTTTAAAGAGGAAATTGCAACCTAGATAGAAGCAAAGAACTCCGGGAAATTCTCTAACAGATAATCCTCCGTTTCCCAGGTGGCTTCCTCTTCTGAATGTTGATTTCACTGTATTCTGTACCATTTAGTTGTTCTACTTCGGGTAACACGATCTTTTTGATCCAAAACTCTGACAGGATGTTCAGAATATGTCAAATCCGGTTCAAGTTCAACTCCCTCAACATCAACCACTTGATCATGTACTTGTAGACACTTCTTCATTTGTGATACATGAAATACATTGTGCACGGCTGACAGTTGTTCAGGCAGCTTTAACTTATATGCCACCTTTCCACATTGTTGAATGATTTGAAAAGGACCAATATAACGTGGTGCGAGTTTGCCTTTGACTCCAAATCTGCTAACTCCTTTCATGGGTGATACTTTTAGATAAACATAATCCCCTACTTGGAATACCAAAGGTCTATGCCTTTTATCAGCATAACTCTTTTGCCTGGACTGAGCCACTTTCAAATTATTCTGGATCTGCCTAACTTTTTCTTCTGTTTGTTTCATAAGATCAACACCGAAAAACCATCTTTCTCCCGGTTCTGACCAATTCAATGGAGTTCTGCACCTCCGGCCATACAATGCCTCAAACGGTGCCATTTTGATACTCTCTTGATAACTATTATTATAGGAGAATTCTGCTAAAGGTAACCACTCGTCCCAAGTGTCTGAATAATTAAGTGCACATGACCTTAACATGTCTTCTAGAATTTGATTGACCCTTTCAGTCTGACCACTTATTTGTGGATGATAAGCGGTACTATGCAAAAGTTTTGTACCTAGGGACTCATGTAGGTGTCTCCAAAATTTGTTAACAAACTGAGTACCTCTATCTGATATAATGGTCTTTGGTACCCCATGAAGACTCAGGATTCGTGCAATATAAATTCTTGCATAAGTTATAGCAGAATAGTCCACCTTAACTGGAATAAAATGAGATGACTTTGTCAGTCGGTCCACAATGACCCAAATTGAATCAAAGCCTCTTGAGGTCTTGGGTAACCCAGTAATGAAATCCATACTGATATCTTCCCATTTCTAGGATGGAATGGGCAAGGGTTGTAATATTCCTGCCGATTTCAGGTGTACTGCCTTCACCTTATAACAAGTGTCACATCTGGCCACATATTTGGCAATCTCAATTTTCATTTTGGTCCACCAGAATTTCCGTTTCAAATCTTGATACATCTTATTACTTCCTGGATGAATAGAAAACCTTGTGCTATGTGCTTCATCAAGAATGAGCTGACGTAACTCTGGAACCTTTGGGACCACTAACCGGTTCTTAAACCACAACACATCTGCATCATCAATACTAAAATTTGTCTGTTGACCTGTTCTAACTTTTTCTTTGATGTGAGCTACTCCAGAATTCTTTCTCTGAGCAGACACAATCTGATCTTTGATTGTTGATTCTACTGTGACATTAGTCAACTGACCTTGTTGAACTATTTCAATATTCAGCTTTTCTAATTCATAACATAAACTATAATCCATTGGTTTCACAGTAATGCAATTGCAAAGATTCTTTCTACTGAGTGCATCAGCAACCACATTCGCTTTTCCAGGGTGATAGTGCACTTCTAAATCATAGTCCTTTATTAACTCAAGCCACCTTCTTTGCCTCATATTCAACTCTGACTGAGTAAAGATATACTTTAAGCTCTTGTGATCTGTATACATGTGGCAAGTATTACCTAACAAGTAATGACGCCAAATTTTCAATGCATGAACCACAGCTGCTAGTTCAAGATCATGTGTCGGATAATGTTCTTCATGACGCTTCAACTGTCTCGAGGCATAAGCAATGACTCTGCCTTCTTGCATCAATACACAACCAAGGCCAATACCCGAGGCATCACAGTAAACATCAAATGGCTTTTCTATATCTGGTTGTGCCAAAACTGGAGCAGTTGTCAATGACTTCTTTAAAATTCTAAAAGCTTTCTCACATTCTGGAGACCATATGAACTTAGTTTGATTCTTCAACAACTCTGTGATTGGCTTGGCTACCTTTGAAAAGTCAGGTATGAATCGACGGTAATAACCCGCCATTCCCAGAAAACTTCGGACTTCATGAACTAAGATTGGTGGTTTCCAATTCAGAATATCTTCCACCTTGCCAGGATCTACTGCTACTCCTTCGGCTGACAACACATGTCCTAAGAATTGCACTTCTCTTAACCAAAACTCACATTTACTGAACTTGGCATACAGTTGGTGATCTCTCAGACGAGTCAGAACAACTCTGAGATGCTCAACATGTTCTTCTTCACTTTTGGAGTATACCAGAATATCATCAATAAACACAACCACAAATTTGTCAAGCTCCGGCATGAAAACTGAGTTCATCAGATACATGAAATGTGCCGGTGCATTGGTGAGACCAAAAGACATAACTAGGTACTCATACAGTCCATATCTGGTAGTGAATGCAGTCTTTGGGATATCTTCAGGTCGAATCTTGATTTGATGGTACCCTGATCGAAGATCGATCTTTGAAAATACCTTTGCCCCCGCAAGCTGATCAAAGAGTAGATCAATGCGAGGCAACGGATATTTATTCTTAATGGTTACTTCATTCAGCGGTCGATAGTCAACACACATCCTTAAAGTCTGATCTTTCTTCTTGACAAAAAGAGCTGGACATCCCCAAGGTGAGGAACTGGGTCTGATAAAACCTTTGTCACGTAACTCTTGTAATTGATCCTTAAGTTCTGCCAATTCATTGGGTGGCATTCTGTAAGCTCTCCGGGATATTGGGGCAGTACCCGGTTTTAACTCAATCACAAATTCTACATCTCTGTCTGGTGGCAGACCTGGTAGATCATCTGGAAACACATCTGGAAATTCACAGACTACCGGTATATCACAAATCTCATGTACTAAAGTTGCACATATCCTTTCAACTGTTCTCTTTGGGATAGGAAGTTAGATAAGAAGATGAGATTTATTATCTGGCAAGTTCAACCTTATAGTTCTATGCAGTGCATCTATAAGGGCTCCTCTTTGGTACATCCAATTCATACCCAGGATTACGTCTATATCCTGTTTCTGTAATATTATCATTGAGGTAGGAAATATATGCCCACCTAACTCTATAGGTACGTCACGTACCATCTCCTTAGTACACAGTCGTCCCCCGGGCGACTGGATAAAGAAATCTTCTTGTGTTCCCATAATTGGAATGTCATGCTTAACAACAAAGGTGCGATTTATGAATGTATGCGATGCACCTGAATCAAATAACAGTACTGCTGGATGATTAGCAACAGGGAACATACCCATCATAACAGGTTCTCCCTCTGGGATTACACTTGCTTGAGTGTAGAACACACGTCCGATCTTCTTCTTCTCACCCTTACCCTTCTGAACATTCAGGTTATTATTCTTGCTCTGAGGTTGTTGGTGTTGCGGTACGGGAGCTCTGGGATAACTGGGATTGTACTGCCTTGGATACGGGCAGTCCTTGGAAAAGTGGCCTGGCTTTCTACAATTGTAACAGGGAAAGTTATGGGTTACTGGAGTCTGGTTTCGAATACCAGGGGCATTCGGCTGCTGTGGATACTGCGGAATTGCGGCAGGACGGAAAAACGTCTGCGGCTGAGCTTGGTATTGCGGTGGACGATAAGTTGGGCGAAAATGGTTCTGAGGGTGATAAACAAACCTCTGGCGCTTTTTAATGCCACCAGACGGGCTAGAAAACACTGGCTTCTTTTTCTTTGACTCTTTATGCAGTCGGGACTTCTCTTCTGACGCAATAGCCACATTGACTATCTCATGGTAAGTGGCATTATAGCAGGTGACCAATGCTTCTTGGATTCTGGTACTCAAACCTCTCATGAAACAACTCTTCTTCTTTGCATCGGTGTTCACATATTCCGCTGCATACTGGGACAGATGATTGAATTTGCCCACATACTGTAGAACTGTCTGGTTCCCTTGCTTCAGCGAGAGAAACTCTTCTAACTTCATGGCCATGACACCATCTGGGATATAATGTGCTCTGAAGGCTTCACGAAACTCTTGCCAAGTGACACGGTGGCCAGCAGGCCGTGCGGCGACCAGATTCGCCCACCACGCCCCTGCGGCACCTCTAAGCTGCTGTGCTGCAAACACAGGCTTCTGATGCTCCGTGCACTGTAAAAGTTCAAACTTCTGCTCCATGGTACGGAGCCAGTCATCCGCCTCTAGCGGCTCATTTGCCTTTGAGAACACTGGTGGACGGGTATCGGTGAAATCCACATAAGTGGTTTCCCCTCCATTGTTACGGCCTCGACGGCCCTGATTTCCATTCTGATTCTGATTCTGAGCCAACAAGGTAGTGGCATTAACCAGTGCGGCAATAGCTTCTGCCAAGGTGGGTGGAAACGGTGGGGGATTCAGAGGATTGTCCCTTTCTTGGGAAGTTCCAGTACCGTCCATCTGTTGTACACAAACTATATTTATTTACATCGCTTTATTGAATTAAAAAGCAGTTAGTACAGTACTTGTATACACACACAACTTATCTTACATTATTTCATTACAAACTTGCTCTCAAGCAAGAAACTACCCACTAAGGTTCTTAGAAAGCAGGAAAGACTACTATATTACACAACCATCCATGTCGACACTTCACTCCTCATCATCATCGCTGATCACGATCACTCCATCCTCATTCTCTGGAGCACTTGCACCAGTGACATGACTCGCATCATCCCCACTTTCCATCATGGGTTCATCTTCTTCTAGATCTTCTTCCTCATTGTCCTCTCCATCAAGAACAATCACGGCACCAACATCATCTTCTACTGCCTGGGGCAGATGATTGGAATTCATTAGATCATTTAGCCTATGAACTTCCTCATGCAGAACTGTGTTGTACTGCTCTAGGTGTGTCACATAAAGCTCCAACTCACGAACACGAGCCCTGGCTTCTATCTCCTTTTCCAAAGACTCCTTCTGGAACTGTTTCCAAAAACACATGTTGCGCTTCGGTCGCTCCACTTCTGATGTAAGCCTTGCAACCTCTGATTCCGAATCCGGGTTCGGATTACGGCTGCTGCTTTCTCCATCACCTTTGGTGGCCAACTGATGACGCGGCACTCCTTGCGGACCCGTTTTCTTGCGAGGAGTCATCTTCACACGTGCCATCCTATAGCAAGATAGAATTAGGACGATAAGAATAGATAGGGGGATCTGAAGGTTAGTATGAATAGGATTTGAACCTTACTTAACCCAAACCACTTTAAAAGAGAAGGTAGCTTAAGCAGGTTAATTAAACATGATGCATGCATCGCACTTATGATCTAACAGAAAGATTTAAGTAACACATGCAATCTTTATAACATAGGGCACTATACATGATACTTCACTACGAAGCTTTCAAATATGAGCTAAGGAAACTATAGAATAGATTAAGATAAGCAAAAGCAATTTGGACCAAAATATCAGTATTAAGTTTGATTGACCCAAATCATTTTGAAGTTTTGCAAGGTAATACTACAATAACCCGAGTGATTATGCTCTGGTACCAGCTGTCACAGAACCTCCTAATTATGATGGCCCACAAGTACCCGTCATTGCCATAATGACCTCTGATGGCCGTACTTATGTTCACCATAACTTAAAAGGCCTGCTTTCCTCCGAACAGGATCCAATCACAGGAGTATTGCAATATTACAACAGTTTATTCAAAATATTCAACAGAGTAACGTAGCGGAAGTCTTACAATAATATAGGTTTACAAACCAGTTTTCAAACTTCAAACCTTATGTAACATTATTATAAACCAGTAGTAGAGAAGTATCGGTATTAACTTTATTACAACACACAAGCGAGATGCCTTGCCCAAAGGCCACACAGTCTACTCGTCGTCGCTTTCTTCAACCATGACGGTCATGCAACAAGGCTCGAAGCAGACTTGTTCATGAACCGCACCTGCAACAAGGGGTTAACAAACCCTGAGTACTTGAGGGTACTCAACAAGACTTACCCGACTAAGACAAAGACTCTAAGGGCATGCTAGCTTTAGGGAATCAAGGTACGGGTATTCCAGAATCAAATTTTCTTTTACAGAAAAGCTTACTAAAGTAAGTCCTTACCTTCAATATTTTACTTTTACCATTGATGGTTCATTAACCAATTCTAGGTGATCAGATCAAAGTAATTATCATCAAAACCTTTCTCATTCTTTCTTTCAATTCTAGTTCTTAACTACGATGCAAGTCAGGTGATCAAGTCTCCATAACCGAGGAGCAACGACGATTCAAACCGATTATACCCAGCTGGGGATCCCTAACGTCACGACATATGTAGAACCGAATCTTGCATATATCAACCCTCATTTAGATCTTCCAAAACC
This sequence comes from Saccharum hybrid cultivar R570, assembly GCA_038087645.1. Classification (NCBI taxonomy): domain Eukaryota; kingdom Viridiplantae; phylum Streptophyta; class Magnoliopsida; order Poales; family Poaceae; genus Saccharum; species Saccharum hybrid cultivar. Next base: position 5,116,218 of record JAQSUU010000510.1, read on the forward strand.
AGAACGTGTCCATCGCCACCCGAGAGTACAGTACTCCTCGAACCCGACCAAATTCTAGCCCCGAGGGTACACGCTACTCTCGCCATCTCTCCACTCCCAGTGCGAGGTTAGACGTTCTCATAATGGAATCACCAACATTTTGGGCTTACCCAAGGCATGAAGCTAGTTGCAAGTCTTGAACACAACAGGCTTACAACGAACGGACCTTAACTGACAAGGCGGAAACACTACATTGAGACTCCTTTCCCAATGCATGTTAGCAGTGGCCAAACCACCCGCCCGATCTTTCAAGTTTATTCTCATATTTCAATATTCATTCAATATGCCGTCATGGCTATATAAACATTGCATTTAAAAGCTTAATTTCTAAGCATAGCGAAGCATACTACGCATTTTCCATAAAACAAGTATCAAGGTTGATATCACAATGATCAAGGATGATAATGCAGCAATTGGGTTATCACTCAACTCCTAATTACTTAATGTAGTAAACCATATTATAAATAATAAAACATTTGTAAAATTCAAGGTAGGGTTTAAATGCACCGAGGCTTGCCTTGCTCAGACACGATGACTGACTCAGACCCGAGAACTCCAACGTCAGGTCTGAAACCCACCGATGATCGCTCTTCTCCGGAAACTGGCTCGACGGCTTCGACTTCTTCGAAAGCGGAGACTACACGAACACATAACATGCTTTAACATGATGCTCGATGATAAACATGATGCTTGATGATAACATGCTACGAGTTACGACTGGAGTACAACTTCCCTTCACGGTACAGTCGCAAACAGAACACCTACTAACTAGTAGCGACGATTCCAGCGATACCAGCTTTTAACCTAACAAGTTACTAACGAGCTCAAACATGGAATTAAGGTGCCAAAGATCACAAAAGGGTAGTGACCTAAGGACATCACTCAATCAAAAAGGCACACAACTCTTAAAGTTCTCAAATTAACATTTATTTATGATTTAAATAATTAGGACATAATTAGAAGTTAATCAAATTTTACCTAATCAAGCTCAAACTTTTTATATGGATTAAGAATGATTTATAACAGTGTCATAATAAATTTCATCATTTTTGGATTAATAAATTAATTATTAAAATTCTTGGAAGTTGCATTTAATCTTTATTAGAACTAATTAATTCTACTGCACAAAGTACTCAATTTCAGCATTTAACATTTTTCCTAGATAGTTTATACATTGAGAAGCCTACACAAAAAATTTCAAGAATTTTGGAACTCTACACAATTTTTAAAGAAATAAACAAATAACTAAACTAATCATTTATTTGAAAAAGAAAAACAAAAACGAAATCGGGCCGATTCTTCCTTTCTCCCGCGGTCCGGCCCAACTAGACGGCCCGCTCGCGCACGCCCGCGCCCGCACGCGCTCGGCCTAGCCGCGCGGCCCAGCAGGCGGCCTGCCTCACGCGCGCGCGTCTGCCTCTCCCTCTATCTCTCTCTGACAGCGCGGTCCCACTTGTCATCGCCTTCCTCCCGCTCGCCCGCTCGCTCCCGCGTGCCCGCGCTCTCTCCCGTGGAGGCTAGCCGGTGACCGATGCCTCGGTCGACAAACCGACTCCACCATCACCATCTACACTACCCCATGGTTCCATTTTGCTACTAAACACCATGGCTCGAGCTCCGGCGACAGCTCACCGACGACGGTGGCGGCTCGACGGCCACGGTGACCGGTGACTCAACGGTACAACGCGGTAGCGATTAAAGCGAGTGGTCAGGGATTATCAGAGGCGTACCATGATCACGAAGGAGTGATCGGTTGAAGCTGAGAGGCTCTAGAGGCGGCTGGCCACGGGGGCGGGGTTCAACCGGGACGGCGGCGACCCGAGGTGGAAGACGACGGTTCCCCGGCGATCCTGAGCGGTAGCATCTACACCAAGAGGCGCAATAGGTTCGCAAGGTAATGGCGGAATGATTGGCGAGATGGAGATGGATGCGGTGGAGCAGGAAGGGCGAATTTGGTCGGAGAAATGAGGACGGTGGCGGCGGCGATGGTGAAACCGGAAAACGTCACTGTGACCTCGACGTATTTATAGACGACGGTCGCGGCTACAGAGCTGCACTGCTCGTGTCGTCGCGCTGGCATTCTCGACCGCGCGCGAAGGCCGTGGAAGCTGGCCGAAGCCGTCCGGCGTCTCGCCGGCGCCCATGCCGCGCGGTGGCCGGCGGTGATTCGTCGGTGCACTGTAGCTGCCCCCCCAAATTTGAATTTTCAAACTATTTTCTAAAATTACTCTCAAATTCATGTAACAACTTGAAAAACTTCCAATCTATGAAATCTTCAGAATTTCGAGCTCTACAAGTTTTGTATTGAACACTTTTTCAAATTCTCACTGGATTTTGAAATTTGAGTTTAAATTCACAAGGGAACACATTTTTCAGATTTGGTAATTTAGAAATTACTTTTGATTTTATATTGAAACTTCAAAATCTCCAAACATCAAAGTTGTATATCTTGACCAGACCTACAACTTTTCTGTTCAAAACTTTTTCAAATTCTGCCTCCATTTTAAAATCTTAGTTTGGGGACAAAAATAAGTTAAATCTAAAATTTGTTTATTTTCAAAATTGCTCCACATTTTACACTAAAACTTTGAAAACTCAAAACACCAAAGTTGTAGCCCTTGAAAAGTTATACAAACTTGGTTTTGAACTTTTTCCCAAATTTTGCTTAGATTTTGAATTATTTCAAAAGGGGTAAAACAGGGTTTTGAAATTTAGGGTTTTCGGAGGAATTTTAAAATTGGAATTTGTTGCTACTTTGATTTGTGATTACTTAGCGATCAAAACCTCACCCAAGGGCATCATTTGGACCAACATGACATGGTTGACCAAATGCCACTCTTGGTTGACCAATTAGCTTTTAAAAATTCTTTTACATTTTCCCCAATTTTGAATTCGAATTCGAATCGGAAAACTCGTGACAAGTTTTGGGACTCCAATTCAAACTCAAATTTGGAGTTTCATTTTAGAGGTTGTACTTGAGCTCATACCCTACACTTGACACTAGTGTATAACACAGTCGCACACCTCAAATTACGCAGGGCATGGACTAAGCATTTGCGGTGGCATTAAAAATTAGGGTTTTTGGGTTCAGAGCACACCACTGAGAAACACATTCAACCTAGATAAGTAAACTTGTTTTAGTTGATGCATAACAAGGTTAACCTAACAGGGATGCTTTGCAATGCATTATGATGACATGGTAGATTAATTAGCACTATAACACCCGGGGTGTTACATCTCTCCCTCCTGCCGAGCTTGCGAGCGCGGGAATCAGGCGTTTTTGACAAGTTGAAATGCCTATTTTCCACTACGCCGGAAGTCCGGAAAAGAAACGGAGGTGAACGGAGGTCACAGAGATGACCGGACGCTGAACCGGACGCGGTCCTTGCATGACCGGACGCGTCCGGTCAGTGTTCAGTGTCTGCGCGTTTTTCAGTTCGATGATCGGACGCGAGGCGCGTCCGGTCACTGACGATCGGACGCGTCCGGTCGTTTAGGGAGCTTACTGGACTCTAACCGAACGCTGGCACTGTCGCGTCCGGTCATGTTTCTTCAGCGCGTCCGGTCATTATTTCATTGTGCGCTGCTCTGGCGACCAGCGCGTCCGGTCACTCTCGGGACCAGCGCGTCCGGTCATCAGCAGCGCGTCTGGTCTGCGCGATGAGCGTGTCCGGTCGTTAGTTCGCAGTTAGCCGTTGGGCGACCGGCGCGTTCGGTCAGTTGGACCAGCGCGTCCGGTCAGTGCTTCGCGACTTAGCCGTTGTGCGACCAGCGCGTCCGGTCAGTATGACCAGCGCGTCCGGTCAGTGTGACCAGCGCATCCGGTCAGTTGGACCAGCGCGTCCGGTCATCACGATTTCGGTTGTTTAAGTTTCTAACGGCTCTATTCGAAGGGGTATGTCTATAAATACTCATTGGCCGGCTCAAGGCTCACCCTCTCGGATATCTCTCGAACATTTGACATACTTGTGAGCACTTTGAGCTAAGCAACTCCCCTCCCACTCATCTCTCTTGCTTCTTTGCATATTTGAAGTGAGATTGAGTGATCCAAGTGCATTTGCATTGTGAGATAGCATCTAGTTGGCACTTGGTGGTTGATTTGCTGCGGGATTCTTGTTTCTCTTGGTGGTTGCCGCCACCTAGACGGTTTGTAGCAGCTTGGAGGCGTTGGCAAGAGTTGGTGATTGTATCTTGGCCACCTCCGGTGATTGTGAGGGGTTTGTGCCTACCTCGGCGAAGCGCCAAAGGCAACGTTAGTGAATTGCTCGTGTCATTGCAACCTTTTACCATTTGGTAGGTTCTTGTAACATCACATATGTTAAAAAGCAGTTAAAACTTGATTAAGTATTGATCATGCATACATCAAGGCATAAGATGCATTTCATGTTGCATAAGCAATGTTTCATATATCAGGTCTCTGTTGCATAGTGATGTTTCATGTGTTGCTTGGTAGTGTTTCATATGTTGCAATAGCATGTTTTATGTTTTATATACGTATTTTACATGTTTCAATAGTGATGTGATATGTTATTTTTATTAGTATGCTTAATACATTAATAATGCCATGTTTCTTATCATATGAAATAATGTTTTATTAGTGTTAAATAATTAATCATGTTTAGTTAAAAAGAATAATCAATTGAATTCAAAACCCTCAATTTCAAAACCCTGTTTTACCCCTTTTGAAATAATTCAAAATCTAAGCAAAATTTGGGAAAAACTTCAAAACCAAGTTTGTAGAACTTTTCAAGGGCTACAACTTTGGTGTTTTGAGTTTTCAAAGTTTTAGTGTAAAATGTGGAGTAATTTTGAAAATAAACAAATTTCAAATTTAATTCATTTTTGTCCCCAAACTAAGATTTCAAAATGGAGGCAGAATTTGAAAAAGTTTTGAACAGAAAAGTTGTAGGTCTTGTCAAGATGTACAACTTTGGTGTTTGGAGATTTTGAAGTCCCAATATAAAATCCAAAGTAATTTTTAAATTACCAAATCCCCAAAATATGTCCCCTTTTGAATTTAAACCCAAATTTCAAAATCCAGTGAGAATTTGAAAAAGTGTTCAATACAAAACTTGTAGAGCTTGAAATTCTGAAGATTTCATAGATTGGAAGTTTTTCAAGTTGTTACATGAATTTGAAAGTAATTTGAAAAATTAGTTTGAAATTCAGAGTTTGGGGGGAGCTACAGTGTCGAGCCAATCACCGACGGCCACCGGCCGGCATGGGCGCCGGCGAGACGCCGGACGGCTTCGGCCAGCTTCTACGGCCTTCGCGCGCGGTCAAGAACGCCAGCGCGACGACGTGAGTAGTGCAGCTCTGTAGCCGCGACCGTCGTCTATAAATACGTCGAGGTCACAGTGACGATTTTCGTTTTCCCCGTTTTCACCATCGCCGCCGCCACCGTCCTCATTTCTCCGGCCAAATTCGCCCTCCCTGCTCCACCGCATCCATCTCCATCTCGCCAATCACTCAGCCATCACCTTGCAAACCTGTTGCGCCTCTTGGTGTAGATGCTACCGCTCATGATCGCCGGGGAACCGTCGTCTTCCACCTCGGGTCGCCGCCGTCCCGGTTGAGCCCCGCCACCGTGGCCAGCCGCCTCCAGTGCCTCTCTGCTTCAACCGATCACGCCTCTGTGATCGTGGTACGCCCCTGATGCTCCCTGGCTAGTTAGTTTAAGCTTTGCACCTTTGTGTCGTCGAGTCGTCGGTCACCGTAGTTGCCGAGCCGCCACCGTCGTCGGTGAAGTGTCACCGGAGCTCGGACCGTGGGGCAAATTACTATAATGGAGTCGTGGAAAGGTGTAGTTGGTGTTGGTCGGGTTAGTTGATCGACCGAAGCCCCGGTCACCGGCCGGCCACCGCGCGGAGGTGAGTGAGCACGCGGGAGTGAGCGAGACACGGGAGGTAAGCGATGACAGGCGGGGTCGGCCTATCAGTGAGAGAGAACGGGAGAGTGAGCGCGCGCGGGCTGGGCCGCGGTGCTGAGCCGCTCGGGCGAGTGCGGGCGTGAGTGCGGGCGCGCGCGAGCGGGCTGCTCAGTGGGCCGAGCCGGAAGGAGAGAAGGATCGGCCCGAGTTCGGTTTTTGTTTTTCTTTTTCAAAATTTTGAATAGTGCTACTATTTGTTTATTTCACTAAAAACTGTGTAGAGTTCCAAATTTTCTGAAAATTTTTGGGTAAGCTTCTCAATGTGCAAACTATCTAGGAAAAATGTTAAACCCTAAATTTGATTACTTTGTGTAGTAGATTTAATTAGTTCCAATAAAAATTAAATGCAACTTCCATGAATTTTAATAATTAATTTATTAATCCAAAAATGATGAAATTTATTGTGACACTGTTTTAAGTCATTCTTAATATATAGAAAAAGTTTGAGCATGTTTAGGTAAAGTTTGATCAACTATTAATTATGCCCTAATTAATTAAATAGTAATTAAATGTTAAATCAATAACTTTAAGTGTTGTGTGCTCTTTTGGGATTGAGTGATGACCTTGGGTCATTAACATGTAATGACCCTTGGCACTTTAATTAATTGCTTAAGTTATGATTGACTTGTTAACTAGAATTTGTTAATGATAGTTAGTGTCATTAACTTATGTCATTAGTAGTTAATGACTTACTTATGTTAATACTTAGTGGTCTTGTGGTAGAATTACTTGTTATTAGATGCAACCTCTTAGGTAAAAAGTAAAGTTAAGTAGTTTTCTTAACAACATCTTAATGTGATTAATGTTGTTTAATAATTATGTTGGATTGCAACTGTACCGCGAAGGAAAGTTGTACTCAAGTAGATAACTAATGTTTATCCTTTCTAAATGTCCCTTTTATGCTATGTCTTGTTCATCATCATGCATCATGACATACATTCCATCATGTTAAGCATCGCATCATTTATTACGTGTAGTGCTTACGAGAGTGTTTGGATCGTGTTGATCAAGCTTCGGAGAAGGTGTCATCCACCCGTGATGTTAGCGTTAAACTTGACTTCTATGAGAACTAACCACCGCTGCAACGTAGGCAAGCCCCGGACATATAACCGCCCTTCTATTTTATAAATGCTTTATTTTCACCTTAAGTCTAGTGTAATGTGCATTATGTTAGTAGGAGTTGGTTGATACCGTTGCTGCATGATTACCTTGATCTACATTTATATCCAGATGATATCCCACAAGTATATATAGGTCGATCTCTTATGCTTAGTAATGCTTAGACTTCGGTAGGAGTCGAATAATATTTCTTTGATCACCAGAACAGGTTTATTACTTGCTTCTCCTGACCTAATGACAGGTCATGAGAGCATGTGAAATTAATATGAGAATGAACTTGAGACCGGATAGGGCATGGGAATCATCTTTGGTGGTTGGTCCCGTCTGTGTCGGTTAAGGACCGTTCGTTGTTGGCACTCGAGTCGAGGAGTTTTGGATAGTACTAGTCACATACCCAATGGCGGGTAAGCCTTACTTCGGCTATTCCATCACGAGAACGTCTAACCTCGCACTGGGAGTGGAGAGATGACGAGAGTAGCGTGTACCCTCGGGGCTAGAATCGGACCGGGTTCGAGGAGTACTGTGCTCTCGGGTGGCGATGGACACGTTCTGGTTTTGGGTGACCCAAGTAAGCGTTGATATATGCATGTCAAGGACTTGCATATGTCGTGTGGTTAGGAAGCCCCAGTTGGGTAAATGAAGCGGTTCGAATCGTCGTTGCTCCATGAGAAAGGAGTCTTGACTGTTCACCAACATCGTAGCAACAACTGGAACATGGTTACTGTTGGACTTGAGATGGAAAAGAATTGAATAACTAGTGTAATGCTTATATTTATGATTGAGATAGATACAGGTGCAAAAGTTAGCTATCATCAGGCTATACTAAAACTAGAGCCAAAACTTAATTAAAAGTTTGAAAGCAAGGATGCACTGGTAGTAAGCTTTTCTGCAAAACTTCTCTTTTCTAGCTTCACTACTTCCCTTAAGCCAGCATATCCTTGGAGTCTTTTCTTTTCGTCGGGTAAGTCTTGTGGAGTACAATTGAGTACTCAGGGTTTGTTAACCCCTGTTGCAGGTGCTAACTGGTGCTGCTAATTAGGTCATGTCGGTGGGCTCGACATGATCTGATGGTCGTCCCCTAACTTAGGTGCTCTACCTGAGTTTGTCTTCTATAGTTCTACTCCACTTCCGCAATACAAGTTAAGTTTGTAAAAAGTTAACTTAATCCTGATTTATAAATTCATTGTTGTTATTCTTCCGCACTCTGATGTAAAGTTTTGTAACAGATATTGTAATGTTGTAGTTACTCCTTTGTTGATCCTGGTATGAGTTGTCAAATGTAGTTGAATCGGGGTCCTGTGAGGGCACCCGACAGATCTTCTTAGGTTATATGGTGTACATGCATAGCCGTCAGAGGTCTTAGGGACAATGACAGGTGCATGTGGGCCATATAATTTAGGAGGTTCTGCTACAGTTCTTGTGGCGCCTTTTGAGAGGCTCGGTGTGTGACCGATTAGCCACCGAACCACGTGGTGAAGAGGGACACAACGGGGACTAGCGTGTCGGCAAGCACGTGAACCTCGGGATAAATCTTCGTGTTATCACTTTCATATTGTGATTGATTGATCCCGGTGTTCGGTTATCTTGGTATTCATCTCTTGATCATATTAATTGGTTGGCTCAATACTTCGCCTCTCGGTGATACCCTCCTAACTCAACTCCGCATTACTTTCTTAGTTATCTTTGCTAGCTAGTTAGCTTTGCTTTAGTAGCTCCTTTGGGTAGCTTGCTAGTTGTAGTTGTAGTTACCTTCTCGGTTTGACTTGTGCGGTTGAGTGCAAATACTAGAATTGTGAATTGGATAGGTGGCTTGCAAACACCCCGTAGGCTAAGCAAAACTCGCATCTTGCTAGTTGTTATATTGATAAACTTGTTTAGCTTGTCTTTGTAGAAAGTTTTAAAAGGCTATTCACCCCCCTCTAGCCATCAAGACCTTTCACACTGCGAAATTGTGAACTCCATTGGCTTTTTCGTGCAGACTACGTTTCATGGGCCAAGAGAGCTACGTTGGGCCACTTGGGCCAGAAATGATTGTGTTTCATGTTGAATTATTTGGCATATTATATATGTATACACACAATATTCAGATGTATACAATATATATTATTATATAATCTGTAACCCGGAACGGTATGCCGGAATGGACCGGTATTGGTATGTCCCATTCCAACAGGCAAACCGGAATGACCACCGGAATGGAATTGATAAGTATGATAATAACAAGCATTTTAAAATAATAAATTAACTCTAAAGGTATCACTGAACTGTATGAACTAAATACACTAACAGATAGCCCATGAATTTAGGAATCTAACAAAATTCATTTCATGATAAATAAATAAATAAATTCAAATGAGCTCTAGAGATGAAGAAAATGACATTGACAGATAGTTCTTGATTTTAGATGAATTTAGGAAGAAGAATCGAGTGAATCGGAGATCGTATGGTGGAGATATTGATCGCACAAGGTGGCTGTTTAATTAATTCAGAAAACTAAAAGGAATTAATTAGCTTTTGGCTTAGTCTCCCGTGACTTGCTCATGAACGTGGGTCTTTGGTCTTTTGACTTGTCAAGTGGGCTGGTGGATTTCTCGTGATGGACTTGGACTTGAGTGAGTCTTTGATACAAGCAATTAATGAAGAAGACCATGGGTCGAGATAAATGGAGAGGAGAATGAAGGAATTCTTGCAGGCTAGCTATTGGAGCTCAGAGCAAGTGCGATAGAGACAAGGAGAAAGGTTGGCGCTGTCATGGAGAGATAGAGGAAGTACTAGAAGGACTCACGGGACACTCACCGTAGTCGACTGATGCTTTGGAAAGGGGGGTTGGTCGAACGGCCGAGTTCTATAGGAGAACGGAGAAAGCTTGACTCTGGAAGAAAGAAGGTGGGCAACGAAGTGGGGTGGCTTGGCAAGCTCGCGACTGCGATGGAGGTTGCGCGGCGTGTCCTTTATAGGCAGGAGACGCGGGGATGGAGGTGGAGCTCGCACTGAGAAGGACGTCTGGCGTGCGCGACACACTTTGGCGGAGGCAGCGCGACGTGCGTTGATTATTTTTACGGAGCGATTAGCAGACGAAGTAAAGGCGCAACAGCGACGCATCGTGAGGTCGGTGGCTAATTAGCTTGCTTAACGGTAATAAAGCACTGCAGGTGCATGAAATGATGCTCAGATGAACAGAGATTTCTATGGTAAACAGTGCCCTCGCTACAGTGTTTTCTGTGTGCTACGGTGTTTTCTGCGCGCTACGGTAGTGCTCAGCGCGACGTGTGGACAGGGCGGCATTGATTTTTACAGAGCGATGGCTAGCAAGCGAAATAAAGATGCAGACAGCGACGCGTTGCGAGGTTGAAGATACTGGTGGTCTTATTATTGGATGCTAATCCTCTTTTGGGAAAGGGAAGTATTTAGATTAATCCATCATTTAGACTTGCATGCATGTGACTAGCTGAGGAGTGTATCTTGGGCTAAACGTGCAGGTGCTGCTAGTTGGACTTTTTGGCATGCACAAGGCCATGGGCTGTACTGCTGATGCATGAACGTGCTGTTGCGAGTAGTGAGCGATGCTGCTGTCGGTCGGTCATCTGTGGCCAAACTTGCCTTGCTTGACACGATGAAATAAAATCACCGCGTCTTGGCAATGGAATGTACTGAAGCGTGCTTCGTGGGCTTGCGAGTGCCGGGTACGTGCTTGGGGAATTAAAGAGGAGAAGAATAGCAAGAGCTGGAGTTGGATCAGGATGAATGAAAGAGATTTGGACTGCGGGAAAATACTTGGACAAGGAATAACTTAGAGCTCAATTTGAGAATTAGTGCAACAAAATTTAATTTCTCATTTTGCCACATGCAATAATACATAAATATGATGCTCATGACCTGGTTTAGTGAGTTGTTTACGCGGTAACACCGAGGGTGTTGCCCTGCGCCTCCTCCTCCGGACTTGTCCACTCCGTCCGCCCTGGCAGGTTACGCTAGGGTTTGGGGCCACTGCGCCCCCAAACTGCAGGTCGCCCTGCGTGCTCCAACGGCCGGCGGGTGAAGCGGGCTGCGACGGCACAGCTCCACCTGCTGCTGCTGCTCGCCATCGACGACAGCGGATGCTGCTCAGCAATGGGAGATGGTAAGAGGAGCAAGAAGAAGATGACATGTGGAGCCCGCGTGTTAGTGATAGGGGAGGGAGGCCATCAAATTAGAGGGAGGGGTATTCTGGTCTTTTCGGTACCCCAAATAGTGAAAAGAGACTCCTGGAATTACTAAAAGAGATAAAACCTCAAAAATCCTAAATATCAAAACAATTTGTGTGCCCAGGGTTATATTTGAAAAAGCATGCGAATTGGGGGTTAAATGTTGAGAAACGTGCGAATTCAGGGTTAAATATCAAAATTTCAAATCGGCAGAGGACCATACGGGTGGGCCGGATTGCCCTACCCGTACGTTGCTTGTGTCGGGGCCCGTCGTCCCCGATTGGGCCATCGTTCTTTACAGCGATGCATTTTAGGGCTCGTTTCGCACTCCTCAGGGGCTACAGGAGCCGAAACACTAGAGAAGCTACTTTTTATAGCTCTAGTTTCTCACCCAAAAACGACTTCAACTCCTCTGCAAAAGCTAGGCCTGTTTAGATGCTAAATTTTTTCCCCAAATTCTACTATACAAAAAGAAGATTCTCCATCACATCAAAATGTCGGCACATGCATGGAGTACTAAATGTAGATGAAATCAAAAACTAATTGCACAGTTTTGTTGTTCTTTACGAGACGAACGTTTTGAGCCTAATTAGTCAATGTTTGAACAATTTTTACCAAATAAAAACAAAATGCTACAGTGTCTGACCCAATTTGGCCGGTCCCAATTTGGGCCAACTAAACAAGGCCCTAGTGCTAGACCTGAAGCCAGAGCCATGCCCAAAAAAAGGCCCTTATCTATATTTAAAAACATATTTAGCACTTCTCCCGTGTGGTTTCTGTTGTAAAACATACGGACTTAATCCTAGAAGGAAAGGAGAAGGAGTAATCCTAATCCTAGTCCGTTTGTATGTGGGCTCTTACCAAAACTCTTAGCCCTTGGCAGGACTATATATACGTGGGAGCTCTATGTTGTAATCACCAATATTCAGAGGAATAAAGAATAGTCTCCCTACATCTTGTGTCTATATGTTCTACTTTCATCTACTATATTGATCATGAGAGACGGAGAGGGAAAGGTTCCAACCGCTGGCAACATGTTTTATAACACGTTATCAGCACGACAAGCTCTACGTCGACATCTCCGTTGAAGCCGCCGCCGATCTTTGACGCCGACGCTCATGCTTATGTGTCTGCCGCGACTACTTCGACGACGTCGACATCCCTGACGTTGTTAGCGGAACGAATCTGCTATCTCTACCTGCAACTAAATCTGCACTGCATCGACATGCATCGTTGTCATGGCAGATCTACGACAATGTCAAACGCCCTACGCGGTATGTATCTACTAACCACTGCCCTACGCGGCACGTGAGGTAGATCAAATTGACATCATGGATCAGGTATGAAAGAACCACAGCTTGGAGATTGTGTCTATCCCGACCATCGAGCCGGGTTTTGCCCTAATTTATCGTAGTAGATCAAATGTACAAGCAGTACATGCATGAACAAGTACAAGCAATAGGATGTAGACTCGTATGCTTGCACACGTATTCGTTTATCTGTCGTATAACAGAGTTTGCATCTAGGTTTGATTAAAAAACAAAAAGGCTGAGTACATGCAGTGCTCATGGCCAGATTCAAATTGCCAACTATTGAAGGCACCCAGCACTAATCGGCCACTGCATTGGCCACATTAATTACCCTCGTATGTTCTCCTTGAGTCATTGGTGAGTGATCACACTTGAACGTGGCCATCCAGAGTAGCAACTACGCTCGCACGCGTAAGGGCCCGTAGCCAATCTGTCGTTCGCATGCCACCTGTAGGCTCACGTGTGACACCGCCGTGACTCAACCAGCCAGCAGACTACACGTTGCTCGCCACCTCTGCCCACGGCTCGCATGCCACTACTGCTCCGTCCGCAACGAGCACGTCACCCTGTCTTTGTAGGACCTCGGGTTTTTCAAACGGCTTGAACACCACTGCCCGCCCTCGCACGCGACAAGTAGTGGCGGTGCCGCAATGGATAGAAGAAAGCAAACCCGGCGGGGTACTTATTATGGGTTATAAGGGTCAAGGCTGAGCAGCCCTTCGGGCCAACCAAACTGAACAGAGGAAAGAAATACATGCTGGAATCGGTCTAATAAAGTAGATCGTGCTGCAAATAATTTAAGAAATAAAACCAGAAATTGAGGAAGGAACTGTAGATCCGAAATTCTTTGAACAATCCTTTGTTTGCTGTAGAAACTATTTATAGGTCTGCTATTCTTGGAGAATAGCGCCTATACTTCCTGGAAAATGCAGATTTAGAATGTTTTAGCATGAATTTAATTAAACCTAGATCTTCTGTTTATACATATTTATTGTTTTTTCTTATACCCCTATGTATAAGAGTTAAGAACTTGTATACAAAATTAAATCTGCAGTTTAGTTGTGTTGCCTAGTTTTATTTTCTGAATTATATAGTAGATTAATTCTGAAAATTTTCTACGCTTTGAATTTAATTCTGAAAAATTCTAGTGCAACTCCGTTATGAATTATACCATGTAATTGCAATGATTATATTAGAACACATGGTATAAGGTATATGGGCTCTCTAAATCATGCAGACCTTAGACTTATCACCTTTGAGAGGCTCATATTTATTTTTCCTAGCATAATGAATTTTTGGGATGAATGAATGCTTATATTAATTCTGAAATTTGCATATACCATAATCCTAAAAAAATACTTGGATGCTTCTAAGAATATTTTTAGATAACCATCCACTATCTTTTTGCACCTTGCTACTTGTTTACATGCAGTAAACCTATTTGCACATGATTTTGTAATAATAATATATGCATACCTTCATGAAGAAGGAATATCCTGGACTTGTCCTGAATGACAGAATTATATAGCATGGTCATTTATTAAATCATAGTAGGATATTCTATTACCACTGAAGTGGTGGATAGTTTCTTATATTACTCTCAAAGAATGAGTATGTGACTAAGCTAAATCCCGAAGGTCTTATGGGACTCGCTGAATGAGAAATTCTAGAAGATATCCTACATTATGATTGCATAAAGCAAATTGAATTTTCAAGCTATATGACCATACGGGATATAGTGCTGCTCTATGAAACAAAAACAATTAGCTTGAAGCTTTGTGTTAAAAGTCATAGAAGACAAGATGATAAGGACGAATTTGCCTAATTCTAGAAGAAATATTTCTTGAAATAGAAAGACCGAGAGCATTGAAGTACTAGAAGTATTCAAATTTATCATCCATAATTACTCAATATCAAGTAGAATTGAGTTGAAATTTTTGGACAACATTATGAATCAGGATATATGACTTGCATATGTTGTACTCCTAACTATGAAGTAGAGCATGCATGAAGCTGCTAAATGTCGAGCATAGAAGCTAAGACATGTAAGAACGGATAAGAATTTTTAAGGTTTCTCCAAAAGAAGAACTTGAATCATGTGCTTACATATTTGTTTTATCTTTGAAATTACTATCCAAGAATATTAGTAGTAGTGGTGCATTAAGTTTTAATTCCCGTTGAATTAAGTGGTTCTCGTATACTCATAGAAGAGTTAATGGTTAATCTATTGGCTTGAAGACTAATGTAAAGTATTTAATATTCTTAGTTGCAATTTTTACTTGCAGTAATATATGTTAACCTTGCATGAAATGAATTGTGTTTTACATATAAACAACTGCCTATTGCCTATCTAAATAAATTTCGCATTAATTTATCCACAAAGAAGCCTTAGTTAACCATGAAGGTTATCGTTCTTTGTGCACCACTACCATGTAGGTAGAAGCAAGTATTTAATACTTCAGCCCAGAAACTAGAAGTTTATGTCCTACCCTGAATATGTTGTTGTACACTGAATAGTATACTGGATATGTGAATTTCATGCCAGAACCATTGAATACTAGAAGTATGATTGAATTATATTAAACATATGAAATGATTTTTCATAGATGCAAGAAGCATATTACTACTTGAAGTAATTATGGCATGAAAAGGGGGAGGAATTTTGAGTAAAGGCATGAGAAAATGTGGGTAATATATATTTAATAGGCATGGTCTTTCTAAATCTATCTTTAAGTGAAGTGCATGTATAAGAACTTGGAGTTCTAGTCATGTCCTTTCCAGCAGAATTAACTTTCTCTACATTGCACTAATTGCAAGTAAGCTTGTAGCATTTTGTTGATGTCTATTACGTTGGATTGAATACCAATATACCACATTACACTAAAATGTGTATCACTATGTTATGCTCTCGTCGAGCTGCACCTATCTCCACTCTTACATGAATATTAGCAAAGAAGCTATATTTGTAGCTTGTAGCTACCTTGCACTTCCCCCATAATTAGATTGACTAGCTAGTATACTATGTCTATATAGTTCCCGTTGAACTAAGAAATATTTTTTGCTTTCAATGCGTTGCATGCATAAGCGATATATTGGTCTATGGCCAAGTAGCCTATGATCAGGGGGAGTTGCTTAAATTAAAATTAACTAAATAGAGAAGTGACCCACTTGAATGGGCTGAATTATAGTGAAAATTGAGTTAATAGATAAAACACTTAATGATGATTTAGGATTTATGAAGAAAAGACATTTGGTTAGAAAATTAGAGAAGAAATTCCTTGTAAGTTTGAATGTTGCATATCTATACTTTTGAAATATATGGTCCGTTTTTATATATGAGTAATTGGATCATTTTTTTAGCTAAACAATAAAGAAGCTAGATAATGAAATAGTTTTTTGAACTACAATATGTGCAAATTAGGGGGAGAACACCCCAGAGTTTACAGGAATGACGAACATTCTTTATTGCACTTTATGTATTCTAGCTCACTGCATATAATGTATAATAACCCTCGTATTTAAATATGTGCTTGAATATTTCCCATATATTTTTATCATAGCATACATGAATGGGCCTCCACTTGTAGTTGGAGACACATGAATTTGATTATTTTAAGCCCATAATAGGGGATATCTTTTGAAGTATGTTATTATAGATCTAATATTGGCATTAGGGGGAGAGAAAGGCTATGTTGAATGCCAAATATTATTTCCATAGAAGGAAAGTGATATGTTGAATGCTAAATATTATTTCCATGGAAGGAAAGTGATCTTAAGAGAAAATATTCCTTTAAGTTTAAAGTAGGAATAGTATCATGCACTAAATCAAACAATAGTTTGACTAATGCTCTTGTGAAGCATGAAGCAGAGCATATGCCAGATATATTTGAAATGAGAAGAGTAACTTGAAGTTATAGAAAAACCAGAAGTTATGTTTACTAATAGTAAACTAAATGTTATATATTATCAAGCTAAAATCTATGGGGACGCCTATGGGTTATAGTTTAGTGTACACTTGGTAAATAAAATAAGAACAAACTCCTTCATTCTCATGAAGAGAACACCTCACGAAGAAGGTCAAGCACCTCATGAAGAGGATCATCATGAAGATGAAATCCAACACATAAGCGCGCATCATAGTGTTGGGTACGCAGAACAACAAATCATCTCTTGTTTGAGAAATAACAAAGAGACAGAGAATAATCTCATATTATGAGAATATTGGGAGAAAATAATAGTTGTCGACAATACTACCTCTATAATTGCAAATGTTTCTCTTATGAGAACCCGGATCCGAAAAATAAAGTCCATGGCAAAGTTGCCTGTAGCGATTATATCGGGTCAATGAAGAAAGCAATTGAGGTTAAATCTCCTACTAAGAAGAAATAAATGTTCTGCTATACCTCTGGCAAATGAATTGAATGAATATGGAATATGCAGTTAATAAGTGGATTATGAAAATCCATAAAATTCTTGAAGAATATAAATCATAACATATGAAAATTAAATCTCATATAAGTATTAAAAAGTCTAAGGTAGAATATGTTCATGAATGAATATATATGTCTCAAGAAGAGCATGTCCTAGAAGGAAGAGTCATCAAATGACTTTGTAGTGAATAACACTATCTCATTGTGTATATCACATAATAATCTCTCATGAAGAAGAGAATATATCTTATAGAAAAGAAATATTAGTCACCAAAAATGAGAAAGTCCTTGAAGGAGTCAATCCATGAAGGATTTACCAGTCGATTCTTGAATAAACACCATTAATCCCTGAAGTGAATAGAGACCTGAGAGAAAGAAAATGAGGAATCATATAAACACTTAGAAAGTGTATATTGTAAAGCTAGAAATGAAGTGTTGATATCCTCTAAATACCATGAAGGTATAAGAGTAGTGGTGATTTTGGCAATTGAATTGTCCCCTAAATGTCATATGTGAGACTGAATTTTTATTATTTAGTGGTATAATCAAAATCTTGAAGATTTGTAGAACATATAATTTGAAAATCTACTAAGGAAGAATAATAAGTTTGGTGTACTATCTAGAAGATATTGAATATTGTAAGTTATTTACCCTCATAATCCTCTTATATGATTTATTATCCTGAAGGATAAATTTTTGTCTTGCACAACTAATAAGTGGTCATTTATGCATGAAGTATATCACTCTTATTTTCTCATATTATAATTCATAGAAGAATTTCGAGCCAACATTTTGAAGGATATAGTATTATGGTACTGCATACCATTATTAAGCATACATTTATGAAATGTGTGGTTTGAGCAATGTAGTTCAAATGATGGCTTTATGAGGGGGAGTATATTTTATTGTATCTACCTTGAAGGTAAATCACCAGAATTACAAACATCAAGTAGATCATATTTGCTAAAACACTGAAGTTTATGCATATATCATGAAGATCAATATCTATTCATGAAGAATAGAATATCCTGAAGAATACATAACCAAGAAGGTTAGATGTTGTACTCTTTTTTCCTATGTGAGTTTTTATTTGAAGGTTTCTCACACAAGGTTTTTAATGAGACAACATAAGCAATGCAATTAACGAATGCAATGTACTCTTTTCTCCGAGAACTGTTTTTTTCCCACTGGGTTTTCGGATGGAGTTTTTAATGAGGCATGTGCATATCGTGGTAATCGTCCAAGGGGGAGTGTTGTAAAACATACGGACTTAATCATAGAAGGAAAGGAGAAGGAGTAATCCTAATCTTAGTCCGTTTGTATGTGGACTCTTACCAAAACTCTTAGCCCTTGGCAGGACTATATATACGTGGGAGCTCTATGTTGTAATCACCAATATTCAGAGGAATAAAGAATAGTCTCCCTACATCTTGTGTCTATATGTTCTACTTTCATCTACTATATTGATCCTGAGAGACAGAAAGGGAAAGGTTCCAACCGCTGGCAACACGTTTTATAACAGTTTCGTCTCTCGCCTACCAGTCTACCACAAGGCCCGATCCTCTGCCCGTCGGGCGTCGGCCCCCATCGCCGCTTCCCAGTCCCCCTCACCAGTCACCAACACAGCACACCACACCACAGTTCGCCTCCCTCTCACAGGTCACAGCACACTGCCACTCCGAAACCCCAAGCGCCGCCAGGCACCAGCCTCCCCCCTCTCCTCCCCGCGCCGCCGCGGCCATGCTCCTCTCCGGGCCGCCGGCGGCGCCCACCCCGCCGCTGCTGCTCCCGGAGAGCAGCGGCGAGGACGGCGGCCACGATTCCTCCTCCCGCGCCGCGGCAGCGGCGGGATCGGCGCCGAAGAGGCGCGCGGAGACCTGGGTCCGTGAGGAGACCCTCTGCCTCATCGCGCTGCGCCGGGAAATGGACGCCCACTTCAACACCTCCAAGTCCAACAAGCACCTCTGGGAGGCCATCTCCGCCCGGATGCGGGACCAAGGGTTCGACCGCTCCCCGACCATGTGCACCGACAAGTGGCGCAACCTGCTCAAGGAGTTCAAGAAGGCGCGCAGCCACTCTCGGAACAGCAGCTGCGGTGGCGGCTCCGGCGCTGGAGGGAACTGCAACGCCAAGATGGCGTACTACAAGGAGATCGACGACTTGCTCAAGCGCACAGGGAAGGCGACGGGAAGTGGCAGTGGTGCTGGGAAGAGCCCCACATCCAATTCTAAGATCGAATCCTACCAGCAGTTCACCACAGATAACGGTTGGCCTTTGTTATTATAGAGATTGTCATGCTTTGGTAGATGAAACGATTACTAGACATGTCTTGAATTCCACATAAGAGATTTTGAAAATGCAAAGCTTTGGGTTTTGGATACAAATCAGCTATTTTGATAATGATTTTGGCAGTATGCTATGGCGAACCATTGGTATTTAGATGTGCCCAAATTATAAGGCTTGTTAAACTGTTCAAGCTTATCGAGAAATTTGAGAAAATATGACCTATATGCAATATGCAGTTGATTTCGTTTCTGAGAGTGTGGTGACTGTAGGGACGTAGGGTGTCCATGTCTGATAGCTTTAGGAGTTATATCATTATATGATGTGTGGTTTCATACTTTCATATGTCTCAGTTACCTGCTCCATTAATAATAGTTCGTTATCATGCTTTGTGGCAGTTGGACTCCCTGCTTTATTTGTTTTTTGGTTGCGGTATTTTTTTGTTAGCTCATGGTCATGGACTAATATTCTCTGCATTCAATCTAGGCTTTGAGGATGCTAACATTCCCTTTGGTCCTGTGGAAGGTACTGAGCTCCTACGTGTGTAACAATCACAACCTATTTCTTAATTGAATTCATGTAGTGACCATGCAAATTTGTTGTTGACTGTACCCTTTCATGATTTCTAGCAAATGGTAGAGCGATATTGGGTATCAATGATTGTTTGGAGGATGACAGGCATCCGCTCCCCTTGACAGCTGCTGATGCAGTTGCAACCAATGGTGTGAACCCGTGGAATTGGAGAGACACCTCTACTAATGGTACTAATCTTCACATCACAAGTTAAATTAATACCTCAGAATGAGTAGCCTCTAACTTCTCACTGCTGATAAATTGGCATAATTTGAATTATTGCTGTCTCACTGTGTGGTGTATGAACTAAATTCAGTTTAGCCCCCTGTTCTGTTAAACTGTATGGAAACAAAATGTTTTGAAGCTCCTCAACTTCGACCAGGCCTTACTTCAGATCTTACTATCTTAGTTTTACCTATGATCTTCATTGGTATAGTTCTTGGCAGGTGGCAGGGACATGCAACTTTCTGTGTACTAACTGCTCTCATTCAAACTTCTACTGTCTCCGTTCCAAATTATAAGTCGTTTTAGCTTTTCTAGGTACATGTTTTTTGTTATGTATCTAAACATACCCTATATCTAGGTGCATAGCAAAAATTATGTACCTAGAAAAGCCAAAACGACTTATAATTTGGAACAGAGGGAGTACAGGGTGATAAATCAACTACCTAGAGAGATAAACACCATTCTAATTTGTATTTTAAGATTCTGTAGCCTCCAAAGTGCTTAACATTGGGTAGCTCTTACTTAAATTATATTAAACTGAATTCCAGCAGCCATTTGCAAAACTGGGTAGTTCAGTGCAAGTATTTTTAAAGTATTTTTTGGTTTAATTTATTGTTCCCATTGGAATTCTGCATAAATACATACAGGGGGAGATAACCATGGCAGTTTTGGTGGGAGAGTCATTTTAGTGAAGTGGGGTGATTACACTAAAAGGATTGGAATTGATGGTACTCCTGAAGCAATTAAGGAAGCCATCAAATCAGCATTTGGATTAAGAACAAGGCGTGCTTTCTGGCTTGAAGATGAAGATGAGGTTGTTCGAGCCTTGGACAGGGACATGCCAGTTGGAACATACACACTTAATCTTGATGATGGTACCTGTAAACTCTCTTAGCATAGAATGAAATTCATTACTTTATGAATAACTAGATCTGTATATGGATGTAGTGATGTTTGTTATGCCTTGTTAAGGGAAATGTGAAAATTAGAACATAGACTCTTTGTCATGGGCAACTAGTCAATCACTACATAGTAATACTTTGTTTTATTTTCGAACTCCTTTTCTGCATGGATAATAGAACATAGACTCCTAAAAATTTCTGTGCATGGATGAGATTAGTACATGAGGTTACGAAAGTACAATGACAGTACTTTCTCCAACTGTTGTTTGACCAGACACGGAGACAATCTGTAGGGCTTCTATCACTTGAGAGACTTTTCATTTAACTACTGAAGTCTGGGGTTATCCTTTTATTTTTCAGGGATGACAATCAAACTCTGTGATGGAAACCGCATGCAGACACCAGAAGATAAGACATTTTACACCGAAGAGGACTTTCGAGATTTCCTGTCACGGCGTGGTTGGACATTTCTCAGGGAGTATGGAGGCTTTAGAAACGTTGATAGCCTTGATGATCTCCGACCTGGTGTGATGTATCAGGGGCTGCGGTCGCTTGGTGATTGATTTTGCAACATCTACCTTGTCAAAGTGGAATTGCTAGCACTGCCATTTAGTGTAATTTTAAGTCAGGCCATCCTTTATTCTCGGATATATGTAAACGTAGCTGAATAGTGACATTGGTAACTAGAATGTAAATGTCCAATTGGAGTGTGCAGCAAATGATCCTCCAGATAACTAGATTGTTCTACGATTCCTTGCAGTAAATCTGAATGTGGCAAGTGAAGCAAATGTACTCTGCAATACTGTACTTGTTTACTCAGTTTCCAGCGCATGGACTAATATTCAAACGGGCAAGATAGCGCTCGTCAGCGACATGTTATATAGGGTGTGTTTAGTTCTTCATTTCACCCAAAATTTTTTGGGTTTTGGCTTATCATTTTGCAAAATGGAACTAAACACCATATAAAATTTTTGGTAAAAAGGTATTCATTCTCTATTTTGAATTTTGGCCTCAAAAGGCAAAAAAAAAACTCTCACCAATCCCATGAAAAATTTGGCATTTTGGATGGAACTAAACACACCTATGAAAATTTTGGCATTTTGCATTTCATCGTTCCAAAGTAGTTGGCATTTTGTATTTCATGGGGAACTAAACAGCATCTAAAAAGATCGCAAATGGTTGCATTTCAATCCCAGAATTACATAATAGCTTCCAGGGGAACACGGCTAAATGGTAGTAGGGGCGTCTAATGCTTTTCTTTCTCCCCAGAGTAGGAGTGGCAGTACGCGCTAGACGTGAATGAACGAACGATTCACACTGCCTTCATGCCAAGCTCTAGCAATAGCAGGGTACTTGTGCAAACTCTACTCCTCGTCCCACTCGTCCTTCTTGTACGACACCAGCGTGTCCACCTTATGAATCTGCCACTCCAGCACAGGAACTGTGAATTAGCAATCCAATCGAGAACCAGATCGGTGATACTGATACCGAACAGATACATACCTTCGTGTCAAACGAGTGTAGCTTAACCATCTGCGGGTTGTCGATGAGCTTGGCGTCGCTCTCGACCCAGGTGCCCGGAGCGTCGACGTCCGTGTCCGTGTAGGCCAGCACGTCGAAGACGCCTGATCAGCCCGTGTAGGAGACGAGAGTCAGCCACGGTTGCAGTTGCAGACTTGCAGTGCAGCCCCAGTTCCAAAAGGAAGGCGAAATGCAGGAGAGGAAGATCAATTCGGCGATTGGATGCCGGTTGCTGTCCTTACATGGCTCGTCGAGGCAGGGGAGGTAGGTGATGCAGGAGGCGATCTGGCGCATGATGGCCTGAATCTCCCTCATGATCTCCTTGTCGCTCTTCTCCTTGATAGCCCTGACGAACATCAGAAGAAGACGCACAATCAAGAATTCCAATGACTGACACAGTGCGCAGCGGCTACTTTGGATTGGCTAGGGTCGCAGGAAGAGGGTGAAGATGGGGGATAAGATCGTGTGGCGCACCCCTTCTCGACGACCTCGGCGTCAGTGACGATGTTGAAGTTCCATCGCTCGAGAACCTCGCTGGTGGCTTTGCTCATTATCACCAGCACAATCCGCTGCAGCTTCCCGGCCTCCAGCCACTCTGCAACATTCAGTTTCAGAGACACAAAACCAAAGAGCGAAAGACCACATTCGCGAGCGATCCAGGAAGGAGAGAGACATCGATCTCAGGTGAGTGGGAGGAAACCGACCTGAGAGCTGGGAGGTGAGGTTGGCGATGAAGTTCTTCACCCCCTCGTCCTGCGTGAGCAGCATGGTGAGCCCATACTTCTTCACCTTGGTGAAGCTCTCCTCCGGATACACCGCGCGGTTGTAGAGGATGCTGCAATCCACCAAAAAACCAAACGGAACCGGATCAATCAGCAATACAAAATCCCGAACCTTCCTCACCAATCTAATCCGCGATGGATCGGCACCGACGCTGCCGCCGCCGCCAGCCGGACACTGTTGATTGTACCGTTACCGTACCTATTCGCCGCGTATCCTGCGATGCGAACAGAAACATTCTGTCAAACACCCCGGCAACTAAACTTTGGAGAGGGAGGAGGGCGGTGCGGTGCGCGCGTACCGAAGAACTCGCTGACGATGGCGGCGGAGCCCCGCAGGGTGATGATGTCCTTGGACGCCGTCCGCGACGCCATTCTGGTATCCTCTCCTCTGCTCCTGCTAGTTACTCCTCTTGCGGCCGCGCCCCGGATCCTCCGGCGAGGACTACTCCTTGGGAATGGGAACGGGAAGGGAAAGGGAGAAGCAACGGCTAGTGCAGCGGCGGCGGCGGCGCAGTGCGGTGTGGCCGTGTGGGTATGGGAGATGTGAGAAGTCGTGGGATCTTTTTGGAGCGTTTTCGAACGGATCGACCGGCTCTGATGTGTGGATGGATGCGTGCGCACGGTGGTGGACGGGTGCGGGGGCTTTTAAAGGTGGGCCGGACCGGCGCGCCCAACGGTCGTGTGGGTGTGGGCCACACGCACTGGACTCGGATGTCGCGACTCGGCCGAAGTGTTTTTCTTTTTATAAACTGCACTATCCATTTATTTATTGATTTATATGAGCAATGTACTCAGAGCGTTCGAGCTTTCACATTACCACTATTTTATTATTTATTTTTGAGCATGTATTCTCTCTTCTTAGTCGCTAGAAATGCACGTATCTGAGTATTTATGTAGTCTCTTCTTGATCAAGTAGCCAGGATGAGTTACATAGTTTCACATTTTTTCCTATAATGAAAAACATGACATCTCCTGAAATTCACAATAGAAACTACTCCATTCGTCACAGATTATGGTTATCTTTAGCAGATGATAGTTAAAGTCGCCGTTTCGAAGGCCATATACAAATGTTCAAAATGGTTTTTTTTAGGGGAAAAACATTTCCATTACTGAAAAGACGTTGAATCATCAACAATTAAATACAAGATATGTGCCGGGATGGACTCCAAAACTGGTTCCTCAACCGGATCACATGAACTCCCTAGAGACGCTAACTCATGAGCAACTCTATTACAAGACCGAGGTCTCTGTTGGACAACCCAGGAAATAAAATTCAAATAAAGCAAACTGCGCAGCTCCTCGACGAGGTGAGTGATAGTACTAAGGTCATAGGTGCTCGAGTAGACTGCTTGGACAACGGCAACCGCATCCGATTCAATGACCACATGCCCCACTCCCGCATCGATTGCCGCTTGGACGCCGTGAATGCAGGCAATCATCTCACCTTGCAACGGATTGAGTAACGCTTCTATTCTTCCTCGGCAGGCCTCGATAACATCTCCATCGGAGTCACAAAGAACACAGCCCCATCCACCATTCCACGTCTCCATATCAAAGGCTGCATCGGAGTTCACTTTTACATAATCACTAGCTGGTTTTTCCCATTTGCGCACTGTCGGACATGGTCTCACAGCACCACCCTCCTCCTGCTTACTATGGTCAGCAAGGCGCACCATGACGCTGTGCACCAACCAAGCCGAGCCTCTGCAGTTCTCCCCTTCTCTAACTCGATTTCGTTCTGACCAGCATAGCCAAAGTATGAGACAACATTTCAGTCTTTTATCCTCCTTCATTTCCATAACAGCCTCAACAACCTCTCTGGCAGATGATAGAACCATGAGGATTTCCTTCTCATGACTCATTTCCAATTGGTTCCAGACATACTCCATTAGTTTACACTTGAAAAATAGGTGAGCACCGTCTTCATCAAATCTTTGACAGACTACACACCGAGTATCCAAGTCCATCCCCGCCTCTTCAGGTTCATACGCAGTGGATGACTGTTATAACTCAATCTCCAAATAAAGTGCTTTATTTTATTTGCACAGTCGAGGTTCCAAATTCTCCTCCACAGCAGTTCATGACTCGGATTATGGTTGGATGCCGACGCTCCTCCTCTCTTGCTACTCCTTATTTCATGATCCTTGAACACTTTGTAGGCGCTCTTAACTGAAAAAACTCCTTTATCATAAAAATGCCATGCCACCCTGTTGCTCGAGCCACCATGCACCGGTAGCGCAAGTATTATTTTGGCATCTTCCTCCCAAAAAGTGTCCCTTATCAGTTGTGTGTCCCAGCATCCCGTGATTGGATCAATTAGTTCCGCGACATCACGTAGCAGGTTACCATTTCTTGGTGTTATCGGCCGTCTAGTCGTGCCCCTTGGGAGCCAAGGGTCTGACCAAATATTCAGGCCTTCCCCATCGCCTATTCTCCAAATGATCCCCTTTTTAAGCAACTCAACGCCCTTTAGTATGCTTCGCCAGGAATATGAGATTCCCTCCTTTAGCTGTGCATCCAGGCAAGAATGTCCAGGATAGTATTTAGCTCTTAACAACTGGGAACATAACGAATCCGGATTCTGCAATAGTCTCCAAGCTTGTTTACACAACATGGCCATATTAAAAGCGTGTATGTCCCTGAAACCGAGACCCCCCTCCTTCTTTGGCTTGATCATAGTCTCCCAACTTAGCCAATGATTTTTATGTCTCCCCTCTTGCTGGTTCCACCAGTACCTACAGATCATTGAACTTATTTGGTCACACAAAGTCTTTGTGATATCAAAACAGCCCATCGCAAAGGTTGGGATGGCTTGAGCAACAGCCTTGATTAGAATTTCCTTCCCTGCCCATGACAACAATTTCTCCTTCCACCCCTGTATCCTTTTCCAAACTCTATCTTTTAGGTAAGCAAACACCTTCGACCTCGATCCCCCAACATGTACCGGTAATCCAAGATATCTCTCATTCATCGTCTCCTTCTAGACATCTAATATTTGCTTCACCACATTCCTTTCTGTTGCACCAGTATTTGTGCTGAAAAGGATAGCTGATTTCGACTTGTTGATCATCTGTCCGGAACATTGCTCATACAGCCCCAGTATGCTACGGAGTTGGCTAGCATCTTCCCCTTTCGCACGAATCAAGATCAATGAGTCATCGGCGAAGAGTAGGTGAGAGATACTAGGAGCGTCCCTGCAGATTTTCACACCCGAAATAAGACCATCTCCCTCAGCTTTTGTTATTAAAGCTGAAAAACCTTCGGCACAGAGCAAAAAAAGATAGGGTGACAAAGGGTCGCCTTGCCGAAGTCCCCTTTCTGGAATGAAAGTTTCTGAGAGTGCACCATTCACTTTGATCCTGTATTTTACAGTGGATACACAAGTCAACATCAACTGGATCCATCTTTGACAAAACCCCAACCTTCTCATCATGTCAGTCAGAAAACTCCACTCCACTCTGTCATATGCCTTGCTCATATCTAATTTAATAGCAGCATAACCTGTATTTCCTTTTCTCTTATTCAGCATATGATGTGTAATTTCATAAGCTATCAAAATATTATCTGAAATCAAACGGCCGGGAACAAAAGCACTTTGTGTTGGTGTGATAATGTCAGGTAAAATCATCCTGAGTCTATTTGCAAGGACTTTGGAAATCAACTTGTAGACAACATTGCACAAACTTATAGGTCGTAGATCAGTTACCTTCTCCGGATTCTGCACTTTTGGGATCAAAGCAATAATAGTATCATTCCAACTTTCTGGCATATCACCACCATTTAATACCGCCAGCACCTCCCGCGTGACATGAGCGCCCACAGTCTCCCAATACTGCTTATAGAACAAAGCCGGCATCCCATCTGGCCCAGGGGCTTTCATATCCCCTATGGCATCTAGTGCACACTTCACTTCTTCATGTGAAAATTCTCGCACTAGCTCGTCATTCATCTCAGTGGTCACCTTTGGTAGCACGGTTTGTAAAAGCCGCTGTGTATCACCGATCGGCCCAGCTATAAAAAGCTGCATAAAATGGTTAGATATAAAAACCTGCTTCTCTAGCTCCTCTTCCACCCAACCCCCATCCTCCTTTTTTATCCTACCAATTATATTTCTCCTTCTCCTCTCCAAACACCATTTGTGAAAAAATAAGTATTTCCATCCCCCTTCTCCAGCCAGGTTGCATGAGCTCTCTGTCTCCAAAAAATATCTAGCTGCTCCTCCACTTTATCCGGTTTATAACTCAACACCGCCTCCTTGTGCACCGAAAAATCATTCACCGGGAGCCGTCTACAACTCTCTAACTCCTTTTTTATTTTCTTCATCCTCTTCTCTAAATCACCTAAGACATTCACACTCCAAGAGTATAAGCTTCCTGCCACGTTACGGATTCTATCAGCTACTCTTCCCTCCCCCCGAACTTCGCCTACTGCCCAAGCATCTGACACCACACCAGCACAGGCGTCCTCCTTAACCCAACTAGCTTCAAACTGGAAAGGTCGATGTCCTCCTGTCATCCGACTAGCGCTGGATGCGCCTTCCGTAGCAATTATCACCGGACGGTGATCGGAGTGATACGGGTCCCCGTTTCTCACAAGCACCAGCGGGTAACCCTCCCTCCAAGCTCCGTTGGCCACCGCTCTATCCAATCTCTCGCGGATATAATCATCAGCCCGAAATTGTTTGTTTCTCCACGTGAAGACATCACCCACAAACCCAAGATCATGCAGATCACAAAATTCCAAAGCCTCCTTGAAACGATCAAGACATGATTGGCTCCTAGGATTACCTCCTTCCTTCTCATGCTGAAACAAGATTTCATTAAAGTCCCCCGCGCAAAGCCACGACATCGGATTGCGTTCATGTTGAACAAACAAATCACGCAACAGCTCCCATGTCAAATATTTTAACTCCGACCGGGATTCCCCATATATCCCAGTGAATCGCCACCATTTATTATCTTCCCCCCTCACCTCCATATCGATGTGATTTTTCGAAGTATTCCGAATCACCACCTCGATTCCTCTCCTCCATAACACAGCAATTCCCCCCCCCCCCCTTCCTACACCGTCCACCGCCACCAAATTTCCCAACTGCAACTTTTGTTTGAACGCCATCATCCGCTTCTCGTCTAACTTTGTCTCGGACAAGAAGAGGACATCCACTTGTTCGGACTTCTGAAAATTCAGAAGTCCCCGAACTGCCGGGTTGTTGCCGAGGCCCCGGCAGTTCCAAGCAGCGAGCTTCATTTCGTCACGCAGGACCGGTCCGCCGGCCCCGCTTGCAAAGGCTCCTCGATCACCACCTCCTCCATATGCTCATCTCCCATCTTCGAACGTTTGGGTTCATCCTCAGACAACATCTCCTCATCATCTCGACCCCTCTTCTTTGCCTCCGGGCTGGAGTTAGATGACTTCGTCTCTGCGCCCAGCGGCCTATCACCCTTCTGCTGATCCCTCCTCACCCTCTTCTTCTTTGGAGGAAGATCCCCCGACTCGGTAGCGGCTGCCAGTGCTGGTGTTTTCTGGGCGCCACTCGTTGCCCTGGATAACATAACTCAACGGCGAAGAAAATGAATACGTGCCGGCAAGAAACCGTCCTCGATGGCAAGAAAAGCGGGAGAGGCGATGGGCTGGGCCGCCCAGGAGAGCCGCTCGATTCGTTCCCTGGGCAGGCCGGGCAGATCGCGATCCGATTCCCAGCTCCTTTCTACAGATGCCACTGCCTTGGCGGGAAGCCTCCTCCAATTCTCCCCCCAAATCCCCCGCTACTCCCCGCTCCGGCTCCGTCCACGACTACGGCGACGAGCACCGCCCCCAGCCCCCCACCGCGCCACGCCGATGTACTCCCAACTCCTCGCCGGGGAATCCGACTCGGAGGGGTCCTTGATTTCCGAC
Organism: Saccharum hybrid cultivar R570; assembly: GCA_038087645.1. Taxonomy (NCBI): domain Eukaryota; kingdom Viridiplantae; phylum Streptophyta; class Magnoliopsida; order Poales; family Poaceae; genus Saccharum; species Saccharum hybrid cultivar. Next base: position 5,145,410 of record JAQSUU010000510.1, read on the forward strand.
GTCTCTGCCTCTCCGCCCCGCGGCCGCTCGCCACCGCCCCCTCCACCGCCCGACCCCCGTCCCAACCCCAAGCACACCGCCACCGTGAAACCGAAGCCCAAGCCCAAACCCCCCCAAGTCCAAGGCGAAGCTCAAGCCTGCAGCATCCGCCTGCACCGCCGCCGCTTCGCCGCCTCCCCTCCCCTCCGCTGCGCTCTCAGACCCGCACGGTCTCGTCTCGCGCATCGCCGCTGCTCCCGCGCTTGTCGCCGCCACCAGCACCGTCTCTTCCTCCTTCCGCCGTCTCGTCCAGTCGCGCAACCCCTCCTTCGATCCCGCCGCCGCCTTCAGCGCCCCGGCCCCCGCCTCCACTCCGGCGTCCACCGAGATAGCAACCGCAGCGGCAGCGCAGGGCCCTGCGCCGGATGCGCCGCCGCAGACCAGGTCCAAGCGGGTGCATCCCAACTCGGTCTCGGAGGTGGCCCCCGCGGCGGCGGCGGCGGCGGAGCAACCGAAGCGGCCGAGAGGGGGTGCCGAAGGAAACTTTGTGCGGCTCAACATCAATGGCTACGGTCGGAGGAGGACGTTCAGGAACGCGCAGGCTAGGCGCCCGACGAAATACCGCTCCTGGCGGCGGCAGCGATATGGCGGCGTGAAACCTCAAAGCTGCGGCGACGAGGAAGGTGATCTTGTGGCTGAAGCTCTGATAGAGCGGGAGAAGAAGGGGGCAGTAGGTGACGATGGTGTCCTCGAGGCCGTCGAAGCAGCGAGAGAGGACCCATCTGAGCAGAATCTTGAGAGCTTGCTCAGAGTTGTCTATGGGTACAACTCTTTCCGCGAGGGGCAGCTTGAGGCAATCCAGAAGGTCGTTGCAGGAGAGTCAACTATGCTCGTGCTCCCTACTGGTGCCGGCAAGTCACTATGCTATCAGGTGTGGACGTGTGGCGAAAACTTTGAGATATTGATTTTGTAAGGTCAGTTCTGAAGTGACAGTAATGCTATATTCTAGGTGCCTGCTATGATTTTGCCTGGACTAACACTGGTGGTAAGCCCCCTGCTCTCCTTAATGGTGGATCAACTAAGGAAGCTACCTGCATTTTTGCCAGGTGGCCTTCTTGCAAGCAATCAGGTAAATAATGTGCATACATATTCTTTTATGTGAATCCTAGCCATCCTTATTCTGATCATTGATCTACACTATCAAATTCTCTCAGACAAGAGATGAGTTTCATGAGACATTACAAAGGTTGCGTGGAGGGGAAATAAAGGTACATTGGTTTGACTCCTAGTTTTATGACTATGACTACTAATGTAGCATCCTCTGCCAATTTTAGTTACAGTAACCCAGCCCTGATGCTTCCCTAACTAGTGAGCAATCCTGGCTATCTATGCTATTTTAACGCAACAGCATGTTTTGATGAAAATATTATGGAAATGAAAATTGAATCTAAGATAGACAGATTTCTCAATATATCGAAAATGAACACAATCTGATCTTGTGCTTCATATATCCTTTGTGTTGATGATGTTTATACTGACCTGTTTAGCTATGCTTAATTCCCTTCCATTTATGTTCAGGTGCTTTTTGTTTCCCCTGAAAGATTCTTGAATGAAGAATTTCTGGTAATATTTAGGGATGGGCTACCAATATCTCTAGTTGCTATTGACGAAGCTCACTGCATTTCTGAATGGTGAGTTGATATGTCCTTGTAGTTCAGTTGATATACTGCATGCTGTTCTTTGCAGTTAGTACCAAAGCTTTTCTCTTTTCCGCTTTCTATCTGCTTGTTTTCTTTGACACATCCTATGATCGTTTTTTTTAGCATTTCCTATGATCGTTTTTGTTCTTCTCTCTTCTTGCTTATTCTGTGCTTGCTCTGCTCTGCTCTGCTCATTACTTATTGTTAGTTCAACAATGTTTATGTCTTGATATTGAACAATGGGCAGGTCTCATAATTTTAGACCTTCGTATCTAAGGCTCCGCGCATCACTACTTCGAAGAAAACTTAATGTTCAATGTATTCTTGCAATGACTGCAACTGCGACAACTCAAACCTTGGAGGAGATAGTGACTGTGTTAGAAATACCATCTGATAACCTCATTAAAACATCTCAAATAAGGGACAATCTGCAGCTGTCTATCAGCATGAGCAATAACAGGTAGGTCACTTTATATCCTTCTAAGTTTCCGTGGGTCATTTTGACGACAACACTGGATTGTTTAATATGGTTTAACTATGTAAGAAGCCATGCCACCTGTTTTCCGTGAGCACATGTTGATACAGTCCTTTTTTAAAAACACAGACTGAAGGATCTATTGCTGTTGTTGAAGTCTTCACCTTTTGTTGACATGAAAAGTATAATTGTCTATTGCAAGTTTCAGGTGATCACCTTTCTGTTTCCTCAAGATGTTCACACATATGTCCAGTACCTAAATCTTTCTGATACAACTGCAAAGATATAACAGTTTTTTTTTTCTTGGCAGGGAGAAACTGACTATGTTTCAAAATATTTATGTGACAACAACATTACTGCTAAGGTTGGTATTCACCTTGACTGAAATTTATTGCATTTATTGTTTCTTTACATTGGATTCTGTTCTGTAGAGCTACCACAGTGGACTTCCTATGAAGAATAGGAGCCGTGTACAGGAGCTTTTCTGCTCTAACAAAATAAGAGTGGTAATGGCAGTTCTTTGTCAGCACCTATTTTATCAAATGCATTACGCAGTCGTTAATGTCTAACCTTGTCGTCTTCCTCCCTGTGACCAAAGGCTGTTGCAACAGTGGCATTTGGAATGGGTCTTGATAAGAGTGACGTTGAAGGGGTATGATTAGCATAGAAAATTCAAATGTGACATCCTATAGCTTTAAGCAAAGTTACACTCCTTATCACTTGGACTGATTCCAGCATTTCCCCTTTTAAAGGTGATTCACTATAGCTTGCCAGAAAGCTTAGAAGAATACATACAGGTATACTTCAGGCGGAAAGCTTTTTTCTCCATTCTCTTTTCTCTGCTCTAGACATCTTACTGTGCTCTTTCCAGGAAACTGGGCGTGCTGGGAGGGATGGGCGATTGTCATATTGTCATCTACTTCTTGATTCAACAACATTCTATAAGAGCCGTAGTCTTTCGCACAGGTGAATCTTATCTTCTTGTTCGTTTAAAAAAATTATCTTCTTGTAATTTACATGATCAAGCTGCTCTAAGTTCCCAATGGAATGACTTCAATAAACCCTTCTTTTTTACAGTGATGGTGTTGACGAATATGCTATGAGCAAATTTCTTTGCCAGGTATTTTCATGTGACAATTCAGTGGGGTGCATTTGCTCCTTGGTTAAAGAGTCGACTTCACGCAAGTTTGATATAAAAGAGGAGGTTCGCATCTGCCTTATGCCCTTATGGCCTTATCTGCTATCAGCTGAATGCACCTAGTTTCTTTTTCCATGTGTTCATGCTGCATTTCAGGCAGTTGTGTCGCAATATTCTACCATAAGCTTTAAACTTTCATGCTACAGATTTGTTGTAGTCATAGGCTCATAACTATTTTGGTTCTAAATCACTTTTTCATGGTAATAAGGTGTCAACTTATAGAACAATCATGATCACCATGACAGCTGTTTCCTGTGCTACCAAAGACAATTTTTCAATCACCTTGTGCACATCTAGGCACTCTGTCCCTCTGATCTTTTAGGCACTTGGAATTCTTATCCCCTAAAAGTGTCTTTCATTTCCAATGCATTGATATCCGATATGAAATTCTGAATAGCACATCTAATTTTCAGATGTCAGTATCAAACTTGACCATATCATCCTGCAGGTGCTCTTGACTGTCCTAACACAGCTAGAAATTGGTGGTCAGCAATATCTCCGTTTACTTCCTCAGTTCAGTGTTACCTGCACACTGTATTTTCATAAGGTACATCTAATGCTTGTAGAGCAATCCCATTGTCTGGAATTCTGGGTGCAGTTGGTTTGTTATAACTGGTACACTATAAACCAAAATCTTGCTTAGTTTGCTCAGCTGATCACCATGGTAGTAACTGAAGAATGACTCTTTACTATTAAAGGGACACCTTCATTCAGGCAGTCAATCACCAGAAGTATACCATGTGCTTCGTTATTTTGTTAAGCTATCATACTTGCCTGCTTTTATTTCACCTTTCCTGATTCATTCAGTTACATCGATGCAGACGTCACCACAGTTGCTTGCAGACAAAGATGTACTGGTTAGATCAGTTCTGTATAAGTAAGCACTATCTGCTTTTGCATCCTTTTTCCTGTTGCACTACTGAGATTCTGATTCTCCATTTTTTGAATTACAGGTCAGAGACTAAGGATGGAAATTTTGTCTTCGACATGACAAAGGTAGCTAATGATCTGAACATCACAGTGAATGAAGTATTTGATCATTTGCAACAGCTAAAGGTTTGCCTGAACCTAATATTTCTTTTTTCTTATTAATACCAATGTTGTCAAGGTGTTCATCAATTCTTTTCATGGCTGGCTGCCTACCATTATTCAATACACAATTGATAATGCAGGATAGGCTAGCCTTTAGTTAAAACTTTAATGAATATTTATATCTTCAGAATTGAATTGCTGGAGTTATGTTTGGTGCACTGCACGCATGAGGATGGAATCTTAATTAACTTAGCGAACAGTGTTTCGTGTTTAAAATTTCTTGTTTTTTTTCAGCAATTGAATGTGAATGTTCTTTTTTGAAGTAATGCATCACATCATCTGTACCAAAAATAGGATTTTGTGGGAAAGAATAGCTATTAGACTACAGTTATGCCAATAAAATATTGAATAATGGTTACCCCAGTAAATTTTACATGACTTTATTTACCATTAGGAATTCATGTAGATAATGCATCTAGTTTTTAAGAATATATATATATATATATATATACATATATATGACTCCGTACCTGCTGATCTGTGATATAACCTGGTGGTCCTATATATTCTGTCTTGTCTAGTTGCACCTTCGTGTTCTTTTATTAATTTTTATCCATATCAATCGCACGGTTACACTTCAATGAGTTGTGGTTGTTGCCCTGTTTATTGAGAGCATAAAGATTGATTATGTAGTAATATGCTTAGCAGTTAAGAATGTTGACTTGCTAGTGTTGCGCCTTTTTTTTAGCCATTGTCTAACTCCTTTTCTGCCTCAGATTTGTAGAGTTGTTTCTATGTTGACTTGTTTTAATTTCTATTTCTCCTCCATTCAGTTCTCTGGAGAAATTTCATTTGAATTAAAAGATCCAGCCTGCATTTACGTGATCTTAAAGAAGCCAGATGACTTGAACACACTTTCAGCAAATATCACAAAATGGCTTTCTGAAGTAGAAAATTCAAAGGTGCACTGCAAGTCTCCTTCAAATGCTCCCTCTTTTCCATAAAGTGTTCTATTTGTTTCTTATCCAAACTTTAAATGAAGTTATTCGAGTATCTAGGATTTTTTTATTTTGTTAGCCAATATACTTCTGAAGATATAATCGTGTTCCTAGTTCGTCTTAACCAATCTGTGGTGCTTTGTTGTACAGATCAGTAAACTGGATGCTATGTTTGATCTAGCAAACTTTGCTGTCAAGGGGTGCCAAAGGACTGATGGTTGTTCTGGCTCCCAGCACACTTCGTGCATTCAAAAGAAGATCATACAGTACTTTAGTATGAACTACTCCACCTCAGACAATGACCACTGTACTAAGCCACACAAGAGCAGGTTTGTGTGCTTCATCTTCCAAATTCAAACAGACAAACGATGATCCGCATGTACTTTGAATTGCTCTAATCCAAAACCTTATTTGACTTGCCGTTTCATTTTGCTTCCTGCAGTCCATTCTTGCAAGCTGATATAAAGGTACGGGCAATCGCTGCATTTTCCACCATGATTTTTGTCTTTGTCGCAATTCGCCATGACAACGCCTTCACTGCACCACAGGTGTTCCTTCAAAGCAATTCGTTTGCGAAATTCACGCCAAGGGCTGTTGCTAGGATTATGCATGGCATATCAAGCCCGGCTTTTCCATCTGCCACCTGGTCCAAGAACCACTTCTGGTCTCTCCTCTCTTCTCTCCCTCTCATATCAATCTTTTCCTTTCCACCAATTTATGTATCTCACAGACTGAAATTTTGGTTTGCAGGGGGCGCTATGTAGAGGTTGATTTCCCAGTGGTCATGGAAGCTGCCAAAGCCGAACTAGTCAAATTCGTGGGAAAAGGAGAGTAACATTGTAATACTCATCGGCACGGCAATAGGAACAGTTGCCTTCACTAGTTCACTGGGTGCGTGTGCTGTACCGAGTAGAACGCTTGCAGGGTGCAACCAATGATAGAGAGCTACCACAGGTTCGTGCCTTCTTCCCAGCTAGTCCGCAGTTGGTACACAGGCATTCTAAATGCTTATGCATCATGCCATGAACCGCTATCCTTGTTTGCCATCAGGCTTGGACCTCCTGAAATGAAGCTTCAACCAGGTCTGGTCTGATTGTCCGAATGTGTGCTGGGCAGCGATATTTAGGCCTGGTTTAGATTGCTTTCAAATTTTAAGTTTTTACATACTCTTCATCACATCGAATCTAGGGACGCATAAATGGAGCAGTAACAACAACAATATAGCCTTTTGTCCCAAGCAAGTTGGGGTGGGCTAGAGATGAAACCCAAAAGAGACGAGAAACAGGGAGACACATAAAGGGACATAAAGGGCACAAGATAAAAAGAGGTCACGGTTCAGACACGTTGATTGCCAATCTCCAAGCGCTCCTGTCCATAGCTAAATCCTTGAAGATATTCCACTCTTTAAGATATCTCTTAACGAACTCGTTCCAAGTTAGTTTAGGTCGACCTCTACCGCTCTTTACATTATCGTCCCGCTTTAGAACTTCACTACGCACCGGCGTCTCAGGAGGCCTCCGTTGGACATGTCCAAACCATCTCAACCGATATTGAATCAATTTCTTCTCAATTGGTGCTACCCCAATTCTATCCCGAATATCATCGTTCCGGACTCTATCCCTCCTTGTGTGCCCATAACACCAACGCAACATACGCATCTCTGCTACACTCAATTGCTGGACATGTCGCCTTTTTGTAGGCCAACACTCAGCATCGTATAACATCGCCGGACGAATCGCCGTCCTATAGAACTTACCTTTCAGCTTCTGATGCACCCTTTTGTCACAGAGAACGTCAAAAGCTTGACGTCATTTCAACCAGCCGGCTGAAATTCTATGCCTAACATCTTCATCAATGTCTCCATCCTTTTGTAGCATCGACCCTAAATACCGAAAAGTATCCTTCTTGACCACCACTTGCCCATCGAGGCTAACGTCTCCCTCCTCGTGCCTAGTCGCGCTAAAATCGCACCTCATGTACTCGGTCTTAGTCCTACTAAGTCTGAACTCTTTCGACTCTAACGTGTGCCTCCATGGTTCTAACTTCCTATTAACCCCCGCCCTATTGTCGTCAATTAACACCACATCATCAGCAAAGAGCATACACCAAGGGATATCACCTTGTATGTCCCTTGTGACCTCATCCATCACCAAAGCAAATAAATAAAGGCTCAAAGCTGACCCCTGATGCAGTCTTATTTTAATTGAAAAGTCACTGGTGTCGCCATCACATGTTCGGACAAACGTCACTACATCCCTGTACATATCCTTGATGAGGGTAACATACTTAGTTGGGACTTTGTGCTTTTCCAAGGCCCACCACTTGACATTTCTTGGTACTTTGTCATATGCCTTCTCGAGGTCAATAAAAACCATGTGTAAGTCCTTCTTCTGCTCCCTATATCTCTCCATCAATTGTCGTAATAAGAAAATCGCCTCCATGGTCGACCTACCAGACATGAACCCAAACTGATTTTGGGTCACATGTGTCACTCTCCTTAGGCGATGCTCGATAACCCTCTCCCAGAGCTTCATCGTATGGCTCATCAACTTAATCCCATGGTAGTTAGTACAACTTTGAACATCTCCCTTGTTCTTGGAGATAGGTACTAATATATTTCTCCTTCATTCTTCAGGCATCTTGTTAGACCGAAAAATAAGGTTAAAAAGCTTAGTTAACCATATTATCGCTCTGGCGCCTAGGTATCTCCACACCTCAATGGGGATACCATCAGGGCCCATCGCTTTACCTCCCTTCATCCTCTTCAAAGCCTCTCTGATCTCTGCCTCCTGAATTCTCCTCACAAAGCGTATGTTGGTATCGTCAAATGAGTCATCCAACTCAAGGGCAGGACCCTCATTCTCCCCATTAAATAGCTTGTTGAAGTACTCTCTCCATCTGTCCTTGATCTCCTCATCCTTCACCAGAAGTCGATCTGTCTCATCCTTGATGCATTTTATTTGGTTGATGTCCCTTGTCTTTCTCTCGCGGATTCTAGCCATCCTATAAATGTCATTCTCCCCTTCCTTCGTGGCTAGCCGCTGATAAAGGCCATCATACGCCTGACCTTTTGCTACACTCACAGCTCGCTTTGCAAACCTCTTCGCTATTTTATAGTCATGGAGCAGTAAATGTAGATAAAAAATAACTAATTACATAGTTTGATTGTAAATCACGAGACGAATCTTTTGAGCCTGGTTAGTCAACGATCGGACAATACTCCCTCTGTTATCTTTTATTAGGCGCACGCTGATTTCTCAGTTTTGACTGTATATTAGGCGTGAGGGTAGGTACCAAGGTAGGAATCCAAACGCAAGTGTCTGCAATTACTCATACGGTGTAAGTACGCAGCAAACATGAAGCATTTTTAGGCCATGAGCAGATGAGACATGCGATTGGGGTGTGTTCACTTCGCGAAAAGTAGGTGAAAAGTTATTGTAGCATCTTTCGTTGTTATTTAATAAAATTTGTCTAATCATGGACTAACTAGGCTCAAAAGATTCGTCCCGACATTTACAGACAAACTATGCAATTAGTTATCTTTTTTACCTACATTTAATGCTCCATGCATGCGTCGAAAGATTTGATGTGATGGGTGGAAGAGGAAATATTTTGGGTTGGGATGGGGAAGTGAACAAGGCCTTATTGGTTTAAACGGGGTACCAAACGTCTGATGCATGCATGCATTGATGGATAAAGCACAGCGCTCAGCACTTGCGCCTTGTTTAGATGCACCCTAAAAGTTAGAATTTTTTCACTCTCTCCATCACATCAATCTTTGGACGTATGCATGCAACATTAAATGTAGGTAAAAAAATAACTAATTACACAGTTTAGTTGAAAATCACGAGATGAATCTTTTGAGCCTAGTTGGTCCACGATTGGACAATATTTGCCAAATAAGACGAAAGTGATACTATTTATCGGGTTAGAATTTTTTGCAATCTAAACAAGCCCTTGTTAATGCTCCATCTAACTATCAGAAATTTCTTGGTATCTGTAAAACTCTTCACCATGCCTAACAAAAGATAATGGAGGGAGTAATTACCAAATACAAACGAAATGCTACAGTACCAAATTTTTTTTTTCCTAACTTTAGCAATCTAAACAAGGCCTTATTCAAGCAATGCTGATGCTGCCAAGTGTCAACCAAGCTGGCTGTTGGGTGCTGGCTAGACTTCTGCCGTGTGTGGTAAGGGAGCCGCGCGAAGACAAGGGGGAAAACGATGGTAGGTGTGTCCAGGAAGCAATGATGCAGAGCCATCACCCATCACTGTAAAGCAAGGCAGCGATTGCTGAGATAGTATATGCTTGATTGTGAAAATGTTGTTCACCACGGCTGGAGATTACAAGCTGTGTGCGATCAAGAGTTCCAGATCCATCACTGCTCTCGGTACTTGGGTTGCTTTACGCGGCCACGATCGATGCTTGGCCATTTCAGGGGCCAGGGCAAGTTTCGTGCCACATGCCATCGATCGCAATGCTTCCTTTCGTTGCCATCATTGTGGACAAGACACCCAGTCCAAAGCGGCTGGTGGGTCTTGAGTTCCTGTTCGCTAGATCTGGTCCGGAATTGATTGCAAGCCGAAGAAGCGAACACTCGCATCTTTCGATCGTTCGCTTGGCACAGCTGTGGACCTGCGTCTGTCTGGATGAGATAAGACGCAGCAGGCGGCCGCTAACCATGTGCATGCCCATTTGTCCGGCGTCTGGCTTCACGGATGGGATGAAAATGAAATCATTTGTGAGCTGGTGGATCAGATGCACATCCAAATCGTTTTGTTGTTTATGCTGCCTGAACACATCAGTGCAGCGTTCTTGGTAGTAGGGAGTAGGAACAGCAGGTTAAGAAAATAATCCTGACTGATCATACCTATGGAGTTCAGTAGACACAGCATATTCTTCAAGCCAAATCTAGCGACTGGAGCATATCCAGGACCACGGAGGCACCGGGCACGGACCAGGCTTACGGAGTTATTACGGTGACGCTTACACTTGTGTACGTGTGTGTACTCCTACCCAACTCGAAGGAATCAAGAAAATAGGCCCTAGAAGAACACAAAACATTTACGTGCGCCGATCTGAGAAATGTTTCTTGGAGCTTCGCTTGGCAACAATCCGAGTAATCGTCGGTTGATGCCTACGTTTGCGTGGACGATCTGCATCCATGGCGTACAAAGGAAGTTGCTATTGCTAGATGCTACTAGGCTGGACAGTCGTAGCTCGTACCGTACGTGCAAGCGCGTAACGTAACGGAGCTGTACCGTATTACGGCGACATTTATTTACAAGAGAGAAAAATAAAGGGGAAGAAGATTTTCTTTTTGATAAGGAGGGGAAGAAGAAGGCTTTGTTTAGATATCTAAATTCACCCCCAAATTCTACTATGCAAAAAAGAGATTCCTTATCACATCAAAATGTCGGCAAATGTATGGAGTACTAAATGTAGATGAAATCATAAACTAATTGCACAGTTTTATTGTACTTTACGATACGAACATTTTGAGTCTAATTAATTAATTTTTGGATAATTTTTTACACTAAAAAATAAAAGCGGCCAACAGAAACACTGTACCAACAGTGCCCGAATCGGCCTCCCGATTCAGGCATCTAAACCAGGCCGAAATTAGAAAAGACCGAAGAATGCGTGGGGAAGGAGGCCCAAGAAGAACAGAACCTAGGACTAAATATACGAAGCCAGAAGCATCGAGGAAAGAATAAACAGCGAGGCGCTCGTCAAAACAAATCCAAACCCAGAAGCCTCCTCGTCCCTCGCAGTTGCTTCCTCGCGGCGGATTCGCATCTTCCGCGGCAGGGTGGGTACTCCGCCGGTCGGCGGGAGGAGCTTCGAGATGGCGACGGCCGCCGCCGCAGCGCGCTTTGTGAACTACCCGCTCGTCGCGGCGCTCCTCGCGTTCGCCGTCGCGCAGTCCTCCAAGTTCTTCACCACCTGGTGAGTCAACCCGCCAGTTGTACGTCTTCCGCCCCGTCCCTCGCTCATGCTCCCGCCCCGCCGCTGTGCATAAGTGCATTTCTGTGCGGCGATTTGGATCCTCGGTGGGCGCGTCGTTGTTGCTTACGCTTTCGGTGCTCCCGTGCGAGCAATGCTTAGCCGAAGTGGAATCCTATGAAATTTTCGTGGTTTGGGGGCTCGTAGATCGTCCGCCAAGTACATACATGTTTCATGGTGTTTCATGGTTCTGTGTTCAGTGATTTTAGGTTATTTTTGTTTGGTTGCTCAGTTTGCCAGCTAGAGTGCCGTTCCTATGGTAGCTGTAGTTCCCTTCCCCCCGCGTAACTGCTTCAGTGTTTAGACTGCAGATCCCATGGTAGCTGTAGTTCCCCCGCTTCACTGCATCAGTGTTTTAGATTAATAACTTCCTCACGCTATTATGGTCTGCTGTATCTGCTCTTGCAAAATATGCAGTCACGAAGTATCCACAGGATATTTTAGCCCTGTTCGGTTACGCTGATAAGCCGACTGGAAAACACTATTAGCTGATTTGGTGTGAGAGAAAAACACTGTTTCAGCTGAAAAACAAGCTGAAAAGTACGGATTATAAGCCGAATGAACGGGGCCTTTGTATATGAGGGGTAACAGAAACGCCAAATGCATGTGCTGTGGGAATTGGATGGCAATTTTAGTGGCATTAGAGAATTTTTTCCCCGTCCGTTTTTGGTATGTTGTATTGGAGTAGTGGAGACACCACTTGGGAGCATTTTGCTGTTAGCACTTAGAATATGTAGTGTTGTGCAATTCAGGTATGGAGTACTTTGGAACCCAGAATTCTTCTAGCCCTTTAGGGCTCTACTGACCAAAGCCTGTATTCTGATTCTATTGTGACTGCTAAACCAAGTATCCCAGTATGTTCAATGGAAGCAGATTGGATTATTTATTTTTTGTTGCGTACTGTTTACGTTGGTTGCAAGGGCACAATGGCTGTAAGTATGGTGAGCAATCGAAATTACTCTGGTTCTTCCTTGACATTATTGGAAGATTTATGTCACTGTATTATTAGTTATTGGTCTTTCCTGGTAATCTGAGAACAGATTTGTCATTGTGCTGTCCGAGTTAGGTATGAAGTGCATTGGAACCAGAGTTGTTCTCGCTCCTTAGGGCTGTACTATCTAAGACCTGTATTCTGGTTCTACTGGGAATGCTAAAACAAATATCCCAGCATGTCATGGTGTTGCACCAGCTTGGTTGTATCAATTTGTTTGTATTGCTTGTATTTGGTCACATACTGTTGTTGTTAGTTACAAAGAATAGCTGTAGGTATGGTAAGTAATCTAAATAACTTTGGTTCTTCCTTGTTAACGTATATTGGAAAATTAGGTCAACATAGATGGTAACTGTTGGAGTATGTATTAAGCCCATGAGGTTAAGGCCCATGAGGCCCATGTATGGAACCTATATAGCTACCCTTCTAGGGTTAGCCCTTTGGTAATAGAGTCTAAAGTTTCAACATGGTAATCAAAGCTTAGGTTAGGGTTAGGGTTCCCTGTTCAGCCGCCACCAGCAGCCATGGCAGAGCCGCCGGCGCCGCCACCGCCTGGCCAGCCGTCGGCGCCCTTCTCCCTCTTCTCTACCTCCCTCCACCCCTCCTCCTCCCACTGGCCCGACGTCGTCGCTTCCCGACACCAGCAGCTGCCGGCGCCGCAGTTTCCGCCCGGTTTTGGCGCCGCCGCCGCGGCCCGCGCTGCCGCCGTCGCGAGCGCGCGGGAGGAAGCTGCCGCCGCCGCCTCCAGGGAGATCGCCGCCGTCCTGACGGCGGCCAGCCTGGACGCGGAAGGGGCCGATCTGGCCCTCATGGCCGCGCAGGAGGCCGCCGGTGCTGCCACCGCAGCCATTGGCCGCCGCGTCGCCTCCCTGCCCGTCGATCCCGCCTCCCTGACCGCCAATCCCGCCTCCCTGACCGCCGATCTGGCTGCGGAGGAGGCCTTCTCGGAGGAGACCGCCGCTGCAGCCGCCACCGCCACTGCCAGGGCCGCCCTCAGGGAGGAGGAGCGGCCCTGCTCGCTGCGGCCCAGGCAGCCGCTGCTCGGGCAGCCCAGGCCGCCCACGCCGAAGTTGCAGCTGCCCGGGAGGCTGCAGCCGCTGCCATGGCGGCTACTGCAGCCCGCGCTGCCGTCGCTCGGGCCCTCACAGCACCCGGTCTGGGGATGTACCAGGCCGGCCCACCTCCCGGAGCCCCCGGATCCGCCTTCTCCAACGCCCTCACCGCTGCCCGGACCGCCTTCGTCGCCCGGCAGGCCCGCGTGCAGGCAGCAGCCGCCGCCTTTGAGCGCGAGCGTGAGGCGGCCGACGCCCTGGGACGCCAGGTTGCCGAGTGAAAGCCTAAGTTTGGTTTTGGTAATTAATGACACCAAGTTGCTAATGTCATGTGTTAAGTGTTTTGAGTTAGGCATAAGCAACACATGTGATGAAGGTGTATGTGGCCACAAGATCACAAAGAGATGGTGCATGGACATGAAATGATGATCATGGTGGAGATGCACATAATATGATGGACATGATGTTCAAGTGGAAGAGAAGGAACTAAAAGTGCAAGACAAAGGTATAACCATAGGGTTTTTCTTTTGCCGGTCTAAGATGAGTAGAGAAGTGATTGACCGGGTTTAGGATACATAGCCGATTATCAAGAGGGGCAATTACGGTTAGCTCGGAAATCAAGTGCCACTAGATCAATGTCTTGAGCATATGCATTAGGATCTAGTAAAGAGCTAACATAACGTCTTGGAAAATGATTGTCAAATGCTAACACACATGCACATAGTGGTGTACACTTGGTGTTAGCACAATTGCGAAGGCGGTGGAGTTTGAGCGGTAGAGAGGGGTTTGAATTCCTCTCTCCCTCCCGCCGAGCTTGCGAGGCGGGATTCGGCACTTTTTGGAGAAGTGAAATGCCTATTTTCTGCTGCGCCGAAAGTCGGAAAAGAAACGGAGGCGAACGGAGGTCACAGAGGTGACCGGACGCTGCACCGGACGCGGTCACGGCTTGACCAGCGCGTCCGGTCAGTTGAATCCGGTCAGCGCGCCTAGGGTTAATGACCGGACGCTGGTCTGGCCTGACCAGCGCGTCCGGTCAGTTCACCTGTGCGCAGAAGCATAGCGCGCGACCGGCGCGTCCGGTCCTTCACGGGACCGGCGCGTCCGGTCAGGCGTCCATAGGGGCAGAGAGCGCAGGAGTGATGATCGGACGCGAGGCGCGTCCGGTCATGTACGATCGGACGCGTCCGGTCGTGATGGGAGCTTACTGGACTCTGACCGGACGCCAGGTGGGGCGCGTCCGATCATACGCTAGGGCGCGTCCGGTCATTCGCTAGGGCGCGTCCGGTCGTTGCTTCGCGGGCTCGCGGTGCTGAGCGATCGGCGCGTCCGGTCAGTTGACCAGCGCGTCCAGTCATAGCAACGGTAACTTTTGACGCGCACTGTTCACGCTTGTCCTGTAGTGACCGGACGCGTCCGGTCACCCCGACCGGTGCGTCCGGTCATCCCGTTTTGAACTGCGTCGTCTGTAACGGCTAGCTGCGTACCCCTTCGTTATAAATAGACGTTGGCCGGAGTTTGAGGGTAACTCTTGCACATTTTGAGAACTAGAGACATACTTTGAGCTAGAGAACAACCCCACCACTCATCTATTTGCATAGTTGCACATCTTGAGTGAGATTGAGTGAGATTCAAGTGCATTGCTTGAGAGTTGCATTCTAGAGGCACTTGATCTTCGAGTTGCTGCGGATTTCTTGTTACTCTTCCGTGTTTCCCGACACGGTAGACGGCTTGGAGCAGCGGAGGTGATTGAGCTCACAATTGGAGATTGTTGGAGCCTTCACCAAGTGTTGTAAGGGGTTCTTGATCCTTCCCCGCGGGAGTTCGTGAATTGGATACTCTAGTGGAGCTCATGGCTTGGAGGATCCCCATCTTGTGTGTGGTTGTGCGGCGCCCGCCGAGGGCTCGACTCTTGATAGTCGATTAGCTCGCGAACCGACAAGTGGGTGTATCACCACGACGGGGAGTAGCTTGCCGGGAAGCAAGTGAACCTCGGGATAAATTCTTGTGTCATTCTCTTCCCGAGGACTTCTCTTGTGTGGTTGATTGATTGGTACTTCTCATCTCTACACGGCGGTATAATCACTCAAAACTCTTCTCTCGTATTACTTCTTGTCTCTAGTTTGTAGTTGTTGTTGTGTTTAGTGAATAGCTTTGTTATAGACTTGTGTAGGTGGCTTGCTTAAATAGTTAGAGCTAGAGCATTTGCTTCGCCACCTTTCGTACTAACGTGTGGTTAAGTAATTCTTGTAGAAGTTTTAATTAGGCTATTCACCTCCCTCTAGCCTATTTGGACCTTACACCGAGGCGGAGCACTTCCTTGGCGCTCCTGCCTCCCACGACGCCGGGGACGTCTCCACTGGCTCGATGGCCCACCGCGTGCCCCACAACGCGGCCCTCTGGCACGACCCAGCCGATCCTGCGGTGGTGCAGCTCCACTGTCAGGCCGGGGGCGTCCAGAACATCAAGCTCCTCGTCCCGGTCGTCCTCGAGCCCGCGTCGCCGTCCTACGCCCGCTGGCGGGACCTGATGCTGCTCACGCTCCGCCGCTACGCACTCGACGACCACGTCATCACCGACGCCTCGGTCGCGGTGCGGACCCCTGCGTGGCTGCGCCTCGACAGCATCGTCCTCTCCTGGATCGCAGGGACGATCTCTCTCGAACTCCACGACCTCGTCCGCAACACCACCGACGGCGTGCCAAATGGGCCGACATGTTCGCCTTCCTTTTTCTAGTTCTTCTTCTCATGCGGCTCACATTTTTGATCTTGTACATTGTGACCTATGGACATCTCATGTAATCAGTATTTCTGGTTATAAATACTATCTTGTGGTGGTCGATGATTTTTCTCATTATTCTTGGACTTTCCCGCTTCGTTTGAAGTCGGATGCTTTCCCCACCCTTCTTCACTTTTTCGCTTGGGTGTCCACTCAGTTCGGCCTCACCATTAAGGCCGTTCAGTGCGACAATGGCCGTGAGTTTGATAACTCCGCCTCGCGCGCTTTTTTCCTCGCTCACGGTGTCCAGCTGCGTATGTCTTGTCCGTACACCTCCTCTCAGAACGGCAAGGCTGAGCGCATGATCCGCACCACCAACGACACCATGCGCACCCTTCTCCTCCAGGCGTCTCTCCCTGCTCGCTTTTGGGCTGAGAGCCTTCACACCTCCACTTACCTTATTAATCGCCTCCCTTCCGCTGCCTGCCCAGCTCCCACCCCACAGCACGCTCTTTTCGGTACCCCTCCTCGGTATGACCACCTCAGGGTCTTCGGGTGTGCGTGTTTCCCTAACACTGCAGCCACCGCTCCTCACAAGCTGGCGCCCCGTTCCACTCTCTGTGTCTTCCTTGGGTACTCCCCGGATCACAAGGGGTACCGCTGCTACGACCTCACCTCCCATCGGGTCCTCATCTCTCGTCATATGGTGTTTGATGAGTCTGTCTTCCCCTACTCCGCTGCCTCTCCTTCCCCATCCACCCCTGAGCCTGACGCCTCCTTGTTTCCTGCTGACCAGGTGGTTCAGCCACCATTTAAGTTGTCTCCTGCAGGTACCACACTGCCGTCCCCTTCCCCGGGGCCGTGTCCTGCGTCGCCTCTCCCCAGCGACTCTCCTGGCCCTGCTCCCTCCCCGGGCCGGGTGGGCTCACCGTCCGGCGCGGCGCCCGTCCCGGTGCCGGCCGCGGAGCCCCGTCCGTCGGCCCCGGCACCGGCACCGCCGGCCCCTGCACCACCTGCGCGCTTTGTGCAGCCGGTGCGTGTCTACCAGCGCCGTGCCGCTGCGGGCCCTGCTTCGTCGGCCCCGGCACCGCCACCGCCACCGCCGGCCCCTGTACCACCTGCCCGGTTTGCCCAACCGGTGCAGGTCTACCAGCGGCGTGCCCGTCCGGCGCCACCTCCGTCTGCTCCAGGGACGCCTACCTCGGCGGCCTCTTCTCCGCCGGCTACGCCGACTCCGCCGCCGCGGCCCCCGGCTGCCCGTGTTGAGCAGCCGGTGTACCACCCGCCGCTCCTCCACCGACACTCGCGTCATGTTCACCCCATGGTGACGCGGCACGCGGCTGGTACCCTGCCGCACCGGGCTCTTGCGGCGATGCCCGGGGACTCGACAGTCTCTCCGGTGCCCTCCTCCGTTCGCGAGGCGCTGTCGGATCCTCACTAGCGCCGCGCGATGGAAGAGGAGTACGCGGCTCTCCTCGCCACCCAGACCTGGGATCTGGTGCCCCGTCCGCCAGGCTCCAACGTCGTCACCGGCAAGTGGATCTGGACCCACAAGCGCCGGGCTGATGGCACTCTCGAGCGGTATAAGCCTCGCTGGGTACTTCGAGGGTTCACTCAGCGGCCCGGCATCGACTACGATGAGACCTTCAGTCCAGTGGTGAAGTCAGCTACCGTTCGCACGGTTCTCTCACTGGCTCTCGAGCGCTCCTGGCCAGTACATCAGCTGGATATCAAGAATGCCTTCCTCCATGGCACTCTGACTGAGACGGTCTACTGCAGCCAGCCGGCAGGGTTTGTTGATTCTACTCGCCCTGACTTGGTCTGCCGCCTGAACAAGTCGCTCTATGGTCTCAAGCAGGCGCCCCGGGCTTGGTACTCTCGGTTTGCCTCCTACCTGCAGACACTTAGGTTCACGGAGGCTAAGTCTAACGCCTCCCTGTTCATCTTCCACCATGGGGATGAGACTGCATATCTGCTCCTATATGTCGATGACATTGTCCTCACAGCCTCCAGTCAGACTCTGCTCCAGCGTATCATTGCCTCTCTGCAGAGGGAATTTGCTATGAAGGATCTTGGAGTGCTCCATCACTTCCTCGGCGTCACTGTTGAGCCCCGACCTTCAGGCTTGTTCCTCCACCAGCGCCAGTTTGCTTGTGACATACTGGAGCGAGCAGGCATGGCTGACTGCAAGCCCTGCACCACCCCGGTCGACACTCAGGGCAAGCTGTCAGAGGCGGAGGGTCCGCTGCTTGGGCCTCAGGACTCCACCGCCTACCGGAGTCTTGCTGGCGCCATCCAGTACCTCACCTTCACTCGGCCGGACATCACCTACGCTGTGCAGCAGCTGTGCCTCCACATGCATGCTCCGCGGGAACCTCACCTCGCCGCTATGAAGCGGCTTCTCCGGTACCTCCGCGGCACCATCGGCTACGGGCTGCTTCTCAGCAGGTCCTCCTCCGCCGACCTGGTGGTCTACACCGACGCTGACTGGGCGGGCTGCCCGGACACCCGCCGGTCCACCTCCGGCTACGCTGTCTTCCTCGGCAGCAACCTTGTCTCTTGGTTGTCCAAGCGACAGCCGGTGGTCTCTCGCTCCAGTGCCGAGGCCGAGTACCGCGCCGTGGCTAACGGCGTGGCCGAGGCGGCTTGGCTCCGCCAGCTTCTGGCTGAGCTGCACTGCCCTCTCGCCAGGAGCTCCCTCGTCTACTGCGACAACGTCAGCGCCGTCTACCTCTCCACCAACCCCGTCCAGCACCAGCGCACCAAGCATGTGGAGATCGACCTGCACTTCGTCCGCGACTTTGTGGCCATCGGCGCCGTCCGAGTCCTGCACGTCCCGACGACTTCGCAGTTTGCAGATATCTTCACCAAGGGCCTCCCTTCCTCGACCTTCTCCGAGTTTCGATCCAGTCTCAACGTCACCAGTGGCTAGTTGTGGCTGCGGGGGGGTTCGTGTGTGCGTGCTGTACTTCTTTCTTGTCCAGTCTTGAAACTCCGCTGCGCCGGTAGTTCAGACTGCGGGGGGGTGTTGGAGTATGTATTAAGCCCATGAGGCTAAGGCCCATGAGGCCCATGTATGGAACCTATATAGCTACCCTTCTAGGGTTAGTCCTTTGGTAATAGAGTCTAAAGTTTCAACAGTAACTTTGGTATTGTGTATTGTGCATGCATGAAATAGGCCCTGCCATTGCCATTGGATTTAATTGCCTCACTGTTTTGTAGCTGCACAGTACCATAATGATATTTTTTGACATGTCTGATATTGTTGAGAAAATTGATTGCTTGGTGATCGTTTGATGACACAATCACACAAACACCTAATTGGCATCAGGGCACATATTTTGGGAACACTATGTATTCTAACTGGAATTTGGTCGCTCATATACCTTGTTCTCGTGATCTCATCTAGTTTGCTATAAGAATTGATTTGCTCTGCTAAAATTATATGGTCAAAATCAATTTGGATTTGGAAAAGGAGTGAAGAAACTCACAAACATCAATAAGTTATATGTATTTTTTTAATGACAGATTTAAAGTCCTTTTGTATCGTGTAATTGAATTCATCTTAGCATAGGATTTTTTTCCCACCATGGACGAATTTAATTACCCAAAAGCAATGAAATTACAAAAGTTTAACAATCAATAGTGTGATACTCAACCGAGCTAACGAACTGGATTGAACTGAACACGCAGAGTTCAGTCAACAGGCGACCAAAAACCACCGAAACCCAACATAGACTAGAAAAAGGACAGCACAAACGATGACAAGTTTAACACTACTCGCTATCAAGGCTAAGAACTTTATTACAAGCCCAGATCGGTTAATACAGCACATAGGTTGGGTCCAAGCCGCACGCCTTCCAGACGCCCACACTGTAAGCTTCTTGTTTGGATGATCGCGAGTCTGTTGCCTCCATAGAAAATGCTGGTAATGATGCCTAAGTCTAAATGAAAACCAAATTGATTTTTGGTCCATGTATCGCTTTAGTGTATACTCTGATGATGGCTTTTCTATTTATTCCAATTTTTTTTCCTGACACTTGAAGGGCAGGCCTGGTGCAGTTGGTGAGTGCTAGCTCGCCGAGTCACCAGGTCTTGGGTTCGAAGCCGTCTCTCTGCAGAATTTCTGTGGGGGTAAGACTTTGCTTCGGTTATTTCCTTCCTCAGACCCCACTCGTGTGGGAGCCTCTGGCACTGGGTCTGCCCTTTTTTTTTCCTGACACTTATTCTGACAATGCTTTGGTGTAGGTACAAAGATGGCCGGTGGGATGCCAGACAGTTTATAGCTTCTGGAGGGATGCCATCATCCCACTCAGCTACAGTGATAGCACTTGCAGTGGCTGTGGGAATCCAAGAAGGCTTTCGTAGTGCAACGTTTGCAACTGCACTGGTCTTTGCATGCGTGGTGCGAACATTATTGGAGTTATTTAGTCATTATTTAATTGTTTGTCTACTATTTGTATAGAATGTTGGACTAGTTTGTACTCCCTCCATTCCAAATTACAAGATATTTTGATTTTTCTAGATACATTGGTTGTATTTGGACATATTGTATATCTAAGTGCATGGAACGGAGGGAGTACTAAATAATTAGCTTGATTTAGCTCTTCTGCATCTAGGTACTCAGCAAATCATTTTCATATTAAACTACTGCTTGAACTGCATTTTGATAGCAGTACTCAGAGGTCATCTACTTCTTGTAGTGAGTCAAGGATGTGCATGTCTTGCTAGATGTTACTTGTTCTTATCGATGCAACCTTTGGTTTGACTTAGTTTGAACTTTTGTTTGCAGGTTATGCATGATGCTTTTGGAGTTCGGTTACATGCTGGGAAGCAAGCAGAGGTTTGCCACCGTCACCCTAAGATGTCATATATTGCCTTGTGTTTAAACAGAACACCAAAATTTTCTGCAAAATTGCTATTTGACTTTAGTTACATTGATAAGTTTTCTGTTTTTGGCATAAAAATCTATACATTTTATTGGATGATATTTGCCTTTTCATGGGGCACTTAATAAATAAGTCGTTGAAGAGTATCCTTATCTCAGATGATTGTTCTGTTCTCAAACACTTCACTTTTATGCCTGAAAAGATGGATGAAAAATGTACTTTTGAAATTCTTCATTGACATCCAAATGTGATCAGCATGAAGTATGAAGTAACCTTTCCTTTTCTTATGAAATGATATTTCTATCCTGTTTACATGCTCCATCACCAGTTAATGTCAAAATTATTTGGTTAGGAATTTGAAGATATAATTTCTCATTCAATATGGTATTTTCAAGTTCCTGTAACAGGAAGGCAAGATGGATGCTTATGCTGTTTATGCAAATCCTTTCAGGTGCTGAATCAAATTGTCTATGAGCTGCCAGAAGAACACCCATTATCAGAGACAAAGCCACTGCGTGAAATCCTTGGACATACTGTTCCTCAGGTTGAATTAAATGCTTTGTATTACCTCCCTTGATGTTTTACTATTCTGTGGCCGTTCTTTTTTAGTTTATCATATACTGAGCTTATTCAATGTCATTCAAACAATGGATATATGAAGACGCTAGATGCACTTCGGTAATGGCTACAACATTCCTAACCTGTGATTGACAGTCAGCTTCAGCGTGTAAAAACCCTATTACCCTACTATCCTGAAAAATGCTTAAAATGCAAATGAAATTAAGAACATATTCACATGTGCAGATAACAAAGTGTGCCTATTTCCTTCATCCTCTATACCATCGTTATCACCTCTGATGATTGGACTTCTCTTCTAATTGTCTGACACAACAGTTTGCACAGTAGTCACAATCAGATAGTACATGCAAAATTCTAGGTGTAATATATTCTCTCTTTGGACATGTCAGGTTGTGGCCGGTTGCATCCTTGGAATCCTCATGGCTGTCGTTATGCACTTGGCTCTCGGGAGTTCTTAGTCAAGTGTTGTTCCTGGATGTCGTGACAGATGATCACCCAATATCTCGCTGGTGATGGCTATAAAGCATGAAAGCACGATCTCCCCATGGATCTGGTTGTCCAAGTGTTTGACAGTACAAAGTTCTAACCGATTTAGATCTGGGCTGTAGGATATAGGTTGTAGCTCGAGTTGGTTGCTGTAAATCTGAAAGGTTTTACTTTCAACTCCAACCATGGTGTAATGGAAGCTTTGTTATACAATCAGCAGCAGTATGATCACGATCAGTATAATCGATATCACGCCATCACATTGGCTTTCTACTTCCTCCATTACAAATTGTAAGTTTTTCTAAGTATATAAGTTTTATCATGTACCTAGATATACGTATCTAGAAAAGCCACAAGGATTTACAATTTGAAATAGAGGCAGTACAACTTACAATTTGGAATAGAGGGGAGTACTTATTTATGGTACATTTGATTTGAGGATGAAGTTGGATGAGATATGATCATCCATGAATTTGAAGATATGCTTATCCATGCTTCTTATTTGCTTGGATGGATGTGACGGGTCATTACGAGAGTGGATAGGACGAGAGTAGTTGGCTAATTGTACTTATTGTTTAAAAATAATACAACTAATTATGAACTAATATATATACACTAACACAAATTTTGTCATGATAATAACTAATTAAACATAAAATACTCCCTCCATCTCAAAATAAGTGATGTTTTTTTACTTTCAAACAACTTGCTGACCGTTCGTCTTATTTAAATTTTTTTTGTATAAGTTATAAAATAAACAAATTATTATTAAAGTATCTCTAATGATAAATTAAGTCATAACAAAAATAGATAATATTTATACAAAAAAATTAAATAAGATGAACGGTCAAACAAGATGTCTGGAAGTAAAAAATGTCACTTATTTTCGGACGGAGGGAGTATGTTAATTAGCACTACTAGTACCCTAATTGGCATACAAATCGTACACTACTCACCGTATTACCTTATCAAAGTTAATCTAGCATCATAATTACTAAGTAATAATATAAAACACTAATAGTTATTAATTTATTTACTAATGACAAAGATTAGAAAACATTGATGAGTTGACTCGGCAAATTTTGGTGGCAGGGATATCCAACATCTTGGAGAATATTTCTCTGTCAGGGTTATCCATATCTAACTTGCCAGTGAACAAAACAATTCATTTGGTACCTTGAGTTGCGGGATCATAACATGTACGTTTAGTTTCTATGGTGGTTCATGCTTAGCTCTAGAAAAAAAACTCTTAACAAACCACGTTAAAAGAAGTTTGGTCCTCAATAATGTATAATTTGATGTTGTACACATTTTTTTTATATGAGCAAGATTAAAGTTAAATTTTTTTATTTATGATAAAATTAAAACGATCTACGTTCCACGTTAAAAGAAGTTTGGTCCTCAATAATGTATAATTTGATGTTGTACACATATATTTTATATGAGCAAGATTAAAGTTAAAAAATTTTATGATAAAATTGAAACGATCTATGTTTTAGAACGGTTTTTTGGGTGAAAAGATAGTCTCAGTTTTGAGTTCTCTCAGGCCAGTGTCAGTGGAAGTTTCATATGAATTTCATTCGCATTAAATAGGTTGACATAAGTATTTTTAATGACATAACAGTGTATTTAAGAAAAAAGAGAAGAAATAAGTTTCATTTTGGCACGATTATCAACTCTCTATGAATCATGAAAGTGACTTTAAAACTATGGAATGGAACTTTGCATTGAAAGTGGGTATTTTATCCAAGTTTTATTTCATTCTACTATGACATGGCAATCTAGAAAACAACGCTATGAAACTATCCCCTTAGGGCAAGTACATTGATCTTGTCTCATAGTCCTAAATTTTAGCTTATGAGGTGGTTATTTCGCGAAACAATAACCTCTTTCTCTCTTCCCTCCACATCAGAAAAAAAAACTTCGTGATACTACATGCCACTGCCTGCCCTAAGACTGGTATCTGGTTCAGATGTGGATGCAGTTGTCCTTCCCGGTTCAACTGAGGTGCCATTTGGTTGGATAACTCGAACGCAAACTTTAACAGAAATTTGTTTGGTTTCTGTGTGAGAAACCATGCTATCGTTCACTGTCTAAATCAGGTGTACGTCATGCTCGCTTGGCTGAAAAGTCATAGCTGAAAGTACTGATTTATTATGGGAGAAAAATATTATTTGTTGGTTAAAAAAATACGACATATAAGACAAGCGAACAGGACGATAATCAATTTATTAAAGCTCGGGATCACTTACACGTGCAAACGGAAAGTAGTGCTATCAGCTCACGCTGTGATTCAGATCACTCCGAAAAATGCACGAACCAAACAGCATCTGAACCTTATAGTTTATTACATAGACCACCATGTATTACCATAAGCACGACTAAAAGCACCCAGAGCAGATAATATGCAGTGTGCTTTACAAGGCTGTTCATGTCTATCATGTTTGTAGGTCATCCGTCCTTATTTCGATGGCTGCATTAGACAGCGAGGTGTTATTTCTGAAAAGCTGACTGCACTGCCAACAAAAGCATATGCATGTATTCAGAGCTTGCACGGTGAAGCACCTGGATGGTGCGCCACGATGAGGTTGTACGCGTCGAGCGTGAGGAAGTCGTCCAGCTCCGGCGCGGTGCACTGCCGGCTGAAGATCCTGCCCGCCTCCTCGTACCGCCCCTTTCGGAACCTCTCGTGGCCGACCTCTGCCTCGACCCTGGCCATCTCCTCCTCGATGACGCGTGCGAGCAGCTCCGGCGTCGCGCGCACCTCCACGCCGCCGGCGTCCAGCGCCGCGCCGTGGTGCAGCCACTGCCAGTTCTGGACGCGGCTGATCTCCGCCGTGGCCGCGTCCTCCATCAGGTTGTATAGCGGGACGGAGCCGGAGCCGGCCAGCCACGCCGCGAGGTACTGCACGCCCACGCGGACGTTGAGCCGCAGGCCGTCCACGGTGCGCGCGCCCCGCGGCGGCTGGATGAGGTCCTCCTCTCTGACGCTGGCGCCCTCGTGCCCCGCGGCGTCGCCGATCTGGTTCGGCCTCCCGCCGAGGTGGCCCTCGAAGACCTCCCAGATCGCCGGGATGAGCCCCGGGTGCGCCGCCCACGTGCCGTCGTGCCCCGCGCGCACCTCCCTCAGCTTGTCCTTGCGCACCAGCTCCAGCGCCGCCTCGTTCGCCGCCGCGTCGTCCTTGATCGGAATCTGAGCCGCCTGCATGCGATTCATGAGTTCGTTCGTGCACGGTTAGTTACGTGACGTCGACCGCGCGCATGCGTGGACGCCGCCGCGGGGATATATGTATGGTGAGCTTACCATGCCGCCCATGGCGTGGACGCCACGGCGGTGGCAGGTGTGGATGAGGAGGTGGGAGTAGGAGCGCATGAAGTGCTGGGCCATGCCGACCAGGGCACGGTCGGGGAGGAGGCGGTCCGGGTGGGCTCGGAACGTCTTGACGTAGCTGAAGATGTAGTCCCAGCGGCCGCAGTTGAGCCCCGCCGAGTGTTCGCGCAGCTCGTGCAGGATCTCGTTCATCTGGAAGACCGCCGGCAGCGTCTCCACCAGCACCGTCGCCCGGATGCTCCCCGGCTCGATCCCAGCAGCTTTCTCCGCTCTCTGGAACACCCCGTTCCATATCCTCGCCTCCCTGCAGCAGACGACGCACGTGTACGTTATACTAGAATGGAGCGAGCGTCTAGTGACTCACGTCACTGCTGCGCACACATGACATGTGTGTGTGCACCGTGCACGCACCACCGACGCACGCACGTACCTCGAGTGCTCCATCTTGGGCAGGTAAAAGAATGGGCCGAAGCCGGCGCCCTGGCCGGCGCGGAAGGCAGCGTGGTTGTGGAAGAAGTAGAGGCCGAAGTCGACGAGGCAGCCGATGGCCGGCTCGCCGTCGACGAGGATGTGCGCCTCGGGGAGGTGCCAGCCGCGGGGGCGGACGAAGAGCTTGGCGGTTCGGTCGTTGAGCTTGTACTCCCGCCCGCGCGCCGCGTCGCGGAAGCTGATGGTGCCAGCCACGGCGTCCCGCAGGTTGACCTGCCCGTGCATCAGGTTCTCCCACGTCGGCGACAGCGCGTCCTCGAAGTCAGCCGGCCACGATTTCTCCTCGTCTCAGCTCAGAACGGTCGACACATCACATATTAATTGTGCTTCATTCATCCATCCATCCATTCACCCGTACGTACGTACGCCAGCCAAAGCCAAGTTTGCACGCGTGTGTGCTTACCATGAAGACCTTGGCGCCGGAGTTGAGCGCGTTGATGACCATCTTCCGCGGTTCGGCGGGGCCCGTGATCTCCACGGTGCGGTCGGCCACGGCCGGCGGCACGGGCGCGCACGTCCAGTCCCCGTCGCGCACGAGCCTCGTGGCCGGGTCGAACCGCGGCAGCTCGCCGGCGTCGTACCGCCGCTGGGCCTCCCGCCGCTGCTCCATGGCGTAGCGGACGGCGCCGCGGAACTCGCGCTGCAGGCCGGCCACGAAGGCCAGCGCGTCGCGGGTGAGGATGCCCGCGAACTCCCGGTCGTACCGGCCGCGGACGTCCACGCCCTCCGGCGCGTCGTAGCATGGGGACGGCGCCGCGGTGGTGCTTGCAGCCATTAAAAGCGTTCGGCGTGAACAGAGCACTGGGTAGTGGTGGGAACTGGGAACTAAAAGAGCGTGCAGCTCCTGTCGAACTTGAAGTGCGCGTGTTTTTCTGCGGTCTCCAGGGAGAGGCGATATATATGGTGAGAGACTGAGAGCCCGCCCGGGACTGGAGGCGAGAGCGCAGGAGGGAATATGTAGCGATCTTCTATTTTCGCATGGTGACAGCGGCAGCGTTCACTCCCATTCCGGCCCCGCGTCCGGCGCCCGGCGGCTCGTGCTAGTGACACCGTCCCCAGAGAGAAATCCCCACACCGAACAGCAGGCTGACGTCATGCGTGACAGAGATCGTAGGTACGGCCGAATTATTTATTGATGACATGGATGAGGCGCCCAATTCCAAAGGAAAAACAAGGAAAAAGGAGAGTGAAGCATGGCAACCGACGTGGCGGTGGTTACGATAAGGCCCCTCGTGCATGCATCATCAGCGTGTGCGGGATAAGCACGGGTGTGTGTCGGCGTAGCTTGTCACTCCGGCGCGCCGTGCCGTGAGCAGGAGTGTTGGCTCAACTTCTACCAGCCGCAGTTGGCCGCTTCTGCTCCCTGTTCTTATCCGATCCGTCTGCCCAGTATGGCGTTGGCGTCGCTGGAGAGCCGTGGCGTCGTGGTGCAAGCCCACCGGTCCGAGTTGCTCGCTCGCTGCCTATGCGGTGTGGCCGGCGGGAGCGGGACGGATATCCCGCTCGGCCGGTCCCCGGGACGAGCCTTGCACGAGTCCTGCGTACGTGACAACTTTTGTTAGCAAGCACCAGTGCGGTGCGGACGGGACGGTCTCGTGTGGCGTGCCCGCCAGCGGTGAGTGGGGGCGCGGCCTGGCCATCGCCACGCTGCGGCCTTCGGTCCCGCGGCGGCGCGAATGGGCGGTGTCGTTCGACGTTGGACGGCTGTCGCGAGGTTACCAACTGGGCCATCATCTGCTCGGTGTGCCTCGTCGTCTCTTGTCCTCGCGTATCGTGGGCCTTCGTGGGCCACGTTCGTTTTAACTTATCTGTTAGTACTATAGGACATATAGAGTAGATCAGACGGGAACTTTCTTTCTTTTGGTGTAATCAACCAAATCCTAGTACACGATCTAAAAGAAGAATGACAAAGAGAGGGAGGAGGAAGGAGATAGAGGTACGGTGGAGTTCACAGACTATCGGTGGGAACTGTTGGGGCGGTAGAGGTCCATCCAGTGGCCGCCATCTCCTTCGTTGGTGAAGCTCTGCTCATGGGCCGCGATGGTCAAGGGGGAAGCCGATGTAGTGGAGTTCACGGTGAAGAAGTGGCGGCGTAGTCCGGTGGTGCTTCCCGCGCGCTGGCTGTGCCCCTCACTCAGAGATCGGGTTTAGGGTTTGTCGGTGGGAGGAAAAGGCTGCGGTGAACCTCGTAACCTGAGCCGCCGACCTCCAACCTCTTTATATAGCGCAGTGCGACGGGGGTCCACCAACCATATAGGGTTGGGCGCCTCCGATCAGGGCGCGTGATCAAGGTCCAGCGGGCCGTTGGGCCTGATGGGAAAAGAGATCAAACCAACATTATCAACCTGACTTATCCGCTATGATATAATATTTTTCTCTCACAATAAATGGAGATCAGGGTGGGTGGCGACAAATGGAGAGCTCCATGTTGGCCATGCTAGGTAGGTGACAAGCTATTGAGATAAATAATATGGTCCCGGGATGCATTATTTGACAAGTTTAATGTCCTACAAATGTCTTGAGTTCATGATGCCCGGTGACAAATTCATGAATCATCGACCTATTTAGCTGTTCTTTTTCTTAAATATTTTACTATATTTTTTTAGTTGTTAGAGTGTACTTCCCCGTCCTAAAATGTAAGAACATTTTTGTTGTCTTATTCTAAGCTTGAAGAGAATATACCAAATGAGCTTTATCATCTACGTTATGAAATGTTGTTTCGTAATTTACTTCTTTCATGTGATAAATGATATTATTTTTTTTGGAAGAAGTATGTTTTTGGCTAATTGAACTATCCCCAAAATCCAGTTTTTACTATCCAACTTTAAACTTGAATGTCTGTGTCCATCAAACTATCTAAATTGAATAACTTTAGCCCTCGACGGTACCAAAGATTGGTTTTACTATGTATGAATTCTTACAAAATAATATAAATGTTTAAATATATAAAAATCACAGCTAATTCACTTTAAATAAAAAATACGAAATAAATCCATTTTTTTCTAAAAATACAAGTGTATATGAACTGTTGCACGTATTAGCAACTCAATACCTGCTAATGGAACTAACATTTAACAATATTTCAACTAATAATTAGCAGGTTTATTGATAGGTCTATTTGGATTCACTAGTATTAATTTAGCTGATAATTTTTAGTGTTAATAATAGATCCAAACAAACGATTACTATCCAACCAACTATTAGCAGCTGGATTCAAACAACCACTACTAGTAGCTATTAGCGAGCATCTCCAACAGTTTGACAAACGTCTTCCCCATCCATAATTTTTTGGCAAAATGAGGAAAAACTCTCTCCAACAGTTTGACATCTCAATTCCCTATCTTTTTCAACTTGACATATCTCCCTATCTAGCGCGCAAATATACGCGCAGGTTCCGTGCTTGGCATCGGTCTTTCTCCTCGCGGGTTCTTCATTGCTTAGCGGGGCTCTTCGTTTCGTTAGCGGGGCTCTTCGTTCACGGCATCATAGCAAGCAGCGGGCAACGTGTAGTCGCAGAGGGCGAGCGGCCGCGGCAGGACGAGGCAGCGGCTGGCCCTTGGCCTCGCGGCCTCCAACACAGTAGGCTGGCGCTCGGCTTCGCACCAGGTAGCGGCACCAGCCCGCAGCAGCGACCTCCAGTACAGCAGGCTGATGATGATACATATACTCGTCGAGTAGACAGACTAATCAAGCAACTGTGAAACCACCTGGACATGTATGCGAGCATATATATATATGGTAGAAGAATTAAGATGTTGATGACGGAGGAAGAAGAAGACGAAGACGCCGACGAGGAAAAGGACATACTGTAAGTCCACAATTTTGGGTTTTTGAAAACGAAATTTACCAAACTATTGGAAATGAGATCTTTTTTTCCTCCTCATATTATTTTGTAAGTTGGCAAACAACAAGATTTGGGAAACGAAATTTGCCAAACTGTTAGGCTAGCTAATTTTTAATGCTAATAGATCTCAACAGACCCTAAGTCCATCTATATTTGTCCTCGGCCAAAGTTGTTTAGTTTGACTTCCAAAATTATACATTAGCGTTAAAAATACTCCGTAATGGATTCAGCCATGTCAATTTTATGTCGTGATTATATATATAATTTTTATAGACATGCACGACAATTTTTTTAATAAGACAAAATATCTATCATCTCCCACGCACATACTACTCCGTCCTATAACAAGAGTGGCTATGGGACTTGTGTTAGCCAAACTTTCTTAAGTTTGACCGAGTTTGTAGAAAATATTAGCAACATTTATATCTCTAAATAAGTTTACTGTATGGGTCAAAGTTCATATGTACTCTTACGTAGAAAAAGTCAAAACGTCTTATAACTGGGAACGGAGAGAGTATTATAAATGTTAATATTTGGTCTAATGATACTAATTATGTATATAAATATATTTGATCAAAGTGTTTGAATTCTCAAAAAGTGAGAATGACACTTTTTATGGGATGAAAAGAGTATACACATTTCATCTAATTGAAAATTTTATTATACACTTTCTCTATTTCAAATTATATTATATCTAGATATATAACAAGTTATAATTCGGAATAAAGGAAGTAATACGGACATCCTGAAACAAAGAAGCTTTTCGGTTGATGGATTTTTTAGGTGTTTTGTTGGGAGAGAAAAAGCCTGGCCAGTTCCAGTGAAAAGGGCGAAAATCTAAAACGTCATCGTGCCACTCTATTTTCCTCGTTCTCCCTCTACGCACACGATTTTTTTTTATTTTTAGCCCAAATTTGAAACAAATTTTAAATTTAACCCGTATTTGAAATTTTTTTTAAATCTAACCTGTTTGGCCCCGCCACCATGCATGGCGGGGCAAATGCACTGAACCCCGCCATGCATGGTGGCGGGGTACAGGTCCCACGTGGCACGCTGTAGGCCACCGTGGAAAGGAGTACCCCGCTATGCATCATGGCGGGGTACAACCCCGCCCATTTAAAAGCCCGGGCACTTCTTGTTTTTGGTCATTCATCCATTCCATTTCCCGCAGCGCCCCTCTCCGCCCCAGGACCGAGCTCCCCTCCCCTCGGCGCCCCTCCCGCCTAGGGCCCCTCCCCGTCGGCTACCGGCCCATCGTCGGACCTTGTTCCGGCCACCCCTTCTCTGCGTCCATCGTTGTAGTATGTTTGGTTAATGTAGTTAGTAAAGTTATATTAGTTTTTATCGTATTGATATTGTACATTATATAAGTCATATGTGTTTTGTGTAGAAATCATTTCGTGTTATTAGATGGAGGACTCGTATCGTGAGTCGATTTGGAGGAAAAAGGGTCGTCCTAGAGAGATGTACCCCGACGTGTCTTACAAGGATGCGTCCGTTCCTCCCGAGGAACCTTTCCCTAACTGTGACTGTGGTCATCCGGCGCACGTGAGCCAGTCAAGACATCCAGATACTGTGGCTCGTTGCTTCTACACATGTTATAGTTGTAGCGTAAGTAATTGTGCCCTTTTGTTTTTCTTATTGGTTTCTGATGTTGTATTCGCGATGAGATAATTTGAACTTTTTTGTAGCCGTACTTCCGGTGCTTTTTCTTCCAATGGATCGACGGTCCGGACAAGTTTGACCCAAGGATTCTCCTTTTCTACCCGGCGTTGATCATTGCGAGCGTGAGGTGTTTACTCGCTGGGTTCCGCCCCTCCTAACCCTCCTCCTATGACGGAGGAAGAGAAGGCCGTAGCATCGGCACGCCGGCTCGAGGATCCTCCAAAGTGCCTTTGCGGAGAGCAAGCCGTGATAAACCCACGCAATGAACAAGAGTTCATTTGTCCTCTACGATATGAGGTAAGGTTTGAGTGAACCTTGGAATGTCATGTCATATATGTGTGTTTTACAGTTTTGATTTTGTAGGATCATGATTTTCTCAAGTGTCGTTTCAAGGAATGGGTCTATGGTCCAAAGAGCCATTGGCCGGAGCCGGAGAAGAATGAGGAGGTGCCAGACTGGAAGAAGAAGAGGAGGTCTATTGCGCCTCCTGTGATGTGCAAATGTGGTGTTGAAGCTAGCTACGGCCTTGTCCCTTCAGGCCTTGGGATTGGGCACTTCTGTGGCCACATGATCGATTATGACGAGGTTTGCTAGGACTGTTCACACTTAGTGCTAATGTTTTATTTTGTTTGCTTTTGTACGCTAACTTTGTATTCATCTATTTGTTGCAACAGAGCACTCAGAAATGCAAATGGGAATCATATGATGATGTGTATAAGTTCAAGGATGAGTATAAGACAATGGTAGCACTTCGCAAGATGAGAGGATATCCTGCAAACTACGTCACTGATTTCGTTAAGAACCATAAGAAGAAAATGCTACGACGGGCCCAAGACCTGCGTGTTCGTAACCCATAGAGTATTGCGTGGAAGAAGTGGTACGAGCAAAAGAAGAAGGATGTAGAGGAGTACCAGGCACGGAAGGCTGAAGAGGATGCAAGGAAGGCTGCAGAGGAGGCTGCGAGAGCAGAGATGCAAGGCTTGAACAATACTATTGACTCATTATGTGCGAGTGAGTCATTGCGTTTTTGGAAACTCAATCTTCTTTGTTTGACTATCAATAAAGTCATTGCAAAGATCATGTTAATTGTTTGCATTTTGTACTTGCAGAGATTGGATCCACCGGCAACTGGCAAGCAGATGTGGCTCGTGCTAGATACACGGAGAATAGGACACTAAAGCGGGACACAGGAGTTGGTGGCACCGCAAGCCGTCCGATTGTGGTTGAAGAGGAGGCCGAGCCAGAGGAAGACGACGACACCGGGAGGATAGGCGAGCTCATTCGTCTAGCCGAAGAATTGGGCTACCCTCAGGACGAGGATGCCTACGACATGGGAAGGATAGCCGAGGTACTTCGTCTTGCAGAGGAGTTAGGACCGATGCCCGAGGAGGATGTTGAATTAGAGGAGGGTCAGGCAGCGTACCACAGCCATAAAGACACCGCTGTTCGACGCATGGGGGCCAATAGACATGACTAAAGAAGTGGCCGAGTTGTACTCTCAGGCCACGGACGAGGCGGAGGCGGCTTACTACCGGCGTTAGGCCTCTTAGGCCAAGGCAGTCGAGGCCAGTAAGGGTAAGGAGGTTGTAGTGGAGGATTCTAAGTCCAAAGACGAGTTGCTTACGCAGTGGTGCACGCAATTTGATTGACATACAAGTGTCATTGTAATAATTTGCATTGTCACGTCTTCACGTCGTCGTTGTTAGTGTTGTCACGTCATTTGTAGTGGCTTAGAAACTTTGTGTGGTGTAGTTTGTCAGTGTTGTACTTTGAAACATGTCATTGTAATAATTTTCATTATCACATCTTCATTCGTTTCATTTGTTGGTCCACTCACTAAGATTGTTGTGTGGTTTATCCGTGTAGTTTATAAATGCAGTTTCTTAGTGCACTTCCTGCCATGTTGAGTCATTTACAGCAAGTTTACGGAAGTCATGGCACGAAGAATTGCGTTTACGCCAAAGATTAAACGAGTGTTACCAACTACATGAGTCCAATCGAAATAACCAAGTAGAGTACTGCTGCTACACCTACATATAATTTAATTATTCTAGCACTACATAACTATGATAACATGTGTCCGGCGCCTGCTACATATGACTACTCTACTAATCGCCAGGGGTGTAGGGGTCTCGCGGTCTTTGTTGCCTCCTCAGATTCGTAGGGACCACGTTGCTTCTCCAGCCAACGTCTGTGCGGTCCCGTTGCTGCCTCTCGCGCTGCCGCCTATGTCCATGATCGAACTGCTGCATCGAGGACGGCCCCTGCAAGCAAGCAACCTGATGAGCTACTCTAAATGTTGAGCTACGAACAGTAGAATTAAAGAAAAAGCAAAGCATAGGGACCTGTTGCTCGGCTGGTGTGTAGTTCTCCTGCTGTGTGTAGTCTACCCCCTGTGTACCAAAAGGAGCACCGTATAGCTGTGAGGCACCCATCTCCTCGTGACCGGTGTACTCCCACTGGGGAACGTCGTCGTCGTCATCATCATTGCCACTCGTCGTGTCATACTGAAGTTGAAAGGTCTTGATGGCTAGAGGGGGGTGAATAGCCTTTTAAAAACTTTCTACAAAGACAAGCTAAACAAGTTTATCAATATAACAACTAGCGAGATGCGAGTTTTGCTTAGCCTAAGGGGTGTTTGCAAGCCACCTATTCAATTCACAATACTAGTATTTGCACTCAACCGCACAAGTCAAACCGAGAAGGTAACTACAATTACAACTAGCAAGCTACACAAAGGAGCTACTAAAGCAAAGCTAACTAGCTAGCAAAGATAACTAAGAAAGTAATGCGGAGTTGAGTTAGGAGGGTATCACCGAGGGGCGAAGTATTGAGCCAATCAATTAATATGATCAAGAGATGAATACCAAGATAACCGAACACCGGGATCAATCAATCACAATATGAAAGTGATGACATGAAGATTTATCCCGAGGTTCACGTGCTTGCCGGCACGCTAGTCCCCGTTGTGTCCCTCTTCACCACGTGGTTCGGTGGCTAATCGGTCACACACCAAGCCTCTCAAAAGGCGCCACAAGAACCTACCAAATGGCAAAAGGTTGCAATGACACGAGCAATTCACTAGCGTTGCCTTTGGCGCTTCGCCGAGGTAGGCACAAACCCCTTACAATCACCGGAGGTGGCCAAGATACAATCACCAACTCTTGCCAACGCCTCCAAGCTGCTACAAGCCGTCTAGGTGGCGGCAACCACCAAGAGAAACAAGAATCCCGCAGCAAATCAACCACCAAGTGCCAACTAGATGCTATTTCACAATGCAGATGCACTTGGATCACTCAATCTCACTTCGAATATGCAAGGAAGCAAGAGAGATGAGTGGGAGGGGAGTTTCTTAGCTCAAAGTGCTCACAAGTATGTCAAATGTTCGAGAGATATCCGAGAGTATGAGCCTTGAGCCGGCCAACGAGTATTTATAGACGTACCCCTTCGAATAGAGCCGTTAGAAACTTAAACAGCCGAAATCGGGCTGACCGGACGCGCTGGTCCAACTGACCGGACGCGCCGGTCGCCCAACGGCTAACTCGTAAAGAACTGACCGGACGCGCTGGTCCAAACGACCGGACGCGCTGGTCGCCCAACGGCTAACTGCGAAGCAACGACCGGACGCGCTGGTCCAACTGACCGGACGCGCCGGGAACGACCGGACGCGCTGGTCCCGTGGAGGACCGGACACGCTGGTCACCTGAGCAGTGCTCAACGAAACAGTGACCGGACGCGCTGAAGAAAATGACCGGACACGACAGTGCCAGCGTCCAGTTAGAGTCCAGTAAGCTCCCTGAACGACCGGACGCGTCCGATCATCAGTGACCGGACGCGCCTCGCGTCCGATCATCGAACTGAAAAACGCGCAGACACTGAACACTGACCGGACGCGTCCGGTCATGCAAGGACCGCGTCCGGTTCAGCGTCCGGTCACCTCTGTGACCTCCGTTCGCCTCCGTTTCTTTTCCGAACTTTCGGCGTAGTGGAAAATAGGCATTTCAACTTGTCAAAAACGCCTGAATCCCACGCTCGCAAGCTCGGCGGGAGGGAGAGAGGAACTCAAACCCTCTCTACCGCTCAAACTCCACCGCCATCGCAAATGTGCTAACACCACCAAGTGATCTCGTCATGTGTGAGTGTGTTAGCATTTTCACAATCATTTTTCGAGGCGATATTAGTTCTATCCAAATGCATATGATCATGAAATGCACATCTAGAGGCACTTAGGAGTTCAATAGCCGCGTCATTCCCCTCTTTATAGTACGGCTATCTATCCTATAATGTAACCACACCCACTAGGTGTCTTGGTTACTAAAACACAACCCTTAAGCATATACCTTTGCCTTGATCACATAGGGTTGCGTCCAAATCCAAGTGTGGCCATCATGATCACCATGTCCATCTTGCCACCAACCTTGGAATGTACTAATCCTCATATGTTACATACAACTTAGGCATAGGATTAGTACTTAGGCATTGTCACTAATTACCAACACCAAACATAGGACTTTCAATCTCCCCCTTGTTGGTAATTGGTGACAAACCTTTCACAAAGATATTATGATAAAATTTTGATTGAACCCATGTAACATTGTCCAAGTATATTACCATGTGTAAGAATTATGGACATGTGAACATGAATTCAAATTGATAGCAATAGCTCCCCCTACATGTATGCTATATGTTTGGATTTTGGAGGCATACATGTTAGATAGGAAAGATTAGGAGCATTGACTACCAATAGGTGCTAAGTGTTTAAGATTATAGACCTTTGAAGCGTGATACCATCGGAGTAGCGATAAACACCATCTTAGCACCTTGTGTAGTTAGATTCCACTTGTAAAAACATAAACATAACTAGAAACCTCGTGAGATCAACATTATAAATAAGGCTCTAGTACCACTATGAAAGACATGAAGCAGGAAAAATCTAACTACTTCCTATTAATGCTAGTACCTCAATGCATCATTCAAATTATACTAGCAAGTCACCACACAAGCAATGTATTGGAGAAAACGAAATGCATAACTATGCATCATACATATGAGGTGCACATAGAAATGCAACATTCATGTTTAAAAACTTGCTCCCCCTACTTGTGTGCTTCTTTTATCAATTTTCCCCCTTTAGGATTTAACTTTGTGAAACATTTTCTCCCCCACAATATTTTCTTCCCTTTTGAGTTCTATCTTTGTGAACACCATTTTCTCCCCCTTTGGCACCAATTGACCACAAGGAGCAAACTTTAGATAGATTATCATATCGAAATATGGGGTGAGGATCAAGTTTATGATTCAACCTAGATTGCTTGCATAAATAAAATACTTCGGTTTGATCCAAGGGCAAGCTTCTTCACACCTCACTAGAAGGGTTATCATGCACCATGTTGAAGCAAATATTTAGACAAGTGATCTAGATTAAACACTTAGGATCACAAGCTACTTAAACAAGTTATATGCTACCACTAGATCATACAAGTCATGGAAACAATAGTGGTACCATATAAACTTCAAATTCATTTGATTTTCATGAATGAGCCTAGAACATGTAAATTATGACTAGATGCACTAAACAAGTCCTTAGCATAGAATGTATGACATGTCAACCAATTGTACCTTGGGGCTTGAAGGAGAGGCATGTCATATATGGGGTGCATCAACTCATATTGGAGAAGTCAAGTATGTTCAACTCATTCTTTAGCTTGTGAAATCTCTTCTCATCAAGTGGCTTGGTGAATAGATCGGCTAGTTGATCTTCGGTGCCCACACTCTCAATAGCAATGTCACCCTTTTGTTGATGATCTCTAATAAAGTGATGGCGAACATCAATATGCTTTGTTCTTTGATGTTGAACCGGATTATTGGTTAGCTTCACGGCACTTTCATTGTCACATAGCAATGGCACATTCTTGAAATTGATTCCAAAGTCTTTCAATGTTGCCTTCATCCATAAGATTTGTGCACAACAACTACCCGCGGCGATGTATTTGGCCTCGGCGGTAGATAGTGCAATACTATTTTGCTTCTTGGATGACCATGAGACAAGTGATCTTCCCAACAATTGACAAGTCCTGGAAGTGCTCTTTCTCTCCACTTTGTCACCGGCATAGTCGAAATCAGAATATCCAACTAGCTCAAAGCTTGCACCTTTGGGATACCACAATCCAACATCTTATGTATGCTTTAAGTACCTCAATATTCTCTTTGTTGCCTTCAAATGACTTTCTCTTGGTGAGGCTTGAAATCTTGCACACATGCATACACTAAACATTACATCGGGCCTTGATGCCGTCACATAGAGTAGGCTACCAATCATTGATCTATATAGCTTTTGATCCACCATATTGCCACTCTTGTCACTATCCAAACTTCCACTAGTGCTCATTGGAGTTGTAATGCTCTTTGCATCTTCCATGCCAAACTTCTTGAGCATATCTTTGATGTACTTGGTTTGGCTCACAAATGTTCCTTCCTTCATTTGTTTGATTTGAAGTCCAAGAAAGAAACTAAGTTCACCAATCATTGACATTTCAAATTCCTTTGTCATCATTTTCCTAAACTCATCACAATAATCTTGATTGGTTGAACCGAATATGATATCATCAACATATATTTGCAACACAAACAAGTCTTTCCCAACCTTCTTGGTGAAAAGAGTTGTATCAACTTTGCCCATGACAAATCCTTTGGATAGCAAGAAGTCCCTCAATCTTTCATACCATGCTCTAGGTGCTTGCTTTAATCCATACAAAGCTTTTCTCAATTTGTATACATGATTGGGTTTCTTGTCATCTTCAAAACCGGGAGGTTGCTCCACATACACCTCCTCTTGAATGTACCCATTGAGAAATGCACTCTTCACATCCATTTGATATAGCTTGATATTGTGAGCACAAGCATAGGCAAGTAAGATTCTAATTGCTTCCAATCTTGCAACTGGGGCATAAGTTTCACCAAAGTCAAGACCCTCTATTTGTGTGTAACCTTGAGCCACTAGTCTTGCTTTGTTCCTTACTACTATCCCATCTTGATCTTGCTTGTTGCGAAAGACCCATCTTGTTCCAATGACATTGTGATCCATAGGCCTCTCAACTAGTTCCCATACTTCATTTCTCTTGAAGTTGTTGAGCTCTTCATGCATTGCATTTACCCAATCCGGATCTCTCAATGCTTTATCAATGTCCTTGGGTTCTTCCATTGAAACAAAAGAAGAGTGACCACAAAATGATGTTAATCTTGATCTAGTTTGAACTCCTCTTTGTATGTCACCAATGATGGAATCCAATGGATGGTCTCTTGCAATGTTAGTTGGTCGAAGCACTTGGACTTGATTGTTTGGATGTTGATGTTGATTATGAGTTGGAGATGATGAACTAGCCACTTGTTGATCTTGTTGCACTTGAGATGATGTACTAGCTTGATTTTGCATTAGAGAACCACTAGCTTGTGTAATTGGACTTTGGAGCACTTGATCTTTGTTGTCATCCACATCAATCACTTGCTTTGGCCTAATATTACCAATATCCATTTCTTTCATAGCATTAGTCAATTGAGTTCCTCTCACATCATCCAAGTTATCTTCTTCATCTTGAGAGCCATTTGTTTCATCAAACTCAACATCATGTACTTCTTCAAGTAAACCACTAGCCAAATTCCAAACTCTATAAGCTTTGCTAGTAGTTGAGTAACCGAGTAAGAATCCTTGATCACATTTCTTCTCAAATTTGCTTAATCTAGTGCCCTTCTTCAAGATATAGCATTTGCAACCAAATACCCGAAAGTATGCAATATTGGGCTTTCTTCCATTTAAGATCTCATATGGTGTCTTCTCTAAGAACTTGTGGCAATAGAGGCGGTTGCTATAGAAGCAAGCCGTGTTGATTGCTTCGGCCCAAAATGAATAACTCACATTATACTCATTCAACATTGATCTTGTCATATCAATTAAGGTTCTATTTTTCCTCTCAACTAGGCCATTTGATTGAGGTGTATACTTGGCCGAGAATTGATGCTTGATTCCAAGCTCATCACATAGCTCATCAATTCTTGTGTTTCTAAACTCACTTCCATTGTCACTTCTTACTTTCTTGATTGTGGTCTCAAACTCATTTTGCACTCTCTTGATGAACTTCTTGAATATATCAAATACATCACTTTTGTCCCCAAGAAAGAATACCCATGTATATCTAGTGAAATCATCCACAATCACAAAACCATACTTATTGCCACCAATGCTTGTGTATGTAGTTGGCCCAAATAGATCCATGTGCAACAACTCAAATGCCTTGGAAGTACTCATAATGCTTTTCAATGGATGAGTGTTGCCTACTTGCTTTCCGGCTTAACATGCACTACATAGCTTATCTTTCTCAAATGTGACATCCTTCAAGCCTCTAACTAAGTCATGCTTCACTAACTTGTTCAATTGCTTCATGCCAACATGACCAAGTCTTCTATGCCATAACCAACCCATACTTGATTTGGTGAGCAAGCATGTTGAAAGTTGAGTGTCACTAGCATTGAAATAAACCAAGTATAGATTCTCAAATCTAAAGCCTTTGAAGATCAAGTTAGAGCCATCAACACTAACTATCTCCACATCATCAACACCAAATATGCACTTGAAACCAAGATCACACAATTGCGCAACCGACAACAAGTTAAAATTGAGCTTTTCAACTAGTAGCACATTGGAGATGCTATGATCATTTAAGATTGCAATCCTTCCAAGAGCCTTTACATTACCCTTGCTATTGTCACCAAATGTGATGCTATCAATGCCACTATCATTTGATTTGAGAGAGTTGAACATTCTTGAATCACCGGTCATATGTTGAGAGCACCCACTATCAAGCACCCAATGCCTTCCTCCTGCCTTGTAATTTACCTACAAAACAAATTAATGTTTCTTAGGTACCCATACTTGCTTGGGTCCTTGGAGGTTAGTAACTAAGCTCTTTGGTACCCAAATGGCCTTCTTCTTTGGGCCCACAATTGGTGTACCAACAAACCTAGCACGCACACCTTTCTCACCCTTGGTAAGCACATAACAAGAATTAAAAGGAATGCAATCCATTTTAGCATGAAACTTATTGTTGTTCTTGTTCATTTTATTACAATTAATCTCTAGATGCCCAACTTGCTTGCATCTATTGCAATAACGACCATTGCCCTTCACAAAGCGAGGCTTTGGAGTAGCAAAGGCCGCCTTGCCCTTCTTGGGAGTATAGCCCAAACCCTCTTTGTTAAGAGAGAACCTTTGGCTACCCAAGCATTTTAGCAAGCGAGCATCCCCACCATAGGCATTGCCTAATGCGCGGGTGAGATCATCCACCTCTCTCTTGAGAGTCTTATTCTCAACCACAAGTGATGAATCACTAGTAGTAGAGGTAGAGTTGGTTGTGGTGGATGATGATGAGCTACATGAAGCATTAGTAGGACCAACAAATAAAGAATCATCAATAATATCACATGTTAGTCCAATATCACAAGTGACAATCACTTGCTCCTCCTTAGCTTCCTTCATGAGCTTCTCCAACTTGAGGTCCTTTTCCTTGATGAGCTCAAGTAGAGTGGAGTGGGCTTCCTTAAGCCTAGTGTGAGCAATTTCAAGATCCTCGTGGTCTTCCTTTAGACACTCACGAGAAGCCTCTAGCTCATCAAAGGATTTCCTAAGAGCTTTGAGCTCTTGTTCAATTCCTTTGCACTCCTTACTATTTTTGAGAGCAACAAGCTCCTCCATCAAGGCATCATTTTCATTGCACTTAGCAATGAGCTCTTGTTCCAAGATTTTGCACTTCTTGGTTGTCCTCTTGTAGC
Source organism: Saccharum hybrid cultivar R570 (assembly GCA_038087645.1). Classification (NCBI taxonomy): domain Eukaryota; kingdom Viridiplantae; phylum Streptophyta; class Magnoliopsida; order Poales; family Poaceae; genus Saccharum; species Saccharum hybrid cultivar. The sequence goes on from JAQSUU010000510.1 coordinate 5,186,664, forward strand.
CCTTGCTCATTTGATCTATTACGCCTAATAGATCATCCTTGGAGTAGTCCTCATCCTCCTCATCATCACTCCTACAATCATCACTAGCACAAGAATCATCATCACTATCATCATATTTTACCTTGGTAGACTTAGCCATAAGGCATGTCGATGTAGTGTCGAAGATGGATGGCTTGTTGGAGAGGGCGATGTTTGCAATGGCTCGCCGAGTGATCCTCTCATCATCACTAGAGCTTGCATCATCATCACTATCGGAGTTGTCACTATCCCAAGTGACTACATAACCACCACCCTTCTTCTTGTTGTTGAATGTGAAGCTCTTCTTTGATTTCTTCTCCTTCTTGTTCTTCTTCAACTTCAACTCCCCATCATGATATCTTTTGTCTTCATAGGGGCACTTTGCCACTACATGATCGGGGCTATTGCAATTGTAGCAAAGCACCTCCTTTGCCTTCATGAAGTCCCTTCTCTTTCTTGCACCATATCCTTTCTTCTTCATAAACCGACCCATCTTTTGCACTAGAAGGGCCATGATCTCATCATCAAAAAGATCATCATCATCATTCTCCACCATGCTCTTGCCCTTAGAGGATGAAGCCTTGAATGCAATGGGCTTCTCTTGCTTGACCTTGGTCTCCTTCTTCTCTTCTACCTCATCTTCATCATCATTGTATTAGGCATCGGTCATTATATCTCCAAGCACATTGGTTGGTTTGACCTTGTCCAATCCCTCTCTAAAGATCATTCTTCTCAAGGTGGCAAACTTCTTGGGTAAGCACATCAAGAACTTGTGTGAGAAGTCCTTGTCCTCAACCTTCTCCCCATGCCCCTTGAGATCATTGACAATGACTTGGAGCCTATAGAACATCTCTGGTATGGACTCATCATCCTTCATCTTGAAGCTTGCAAACTTATCCTTGAGCATATAGAGCTTGGCACTCTTTACCGTTAAAGTGCCCTCATATGTTTCCTCTAATCTTGTCCAAAGCTCATTTGCCTTTTCAAGATCTTTGATTTGCTCAAATACTTTGTCATCAACGGCCTGATAGATTGTGGCAAGTGCCGCCGTATTGCATTGTTTGTTGATGCGGTCATTGGGAGTGAGGTGTAACAGAACCGCCCAATTATACGAGATTAAGTAAGAAAATCATCCAACGGCAGGACAATTTAACAAACTTAAGCCCGTATAACCCGGTAGTCCGTGAAATCTCGACGGATTTCAAACCATTCGCATAACAGCCAAGATCGTACTAAGTTTAGCGGTCACCATCATAAGTTACATAAATGTTCGTGGCATAAAATACATCGGAGTTTAAACATAGTTATTACAAACCAGTTTCAAATAAAAGTAGCGGAAGCATTAGTTTAAAACACTCACACACACATTGTTTTGAGATAAAGTGCCAGCTTGTGACCATCTCCAGCAAAAGCATCAGGCGAGAAGTAGTGAATGACCATTGCCCATGGTCCTAAGCTTCGCCCATTGCAGGATAGAGACAGTTGATACAATAGCCATAGTACATCTGTCCATCTGCAACAAGTGGGAACAAAGCCCTGAGTACGAGAAGGTACTCAGCTAGACTTACCCGTCATAAACCAGAAATAAAAGACACCAAGGAATCATGATAGGCTTTTTGGTGGGGTAGCTGACTCATTTGCAAAAGGCATTTTTAGCATTTAGGAAAAACCTTTACAAAAGCTTTGCATCAAGTTAAAGCTTTATTAACCTGTCAACTACATTTACACCTGTACTAAAGTAATATGTAATTAAACAGGCAATGATAACCAATGATCATTAACAACTTCCATTAAGTCATAATTCATATAACTGTCCAAGTGTTCCATCAATATTACTACGATGAAGTAGCTCAAGTCAAGTGTTCACTATCCAGTGAACGATGGCGATTCGAATCGATTATGAACCAGCTGGTAAGTTATTCCTCACACAAACCTCACTCACCCGCTAAAGTGAGGTGTTGGTCGCCGAGTCAACCATTCAGGTAAAGTCGCGAGCTTGCCAGGAACCACTTGTACCCGGGGGCCGCCCGACTGCTCTTTGGCCTTATCATCGCGCCCCCGTATCCTGCCACTACTGCTCCGGTACAGTGCGTTGCGGGCAATCCACTCGGCCCGAATAATCTCCCAGTTTCGCGGTCGGAAGGTACTTTATCCGGCCAGCTAAATGTGAGGCATGCGTTCAATATGACCCGAGGGACAACAACGGACGGTCCTTAACCGACATAGACGGAAAACACTACAGTCCGAAACCCTGCAAGTTTCCGCCCGGTCTCAAATTCATTTCACACTTAGTTATACCATGACTTCATAGTCAACCAAACAGATCCAGGTAACCACCTATAGCTCGCAGGTGACAGGAAATCACCCGACTTCTACCGGTCTAAGCCAGCTAAGCATTGACTTGACTGCGGATACCAGGGTAACAAGGATAGGGTATAACGAAGGTAAGCAAGGTATAATGCAGCAACGTTTGCAAATATCTCCTAAACGTAATGCATCAAATTAAGTAAAGTTAATAATAAATTATTTGCAAACCGGGAGAGAAATGCTCCGGGGCTTGCCTCTCTCGAAGGAACTCGGACGGTGATCGGGCACTCCGGGAGATCTTCACCGACCTCTTCTTCGGCTTCTGTCACCTCCTGCTGCTGCACCTCGATCTGCTCCTCTGGCTCCTCGGGCAAGATGACTGGGTTCTCGGTTTGCGATCCTGTATGATGCAATGCGCGTAAGTGATTATGCAAGTGTGCATCGAAGGAGATGAATGCAATGGATATGTTTAAATGCAAGGTAGTCAACATCATCCAGAAACTATATACTACAAGCACATGTCATCTACTGCATTCTCTTCTACTACTATTATGTTAAGTTAACCTACCTTATGAAATGCTTCAAAGATACACCAAAGCTTTACTACTTTCTTAATCACACTTAAAGCAATACCTGCTTAAACCCTAAATAATAATAGTAGGTTTGAATAGCAACATATATTTCTGATGCTCCTAAAAATCTAAGAAAATTACAGTAGCATAGTACTACTCTAAACAGACTATCATAACAATTTCATGGCATTTGGATAAGTAAACCATCCTATACAAAAATGACAAGCTATAGCATAAAAATGAGCATGAAATTACTTTGTACTATGAAAAGTGTCAAACAACAGAATTAATATTTTTCCTAGATTCTTCATAGCATACTATGACTGTATAAAAATTATCACATGCATGTTTTATACAAAGTTTGCTCTCTAGCAAAAATAACAAAAATCAGCCATTAAAGGCACTTGAACTACACTTCAACATTTTTCTATAGAACAGGCATGAGATAAAATTTCCCTAGCAAGTCCATGGCATAAAAAGATTAATAAACTTGGAATCATATTTTTCTGATTTTTTCTAGGATTTATTAAGCCATTAACAAGAAAACAACCATTTCAATAGTTAATTAAAAACTCTACAGAAAAGTATCTCAAATTTGACATGCAATAATTTCATATCATAGATCTGGTTCCATTGCATCTAGAGAAATTTATTTCACAATTTTTGGAGCTGAAATGACTGCTAAAAATATTGTCCAAAGCATTTTTATCAAGAATAATAAAAAGAAAATGGAAATGAAATTCTTTATACGACGCTGGGCCGGCCCGGGAAAACAAGCGGCCCACGGCTGTTCACGGCCTGCTCACGCGCGCGGGGAGAGAAGGGCGAGCCGGCCCGGCTCGGGCTTCGGCCCAAGGCCGGCCTGGCCCCGCGCGGTCGGGCGCGACCGTGGCCACGCCACGCCGGCGACCTTGGCCGCGGCAGCGCGGCGACTGCCAACGGCCAACGGCCATTTCTGGTCGTGAGCGGGCGGAACGTGGCGCGCACGAGAACCACGACGAGAAGGCGAACCCGTTTTCGGTGCTAGGGAAACGAGAGGGGTAGCGGGGAGTCGCTTCCGCGGGAGGCCGCGCGCGGTGGCGCCATGGCCGTCGGCGGCGAAAACACGGGGTCCGCACCTGCTGGGCTCGGAAGGCGGCAACAAGGTGCGCACGGGATGCCGGAGAAGGGGGCGAAGCTGGGTGCGCGAAGAGGAGAGCAATGGCGGCTCACCGTCGGCCAATTTGGCCGGCGGGTGCGGCGGTGGCGGAGGATGGCGATGGTCAGCGGCGCTCCCGCTCGGGTTCTCCGGAGGAAGGAGAAAGGGAGCGAGCGAGCGGGCGAAATGATGGAGGCCGAGCGCGCGCGGTGCTTTGAGGCGGAGCGCGCGGGGTCCACGGGCGGCCACGCGGTGGCGTCGCCGGCATGCGGCCGCCACGCGGCGGGCGAGCTCTGCCGGGGTGCCAGCGTGCGCGCGCGAGCGGCGGGAGAAGGAGGCGGCTGCGCGGACGCGGGCCGGGCCGCTGCGCTGCGCGGGCGCGCGCGCGCTGGGGTGGCGCGGGCCGCTTCGGCCGATGGGCCGAAAGGGTGGCGGCGGCCTGCTAGCGCTGAGTTTTATTTTTCCTTTTTATTTTTCCAGAGAAAATTCAAATAAAATTCTATTTACAGTTTTCAAATTCAATTTTGGGCAAGCAAACGACCTTTTCTGAAAATGGCCCAAAAATGAAAGTTGCTTAGAATTTAATTCTCTACAACTTTGCTTTTAAGACCAAAGTCCAAATCTGGATAGATTTTGATTTTTAGAATAAAAGCTAATTTAGAGAGGATTTTTGAATATTTTCAAAATACATTTTTAAAACAAATCTTTGACAAAACTTTGAGTGATTTAGTGGCTCCAAAAATTTCCTTATCATTCTAAGTGATGAAATTTAGTTGCACAAAATTTTGATGGAATGTGATTAGCACATTAATATATTACACCTCAAATACCACTTTCTAAGCTTTTATTTCACTCAAATTATAATATTAACATGTATGATTATGATGATATGAAATGCCATGCATATGATTTCCATGCAAATGCTTGCATAACACCAGAGTGTTACAGCCCTCCCTCCTTATAAAAATCTCGTCCCGAGATTTGGGTTACGAACCATTTGTTATAAAAATCTCCGTATGCTTTTTGTAGGTATTCACCCGTTTCCCACGATGCATCTCCCTCATCATGATGACTCCATTGTATCTTATATGTTTTCACCACACTGTTTCGAGTAGCCCTCTCCTTGGAATCCAAGACTCGAATTGGCTGCTCACGATACACCAGGTCTGACTTAAGTTTTATGCCTCGAGGTTCGATTATTTCCTCTGGAACGCGCAAACATTTCTTGAGATGTGATACGTGAAAAACTGGGAATATAGCATCCATTGATTCTGGTAATTCCAATTTGTAAGCCACTGGACCCTTCCTTTCCAAGATTTTGTAGGGTCCGATAAATCTTGCGGCAAGCTTTCTGCGTAATCCAAACCGCTTCTTCTTCATTGGCGTGACTTTCAGATAAACATAGTCACCAACTTCAAACAGAAGTGGTCTCCTTCTTTTATCCGCATAACTTTTCTGACGTGACTGAGCTGCTCTTATATTTTGCTGAATGATATGAACTTTCTTTTCGGCTTCTTCCACGAAGTCAATACCATAATACCTCCTTTCTCCTGGCTCAATCCAGTTTAAAGGTGTTCTACACTTTTGGCCATACAGAGCCTCAAAAGGTGCCATCTTGATACTTTCTTGATAGCTATTATTATACGCGAACTCTGCTAACGGTAACCATGACTCCCATGAACCTCTGGAAGACAACACACAAGCTCTCAACATATCTTCTAAAACAGCATTAATTCTTTCAGTCTGACCATCTGTTTGAGGATGATAGGCGGTGCTACGAATCAGACTAGTCCCCAAACCTTTGTGCAAATGCTCCCAAAAGTGAGCAGTGAACTGGGATCCTCTGTCAGACACTATAGTCTTCGGTATGCCATGCAATCTCACAATCTCTGCAATATACTTCTCGGCATATTGAGGTGGTCTATAAGCTGTCTTGACAGACAAAAAGTGAGCGGTCTTGGTAAGACGATCCACGATTACCCAAATCGAATCATGGCCTTTCAGAGTAGTGGGCAAACCTGTGATGAAATCCATACTTATATCATCCCACTTCCAACTAGGTACTGACAAAGGTTGTAGCAATCCGGCAGGTTTCATGTGAATTGCCTTCACTCTACAACATGTGTCACATCTGGCTACGTAAGCTGCGATTTCCTTCTTCATCTTTGTCCACCAATAACGAGGTTTTAGCTCTTGATACATCTTACTACTGCCAGGATGAATGGATAACTTAGAGTGATGAGCTTCATCCATAATTTTATTCTTAAGCTCTCTATCCTTTGGAACAACAAGACGGTTGTCGAACCACAACACATCTTGCTCATCCACCCTGAAGTGTTTCGAGGGTTCTTCTTTAATCTTCTTTTTGATGTGGAATATCCCTTTGTCTGCTTTCTGACCTTCTATGATCTTACTCTCCAAGGTACAACTGATCTGAATACTATGTAACACGGTAGGGTGCATTAGATTAAAACCATCTTCGAGTAAGGGTTGCATATTCAGACAATGCGACTTTCTACTCAAAGCATCAGCTACCATATTGGCTTTCCCAGGGTGATACTGTACATTCAAGTTGTAATCTTTAATTAGTTCTAACTATCTTCGCTGTCTCATGTTCAATTCTGGTTGGGTGAAAATGTACTTGAGACTCTTGTGATCGGTGAAAATATTGCACACATTACCAAGTAAATAGTGTCTCCAAATCTTTAAGGCATGCACCACGGCGGCAAGCTCAAGATCATGTGTTGGATAATTGATTTCATGTTTTCTCAGCTGACGGGAGGCATAAGCAATGACTCTTCCTTCTTGCATCAGAACACAGCCTAATCCTGTTTTTGAGGCGTCACAGAACACATCAAAATGTTTCTCGATGTCGGGCTATGCAAGAACTGGAGTAGTGGTCAACAGTCTCCGCAAGGTGTGGAAAGCTGTCTCACACTCCTCTGTCCACACGAACTTGTGATCTTTCTGTAGCAGACTTGTCATTTGCTTGGCAATCTTCGAGAAGTCTGGGATGAAGCGGCGATAGTAACCAGCTAACCCTAGGAAACTTCTGACTTCTGACACTGTGGTTGGAATCTTCCAATCCATAACCTCTTGTACTTTACTCGGATCTACAGAAACTCCATTCTCAGATAGAATATGACCGAGGAAGGGAACTTTCTTCAACCAAAATTCACATTTGCTGAACTTAGCATACAACTTATGGTCTCTTAATCTGGTCAAGACAATTCTCAGATGCTCTTCATGATCTTTCTCATTCTTAGAGTATACTAGAATGTCATCGATGAAGATAACTACAAACTTGTCCAACTCTGGCATGAAAACCGTATTCATCAGATACATAAAGTATGCAGGAGCATTTGTTAAGCCAAAGGACATAACAAGATACTCGTACAACCCATATCTGGTAGAAAAGGCGGTCTTCGGAACATCTTGTGGCCTAATCTTTATCTGATGATACCCTGACCTTAGGTCTATCTTGGAGAACACTCTAGCCTTAGCCAACTGATCAAACAGAATGTCGATATGAGGTAAGGGATATTTATTCTTGATAGTTACAGCATTAAGAGGTCGATAATCCACACACATCCTGAGAGTACCCTCTTTCTTTTTCTTTACGAACAGGGCAGGACATCCCCATTCAGACTTACTTGGGCGGATAAACCCCCTTCTTCAGTAATTCTTCCAGTTGTTTCTTCAACTCAGCTAACTCATCCGGAGGCATCCGATAGGGTCTCCTCGAAGTAGGAGCTGTCCCGGGGATCAACTCGATTCCAAACTCAACATCTCTATCTGGAGGAAGGCCAGGTAACTCATCTGGAAACACATCCGGAAACTCCCACACTACCGGGATCTAGTGGATAGGAACAACTTCCATGGCACATGTCACACTCACAAGGTCTGTTCTTTTAGGCAATGGTACCCGGAAAGTACCCTCTGCCTAGGGATCCTTAAGGGTAAGCATCTGACTGCTTGTATCTATGACTGCTCCCCAGTCTTTCATCCAGTTCATTCCTATTATTACATCCAAAACTAGTCCAGGCATAACTATCAGGTTCACTCGAAACTTCCGACTACATAACTCAAGGGTTGCCCCTCTAACCATCTTATTGGTTAACACATCAGCTCCTGCTGAACTTATGCGATAACCATAACCCAACTCTGTGCATAGTTGTTCATGCTTCCGTGCAAATGCTTGACTCATAAAAGAATGCGAGGATCCAGAATCAAAAAGAACAACTACAGGGTGATGGTTCACAAGAAACTTACCGGCAGTTACAGGTTCTCCTTCAAGAATCTCATCAACGGTGGTATGATGCACACGGGCAGTGTAAGTCTGTTGCTTCTTTCTAGGCGGATAAGGGCAGAACTTTGAAAAGTGGCCTGGCTGACCACAATTATAGCAGGGCCCCTTCACTGTACCAGCAGACCCTATAGCTCCCTTGGAGTTGCTCTGTTCTGCAGCTGTGGTGGTCTTTGTTGGCGGCACGGCCATCTTGTACGGCTTCTGTGGTCCCTTGTAGTTCTGAGTTTTATGCTGTGGAGGCCTGAACCGTGCACCAGGTGCGGACGGACGATAAGAAGAACGATTTGCAGTGACAATTCTGGACTGGGAGGATCCTGACTCAAACACCCTCTTGCGATTCTTGGATGCAGTGTAGGCGTTGTTGTTCTTTTCTTGCTTCAAACAATCACTGACAAAGTCATTGAACCTGGCGCGGGTATTGGTACCCACATGCTTCATCATCTTCGGACTTAACCCTCTCTTAAAACTAGCAATCCTCTTTGCATCTGTGTCGACCATGTCGGGAGCATAACGACACAAGTTGTTAAATGCATGCAAATACTGTGTTACAGTCTTGGTACCCTGATTCAAGGCTAAGAACTCTCCAAGCTTCATTTCAACCAACCCTGGGGGAATATAAACTCCCTTAAAAGCTTCAGTGAAATCTCTCCAAGTAATCTGGGCATTGGGAGGAAAGGTGGTGCGGTGATGTTTCCACCACATTCCTGCCGGTCCCTGTAGCTGATGTGCAGCATACTCTATTTTTAGAACTTCTGTCAGCCTCAACACACGGAACTTATCTTCCATAGTGTTGATCCATTCTTCAGCATCGAGTGGCTCGGCTGCTTCCTTAAAAATAGGTGGTCTAGTATCCATGAAATCCTTGAAATTGCTGTACTGGTTTACTCCATGGCCACCACCTTGATTATTTCCTCTCTGAACATTTTCAGCGATGGTACGCAGAAAATCTTCTATATTCCTTTGTGACTGCTCGGCGTTGCGCTGGCTTCCAAGGAACTGTGCGAAGAACACTTCTGCAGTGAGCGGTGGAGGAGGGGGCAAATGTGGCTCTGGCTGTGGCTCCTGGTGATTGACGTTGTTTGCACCACTCCCACCAGCCCCTGCACCGTTGCCACCAGTTTCAGCGGCCTCATACGTGGCACGGCGAGTGTTTGCCATCTGCATATTTTAGCAACAAGCAACGATTGAGCGAAGTTGTAGAAATTGTATTTGAGTAAACAATCATGCCATACTGAGTTCATTGAAGAGAACAAGTCATACAAGAAAACAGAGGCACAATAATCACATTCTAATTAAAACAACAGCACCACTTAAGTTACTTCAAATGCAACATCGCATTCCATACAACCACGTTGCTAGCATACATACACTGGACTTTCATGCGTTCGGGTATCGCATACACAACCAAAATCCAAAAGATCGTCAGTCTCAAGATCGAACAGGATACAACACGATACGCGGGAACCAAAAGAAGGTCATTGCGCCAAAGCCTATCACTAACGCAAGGCAACTAGCCTACTCCTTGGGGCCATCGTCGAGGTCGGAGGCATCAACATCGCTACCTTCAGCAGCAGCGTCGTCGTCGGCGTCCATCTGGGCGGCGTCCGAAGGAGCATACGGGCCCATCCCGTGGTAGAGGGCATGAAACTCTTCATGCAAGTTGGCATTATACCCTTCTAGCTCCTCGACCCTCTGCCTTAGAAGGTCCCTCTCGTTCCAGGCTTCATTCCTTTCTTGTACTAGCTGTCCCATCATGCGGTCTGCATTTCTGTTGGCCTGAGTCAACCTCTGTACCTGCTGCATGGAACTCTCGCCTCTCTCGAGAGCTCGGTCCCGCTGCAAGCTCATGTCTGCCAACTGCTCCTGCAAGCTAGCTATAGCACGTGCTTGCTTCTTCTTCTGCTTCCTTGCTTCAAGCCGATCATCACTACGTAGGTCAGTCAAGGTCCAATAGGTATTCTCCAGACCTTGGTATGCTCTGATGGCTGCATACATGGCACTCATCATGTGGTTATCGCTAGCCTGTCCTTCACTTGGGCCTCTAACCAAAGCACTACCTTGTGGCTGCACCCAAATGGCATCACGAGGATCATCTCTCGGGAAGGTACCGGCCAAGGCTGCTGCCAACTCATTGGGGAACCTGCTCATGATGTCTCGGATGACGCGAAAGGCTGCACCCTCTGCACCCTCAACTGGAGTGCGTCCTTCAAACTCCAAATGCCAACCATCCCATTCTGGCGCATCACCAAGGGCAGGGACGGTGATCTCCACTATTGCAAGTTCATCCTCAGCTAGCTGGCTCTCATTCCAAGAGTACACCGGCTCTTGACCCTCTGGGTACCCCACATCATGGAGCACTCTCCAAAGCAAGGTGGGCATGCCAAACTCACTTAGAAAAGTGTCCGTGCTGCGGCGTTCCCGCAGGGCCATCTGGTGACGTGGTGCTCTTCCACCAGTGGACTTACGGGCAGTCTTCTTCGTGCGGGCCATCTGTAGCACAAGTTTTAAATTACCCGGTGAGAACATATTTTAAGTTGATGTCACTTTTATCAAACTGGGATAATCCTTTTATAAGGGGAGGAATGCAGGTTATGAATGAAATGCTTAGGCAGTATGATGCATGCGCGAGTCTTACGTTCTCACAAACTTAGAAAATAAGGACATCTAACGATGAATTCGGTGGCATACAAACGATCTCTCATATACGTAACTAATTCGGTCTACACGATAAACGCTGTTATGTACCTGCAGAAAATTCATTTCAGTCCATTCCCCATGAATGCATGAAAGCAGTAAATCTACCTACACGCTCTACACGAATCCCCAGATACGTGTATAACGGCAGTAACTACCCAAACACATCGTCTTATTGACGGCATCGCCTCAACGGACGGAACACCCACACATGCGATACCTTCATAAAAACATGTGTACAACATGTAATTTATTCTAGTATCATATAAAACACTCTCCCTAGATCGGCGGTGTATCCGATCATGCTCTCACAACTCACACTTACCAAAGCGTAGAGGTATCTGATCCATACATTACCACTCAATTAAGTGGCACTCATACAATATCATGCCGTATGAGCGACGAAAGAGAAATATGGTGCAAGAACCCTAAGTTAGTACTTAAATAGCCACCTAGAGTCCTTAACTGGGCATACAGGATATGACCACTGGCACACATTTAGTTTTAAAATCACACTTTTTAAATATAATTTTATTTTAAATACACTTATGAACAGTAATCACGCTAAACCATGCTCCGATGCCAGCTGTAACAGAACCGCCCAATTATACGAGATTAAGTAAGAAAATCATCCAACGGCAGGACAATTTAACAAACTTAAGCCCGTATAACCCGGTAGTCCGTGAAATCTCGACGGATTTCAAACCATTCGCATAACAGCCAAGATCGTACTAAGTTTAGCGGTCACCATCATAAGTTACATAAATGTTCGTGGCATAAAATACATCGGAGTTTAAACATAGTTATTACAAACCAGTTTCAAATAAAAGTAGCGGAAGCATTAGTTTAAAACACTCACACACACATTGTTTTGAGATAAAGTGCCAGCTTGTGACCATCTCCAGCAAAAGCATCAGGCGAGAAGTAGTGAATGACCATTGCCCATGGTCCTAAGCTTCGCCCATTGCAGGATAGAGACAGTTGATACAATAGCCATAGTACATCTGTCCATCTGCAACAAGTGGGAACAAAGCCCTGAGTACGAGAAGGTACTCAGCTAGACTTACCCGTCATAAACCAGAAATAAAAGACACCAAGGAATCATGATAGGCTTTTTGGTGGGGTAGCTGACTCATTTGCAAAAGGCATTTTTAGCATTTAGGAAAAACCTTTACAAAAGCTTTGCATCAAGTTAAAGCTTTATTAACCTGTCAACTACATTTGCACCTGTACTAAAGTAATATGTAATTAAACAGGCAATGATAACCAATGATCATTAACAACTTCCATTAAGTCATAATTCATATAACTGTCCAAGTGTTCCATCAATATTACTACGATGAAGTAGCTCAAGTCAAGTGTTCACTATCCAGTGAACGATGGCGATTCGAATCGATTATGAACCAGCTGGTAAGTTATTCCTCACACAAACCTCACTCACCCGCTAAAGTGAGGTGTTGATCGCCGAGTCAACCATTCAGGTAAAGTCGCGAGCTTGCCAGGAACCACTTGTACCCGGGGGCCGCCCGACTGCTCTTTGGCCTTATCATCGCGCCCCCGTATCCTGCCACTACTGCTCCGGTACAGTGCGTTGCGGGCAATCCACTCGGCCCGAATAATCTCCCAGTTTCGCGGTCGGAAGGTACTTTATCCGGCCAGCTAAATGTGAGGCATGCGTTCAATATGACCCGAGGGACAACAACGGACGGTCCTTAACCGACATAGACGGAAAACACTACAGTCCGAAACCCTGTAAGTTTCCGCCCGGTCTCAAATTCATTTCACACTTAGTTATACCATGACTTCATAGTCAACCAAACAGATCCAGGTAACCACCTATAGCTCGCAGGTGACAGGAAATCACCCGACTTCTACCGGTCTAAGCCAGCTAAGCATTGACTTGACTGCGGATACCAGGGTAACAAGGATAGGGTATAACGAAGGTAAGCAAGGTATAATGCAGCAACGTTTGCAAATATCTCCTAAACGTAATGCATCAAATTAAGTAAAGTTAATAATAAATTATTTGCAAACCGGGAGAGAAATGCTCCGGGGCTTGCCTCTCTCGAAGGAACTCGGACGGTGATCGGGGCACTCCGGGAGATCTTCACCGACCTCTTCTTCGGCTTCTGTCACCTCCTGCTGCTGCACCTCGATCTGCTCCTCTGGCTCCTCGGGCAAGATGACTGGGTTCTCGGTTTGCGATCTTGTATGATGCAATGCGCGTAAGTGATTATGCAAGTGTGCATCGAAGGAGATGAATGCAATGGATATGTTTAAATGCAAGGTAGTCAACATCATCCAGAAACTATATACTACAAGCACATGTCATCTACTGCATTCTCTTCTACTACTATTATGTTAAGTTAACCTACCTTATGAAATGCTTCAAAGATACACCAAAGCTTTACTACTTTCTTAATCACACTTAAAGCAATATCTGCTTAAACCCTAAGTAATAATAGTAGGTTTGAATAGCAACATATATTTCTGATGCTCCTAAAAATCTAAGAAAATTACAGTAGCATAGTACTACTCTAAACAGACTACCATAACAATTTCATGGCATTTGGATAAGTAAACCATCCTATACAAAAATGACAAGCTATAGCATAAAAATGAGCATGAAATTACTTTGTACTATGAAAAGTGTCAAACAACAGAATTAATATTTTTCCTAGATTCTTCATAGCATACTATGACTGTATAAAAATTATCACATGCATGTTTTATACAAAGTTTGCTCTCTAGCAAAAATAACAAAAATCAGCCATTAAAGGCACTTGAACTACACTTCAACATTTTTCTATAGAACAGGCATGAGATAAAATTTCCCTAGCAAGTCCATGGCATAAAAAGATTAATAAACTTGGAATCATATTTTTCTGATTTTTCTAGGATTTATTAAGCCATTAACAAGAAAACAGCCATTTCAATAGTTAATTAAAAACTCTATAGAAAAGTATCTCAAATTTGACATGCAATAATTTCATATCATAGATCTGGTTCCATTGCATCTAGAGAAATTTATTTCACAATTTTTGGAGCTGAAATGACTGCTAAAAATGTTGTCCAAAGTATTTTTATCAAGAATAATAAAAAGAAAATGGAAATGAAATTCTTTATACGACGCTGGGCCGGCCCGGGAAAACAAGCGGCCCACGGCTGTTCACGGCCTGCTCACGCGCGCGGGGAGAGAAGGGCGAGCCGGCCCGGCTCGGGCTTCGGCCCAAGGCCGGCCTGGCCCCGCGCGGTCGGGCGCGACCGTGGCCACGCCACGCCGGCGACCTTGGCCACGGCAGCGCGGCGACTGCCAACGGCCAACGGCCATTTCCGGTCGTGAGCAGGCGGAACGTGGCGCGCACGAGAACCGCGACGAGAAGGCGAACCCGTTTTCGGTGCTAGGGAAACGAGAGGGGTAGCGGGGAGTCGCTTCCGCAGGAGGCCGCGCGCGGTGGCGCCATGGCCGTCGGCGGCGAAAACACGGGGTCCGCACCTGCTGGGCTCGGAAGGCGGCAACAAGGTGCGCGAAGAGGAGAGCAATGGCGGCTCACCGTCGGCCAATTTGGCCGGCGGGTGCGGCGGTGGCGGAGGATGGCGGTGGTGAGCGGCGCTCCCGCTCGGGTTCTCCAGAGGAAGGAGAAAGGGAGCGAGCGAGCGGGCGAAATGATGGAGGCCGAGCGCGCGCGGTGCTTTGAGGCGGAGCGCGCGGGGTCCACGGGCGGCCACGCGGTGGCGTCGCCGGCATGCGGCCGCCACGCGGCGGGCGAGCTCTGCCGGGGCGCCAGCGTGCGCGCGCGAGCGGCGGGAGAAGAAGGCGGCTGCGCGGACGCGGGCCGGGCCGCTGCGCTGTGCGGGCCGCTTCGGCCGATGGGCCGAAAGGGTGGCGGCGGCCTGCTAGCGCTGAGTTTTATTTTTCCTTTTTATTTTTCCAGAGAAAATTCAAATAAAATTCTATTTGTAGTTTTTAAATTCAATTTTGGGCAAGCAAACGACCTTTTCTGAAAATGGCCCAAAAATGAAAGTTGCTTAGAATTTAATTCTCTACAACTTTGCTTTTAAGACCAAAGTCCAAATCTGGATAGATTTTGATTTTTAGAATAAAAGCTAATTTAGAGAGGATTTTTGAATATTTTCAAAATACATTTTTAAAATAAATCTTTGACAAAACTTTGAGTGATTTAGTGGCTCCAAAAATTTCCTTATCATTCTAAGTGATATGAAATTTAGTTGCACAAAATTTTGATGGAATGTGATTAGCACATTAATATATTACACCTCAAATACCACTTTCTAAGCTTTTATTTCACTCAAATTATAATATTAACATGTATGATTATGATGATATGAAATGCCATGCATATGATTTCCATGCAAATGCTTGCGTAACACCGGAGTGTTACATGAGGTTTTCCTCATCAAGAATGATGTATCCTTCTTTGGTCACATCCCAAACCTTCTCATGTATATTGCCTAGATATAGCTTCATCTTCCTTTTCTAATGATCAAAGGAAGAGACGCCATCAAAGAATAGAGGCTTGCCATTAACATGATTGAACATAACTTGAGCCATCTTACATCGAGGTTGTTAAGCCTTACAAACGGTGACCACGGCTCTGATACCACTTGAAAGGTCTTGATGGCTAGAGGGGGGTGAATAGCCTTTTAAAAACTTTCTACAAAGACAAGCTAAACAAGTTTATCAATATAACAACTAGCGAGATACGAGTTTTACTTAGCCTAAGGGGTGTTTGCAAGCCACCTATTCAATTCACAATACTAGTATTTGCACTCAACCGCACAAGTCAAACCGAGAAGGTAACTACAATTACAACTAGCAAGCTACACAAAGGAGCTACTAAAGCAAAGCTAACTAGCTAGCAAAGATAACTAAGAAAGTAATGCGGAGTTGAGTTAGGAGGGTATCACCGAGGGGCGAAGTATTGAGCCAATCAATTAATATGATCAAGAGATGAATACCAAGATAACCGAACACCGGGATCAATCAATCACAATATGAAAGTGATGACACGAAGATTTATCCCGAGGTTCACGTGCTTGCCGGCACGCTAGTTCCCGTTGTGTCCCTCTTCACCACGTGGTTCGGTGGCTAATCGGTCACACACCGAGCCTCTCAAAAGGCGCCACAAGAACCTACCAAATGTCAAAAGGTTGCAATGACACGAGCAATTCACTAGCGTTGCCTTTGGCGCTTCGCCGAGGTAGGCACAAACCCCTTACAATCAGCGGAGGTGGCCAAGATACAATCACCAACTCTTGCCAACGCCTCCAAGCTGCTACAAGCCGTCTAGGTGGCGGCAACCACCAAGAGAAATAAGAATCCCACAGCAAATCAACCACCAAGTGCCAACTAGATGCTATTTCACAATGCAGATGCACTTGGATCACTCAATCTCACTTTGAATATGCAAGGAAGCAAGAGAGATGAGTGGGAGGGAAGTTGCTTAGCTCAAAGTGCTCACAAGTATGTCAAATGTTCGAGAGATATCCGAGAGTATGAGCCTTGAGCCGGCCAACGAGTATTTATAGACGTACCCCTTCGAATAGAGCCGTTAGAAACTTAAACAGCCGAAATCGGGCTGATCGGACGCGCTGGTCCAACTGACCGGACGTGCCGGTCGCCCAACGGCTAACTCGTGAAGAACTGACCGGACACGCTGGTCCAAACGACCGGACGCGCTGGTCGCCCAACGGCTAACTGCGAAGCAACGACCGGACGCGCTGGTCCAACTGACCGGACGCGTCGGGAACGACCGGACGCGCTGGTCCCGTGGAGGACCGGACGCGCTGGTCACCTGAGCAGCGCTCAACGAAATAGTGACCGGACGCGCTGAAGAAAATGACCGGACGCGACAGTGCCAGCGTCCGGTTAGAGTCCAGTAAGCTCCCTGAACGACCGGACGCGTCCGATCATCAGTGACCGGACGCGCCTCGCGTCCGATCATCGAACTGAAAAACGCGCAGACACTGAACACTGACCGGACGCGTCCGGTCATGCAAGGACCGCGTCCGGTTCAGCGTCCGGTCACCTTTGTGACCTCCGTTCGCCTCCGTTTCTTTTCCGGACTTTTGGCGTAGTGGAAAATAGGCATTTCAACTTGTCAAAAACGCCTGAATCCTACGCTCGCAAGCTCGGCGGGAGGGAGAGAGGAACCCAAACCCTCTCTACCGCTCAAACTCCACCGCCATCACAAATGTGCTAACACCACCAAGTGATCTCGTCATGTGTGAGTGTGTTAGCATTTTCACAATCATTTTTTGAGGCGATATTAGTTCTATCCAAATGCATATGATCATGAAATGCACATCTAGAGGCACTTAGGAGTTCAATAGCCGCGTCATTCCCCTCTTTATAGTACGGCTATCTATCCTATAATGTAACCACACCCACTAGGTGTCTTGGTTACTAAAACACAACCCTTAAGCATATACCTTTGCCTTGATCACATAGGGTTGCGTCCAAATCCAAGTGTGGCCATCATGATCACCATGTCCATCTTGCCACCAACCTTGGAATGTACTAATCCTCATATGCTACATACAACTTAGGCATAGGATTAGTACTTAGGCATTGTCACTAATTACCAACACCAAACATAGGACTTTCAGAAGTGCCTCATCCACATCGTCCGCACCAGCTGGACCCTTCCCTCTGTCCTGCGGAGTACGAATAGACGAGGACGCAGCCCTGGTGTCGCTAGCAGAAGCAGCTGCGGTGGACATCGTCTGGCTCCTGGACCACGTGGGGTTGTAAGGTACGTCCAAAGTTGTGTCCACACAGCTCAGCTTCTGAGCCAACTTTTTGCAGCCTTTTTTCATTCTCTACAGGTTTTGATGACAACAACCATTATTAAGCGTGAATTTTAAAGGTAACTGAGTTGTAGTCATGAATGTTACTATCAAAAGTACCTTGACAAAGGCGCAAACAGGGTTGGTCTTGTCGTCCCTAGTCTAAAAAAGTTGCCTGGAAGCTTCCTCGGAGTAGTTCGACAACTGTTGTGCCTACAACATCACACAAGGTTAACTCGATCATTTTGATTGAATTTTAAAACCCTTACCTCGCTTGAGGATGTAAGTGCAAAGTACTTACCACGTATCTATTTAGAGGGGCCCTAAGAAGTTGTGTTTACACCCTTTGCGCATCGTCGAACGCATCGGCGATGTCATCCTCACCGGCCGCATCTGCAGGCATGTTGGTGTACGGGACCATGAGATGAGTCCTCGTACTTCGCTGCAGCCATTGCAGGTACTCCATCCATCTTGCCGAGTGGTGCTGTGGAAGTTCGTTGAGGTGGCGAGGATGCCTGTTATACCAATTAAGCAAATGTGGTTCGTGCGTCACCGCCCAATCCTTTTGCGTGGTCCGAAGCCTTCGATCGATCCTGCATTGCCATATTGCATTAGAAATGAGGCACTTAAGTAGAATAAACATATTGGCATCGTACCCATGCAGCTGAGCGTTGGTGGAGTACAGCGGTGGAATTCCCTGCAACCTCCCAAACTGTCTGTAAACCCTGAAAGGGTAGTGCATCTCGACGACGTGGAAGAAGATAAGTGGCCCTTCGTAAAGCCACTCGTCCCCTTCCTCCTCGCAGCGCGGACTAAGGTAGTCCTCTAGCTCCCACCTAGACCACGGTGTCCATGTTACCTGCAAAGTAAAAAAACTTAATTTAGTATCAATCTCATTGATAGTGCCTTTAGTAGGAAATGTGGATATAACTTACGTAGTTGTGTGTCAATACGTCTATCGCATCCGTGTACTGCTTGTACCTCCTTTCCAGCTCACCTCTCACTACCTTAGCGTCTTTCCAGATGAAAAGGGCGGTGGGTAGAACGTCTTCATGCTGCCAAACCTGCAAGTCACACAAACACGGTGTCACTAATCTCTTTAGTCGTATGAAGATATCAAAGTAGTCAATGTACTCACAGGCAAATGCGGAGGTTTAGTAGGCCTCCCAACCGAAAACCGCTCCCAAATCCATACTTGAAGTAGGTACGAGTAGCCACCTAGGTTGGCATTGGTCGACTGGCGACGACAGGCGGTACAAAGCTGACGGTATGTCCAAGCAAGGACCGCGGTACCCCAGCTATAGGTTGCAATGTTCTCCAGTGGCTGGATAAGGATTCTCAAGAAAATCCAGCTGATGCTGTCGCCTGAGGAGTCGGGGAACAAGAAAGCGCCCAAGAAGTGCCACAACCACACCTTTGCATACACCTCGACCTCGTGATCTGGAGCACCGATCGGAGGCCCTACACCAAAGTGCTGGGTTATCCATGACGTCGACACTCCTGAGGTCTTCCTGCAATTACAATTGAAGCATTATTCTACAAAAATAGATGTAGCTGAAATGGTTGTATTAGTGATTTCAATAGGGCGCAAATATGAACTTACTTTGTGCCTTTAACTTCAGCCTCTGATGGCCTCCTACCATAGAACTGCTCCACCAAGTCTACCCAATTAGACTCGTCGACGACCCCAGTCCTGGGCCCAGTGGTCCTTGTCGTAGTCCGCCTCAATGAGGCTAAAGCGCGGATGAGGAGCCCGCGCCTCCATCTTGCAACCCTAAACCTGCCTATTTGAAAAAACAAAGACAACATTAATAACATTAGAACAATTAATAACGTTATAAAAAATAAAGACAAGTAAATTTGAAGATTAAAATATCATAAATGCATGTTTACAATATAAACCACCTCTTGTCTCGCCCACCTATGAAATCTAGCGTTATGACCAGGATTCTTGCAAATGGAGCAAAGGTTCTGCGCACGTTCTTCGTCAAAGTCCCCGCCACCATACATGTCGGCGCCGTAACCTTTCATATTGTCCATATTGCCTTTCAGTCGCTTCTTCTTCCTCCTTCCCTTCCCTACCTTCTTCAGGTCCGGATAAGGCGCGTAGTGCTCACCATAATATGGAGGCCACTGCGACTCGTCAAGGTATGGCTTGAAACTCTTCTCCCAAACTTTGAGGGTGTTGGCACGGAAATACACGGGTGACATGTATGGTGAAACTGTGTGGTCAAAACCTCTAAGCCAACAAGAGGTGATCATGTGTGAGCAAGGGGCATGCATGATCTAAGGGATGTTGCAACTGCATTCTACTTTATCAAGATCGACACAGTACGTTCGCCCACCAAATCGTTCGCCGCCCAGGTTTGTGCCCCCTCTAGCTCGTACGTAGAAAACAAGCATGTCCCGTCCATAAGCCTCGGCAACCTGTTGTTTGGCCAATTCCTCAGCCTCTTCAAATATTCATGTGCAGCCTTCCCCCATCTTCCAAGCTCCTCTTCATTCCTTAGGGCTAGGCCATACCGCTTAACAAAATACTCATTGCACTTCCTAAAAGAGAATTCAACAATACCAGACACTGGGAGAGATCGAATGCCTTTGAACACACGATTGAAAGACTCAGAGGAGTTTGTTGTCATGATGCCGTACCGAAAGCCGCCCTCATCATATGCTAATGCCCACTTGGCTTTATTTTCCATCTGCTGGTCTAACCATGCCTTGCCAGCTTGGTTGAGCATCTTCTCTAGTTCTGCCATAGTCTCGTTAAACTCGCGTTCCGTACGTTTATTACAAAGCTCCTTTAACTTGTCAGCCACATCCTTCTTGCGTTGACGCCGCCAGAAATTGGCGGCAAAATGCCGCATGCACCAACGGTGCACTAGGGGCGGGTGACCATCAATGTGTTCACCGGCTGCATTAAGAATTCCAATGTGACGGTCCGAAATCAGACAAATGGTGCGAGAAGGGCCAAGCACATGAACACGGAGCAGACGCATAAACCATTGGCACTATCTGGTTCTCTGGGTCTACAGCAGCAGCCATCATCAATGTGCCCCTGTATTTGCCGGTGAGGAACGTGCCGTCAACAAGAACAACTGGCCGACAATACTGAAATGCATGTTTGCACTGATCGAAATACCAGAACACACGGTACAGAATATGCCTCAACGGGTTCTAAAGATACAACCCTCCTGTGTATATGAACGATCTCATGCCAGGGTTGAAGTGTTCCATCGCACACAAAATGCGTGGAACCCTGTTATAGGCTTCCTCCCAGCTACCCCAGCGAATTGCCAGGGCAATTTGCTTTGCCCGTCAAGCCTTTCCATACGTGACCTCATACCCAACAAATGTGACTATGGTCTCCTGCAAGAAAGACACCGATACGTCGTTGTCCTTATCTACAAGACCCAATATACGACGGGCTAGGTACCGAGCCATCAACTGCGAATGGTACCTTTTACCCTCATTAGTCTGGCATCTATGCGGCTGTTCCACTGAAGTTACCTTCCACTTACCATCACTCCGCCTCTTTCGTGCATTCAACTTCCACGAGCACGGGAATCCAGCCTTACATAATATGTGGAATTTTACCTCCTTGTCAGAATGTCGAACCGTGTAAGGCCTATGATGATACACAGCATAGTCCTGAAGGAACAACTTCATCTCAGACATCGTATTGAAAAGCATTCCCTTCCTCAGTATTAAATTTTTATGGTTGTACAATGATTCCTTACACATCTGCAAACTCGTGTCACAAACTGCCATATGTGACATACTTACATCGTTATAATTTGGCATACCAGTGAAGGGCAAGCTAGCCTCCCTCAGCTGTGTAAGCTCTACCGATGTATAAGAGGGTGGTGCAACGTATTGTTGTGTCTCCCTAACCCTGCTCCATCCTTCATATTCCACTCCATCATCTGGATAACCGGTGGCTAATGTGCCCTGACTCTGCATGCCATGAATTACCTCAAGCGGTACTCCTGAGGGCATGCCACGAACTGGTGTACACATGGCAGGTGCACCTCTAGAGGACATGGCTTCAACCGGTGCTCGCATGGCATGTGGACCTCCTTCCTCATTTTCTGAATCGTCAGAATCAGTGCTAACATCATCACCAATCATTTCCTCCTCTGCCGCCTCCTCCTCCTGTTCAAACTCGTCTACATCAAAATCATTGCTTATATGACCAACTGGAGGAGAATGAACCCGCTCCTGCGTCAAATTACCATCCAAGTCTATACTCTCCATAGTTTGTTGCATCTGCACACCACAATCTCCTAGAGTACCACTGTCGAAGGACGGCTCCTCATTCTTAACATTCTCCAGCACCAACTCAGCCATGCCGACATTCGAACCTTGGATGACCCTATTGTATCGGGACCACTCTGCTTGGTTGCACAAGTCCATCATCACATAGTGTGCCCTATTCTTTCCAACATCGAACCTACCCTTTAGTGTGAAAGCCTCGCCAAACTTCAAACTCAAACGGTCACATAGATCACGGAAACTAGGGGTGCCATCAAACCATTCCAATTATTCATACATATCCTCAAACTGGCAATCCTCTCTCCTAACACTTCCTCCGTAAAAAACTCTTACACCGTAATCCATCTACAAAATGATTTGACATCCGATTATCAACGGACCAATATGGTAGCACTAATTACTACATAACTAACTAACTAACCTTACTTACCTACCACGTAACTAACTTACTTAATATCTAAATAACTAATATTAATCGTTATCTAACTAAATAACTAACTAACTACAAATAATATTAACTAACTAACTAACTACAATTAATCGTTAACTACAAATAACAACGGATTAACTAAAACCTAATATTAGCTAACTATCAAAAAAAATCGTTAACTACAAATGATCGTTAACTAACTAAATAACTAATATTAATCGTTATCTAACTAAATAACTAACTAACTACAAATAATATTAACTAACTAACTAACTACAAATAATTGTTAACTAACTAAATAACTAAATAACTAACTAAATAATTCAATAACTAACTAAATAAGTAATGTTAAATAACAACTAAAGAATATTAAATAACTAACTAAATAAATAATATTAACTAAATAATATTTACTACAAATAAATAATAGTAACGACAAAATAAAAAAATTACCGTAAAACGGGTTGCGGCGGCGCGACGAGGTTGGCCGGGCGGCGGCGTGCCGGGGCCGGGCCGGGGTGCGACGGTCGGCGGCCGGGGTGGCGGCGCGGGAACGGTGGCCGGGGACGTGGCGGCGGGGCCGCGGCGGCCGGGACGTGGGGGACGGCGCGGCGGCGCGGACGGCGGCAGCGGCCGCACGACGGGCTCGGCAGCGGCGGCGGGGGCGCAGCGGGGAGCGGCAGCGGCGGCGACGGCGGCGCGGCGTGGCGGCAGCGGCAGCGCGCGGGGGAGGGGCTCTGGGCGACGGTGGCGGCGCTCGGGGCGTCGGTGGCGGCTCCGGCGGCGGTGAGGCGTCGGTGGGGGCGCGGGCAGCGGGCGGTGCTAAGGACGGGGCGCGGCCGAGCGGGCGTGGCGCGGCTTTTATTTAGGCCGTGTCCCGCCATGATGGGCGGCGGGGTGTAACCCGCCATGATGGGTGGCGGGTTTGGCGTACCCCGCTATGCATCATGGCGGGGTACGCCCGGGTGGCTTTGCCACGTCCCCCGCCACGTGGGACCTGTACCCCGCCACCATGCATGGCGGGGTTTAGTGCATTTGCCCCGTCATGCATGGTGGCGGGGCCAAACGGGTTAGATTTAAAAAAAAATTCAAATGCGGGTTAAATTTAAAATTTGTTTCAAATTTGGGCTAAAAATAAAAAAAATTCACGCACGCGGCGTATCGACTATTCCCAGTTTCGCACCGTCGCCGCGCCGAACGCCGATCCGCCGTCAATGCCACCGACGCGCTCCACTCCACGTCCCCGCTGCGTCCACCTTCTCTAGTCCTTCCGGCGTAGCCGCCCGCCGATGGCGCGGCCGGCGGCGAAGGCGCGGGCGCCGAAGCACTTGGTGGCGCTCGCCGTCGTCGCCATCCTCGGCCTCGTCCTCGTCGCCGACTACCTCTGGGCTTCGTCCTCCGCATCGTCCTCGGCCGTCTGGTCCTCCAGGCTTAACCTCGGCACCAGCCCCGCCGGTCCGACGCCGCCCGTCGCGAAGAAGGTGAAGCCTCCCTTTCTCACGCCCAATGCTTAGGGATGCGAGATTGCTGCCGGCTTGCCGCTGTAGCTCAAGCGTTAGTCCTCCGTGGTAGGGCTGGGGAGCGTATTACAGGCGCGCGTACGGGATTGGAGAGATCTGGTGGGAATCAGGGAGGAATTGGGAAACGTATGCGTGTTGATGAGCTGAGCTGAACATACTTGCTTAATTGGGAATTTGCTCGACCTAATGCAGTCCATTTATGTGCAGCCATTACGTGTTAGGTGTGAAATTTAGCGATAGATTTGTGGGTTCATTTGAATTTCACGCCTCATAGGAATGGAGGTACTCTGGTTGTGATCCTTGGCTATAATAGGCCTTTTTCCTACAATGCTACAGCTTCTGCTTGTGGATTATATGCATTAGTTTTCAGTTAGCACAACACCTACACTTTGCTGCAGATTTGCTTGAGTGATGTAGTATTTATAATTTCTATAGGTTGTCATAGGAACATGTCGTTTTGCTTTTATAAGCTTATTCAACTCTTCCCTGCAATCTAATTTGAAATCTAGGTCCTATGTGTAAAAGTAGAGTACATTGACCAGAAAACTAGGAGAGTTATCTTTTCAGTTTTCCATGGGCAGAAGCAGAAATATATTATCCATTCACATTTGTTATCATACTTTTGCCTAGATGACATTAATTTAGCTTGTAACAACTGTATATAATATCTTGCATATGTCTAGTTGACATGAATTTGGCATCACACAGTTTTTGCTCGAATCATTTGGTATCATACAGTAGTAAACAATATGTAAAGTTCTGTTACGTGCTTGGACGTTTTGCATTATTTTTGGTATGTAATGACATATGCCGTGAGGAATTGTCAGTTATCACTTGGTCTAAAAGTCTGTTACATTGGATTCGATTTGCAACTTTACTTCGTTTTTTATTCTTGTCATGTTGCTAGTTGCTACAATGGCCTCTCTCAAGACTAGTCATTTTTGTAATCTTGTACAGATTAAGGAGGACAAGAAATCTGTAGGTTCGACTGACATAAATGCAACTTTTGCGGACTTGCCAGCTCCAGAACTAAAATGGGAAGAGATGGCTGAAGCACCTGTGGCCCGTTTGGATGGTGCTGCTATACAAATTAAGAATCTCTTGTATGTATTTGCTGGATATGGCACCATTAACCATGTGAGAAACCTGCCTGATATCTTCCATTATCCTATACCATCATGCTTTGTGTTTCAAGATATCTACTTTTCTACACTTTATATATGGAGCAGTTATACCCTCTTGCACATGATGATTTCACTTTATATTTTGGAAGGCATAATAGAAAAGGTGTTTGTCACTGTAGATTTGAATGATAGCTCAAGATAGCTACTTATGTACTCTTGCATTCATTAATGGACGTATTACCAAGTTGCCAAGCTGTGAAATAGACTGATTGTACTAGTATTATACCCTATTCATTCAATTTAAGTAAGTTACCTGAGTTATTGAGATTGCCAAGCTCTAGTTAGTCCTGACCATTCAGTCATGTACTCATGTATGCTCTTACATAATGAAATACGCTTGAATTACTTGTGCTATATATTACATATTAGTGTTTGCTCTGATCCCATCTACATAACAAGTATTAACATTGCGAAGGATCCTTTTCGATGCAATTATATTGTTTGTTATGTAGATGGGATCAGAGTAAAACTAGGGAGGAGGGTTAAACTTGGGGCCTTGCTGGTGCATCTTTCTTAGCTTCTTTGGTGGTACGAGCCTAGCTTGGAACCCCCTTGCAAAGTCTTTTCTTTTCCTTTTCCATGTAGGTGACTTACATGTAAATTTCTTCTTTATTAACAGAAATGGCAGTTTCATGCCGTTATAATAAATACTAACATTGCTGGACTTTCAATTATATTTAGTAATAGCAGAATGCAAATGTCACCCTGGTGTTCTATTCCATGGTTTTTTTTCTTAATTGAAAAAACTGCAGTTAGATGTGAGTTATTTCAATATGTTAAGCAAGTTGCCTTCCCTAAGGAATTTTCTTTTTCTTTTTATTTTAGGTGCATTCTCATGTTGATATATACAATTTCTCGGATAATACATGGGGTGGAAGATTTGACATGCCCAAGGACATGGCACATTCACATTTGGGGATGGTTACTGATGGAAGATTCATCTATGTGGTAACTGGACAGTATGGTCCACAATGCAGGGGACCAACAGCTCGAAATTTTGTATTGGACACAGAAACAAAAGAATGGCATGATTTGCCACCATTGCCAGTTCCTAGGTACTATCTTCTTTTATTTTTTAAAATTGGGCATCCATGCATTACTTGCACTTGAAAGTTGTTAGTCCCATGTAGGGCAGGGTGACGCACAGGTACCACCATGGAACAGATTTACTAGAAATTTCATTTTCCACCATATAATATTGTATATGTATTAGATGTATAGAAGTTTGCACCACCAGATTTTTAACTGTACTCTACCACTGATCCTGCTATTGCAAATACTGTCTGAATATTTGGTCAACTTGTAGGCTGTAAAGAACTTGAACCAAATATCTTTCCAACTAAAATTCTTCTGTTCAGATATGCTCCAGCAACCCAACTTTGGAGAGGCAGACTTCATGTGATGGGTGGCAGCAAGGAGGATAGGCATGAACCTGGGCTTGAACACTGGAGTCTTGCGGTAAAGGATGGGAAAGCATTGGAGAAAGAGTGGAGGAGCGAGATACCAATACCGCGTGGAGGTCCTCATAGGTCTCGAACTTTCCCTTCCTGTGTTATCAGGAGCTGTCATTTTCATTGAAAAGCATGCTGCTAGATGCCTATGCCCTAGGCTGTCTTGGCATTTTGGCGCTTTGCACTTCCACTTTTCTTATGCTCCGGGCAACATTTATGCTTCTAGGAAATGTTTTTCTATATTTCGTTGCAGCGTACAAAGAACTTTATAAGTTGCTGAAGTTCTTATGAAGATTTTTTCTTTTACTACCAGGGCTTGTGTTGTTGCAAATGATAAACTCCTTGTTATCGGTGGTCAAGAAGGTGATTTCATGGCCAAGCCTGGGTCTCCTATATTTAAGTGTGTTAGAAGAAGTGAGGTATGTTGATATGCAACTCGTTCTTATAGCTAATTGATGCACATTATGTGGTCCCTATGTTTTAAGATCAACTGAGATCAATTCCCTGTGTTAAATATAACTTAACCATATGTTGTGCATGATTAAGTCTAGTAAATAAGCATCTAAGCACCACACGCTGCACCTACTTTATTCAATAAATAATGGCGGACCTAATTTCACCAGAAAGTGGATTGGCATCATGTGCACTGCATTTTTTTAAGAAAAAAGCAAATGATAAAGACATTTAGTTTGATTTAAGTATGAAGCTATCATAGATGCATATATTCAAGCATTGCCATAATTGATGGTTTTGAGTTGAGACCAGAATCAATCCAAAAGTACTAGTTAAATGTGACATTCTAGTTTCACTATTTTCCAACCTTCCTATCTGCACTATTTGTTTATCTTTGTTATTGCCCCTGTTCTAAAAAACTACATTCTGTTTGTGCAGGTTGTGTATAGTAATGTTTATATGTTTGATGATGGAACGACTTGGAAGGAACTTCCACCTATGCCAAAACCAGATTCACATATAGAATTTGCTTGGGTGAATGTCAACAATTCTCTTGTTATTGCCGGAGGAAGCACAGATAGGCACCCAATAACTAAAAAGATGGTGATGGTTGGTGAAGTATTTCGGTTCAATCTGGATACACTGGTACATCCCCCACCTCCTCTCCCCCCACACCCCGCCCCCCTCCCCCCCCACACACACACACACTCACACACACACCCCTTCCCTCCCGGTTTCTGTGTTTCATGTTTCGTGTAAAGATAGTTCAGAAAAGGATGGGAAATTGGAGGAAACAGAGCATGCTCGTTGAAGATCTATCTGTTGTTTCTTGTCAATGGGTTTTCATGCTTTTGTTAATTCCATCAGATGGTATTGCATCAGCATTCTGCTGTGTATTTAACACAAAAGCAACTAAAATCTTGTTAAACTTTCTATTGCTGAAATTTACATTCCCATGATGCTGAAAAAGACATAGTTTGGTGAGTAACAGGAAGCATGATAAGAATGTATCAAGATCGCATTTTGTAAATCATTGTGGCCCTTGGCATGCCATCGTGACGCTATTGAACCTCCATCTGCAGGAATGGAGTGTGATTGGGCGGTTACCTTTCCGAATCAAGACCACGTTGGTAGGATATTGGGATGGCTGGCTATATTTCACTTCTGGGCAACGAGACAAAGGACCAAAAGATCCGTCTCCTAAAAAGGTTGTTGGGTGCATGTGGAGAACTAAATTGCATTTGTGATTTCCTTTAAAAGAACTGATATGACTAAGCCGTTCTCTGTTTTTTTTGGTTACATAACTGTTTCAATCCCCCCATGGTGGGCGAGTTCTTTTTTGGTTATCATAGGTGAAATGGGTGGCTTTGAGGACTGTCATGTCATGCCATTGCCACCGGTGTGTTGTATGTTTATTCTTTTAGTTATAATACCGTAGGATCACCAACTTTTGCACCATCTTTTACAGAGAGAATCGATCGACTGTCCAGGGGCTGTCGCAATCTTGTAAGTTGTAGCATATACCTTCTTTTATTTAGCTCGTACACTCGTCTGTAGTGGGTAGTGAATCGATTGGATATCTTCTAAAATTAATCTCAACTTCAACTTGAGCCACTGTTATGGTTGACTTGGGCCCTCTTTACTTTCGTATCACATGCTTTCTGTGAGTGATGAGAGTATTTCCACTGATTCCTGGTACTTTACGCCCATGTTAAAATAATAAAGTATATGGATGATTGGCTTGTCATGCGATCAGATATGCTGGAAGGATTGCGGTCCTTGCGTTCTTCAACTTGTAACTTGTTTGTGACGTGAAATGCTGGGCTTGTTGCTGTTGATGACCACATAATCCATTCTCATGAGTACCTGCACTGACCATGCTTGCATAACCATCCAGAAGACAGCGAAACTCAGAAGGTGATCCCGAGCACCTGCAATTGACCTTCTGGTTTCGCTGTTCTTGGGACTTCTTTTTTTTTCTTCTTCTTCCTCTCGAAATTCATATATTGCTTCTGATTTTGTAGCATTCCAAGCTTTCGACATTTTGATGCATCCAGCCACCAGCTGTTCAGGTCTAGCATTCTTCGTGGAGTACTGTAGCCAATAATTAGCTCAGCTCAGGGATGCGCTTGCTGAGATCAGGGTGTGATGAACACACATCAGTATCCAAGTAGCTTGCCTTGCCCTTCCTTTCCCGGCTGGAGCTCGACCAGTAGTTCTTTGGATGCTGCCGATGAAACAGTAAAAGCTGAACAGTGATGGACTCACGAGCCGAAACATGCGCTAGACTTGGACTCACCGTCGATGGTCTCCTCCAGGCATTGTGTGTAGGCTCTGACAACTGATTTGCAATCACACAGGAAACAATTCGCTAAATTCGGGTGATTTTTCACGTAACGACTTTACTGGACGTTGAGGTTTCCTACTCCTACCTCCGACGCTTACCGCGACAGTTCAGTTGGACTAAGCCCGGTTGATTTTGATTGGACGTGGATGGATGTTGGAACTTTGAATCCCAGAACGTGAAGAAGGAACCTTCTTTCAGGCCCCTCCGATGCGGCGTACAAGACCCTAATTCTGCCACTTGTGTTCGCTCGCAATCGCAAACGGTGTGGAGTTCCCATTATGTCTATGCAATTATGCATAACTGTATCAGCCCTCGTCAGTCGCTCTATGCAAATTGTACTGCTGCTACTGCGCTCGTGCGGGTGACGGCGGAAGACGACCTCGCCAATCCCATCATCTCCATGGATTGCTTCATCTTCCTCTGACGACTGCTTCTCGTTTCCATTCATTTTCATTGTCCATGAGCATGGATGCAGTGCTTTTGCTTTTCTTCTAGTGACACCTCTTTCACTTAATTGTGGTCAGAGTCTAACTGCCTGTCTATAATCGGTGATGATTGATTTGTTTGGGGATTATATATATATATATATATATATATATATATATATATATATATATATATATATATATATATATATATATATATATATATATATATATATATATATATATATATATATATATATATATATATATATATATATATATATATATATATATGAAGAGACATTCTGTGCTATTGCCCCTAACTGTCGATGCTCATCGGAAAGACAAAGAGATACACCACAAGGAGAGAGAGATGGCATACATAATGAGAGAGTTGGTTGCTGGATTGATGTTATTGATATGTAGCAACTGCCAATTCATATATTGCCTTTGAAATGGTACATACATCATAGGAGTAGCTAGAAAGAATGCATGCCAGTTAATCTATCCGCTGATGCTGATAAATTTACACATATATATATAAATAAATGAGTGAGTGCACATCAGCAGAGCAAAGTATGAACAATCTTTCCAAATTCTTTGAAAAATGGTTTGGTTGTCTGTAGGAGTATATATGAATCAGGTCACAAATGCTTTGCTCGATCACTCTGTAGTCCGTGTAAAGGCGGCACAGCAGGCAGCTGAATCAAATCAGAGGAGAAGGGCGAGCAGGGCGTTGAAGACTGTCTCGGGGGTCGCCCACTTCCTTCTCCGCTTGCTCTTGGTGATGGCGTTCTGCAGTTGTTGGTCCAACCGGCGGCCATCCAGATCCAGCAGGTGGTTGTGGTTCCTCCTGGTGGCCTCCCTGAGCGGGCCCCAGCACTCTATCCGGTTGTACTTGCGCGAGGTGGAGTGGAAATGCACCCACACCTTGGCCTCCATCAGCTCCGGCCGCTCCGCGAACAGAGCCGCGTCGCCGTGAACCACCGCCTTGAGGACCTTAAGATCCATCATCAGCTTATTAGCAGATAATAAGGTTATTAGACTAGTCTTAGTGGGAGTTTTACTAGACTTTCATTTGCATTTAATAGCATGTCACATATGTATTTTTGATGACATGACAACGTTTTAATGAAGAGAGAAGAATTAGGTTTCATAGGATGAAACTTTCTTGGCACAGTTAGCAGCTCTCTATGAGTCGTAGAATTAAATGTCTATGAAATTATGAAATAAAACTTTTCATTGAAAGCGGATGTTTCATCTGAGTTTCATTTTATTCCGTTTCACGTGGTAATCTCGGAAACAACGAAATGCCCTCCGCTTGATCGGAATGCAAGCAACGTGTAGTACGTACCAGCGGTAGCTCTTTGGAGAAGACGTAGTATCTGAAACCTGCGGCCAGCTCCTGCAGGAGGTTGGCGCCGCTGACGAAGCAATGCACCTGCAGCGTCATCTCCCTCTCCCCGGCGTTGGCGGCGGTGGTCACCTCCTTCCACTCTGCCACCACGTCGTCCCTCTGCAGCGTCGACTGCCAGCTGCGCAGCTGCTCGCTGGTCATGGGACCGCTCACGGCCAGCGTCAGGTTCGCCGTGAAGTCGCAGTGGGTCAGAGTGTAGGCTCTGGGGAAAGGAGGAGGCTGCTCGTCCTCTCCGGCGAACTTCACCTTGAGCTTTGCCGCATTGAAGGTCATGGGAGGTCCCAAAATCTTTGCAGCCTGCAGATATCAAATCGACGTGCATGCTAGTTACTCCATTTTAATCAATCATCAGAATGCCCTCACTAGGGAAGAGTAAGAAAAAACATACCAGGGAGGAGTAGACGTCCGCTGTCCTGGCGTCGCAGCTGACGACCAAGAAACGCGGCGGTTCCGCCCTGCAGCCACCCATCCTCCTGCTCGGCCTGCTGCTCGCAACGAGCGCGCCGCCACGGGCCGCCACGGATGCTGCTGCCGCCATCTTCAATTCAGATGATGGCCGAAATCTGGCATGCATACCTGGGCCGGGGGGCGGCCGTGAGCGAGCTAATTCAGACGACGCACGAGCAGCAAGGCCCCCTTCCCTCTCATGGCAATGCGGTTGCGGTGTCTCTCCTCTCCTCTCCTCCAAGCAAACTAGCAAAGCAAGGTCGTCTGTCTGGCTGCTGGTGCTGGTGGTGTTGCTGGCGGCGACGTCCAGGACAGGGGGCAGGGGCGGTGCGGAGGACGGGAGGCGGAGAGCTGGGGAGGACGTGGCCGCTGCGCCGGTTTGTGGCTGTGGAAGGTTGACGACCACTCGTGGGAGAGGCCTCCAGCCACGGGAGCACCACTGACAGCTGGCGTGTTTGTATTGGCTGTGCTGTCGGAATAAGGATAACAGCGCTGACGACGACATCAATAACGGAATCCAGATCCAGGTTTTGCAACCCGTGACCGCGAGAGGGAACGGCGAGGCTCAGCAGAGGGGCGTGGGAGTATAGATGAGCATTCAGGCCGGCCAGGCAGGGCACGCCGTGCCACACTTCGTGCCTGGCCGACGGCCCTGCCTGCCGGGCCGGCCCAAAAAACACGGCCAATCTAGCAGTCTGGGCAGGGCCCGGGCCGTGGCCCCGTGGGGGAGCGCCGCCGGCGCGTCGCAGAGGAGCTGTCGAGGCCACGTGAGGGAGCGCCTCCAGTTCCATGTCGCCGCCGCGAGCGGGAGGGTCGTAGGGAGGAGCTGTCGCCGTGGCCTCGTGGGGGAGCGCCGCCGCCCGCCACGGCAGAGTGAAGCATCGAGCTGCGACCGGGCGTGCGCGACGAGCGGAAGGCCGGGAGCGCCTCTCCCGCCGGGCCGGCTTCTCCCTCCCCGTCTCCCTCCCCCGCGCGGTGAGATCCACCGGCCAGCAAATGGATCGATCCATGTACGGAGGAGGAAGAAGAAAGAGGCAATGACGAGTGGATGTTGCTGCTATACAGATTAAGAATCTCTTATATGTATTTGTTGGATATGGCACCATTAACCATGTGAGAGACCTGCCTGATATCTTCCATTACCCTATACCATCATGCTTTGTGTTTCAAGATATCTACTTTTCTACACTTTATGATATGGAGTAGTCATACCCTCTTGCACATGATGATTTCACTTTATATTTTGGAAGGCATAATAGAAAAAGTATTTGCCACTGTAGATTTGAATGATAGCTCAAGATAGCTACTTATATACTCTTGCATTTATTAAAGGACGTATTGCCGAGTCGCCAAGTTGTGAAATAGATTGATTGTACTAGTATTATACCCTATTCATTCAATTTAAGTAAGTTACCTGAGTTATTGAGATTGCCAAGCTCTAGTTAGTCCTGACCATTCAGTCATGTACATGTATACGCTTACATAATGAAATACACTTGAATTACTTGGGCTATATATTAGTTTTTGCTCTGATCCCATCTACATAACAAGTAATAACATTGCGAAGGCTCCTTTTCTATGCAGTTCTATTATTTGTTATGTAGATGGGATCAGAGTAAAATTAGGGAGGAGGGTTAAACTTGGGGCCTTGTTGGTGGCTTGGTGCGTCTTTCTTAGCTTCTTTGGTGGTAGGGCCTAGCTTGGCAGCCCTTTGTAAAGTCTTTT
This sequence comes from Saccharum hybrid cultivar R570, assembly GCA_038087645.1. NCBI lineage: Eukaryota > Viridiplantae > Streptophyta > Magnoliopsida > Poales > Poaceae > Saccharum > Saccharum hybrid cultivar. Next base: position 5,220,183 of record JAQSUU010000510.1, read on the forward strand.
CTTTTCCTTTTCCTTGTAGGTGACTTACGTGTAAATTTCTTCTTTATTAATAGAAATGGCAGTTTCATGCTGTTATGATAGTACTAACATTGCTGAACTTTCAATTATATTTAGTAATAGCAGAATGCAAATGTCACCCTGGTGTTCTATTCCATGGTTTTTTTTTTCTTAATTGAAAAAAACTGCAGTTAGATGTGAGTTATTTCAATATGTTAAGCAAGTTGCCTTCCTTAAGGAATTTTCCTTTTTCTTTTTATTTTAGGTGCATCCTCATGTTGATATATAAAATTTCTCGGATAATACGTGGGGTGGAAGATTTGACATGCCCATGGATGGTTACTGATGGAAGATTCATCTATGTGGTAACTGGACAGTATGGTCCACAATGTAGGGGACCAACAGCTCGAAATTTTGTATTGGATACAGAAACAAAAGAATGGCATAATCTGCCACCATTGCCAGTTCCTAGATACTATCTTCTTTTATTTTTTAAAATTGGGCATTGATGCATTGTGCATCTATGCATTAAGTTGTTGGTCCCATGTAGGGCAGGGTGGCGCACAGGTACCACCATGGAACAAATTTACTAGAAATTTTATTTTCCACCATATAATATTTTATTTGTATTAGATGCAGACAAGTTTGCACCACCAGATTTTTAACCGTAGCTCTGCCTCTGATCCTGCTATTGCAAATACTGTCTGAATATTTGATCAACTTGTAGGCTGTAAAGAACTTGAACCAAATATCTTTCCAACTAAAATTCTTCTGTTTAGATATGCTCCAGCAACACAACTTTGGAGAGGCAGACTTCATGTGATGGGTGGCAGCAAGGAGGATAGGCACGAACCTGAGCTTGAACACTGGAGTCTTGCAGTAAAGGATGGGAAAGCACTGGAGAAAGAGTAGAGGAGCGAGATACCAATAGCGTGGAGGTCCTCATAGGTCTCGAACTTTCCCTTCCTATGTTATCAGCAGTTGTCATTTTCATTGGAAGCATGCTGCTAGATGCCTATGCCCTAGGCTGTCTTGGCATTTTGGCGCTTTGCACTTCCACTTTTCTTATGCTCCGGGCAACATTTATGCTTCTAGGAAATGGTTTTCTATATTTGGTTGCATCGTACAAAGAACTTTATAAGAAGTTGCTGAAGTTCTTATAAAGATATTTTCATTTACTGCCAGGGCTTGTGTTGTTGCAAATGATAAACTCCTTGTTATCGGTGGTCAAGAAGGTGATTTCATGGCCAAGCCTGGGTCTTCTATATTTAAATGTGAAGGAGAATATAATTGGTGGAATATTGGATGTATTGCATTGGGCCTCATGGGCTGATTATATAGGGTACATAGGACTAACACCTCACGTGGGTACACAATGTGGTACTATTCCTATTTACTCTAACATCCCCCCGCAGTCACAGCGGGAGCGCTGCAGACGGTGAGACTGGAGAAGAAGCTGACAAAGCTAACATCCCCCCGCAGTCATAACAGTCGATGCGTCGCGATGCTGTGGCTGGAGAAGAAGCCGAGGACTCCTCATGCAAGGCGGTAGCCCTTTATGCCAATGTCGAGGAAGCCGAGTGTGAGGGCGCAGTAGCCGTGGTCGAAGAAGCCGTGCTGAAGATGGCCGAGGTCGACGTAGTTGTGGTCGGGTTGCCGTGTCGATGGAGCTGCAGGCGCACAAGGGGCGCCATGGTGATGACGGAGACGCGTTGAGGCAATCGTCGTGGGAGGAGGCGATGCCGAAGTCGACGCAGTCAGGGCCGTCGTGGACGTAGAAGAAAGGCGACGATGCAAGCGAGGCAGACGGGGTGGGAACGGGAGGGTCGATGCCGAAGTCGATGCAGTCAAGCCGCCTGAGCGCCGAGGCGAGGCTGGATTTGCCAGATCCAGCAATGCGTCGGGGACGAAAGCACGCGACGGTGTTGCCAATACCAGACGTACAAGGGAGAGGGCCCCAACCGTGAGGTTGTGCTGGACGAAGAAGAAGCAATGCGGGAGAGGACGCATCGGCGAGTAGGACTCAGCGACGACGCGATGCGGCGACCGGACCAGCGAGCAGGGCTCAGCGACGGTGCGGGTAGGGGCAACTCGATGACGAAGACCCAATCAGCAAGACGGAGACCTTGTGTAGACGAATGGCGCAACAGGGATGGCGCAGCACAATCATCGATGCACAGGTGACGGCGATGTAGATGCAACGGCGAAGAAGACACACGGGCGGTGGTGCTGCGGCCCGAAGAGGCGACACAGCAGCAGCCTTGTTGCTCGGAGAAGATGCACGTAGTACTCGGCGATGGTTGGCGTGCCGGCAGTCGTCGTGTCGGGGCAGCCGATGCCGATGCCGGAGTAGTACGCGCGAGGTCGACGGGCGGTGGGCGACTCAATCCCGATCAGTGATCGGGTAAACCAAAAAAATACTACAGCACTCGGAGTTGGACGGCGCCGGGGCGCACGGGTCGCGGTCACGCGTGGTCGCGCGAGGATGGCACAGATTAGCCGGCCGCCACCATGGCGGCTCGGTGTCAGGGTCGACTTGGCCCGGGCCACCACCACGGCAGCGCAGGATGGAGACGACGCCCAGCACCTCCATGGCGAGCATGGTGAGGGCGACGAGGTAGCGTGGCGTCGCGAGAAAGCCCAAACTGCTGCTGGACGACGACGAAGATGGCAGCGGGATCAATAGAATCCGGCGCCTAAAGGGGTGGCGCTGCCCCCGGCGGAGACCGACCTCTCCCCGGGGGCGCACGGAGCAGAAGTGGTGGCTAGGGTTAGGATCTAAACCTAGGCGAATGATACCAAAAAGGAGAATATAATTGGTGGAATATTGGATGTATTGCATTGGGCCTCATGGGCTGATTATATAGGGTACATAGGACTAACACCTCACGTGGGTACACAATGTGGTACTATTCCTATTTACTCTAACAAAATGTGTTAGAAGAAGTGAGGTATGTTGATATACAACTGTAGAAAGTAGAGAATCACCACACACCCAACGTGGGTGGGGAGCCTTTCATATATATGGCCAATTAGGCACACATGGAAGGTACAAACATAGAAAGCTATTACCTGTACAAGGAAGCTATCCTAGGCTATACATAGTAACTAGCCTATCTAGGGGATCTCTCTAATTGGTCCTGATATATACATATCCTAATACCCGCCCGCAGTCGTAGCGGAAGAATCACGGACGCACAGACTGGTCCGAAAGTCAGTAAAGAGTTGGACGGGTAGACCCTTGGTCATGATGTCTGCGAACTGAAACGCAGAGGGGACATGAAGAACCCGGAATTGTCCCAGAGCGACCTTCTCGCGGACGAAGTGGATGTCGATCTCGATGTGCTTCGTGCGGCGGTGGTGGACGGGGTTGGCAGCCATGTAGACGACGCTCACATTGTCACAGTAGACAACCGTCGCAAGCGGGATGGAGATGTGGAGCTCCTGGAGCAGCTGGCGCAGCCAGCAGCACTCGGCCACAACATGGGCCACTGCACGGTACTCTGCTTCGGCACTGGAGCGAGACACCGTCGTCTGACGCTTGGAGGACCAAGACACCAGGTTGTCGCCGAGGTAGACGCAGAAGCTGGAGGTGGAGCGGCGCGTGTCTGGGCAGCCGGCCCAGTCAGCGTCGGAGTAGGCAGTGAGCTGGTCGACGGCGCCGGAGCCCAAGTGCAGACCAGCCGACAGGGAGCCCTTGACATAGCGCAGGATGCGCTTGATCAGCGCAAGGTGCGGCTCGCGGGGGTCGTGCATGAAGAGGCAGACCTGCTGGACAGCATACGCCAGGTTCGGCCTCGTCAAGGTGAGGTACTGGAGTGCACGAGCAAGGCTCCTGTACTCCGAGGGGTCAGCGACCGGGGCACCCTCTGAGGCAGACAGCTTGGTCCGGGCATCCACAGGTGTAGCTGTCGGGTGGCATTCAGATATGCCAGCACGCTGGAGGAGATCCACAACGTACTGCCGCTGGGAGAGGAATAGCCCACTGTTGTCCCGAGTCACCGAGATGCCGAGGAAGTGGTGGAGGTCGCCGAGGTCCGTCATGGCGAACTCCGAGTGGAGACGCGAGGTGACGTGCTGGAGGAGTGCCGGTGACGATGCGGTGACTATGATGTCATCGACGTAGAGAAGGAGATAGGTCAGCTCGTCGCCAACCTTGTAGATGAACAGGGAGGCATCCGACTTGGATGTTGTGAAGCCGATGCTGCAGATGAAGTTGGAGAAGCGCTGGTTCCAAGCTCGCGGCGCTTGCTTAAGTCCATACAAGGACTTCTGCAGCAAGCAGACAGAGTTAGGAGCAGCGGGGTCGACGAAGCCGGACGGCTGCTCGCAGTAGACTGTCTCCTCGAGGTTGCCATGAAGGAAGGCATTCTTCACGTCGAGCTGGCGTATGAGCCAACCCCGGGACGCAGCGATGCTGAGGACGGTGCGGATCGTGGCCAACTTGACCACCGGACTGAATGTCTCATCGTAGTCGACGCCGGCCTGCTGGGAGAAGCCGCGGACGACCCAGCGCGCCTTGTGCCGGGCGAGGGAGCCGTCGGAGTGAAACTTGTGCTTGAACAACCACTTGCCAGTGACAATGTTCGCACCAGGCGGTCGAGGGACGAGGCGCCAGGTGCCATTGTCGATCAGCGCCTTGTGCTCTTCCACCATCGCAGCGCGCCAATTGGAATCGGCGAGTGCACTGCGATAGTTCGCCGGGATGGGCGAGGCGACGGAGGCGGAGAATCCGAAGCGCTGGATGGTGCGGAGGCTGCCGATCTGTGAGCGTGTCACAGGCCGGGCCGCTGCCGAGGCGCAGCAGGAGGCGCTAGTTCTGCCGCCGGAGGTGCCGGAGGGGGCGCTGGGGCCGCTGGTGCCGCAGCAGGTGGCGCCGGCGCCACTGGAGGTACAGCAGGGGCCACGGGAGCAGCCGCAGGGGCCACTGCCTCGGCGGTCGGCGTTGCAGGAGGCTGGGCACGACGAGTGTAGACGGCGCCGAAGCGCGGGCCTCCTAGCTGGGGCCCGCCCGCAGGAGGAGCGGCTGGAGGGTGCCCGCCCGCAGGGGTAGCCAGGGGGCCTAGCTGGAGAATAGCCGGGTCCAGTAGCTCCAGGGACATCCACGCTCGAGGTGGTGTCAGTGAGCAGCGGAGTAATGCTCGCTGGCGCCGGCGTGGAAGATAGTCCCTGCATCAGAAAATCAAGTGAAGACGGCATGGAAGCCGCCGATGGTGCTGCCGAGAACGGAAACACGGACTCGTCAAAAATAACATGGCGAGAGATGATAATGCGGCGAGTGGACATGTCGAGGCAGCGGTATCCTTTGTGAGAGGACGGATATCCGAGGAAGACACAAGGTGCGGATCGAGGGGCGAGTTTGTGTGGGGAGGTGGCAGTGAGGTTTGGATAGCAGAGGCATCCGAAAACTCGAAGTGAGGAGTAGTCTGGGAGGGTGCTGTGAAGAAGCTAATGGGGTATTTGGTTTTGGATGGAGGAGGAGGGGCGCCTATTGAGGAGGAAGGTGGTTGTGGCGAGGGCCTCAGCCCAGTAGGGAGGTGGCATGGACGCATGAAGGAGCATGGTGTAGATGGTGTTGTTTGTGGTACAGAGCATGCGTTCAGCTTTGCCATTTTGTGGGGAGGTATAGGGACATGAGAGGCGGAGTGTAATGCCATGGCTAGCGAGGAAGGAGGTGGTAGCATGGTTAACAAACTCGGTCCCATTATCAGCTTGGAATGATTTAGGCGTGGTGCCAAACTGTGTCTGAGCGTAGGCAATAAACTCGACAATGTGGCGGTGCACCTCGGATTTCTGACGAAGTGGAAATGACCAGCAGTAATGAGAAAAATCATCCAGTAAAACAAGGTAATATTTAAATCCAGAGTTGCTAAGCACCGGGGATGTCCACACATCACAATGAACTAAATCAAACGGAGCAGTGGTCACAGAGGTAGAATGACTAAATGGGAGCCACACGTGCTTGCCAAGTTGACATGCATGACATAGGCATGGCAAGCTCTTATTGTAGGAGATGACCGACATGCTCTGTAGAGTGGCGAGGCTGGATGGACCGGGGTGGCCGAGGCGGTGGTGCCATAGAGAGGATGTGGTGGCGAGGCTGCAGTAGTGCACTGGTGTGGAGTGGAAGGTGTAGAGGTTGCCACCACTATTGCAGCGAAGAGTCACGCGCCCCGTCTGTTGGTCCTTGACAGAAAAACCGAAAGCGTCAAATTCAATAGAACAATTATTGTCACGGGTGAATTGACGGACGGAGAGGAGGTTGCGCACTAAAGCTGGGGCAACCAGAACATTGGTGAGACGAAAAATAGATTCAGGAGAAGACAGTGTGGATGTGCCACGGCAGGTGATAGGAATGGTGGTGCCATTGCCAACCGTGATGCCGGAAGTAGGAGGGGGGAGACGGGACAGGAGTATACCATCCGAGGATGACATGTGAGTCGTGGCACCGGCGTTGAGGACCCATGGGGAGGACCCCTGGAGGGACATCTGGTTCAGAGCGGCAATGAGGTCGGCCTGATTCCGGCTGCTGTGCTGCTGCGGGGATGGAATGGAGGCTGTACTGTCGAAGAACTGGGCGGGGGCGAACGCGGTGTGAGCCTGGGCGTGAGGGATGGCGCCAAGAACGCCGGGGCCGCGCAGGCTGGGTTCGTCGCTGGCGGGTGCCACTGCTGCTATTGCGCCTCGCCCGTCCAGGGAGCGTAGCAGTACCAGGGACCCGCTGGCGGTGCAGGGGCCCTTGGCCCGCCCCTGGAGTGGGAGCCACCCCGGCCCTTCTTCCTCCAGCGATCGCCGCCACTGCCCTGGCCGCCGCCCCCGTAGCCGCTGCCGTGGCCGCCGCTGCCACCGCTGCTGGAGCCGCTGCCGTTACCGCCCTGGCGATCGGTAGAGGAGCCACCGCTCGTGGTGCCGGAGGATGAGCGGCATGCTGTGCCGCACGTGGCGTGGAACGCCGTCTGGGCAGCGACAGTGCCCTCGTTGGCGAGGCGGAGCTCCTTCAGCATGAGCTTCTCACGAGTGGTGGCGAAGTCCGGCAGCGGGTGCGAGTCGGCGATATTGTCGGCGGTACTGGCGAAACGAGGATTGAGGCCGCGCAGAACATTGAGGACAAGCTCCGAGTCAGTGATGTTGCGACTGACATCGCGGAGCGCGTCGGCGGTGGCCTTCATCCGCTGGCAGTAGTCGTTGATGAAGGAGTCGCCCTGGGTCATGGAGTGGAACTCGTGACTCAGGAAGATGGCGCGCGGAGCCTTGTTGGCCTCGAAGAGGCGCTTGATGGCGACCCAGAGCTCTCGCGTAGTTTGGTTCGGTGCCACAACAAGGCCGAGGACGTCCAGCCCCACAGAGCCGAGGAGCCAGCTGCGAACGCAGGAGTCCGCAATGGCCCAAGCAGGGTCAGTGGGTCTGGCCTCCGCCGTGTCGTCGACGTGCGGGAGGAGACCGAATTTCCCGCAGAGGGAGGTGAAGAACGGCTCCCATTGGTTGAAGTTGGGCTGCTGCAGTTCCAGGGTCACCGGGATGTGATTTTTGACGGAGATTGTCGCATAGGGGGCGACGAGGATAGCTGAGGCAGGGAGGGTGCCCGTGGCCGCAGTGGTGCCAGAGGATTGGAGGGGGCTGGTGGCAGAGGAGGTCGACATGATCGACTTGGGGAAGGGCGGCGCTGCAGAAGGGGTGGCCGGTGGGGAGAGGGGCTGTTGCGGTGGGAGGGAGGAAAGACCTAGGTCTTTGATACCATGTAGAAAGTAGAGAATCACCACACACCCAACGTGGGTGGGGAGCCTTTCATATATATGGCCAATTAGGCACACATGGAAGGTACAAACATAGAAAGCTATTACCTGTACAAGGAAGCTATCCTAGGCTATACATAGTAACTAGCCTATCTAGGGGATCTCTCTAATTGGTCCTTATATATACATATCCTAATAACAACTCATTCTTATAGTTAATTGATGCACATTATGTGGTCTCTATGTTTTAAGATCAACTGAGATCAATTCCCTGCGTTAAAGACAACTTAACCAGATGTTGAGCATGATTAAGTCTAGTAAATAAGCATCTAAGCACCACACACGCTGCACCTACTTTGTTCAATAAATTATGGCAGACCTAATTTCACCAGAAAGTGGAGTGGCATCATTTGCGCTGCATTTTTATTAAGAAAAAAAGCAAATGCTAAAGACATTTAGTTTGATTTAAGTATGAAGCTATCATATATCGCATATAGCCCAGCTACGCATGCTACTCGGAAGGACCAGCCTGAGCGCCTGGCGTCGCAATCATCCCTTGGGATGGACTGCCTCTTCCCGGAGGAGGCACAGCTGACCCACACCGTGGACGCTTACACGTCACCAGCCACCGCCGCGGACATGCCGGAGCCAGCAAAAAGCAGCGTGGGGACATTCATCGCTGCCCTCAAGAAGCCGTTGCGTGACCACATAATTGCCGCCGCGCCGGAGCCAAAGCGTTCCAGGAGGCCCCCTCGTCCCGTGGTGCCGCGTCGCAGTGACCGCCTGGCTGCCAAGTCTGCTTGTCGCGACCCCGTGCCGGAGAAGCAGGCAAGAAGAGTGTTGCTAAACAAGTGGTCACCAAGGTCGCCTAGCCACAGGTCATCCCCGGATGATGCCATCGCCACCAGGTTCCACGCCACGTTCCGTGAACCTCTGTCGTCCTCGAAGAAGGCCGCCTTGAGAGAGCTGTTCCCCGAGACATCGGCGAGGCGCAGAAATAGGCGATCACGTTGAAACCGGAGGGCGCAGCTCAACGTCGCATCTACGGTTGGCAACATGAGTACGAATCATTTGCTTGTGTGGAACGCCCGCGGCATCAATGGCCGGGCACGTCGCAGCGTAGTTAGGGAGTTCGTTGACCAGCATAGGGTCTCCGTCCTTTGCTTGCAAGAGACCAAACAGGTTGCCCCTCACCACGACAACATGCTCAAGGTTTGGTGGCAGCGATCTCGCTCAGCTCTGCCAGGCGGAATTCGGCAGGCTTTCGACTCGGCAGTGCTTCTGGTCACCTGGTGTCTTTGGAAGGAACGCAATCGGCGGACCTTCGATCGCACCTGCATGACAACGACGCAGTTGCTGTGCTCCATCGTTGAGGAGGCTAACGCTTGGATCGCGGCCGGTGTCCGTCCGCTGTCGTCGCTGCTCGCGTTGAACGGGGACGCGCCTGCAGGCTAGCTGCGAACAAGCTCTTTTAGTCGCGCAATTCGTTTACTTTTCAGTAGGTCCCTACATCTCCACCGTTCATCGGTGATTTGTGTTTTTGTTTACCCGCACGCTATGGGGCATCTCGCCGATTAGTGCTGCGGGAGTGTACTTGTGACCTCTATTTTCTCTTAATGAAACACGTGCAGCGCACGTTCCCGAAAAAAAAATATCGCATATATTCAAGCATCGCCATAATTGATGGTTTTGAGTTGACAGATGAGACCAGAATCAATCCAAAAGTACTAGTAGTTTTACTATTTTCTTAGTATCCTTCCTATTCGCACTATTTGTTTATCTTTGTTATTGCCCGTCTTTTAAAAACTACGTTATGTTTGTGCAGGTTGTGTATAGTAATGTTTATATATGCTTGATGATGGAACGACTTGGAAGGAACTTCCACCTATGCCAAAACCAGGTTCACATATAGAATTTGCTTGGGTGAATGTCAACAATTCTCTTGTTATTGCTGGAGGAACCACAGATAAGCACCCAATAACTAAAAAGATGGTGTTGGTTGGTGAAGTATTTCGGTTCAATCTAGATACGCTGGTACGTATTTTGTTCCCTTTGTTTCTGTGTTTTCTGTTTCTTGTAAAGACAGTTCAGAAAAGGATGGGAAATTGGAGGAAAAAGAGCATGCTCGTTGCAGATCTATTTCTTGTTTCTTGTCGATGGATTTTCATGCTTTTGTTAATAGCATCAGATGGTGTTGCAACAGTATTCTGCTGTGTATTTAACACAAAAGCAACTAACCTTGTTAAACTTTCTATTGCTGAAATTTACATTTCCATGATGCTGAAAAAATACATAATTTGGTGGGTAACAGGAAGCATGATAAGATCATAAGAATGTATCAAAATCGCATTTTGTAAATCGTTGTGGACCTTGGTATGTGATCGTGACACTATTGAACCTCCATCTGCAGGAATGGAGTGTGATTGGGCGGTTACCTTTCCGAATCAAGACTACATTGGTAGGATACTGGGATGGCTGGCTGGCTGTACTTTTGGGCAACGAGACAAAGGGCCAAAAGACCCGTCTCCTAAAAAGGTTGTTGGGTGCATGTGGAGAACTAAATTGCACCTGTGATTTCCTTAAAAAGAACTGATATGACTGAGCCATTCATTGTGTTTTTTGGGTACTTCTGTTTCAATCCCCCAATGCTGGGCGAGTTGTTTCTTGTAGGGATGAAAGCGGGAACGGGAAATTCCCGTACCGACCGACACCGAATACCGAAATTCCCGACCGGATATCATTTTCTCGGGAAAAAACGGATTCGGGAAGAAATCCAGGAAAATTCGGCGAATCCGGTATCGAAATCGGTTAGAGTGATTTCCCGACCGAATTAGCGGATCCCGTATTTGTCCGGGAAAACTCCTGCGGGAAATTCCCGTTTTTCCCATGGAGCAGCAATTTTGGCCCAGGAAGCGAAGTTTGGCCCAGAAAGCAAGGTTTGGCCCAGGAAGAGAGGAGGCAAAGAGCTGAGTCATGCATGCGGCCCATCATTCCATGCTTGGCCAGTTGGCCCAGGAATTCACGCATGGAGGCATGGAGCACAGGAGCAGCAAGCATTTTGTTCATTTTTCTTTTTCCATTTTCTTTTTTGGTAGTTCTTTAGTTTTCTTTGCATAAATATTCTGACGAGCTCACTATTTGCTATTGTATGCATATGGATTATGCATGGTTGCTATTGTTGCATCGAGCTCACTGTTTTCAGTGGTTACATATATCGATGTTTTCATTTTGTGTTACCGCTTCCCGATCGTAATCGACGCATTCCCGTTCGAAATATTCCGTTCCCGATATCCCGTAATACCGGATTCATTTTCCCGTCCGGCCTTCCCGTTCCCGTTCCCGTTCCCAGCCAAAAAATACAGGAGCAGGAATGGTTAAGACATTTTTCCGACCGTTCCCGACCGTTTTCATCCCTAGTTTCTTGGTTATCGTAGGTGAAATGGGTGGCTTTGAGGACTGTCAATCTGTCATAGTGTCATGTCGTCATGCCATTGCCACCGGTGCGTTGTATGTTTGTTCTTTTAGTTATACCGTAGTTCGTAGGATCACCAACTTTTGCACCATCTTGTACAGAGAATCGATCGACTGTCCAGGGGCTGTCGCAATCTTGTAAGTTGTAGCATATACCTTCTTTTATTTAGCTCGTACATTCGTCTGTAGTGGGTAGTGAATCGATTGGATATCTTCTAAAATTAATCTCATCTTCAACTTGAGCCATTGGTATGGTTGACTTAGGCCCTCTTTACTTTCGTATCACATGCTTCCTGTGAGTGATGGGAGTGTTTCCACTGATTCCTGGTACTTTGCGCCCGTGTTAAAATAGTAAAGTAGCTGGATGATTGGCTTGTCATTCGATCAGATGTGCTGGAAGGATTGCGGTTCAACTTGTAACTTGTTTGTGACGTGTAATGTTGGGCTTGTTGCGGTTCAACTTGTACCTGCACTGACCATGCTCGCATAACCATATCCAGAAGACAGCGAAACTCAGAAGGTGATCCTCGAGCACTGCAACTGTCCTTCTGGTTTCGTTGTTCTTGGGACTTCTTTTTTTTTCCTTATCGAAATTCATATGTGGCCTCTGATTTTGTAGCATTTCAAGCTTTCGACATTTTGATGCGTGCACCTACAGCTGTTCAGTTCAGCTGTAGCATTCTTCGTGGAGTACTGTAGTCTGTAGCCAGTAACCAGCTCAGGGATGCGCTTGCTGAGGTCAGGGTGTGATGGACGCACACATTATCCAATACTCTCTCCATTCTAAATTATAAGTCATTCTAAGAATCTTAAAGAGTCAGGCATCTTAAGTTTGATCAAAATTATAGAGAAAATTACAAAAATTTATAACATTAAATAGGTATACTATGAAAATATAATTAATAAAGAATCTAATGATACTTAATTGATGTTATAAACATTATTAGCTTATCCTATAAATTTGGTCAAACTTGATATCCTTTGACTCTGTAAAATTCTTGGAATGCCTTATAATTTAGGATGGAAGGAGTAGTTAGTAGCTTACGGCCTTTGCGTTATTTGTATGCTCCCGTTGAAACAGTAAAAGATGAACAGTGATGGACTAACGAGCCGCGCATGCGCTAGACTTGGACTTGCCGGTCGACGGTCTCCTCCCGGCATTGTGTGTAGGCTCAGACAACTGATTTCCAATCACACTAGGAAACAATTTGCTAAATTCGCGTGATTTTTTGCGTAACGACTTTGCCGGACGTTACTACTCCTAGTCCTACCTCCGATGCTTACCGCGACAGTTCAGTTGGACTAAGCCCGGTTGATTTTGATTGGACGTGGATGGATGTTGGAACTTGAATCCCAGAAGTGAAGAAGGAACCTTCTTTCAGGCCCCTCCCCGATCCGGCGTACAAGACCTCTGCCACTTGTGTTCGCAAACGCTGTGGAGTTCTCATTTTTGGCCGTGTTTAGACAGCAAAATTTTTTTTGGAAAAAATTCCTGTAGTATTTTTTCGTTGTTATTTGGTAAAATTTGTCCAACAATAGACTAACTAGGTTCAAAAGATTCGTCTCGACATTTACAGATAAATTGTACAATTAGTTATTTTTTTACCTATATTTAATGTTCCATGCATGCGTCCAAAGATTCGGTGTGATAGCTACTGTAGCACTTTTTGAGAACTACACAAACACTTTGTCTATTTTTCACTGTATCAGCGCTCAGCAGCGCCAGCCTTTTTTTTTTTTTTGCGAATTACAAACGACCGTGTTGGCCAGTCGCCGCACAGCTCTCCTCCAGCGGTCAAATTTCCATGCAACCGGTCGTGAATCGCGATACTCGTGGACGAGCGACCGGGCGCCGCACCTGGGCACGGCGGCGCGCGAGACGCCACCGGCCTACGTCGTCTGGGAATGCTGCTCGCTCTGGGACCGGATCTAGCGGGGTCAGTTCCAACTTCCACCGGAGAGTGGGCGACCTGACCTGAGACCGAGATCGGCCATCGCCGCGGGGCGCGGGCGGCCCAGTGAGATTATTGGTTCGCTTTAAACTTTGCTTTAGGCCGACCGGCCGGTAGCGCTTTACGGGGCGACCGCGGAAGGTGCCGTCAGACGTGGAGACCTGAGAAAGACGGCACGGGTGGTGGACTGGTGGCCTAATCCGCCCCCTTCCGGGCTCCCGGCCGCCGGCCCGCCATGTGCCAACCGCGCCGTGCAGAGCCGGGCTGCAGGCGAGCACGTGATCTTGTGCATGATTAGCCCTCCCGGCGGCGTGATCTTATTTGTTGTTGCATCCAGCTCTGGGTGCTATCAAAATTCTTCTCGATATCTACTACTACTTAGCTATGGCTCCTAACAGTACTCCTACGTCCTACCAGCATTCAGATGGTGCCAAATTGCACGCCGGTGCCACACTGATGAGAAGCTCTAGTTCTGCAGCCACTCGCGTGAGGAGTGCTGCCGTATCATTTTAGGTTTACTGTCACCCATTTCACACAAATATATCATGGGGACTTTTCGATTACCTTCCAATGGGCCTTTTTGTCATTGTTGTATTATCATCATTATAATTATAATATAATAATCGGGCAAGGTGATCGGACCTCTTGATCAAATAAGAGTTCGAAAGGAAATTAAAAAAAAATTGGTACCCCCGACGACGACGTTGGCAGCAAGGAGAAAAACGCTCCACTTTCCATGCAACATGGCTACGGAGAGTCCCTAGAAACGAACTTCAATGCTAGCAGAGCACAAGCCGCACTCGCGCCGTAGTGCCACCGTGAGAAGTTGGAGACGGGGGACCTTGGGTCTGCTCTGGCCTCTGGCTCCGCAGACACCGCCAGATATGACCAGAGCGCCTTTTGTGCAAGGCAGGCCGTGTGCACGTATTGGAGACTACTCCCTGTGCCAAATACTGATATGTAATAAATATTTTTGTGTGATTTTGCTAGAACAACTTCAATTAGAGAAATGAGCGTATGTTGATGTAAGCACCGCATATCGATTCGTTACTTGATTCATCCAGCATTCTTAGTTGGAGAATGGCATTTTCAGTAAATGTTTCCATAATCAATCGTTCCATAACTTCATAAGGGCTACGACATTCCACATGACACAAACTTGGTATTCCCTCGATAGCAATGGTAAGACGTTTTTGTCTTTTCTAGATACACATAGTATTTGTTATACACTTAGATATATATTATGTCTAGATTCATAATAAAAACAATGTATCTAAAAAAGTCAAAATATCTTACAATTTGGAACGGGAAGACTACTAAGTAATTTTATTAGTAAACTGTTTCAATATTTCAAGAAATTCCTAATGCCACCAGGGACCAATGTTTTCCTTAGAAATAAAATTTAATTAAAGAAATAAATCTCGAAGGTGAAAGGATCAAAAGGTGTCGGCTGATTAGTCGCTATTGGACCCCCAATTTCTGATCCTAGCTAGGAAACGAGGAAGTGACTGATATACCAAATTAGCAAATGAAGTAGACGTACGAGTATCCTTGGTTTTTATATTATATGGAAAAAAAAGTTTTATTGATGGGAGTTATATATCAGCCGCTTGTTTATGAAAACTATACAGCAACTGTTCCTAACAATAACATTTGGCTCTACCATTAAATAAGGCACCTAGGTCCAGGATACAAATTATAATGATCTAAAACCATATTCTTTGGCCTCAGCAACTTCATCGTGTTTAATCTATCCTTGATGGCGTTTTGCTTACTTTGTTAATGATCTGCATTTGGATGGGATTCTACAGACTGCATGTATCTAGAAATCCATACCAAATGGAAATTGTTTCTTGAGACAAGCACGAGACCCCTACCAAATGATTATATGGGATTATAAGACTTAGGACCGTAAACATTTATTGGATGAGAGAAGCACGAGATCCTGCCAAATGATTATGGGATCATAAGAGTTAGAACCGTACACATTTTTTTTGGATCCATCTAGAGAAACCAGAAAATTATGTTTTGCTTGATAATCGGTATCAAATTTTCTCAACAAATGTTTGTCTAAGGAACCAAATCCATGCCATAATGTCCTAAAACAGAGAATTTTTTCTATATGACACTAGGAAAACTCGTGTTTTTCTATTTGAAATCCAAACTCGAAATTCATCCTGTTTGTCATCCTTTTTTTTTCTTTTCTATTTGACACTTTTGTTAGTTTATTAGAGCTCTAGCGATGTTAAGTCATAGACAAAAAAGACTGTTTTGCCCCTATTATTTATTTCCAGTCATGATATTTACTTTTGCTGGCTATTGATGTTTTTTTTGTTGCATTTTTATGTTTTCTCAAATAAAAAAACTCAAAACTAAAAAGCTATTGAACTCATCGAGACATATAACTTTAATATAAAAAGCTATCTTTATCCGACACCATACAATAAATATATGATTCCTAAGAAGACAAGCCCGGGTATGCGATAAATATGCTGCTAGAAATTTGTATTATTTTTTGAGCATCTTAATGGCCTCAAATAAAAAACTTAAAATTTAAAAATCGAGAGTTGAAATTTTTACTTAAAAAGTATCTTAACACAACACTATACAAAAAAAGATATTATTTTTATAAATCAACGAGCCCTGGTATGTGATTAATATGTTGCTCAAACTTTATATTATACGTTCGAGTATCTTAACGATCTCAAATAAAAAAAACAAAACAAGAAAATTTGTAGATCTCATCGAGAGCTAAAAGTTTTGTATAAAATTATCTTCGTCCGACATCATATGAAAAAAATAATTTTTCTGAAGCAGAGCATTTTAGTCTATATGCACAAGGGCATTTTTGTCATTTTTTATTGGCCTACAGGGAGATTTAACACTAACAATGTTGACAAACATAGTTGACGGAAGTATCAAATGGGAAAAAAATTAAAAGAAGTGATAGATAGGAAAGCTTTGAAGTTTAGGTGTTAAATAGGAAAGTAGAAAATTTTCTAATATTAAATAGAAATTTCTCCCTAAAAATGAGTTGGATTCCCTTTTTTTTTTGAGGAAAAGTTGGATTCCCATTTATTCACCTCACTCGGGCGACCTAGCCACCAGTGGCCTGGCAGCCTGCACGGCCCAGACGATGGTCCGGCCTCATCCAGCCCAATCAGGTAACCATTCCGTTTCCATCGCGCCGTCCCCGTGCCCCGCTGGACGCTGCTCCGCCATCTCGGCGACCCCACTGCGCAGTCCACGCACGACCCGTCCCACCCCAGACCAACCCCACTAGTAGAGCCCAGCGCGCAGCGCACACGCCGCACCAGTATACTACTCCTCCGTCCCTCGCTGCCCCTGCCTGCTCCCCTGCCCTCCCCATCCACTCCACCACCACCACCCCGGCCGCAACAAGCACGCAGTCTCCCACCTGGTCAAACCGCTGCCCTTCCCCACCACCACCGCGCCCCAATCCGCGTGCATCCGTCCGCCATGCCTCCTCCCCGCCTCCTGCCCCCGATCCTCCTCCTCATCCTCCTCCTCGTCGCCCCTCCGGCGGCGCCGCAGCCCGCGCCGGGATCGGCGGCGGAGCCGCAGGAGGACGACCTGCGCTGCCTCAAGGGCGTCAAGCAAGACCTCTCCGACCCCAACGGCCGCCTCGCCGACTGGGACTTCCATAACACCTCGGGGGGCGCCGTCTGCAACTACAACGGCATCGGCTGCTGGAACCTGCAGGAGTCCCGCGTCCTCTCGCTGTCGCTCTCCGGGTTCGGCCTCGTCGGCTCCATCCCCTCCTCGCTCCAGTACTGCCGCGCCGCCACCACGCTCGACCTCTCCACCAACGCGCTCGCCGGCACGATCCCGCCGGCGCTCTGCGACTGGCTCCCCTTCCTCGTAACCCTCGACCTCTCCTCCAACCAGCTCACCGGCCCGATCCCCGCCGAGCTCGCCAACTGCCGCTTCCTCAACACGCTCAGGCTCTCCGGGAACCAGCTCTCCGGCCAGATCCCCACCTCCCTCGCGCGGCTCGACCGCCTCAAGACACTCGACCTCTCGGGGAACAAGCTCGACGGCCAGATCCCGCCCCAGCTCGGTGACAACTTCTCCAAGGACTCGTTCTCGGGGAACTCGGGACTCTGCGGCCGCCCCGTGTCCTCGCGCTGCGGCCGCGGGCTGGGGAGCACCGGCCTTGGCATCGTCATCGCCGCGGGAGTCTTCGGAGCCGCCGCGTCGTTGCTCCTCGCCTACTTCTTCTGGCGGTGCACCGGGAAGGGCAAGGGTGGGCGCCGCCGCCACAGGCGCGGCGCCAGCGAGTCCGGCGGCGGGGAGGACGGGAGCTGGTGGGCCGAGAGGCTGCGGGCGGCGCACAACCGCCTGGCCCCGGTATCGTTGTTCCAGAAGCCCATCGTCAAGGTCAAGCTCGCTGACCTGATGGCCGCTACGCAGGACTTCAGCACCAGCCACATCGTCGTCGCCGGGAGCTCGCGGGCGGGGACGGCTTACCGGGCCGTGCTACGGGACGGGTCTGCGCTGACGGTCAAGCGCCTGCACTCGTCCCCACTCTCGGAGAAGGCGTTCAGGGCAGAGATGGGTCGGATTGGGCAGCTGCGGCATCCCAACATCGTGCCACTGCTGGGCTTCTGTGTTGTCGAGGATGAGAGGCTGCTGGTGTATAAGCATATGGAGAGTGGGGCTCTTTCGTCGGTGATGAAGAAGCCAGGGGAAGCGCCGCTGGATTGGGCAACGCGACTTAGGATCGCCGTGGGGGCAGCAAGGGGGCTTGCGTGGCTGCACCATGGGTTCCAGGTTCCCCAGATTCACCAGAATTTGAGCTCGAGTGCAGTGCTTCTTGATGAAGATTATGAGGCTCGGATCACCGATGTTGGGCTCACGAGGCTGGTCCGGATGGCGCCCGGCGAGGGCGGTGATACTAGTCCTTTTTTGAATGGGGACTTTGGGGAGTTTGGCTATGTTGCCCCAGAGTATGCTAGCAATCCAGTTGGTACGATGAAAGGCGATGCATATGCATTTGGGGTGATATTGTTTGAGCTTGTTAGTGGGCAGGAGGCTGCTGCTGTGGTTACTGACGTGACGGGTGAAGGATTCAAGGGGACATTGGTGGACTGGGTTAATCAACTCAAGGCTTCTGGTCGGATCAGTGACGTTGTTGATAAACCATTGCGCGGAAAGGGCCATGAGGCAGAGATTGAGGAGTTCTTGAAGATAGCTTTTGCTTGTACCCAGCCTCGTGTGAGGGAGAGGCATTCCATGTATCGGGTTTACCACGCTCTGAAGAGCATCGGAGAGGGTCGCGATGTCACGGAGCAGTTCGATGAGTTCCCGCTGGCCTATAACAAGGATGATTCAGACACTATGTAGCTGATGCTGATTGCCAATTGGATTGTGGAAATGTTTTGTCAGGCTCATTGATGATATATATAAGCCTTGCTATGGATGGACCAGAAGCATAATGAGTGGTAAGCGAACAATATTAAGGCACCAAAGCTAGCGCTGGATGCTGGGTGGTCAATTCTATCGTTGCATCAACTGGGGATGTGATAATCATGTAAGCTGTAAGATCAGTTTACAATTCTGTATGTCTTTTTTCAGTTACTGCTAGTGCTTGTAGTATCTGTATGGAACTGTAATTCTTGATGTGCCTAAATCCTGATAACACCTTTCGAAGTTCCTTCTTGGAACAACTAGCATGCTGTTCAGTCATTGGATTGGCACTCAATGTTTCATTACCTTTCTTGAAAATTTAGCGGTTGACGTTAGCAGGGTCTTGGGTAGTTAAAAATGTTCTACTATCTCTTAAGGCCTCGTTCGGCTGGCTGGTGGCTGGTGCTGATTTCTTGTGAGAGAAAAATACTGCTGGCTGGTGGCTGCTGGCTGGTGCTGAATTGGTGTGAGAGAAAAACACTGCTGGCTGGCTGGGAGCCAGCCAGCCGAACAAGGCCTGCTTATAGTACTGTTCATAAGGGGCATATTTATGAGCTTTGCATCTGTAGCTAGAAATGTTCTGGTTAAATGTGTTGAGCATCAAAAAGTAGCTAACCATGTGCTATACATACTCTCTTTGTCTCTAAATATATGTCGTTTCGCTTCTCGAGAAACAACTTTGACTAAATATATATTAAAAAATATTAATATTTATAGTTAATAATTAGTATCATTGGAAAGATCTTTGAATCTAGCTTTTTAATAAATTTATTTGGAGATATAAATATTGCACGTATTTTCTGCAAATCGAGTCAAACTTGTGGCACACTCCCACCAATGACCACAGTTATTTAGGGACGGAGGGAGTACACATCTGAAACTTGGAACATCTAATTGTGGCTTGGTGTCTACTGTATATTCTAAGTTTTCTATTTGGAAGCATCACCTATGGGGAATGGAACTTTCAACATCACCTTTTTTGTAGGAGTAGTAGTTCTTTCAGCTATTTTTCTAAGGTGGTGGAGTACCGGTGGAGTCTTATCTAGCCGTCTGTCTTGGTTTATTTTAGCAGTCTATGGTTTCTTTGATTTGAAAGTCAGCTCTCTGTGGCAAAACAAAGAATAATCAATCCCTGTGCACACATGACAATCCACATATAATTGTCGCCATCATCCACAGCTAAATCCTAAATTTGACCTCGCCAGTGATTGCGAGGGCCACTCGGTGCCTTGACTAGTCTGTTACTACTACTGCCCGCGTAGTTAAAATCAGGACAAAATTTGAAATGTGACTGAAGTGACACCGCAATATTTTAGACGTTTATTACCCTCGCAACTCCGTACCTGCTGGGTGGTGACGGAAAAACGATGGAGACAGAGGCCTCGATTAGTTTCCTAAATTCATCCACAAATTTCACTATGTAAAAAGAAGATTCTCCGTCCCATTAAAATACCGGCACATATAGGCCTTCTTTAGTTCTCAACTTCTTCTCCAAATTTCACTATGCAAAAAGAAGATTCTCCGTCACATCAAAATGTCGGCACATGCATGGAGTACTAAATGTAGATGAAATTAAAAACTAATTACACAGTTTTGTTGTACTTTGCGAGACGAACATTTTGAGCCTAATTAGTCAAAGTTTGAACAATTTTTACCAAATACAAACAAAAAATACTACAGTACGACGTGACAACTACTATTCCAAGTTGGGTGTTCCAACTTTGAAACTAAACACGGCCATATGGAGTACTAAATATAGATAAAATTAAAAACTAATTGCATAGTTTGGTTGTACTTTGCGAGACGAACGTTGTGAGCCTAATTAATCAATATTTAGACAATTATTATCTGATAAAAACAAAAAAAACTGCAGTGCTGCACAGTAATTCGAGGAAGCCCAAATCGGGCATCTAAACACGGCCATACATGTGATTAAGGCTGGTAAACGAGCTGGCTCGGCTCGGCTCGTTCTGGCTCGTTAGGATAACGAGCCAGCTCGGCTCGGCTCGTTATCTTAACGAGCCAGAAAGCCAGCTCGGCTCGGCTCGTTACGAGCTCGAGCTGGCTCGTTAGGCTCGCGAGCCAGGAAAAAAAATACAAAATATAATATTTGTATTTATCTAAAGCATAAAAATATTAATAATATAAAAATAATATATTCAATAGCTTTAAATCGAACAAAATATTCATATGAGCTAACATATTATCTATTTGTGAAGTGTAAAACATGAAGTAATACAAAACTAATATAAGTTATGATGATTTTTTCTCTAAAACTACGGCTCATTTGGCTCGCGAGCAGCTCACGAGCCAGCTCGAATTGGCTCGTTATAGCTAACGAGCTAAAATCCTGGCTCGGCTCGGCTCGTTATCCTAACGAGCCGAGCCGAGCTGAGCCGAGCCAGCCACGAGCCGTGCGAGCTAACGAGCTTCGAGTTTTTCGTCCAGCCTTACATGTGATTTGGCTGGTGGCTCCAGTCATTTGTACTAGAAGAGGAGTATTTATTACCAGTTGTTTTGTCTTGCATTGAGAAGAGCATGTTGCGCCTAGCGAATGGCTACCGCTAAGACAAAAACCGTTCCAACGAACACCTTTTCCGGTCAAAGCTAGTAGTGGTAAAAAACCAGTCATCTTGTTTTGGAAAAAGTCTAATTGACCCCCTAACTATTGGGGTGGTCTAGTTTACCCCCTCAACTATGAAACGGTCTAATTTACCCTCTGAACTTTATAAAACCGGTCAAATCACCCCCTCAAGCGGTTTTGGATGGTGGTTTTGCTATAGTAACAACGGTTTGCTACAGTAACAATGGTTTTGTCCTTTTCTTTTTTATTTATTTCGTCTGAATTTTTGAAAAATCATAGTAAACCACAAAAAAAATCATAAAATAGAAAATCCAATTTTGTTGGACTCCACATTAGTATATATACACAGTAAATATATAATATAGTATGCTTTAGTACAAAGTTTTTGTTGTATTAATTATTCAAATTAATTACAGAAAAAAATAGATCAAAATTTACAGCAAAATCTTTGTACTAAAGCATACTATATTATATGTTCACCGTGTAGATCTACTCATGTGGAGTCCAACAAAATTGAATTTTTCATTTTGTGATTTTTTGTGATTTACTATGATTTTTCAAAGATTCAGACGAAATAAAAAAAGAAAAGGACAAAACCACTGTTACTGTAGCAAAATCGTTGTTACTGTAGCAAACCACCGTCCAAAACCGCTCGAGGGGTGATTTGGCCGGTTTTGCAAAGTTCAGGGGGTAAATTAAACCGTTTCATAGTTGAGAGGGTAAACTAGACCACCTCCAATAGTTGGGGGGTCAATTAGACTTTTTTCTTTTGTTTTTGACAAGAAACGATGTTTATTAACAGCAGCGAGCTGCTAGGAGCTAAAAGGGTTCCCTGATTACACCTGTCAATGCTTCGCTAGCTAGAAGATGAGCAGTAGCGTCTAGTTGCCTCCCAATCTTGAAACCTGAATGTGCTGTACTGACGCCCTGTGAAAAATCACTCATTTGATTGTCGACTGTCTCTGGAAGTACAGTACGTTGTATAAGTATCATCTCGTTGGGTTTCCTTTCTTCTGCCAGTGCTTGGCATAGCTCCCTCTAAAATAAGGGCTCTGCAAGCATCTGGTTCTGGCCTGTAGCAGCCTGTAGCTTCTGAATTGTTGAGTGAGCTCAGCTGGCAAGGCATCCGTGGATCGTCTCGTCTGCAGTGTGATGATCGTGCCTTTGTCCTGATAGACCAACAACATCTGACCCCTGCAATGCACATGATGGGTACGAGCCCGGGGCCTACACGATTTAATAGTGGCATGGCAGTGAACCACCAGGGACATGTTGGCGTTCCGTGTCGGCTCATCTCCGGCTCTCCCTCGACATTTTTCTTTTTCATTTTACCGTGGTGCAAGTGCAAGGCTGTTACTGTTAGGCAGTGCCGTTTTTTCTCTGGTTAGTTAGCACGTGGGTGGGATTTACGCTCAGTCCTCGAGACTTTTCCACGGCATGTCCTAGGTACCGTTTAGATGCTAAAAATTTTGCCAAAATTTTCAGATTTCCCGTCACATCGAATTTTTGAACGCATGCATGAAGCATTAAATATAGATAAAAAATAAAACTAATTACACAGTTTAGACGAAATGGACGAGACAAATCTTTTAAGCCTAATTAGACTATGATTGGACAATATTTATCAAATAACAACAAAACTGCTACAGTAGCGTTTCGCCAAAAATTTTGCCAACTAAACATCCTCCTACTTTGTCCTGCGGTTCTGCAGTCTGCAGCAGGACAGTGGGAACCCCTTGTTGCGATCTGAATGAATATTCTTTGGGCAGATGACACGAGTGACGAACGACACATCGACCGCGCCCCGCCCCATGGCCGGTCGCGCTTGGACGGGACGCGGGAGCCGGAGGGGCATATCGCCGTCGCCGTCGCCGTCGCCGCCGTTGGCGTCGTTGACCGACTTGAGCGAGTAGGGCTTCTTTTCTCCGGCAGCGACTTTCCGGGAGGCATTTGAGGCGGATCGATCCACATCCACCCAATTCTTGCCGTGTGGTTCTGGCAACTGCACTAGTATTATATAGAGATAAATAAATATCTCGCTTTCCTAGAGCACGAGGCAGCAGAAACGTCGACAAAGACGATGACCTTATGGAATTGGAAGGTTCGAGTGAATCAAGTTAACCTAGGCCTCGTTAGATCAAAAACTTTTCATCCAAAACTATCCTATCAAATCTTGCGACACATGCATGTAATATTAAATATAGACGAAATAAAAAACTAATTGTACAGTTTACGTGTAAATTACGAGACGAACATTTTGAGCCTAATTAGTCCGTGATTTGACACTAAAGTGCTACAGTACAAATGTGCTAATGATAAATTCGTCTCGCGGTTTCCAGGCAAGCTATATAATTAGTTTTTTATTAGTATCCGAAAACCCCTTCTGACATCGCACGGAACATCCGACGTGACATTTTCACCAAAAACTTTTCGTATCTAAACAAGGCCCTAGAGATTCTCTCAATCAACAGTAGGATGGAAACTGGAAACGTTCTGGTCTGTTTATGTATCCCTTTCCCATCCATCTTTTTTTGGGAAAAAAGAGAAAAACTCATCTCTCCATATCTCTTCTCCATCTTTTGGCAATTGACAAAACGTCGGCCTCTGCATGTAAAAATGCGCGCAGCCTGATCGCGCGCATCCAGAGTTCCCCCGCGCCATCTCCTCCTTCCCGCGCCCACGGATATGGTCGGCAAGCGACACGAAGCCGATAGACGACGATGTGGACGACAGCGTGGAGGACGATGTGGACGACAGCGTGGAGGACGGAGGGAGGAGGGAGCACGCACGGAGCCACACCACGGCCGGCCTAGAGCTGCACCGCCGCCACCGTACTTGAGAAGAAGGGAGTGGGAAAGAAAAATAAAAAAAAGAAAAAGATAGGGTTCCATGTGAGAAAAATGCAAGAGACAAAGATCTAGCTTAAACGTGTACAGAAACAAATTTAAGATTCCCGATACAAAACATGAGTTCGGATTGTAGAAAAAAAGTGCCAAAAAAACACTATTGAGATAAAAACCATACTAGTTTGGAAGTGGGTAAACACCATGTTTTGAAAAAAAAATATGGAAAACTCTCAGAGATGCCAGTGTCATGTCATGTCATCGTTCCGTTCTAGAGCTCCTTAATTTGTAGTCATTTAGGGGGTGTTTGGTTTAAGGAGTTAAAGTTTAACTAACACTGTAGCACTTTCGTCTTATTTGACAAAAAATTTTCAATCTTGGACTAATTAGACTTAATAGATTCGTCTCGTAAATTACTCCTAATCTGTGTCGACATGCATGCAATTAGTCTACATTTAGTACTCCATGCATTTGAGGAAACATTGATAAGATGGGAGCTAAACTTTTAACACATTGCAACCAAACATAGCCTTATTCAATTGGCACTTTGGCTGAACAGGAAAACGCTCACCGCCACACTGCTCAAATGTAGTACTCACCCATTCACAAGAAACAGACAGCTCAGGACTATGCATACATATTCCCTCACGCCTGAATCTCAGAAACCAAAATCTTCGTCATCCGTCAGACTGAAAACCAGCTCCAGAAGGCATGAATTAATACAGAGCATCATCCTGGTAACGAAGTTGCGCAGGTCAAAGCTTGTCCTCTAAAAAATGGCACACTGATTCACTAAAATGAGATGTAACACAGCTATGGGAACAGCAACCTATTTCTACTGCCAAAATGGCACAACGCCAATCAGTTCTCAAGGGAGAACATCATTGCACTACGAAGGTACTTCAGATTCTCAGCGGCAACGAATGTTTCAAAGTACATAGCTAGATTGGCAACTAGGGGGGGATTTTCACTTGGTGCGGAAGCTCAAGCCATGAGAATGTAACAAAACTCAGACAACGTAGCGGTAGGTGATGTATCTTCCAGCAGTCTCACTGGCTCTGGTGATCTTCACGACCTGCCCCCGCTTCATCCCATAGTATCTTGCTATTGGGTCTGTAATCTGAATCCGGGGGAGCTGCATCATAGATAGTTTCATATCATCAGAACACAAAGCATCGGCAGGAATAGTGATATGAGTATGAATCTATGGCACAAGGAATCTGTTTCTTTTTCTGATCACAGAGCAGAGCCTTGTTATTGGAAATGTAAAGCTCGATGAAAGTAAGACAGTGCAACTAGGTGAAAGGGGTGTCTGACACTTGCCAAACTCAACCTTGAACATCATGAAATTAGAAAACCAGTTGCCTAGAGAAAAGAAAAATCAAAAGGAAATGAGATCACTTGCAGGGGCAGAACCAGGACTACAACGTACTGGCTGCTAATTAAGGTACATCACTTTGGTTAAAAACTAAGCTACAGCATATGATTTTATTTGATAGAAGGGTCTGTAACGAAAACATTGGACCATGAGAGGGCACAGGCAGGGCCATCGCTACTGCAAGTCACCCCTAGTTTCACCCTTGGTCAGTACTGTTCATCATCAACATTATGGCAGAATAGCCTCTATCATCCCTAAAGTTTGACTGGATGCTCAATCTAGTCCCTGAGGTTTTGGTTTGTCCATTCTGATCCCTGAACGATTTTCTTTGGTCCAAAATAGTGCTTGGGATGACATGGAGCTCCATGTGTGCAGATAACTCAACAGTAGGTCATAAATTGTATGCAAAATGTTCTTGTCCATATGAAATCTACAGACAGGAGAAATAAACCTAAGCTCAAAACACTTGTTCTTTTCTTTTTAAAAGTTTAATCTGCTACTGCCACTAGAGCTAGACAAGCTACACGCCGCGCTCCTACCCTGTAGGGACAAAAGATGCAGATTGAAGCAGCAAACGGGAATACAGATGTCTAGAAACAATAAATCAATAACGATGACGATTGTTCAAATAAGTGCAGCATACAAATTGCTCGGGTTCAAACAAATCTTGTTCATACCATTACCCAACTATAGATAATTAGATAGGCTATCATATTTATTTTCCAAATGATTAAATAGCATAGAAGGTTGTCAGATTAACATTCTATATACCTGTTAAGTGTGCAGACATCACAACAGTAGGTTATTTCACATGTGGCTAGTGGCTATACTCTGAGTTGTCTTGTAGATGTGGTGTCCATGTCATCACAGGGATTATTTTAGAGAAAGAAGATAGCTCAAGGGAGCGACTCAAGGAAGTGGACCAATAGAAACTTCATTTTCAGAGGCTGAATTGAGACTCCGTGAAACTTCAAGGATAATAGTGGTTATTCCGCCTAACATTATATAAATTAATAATATGCAGTGGAATCAGTTATCAGCCAAACTAGTACTAATAACATCTGAAAGCATAATTTTCCAATTACAAATTTGCATAACTTGTTTAAACTAACTCTTGAGTTTAAAAATATATTTCTGCCTCAATAGATTTTTTACTACCACAGTTAGTGCCTCCCATTCTCACCTATTTTAGCACTGTAGTGCTTCAGATAACATCTTGCATATATAGTTTATCACTCTACTTAAAGTCTGAAATTATACACAACTCTTGTTATAGAGTAGTTAACGGTCCTAATCTGCAATGAAATTAACTGCAGTAACAAAACCAATAAGGCTAGCTATGGTCAGACTTATTCTCTTCACAATTTGGGTAAACAAATAGGAAGCCAAACTGAAAAATGTGCATGCCATAGGTCTATTCTTATGTCACAAGGCTAACTAAACGTTCAAACTTAGATAGCAGACCAGTGCTTTCAATTTCTCTACTCATATTTTACCATAACACATGACATGTTCTTTTTGCTGTTTAGATGATAACTACTGCAGATTGTCAATTTGGCCTGAACACATTCACATTGCCAGTTCTCAATGAGGTAGGTAACTAAAAAATCAAATGGACATTTATGCGTTTTGTCAGTTCCCAATGAAGTAGCTAAAATCAAATGGACATTCATGCTAACAAGCTACAGCATGCAAACCAGCTGAAAATGGCTTAATACGCAGCAACTTATTGCTTCAGGAAAATCATGGGAGGGCAATTACTTCCCAATATGCAGACCCAGGCATAGTTTTATGCAATCACTGTACATAAAACCTTAACCCAAAGAATTGAACACAAAACAAATTTTAGAATCATTATGCTCCAATAGACACAAACAGCCAGGCTACTTTGAGGAAAGAATAGGCAAAATTATTCGACCTGGGTTTCCTTCACGGTGTACCGCTCTAGAAGAGTCTTCTTGTCTGCCGGTGTCAGGACCACGTGCTCTGGCACTAGGACATGGTTCTTAATGTTGACAAGAAGCTCAGCTTCCTGGACAGCATCACAATAAGCGTCAGCCACAGTGTTCGCAAGAAGCAGCGCACATACTGACATAGAGATATACCAATGCAATGAGGTAAAGAGAAATTAGAGAGTGGACCTGGAAGACCTCGAGGTGGTATTTCTGGGAGACCTCCTGAACGGCGCTGCGTGCGAACGCGCTGAGCGCCTGCTGCACGACGAGTATGCCAGCGAAGACGTTCTCCTGCTTCATCTTCTCGACGTAGCTCCTGATCGTCTTCACCCCGGGCTTTGCCTCATTGGGGTAGAACACGTAGATCTGAGGGGGTAACGCACGGCTAGGGTTACGCCGAGGCAGCGGCGGCGGCGCAAGGGGGAGCAGGGGAACAGGGGAGGGACCTGGTCGGAGGAGCCGTCGTTCAACTTCATGGCGTTCATGGCGAGGTCGTCGCGGCGGACCGGGTTGCCGTAGCGATCGATGAACACGTTCCTTGGGAGATTGATTTCTTCCTCGCTGACCGTGTATCCGCGGTCGCGCAGCATCTCATAAACCGTGCGGCGGATGCGGAAGAGCCGGCTCGTCTCCTCATCCGAGGACGCCATCCCCCTCTGCTCCCTCCCCTTTCAGCTAGCTCCCGGTGGAATTAGAAGGAGGGTTTAAGGCGACGGCGCGGACGAAGGCGGGAGCTGCGCGCGGGCGACGGCAGGTAGGGTTTGCCCGTTTGGGGTTTAGCGGAAGGAGAAAGAGTACGCGGCGGCACCGAATGTCAGTCGCATGCGTTCTTGGCTGGGCCTGTCTCCGGCCCCTGTTTCAGTGGTTGCTGAACGGACTGATTTGGCGTCCATAGTGTCTGACAATGGGCCTCCATCATCCGATGGGCCGATTACTGAGGGTGCCATGGCCTTCGACCCCATCGATGCAGACGAGCTGGCAAGTGGCAACTGTCGATGTGCAGACTCTCATATGGAAGGGATACCTTTGTACGAGTACGACGACGACACTTCGCATCAGGCATCCGTCTGGCCACCGCAAAGGCGGACCCATCCGTGGAGAAAGCGGCGACACCCCCGTCGCCATGGCGACCGACCACCGCGCGTCGCTCCTCCCCTTCGCCGCCGCGCTCCTTGTGCTGCTCCTCGCTGGCGGCGCCGCGGCGGACGACGCCTCCAGCGACGACGACGCGGGGACTTCGCGGACGCCCGGCTGCTCCAACAAGTTCCAGCTGGTAATGGTTTTGCCCCTGCCCCTTGCTTACTCGATTCGCGGCCGTTCCTCATTAATTAGGTCACTGCCGGTAGTAGTTGGTTTTGGAGTTCCCGGAGTCCTGTAGTTGGTAGGTAGAGGTGCGATGCTGAGATCTGGCTGATGATCGGGTCGTGTAGAGGGATTTGTGGATGTACCTTAGTAAGGCCTGTTTGCAGGCATAGGACTAATTTTTAGCTCTAGCCCATCCAAATATGGGGCAAATAGGTGGGCTATTTTTTAAAAAAGAGTTTTACCACTGCTTTTAAGTAAGCATAGTAACCGATACAAGACTGGGGATACAAGTTTAGCCAGTAACAAAAGAACAAAGTGCCGAGCTTAGTACAGAATCTAAATTTCGAAGATGTCTGTAGACTCCAACAAGTTAGGCTTAAAACTCTTCATCCAGTTCATGATATCATCCCTCACATAGTCACATGCAAAACCCGCTGGCAGTCCACCTCCTTTAGTAAAACGCTCCACGTCTGCAGTAAGGATAGCGCAACATATATCACATCAGCCAGAGCTTTTGGAAACCTTTGCTCAATAGCCATCTTGTTCCTTGTAGTCCAAATTGCCCAAGCAAAACCTGCAAATATAAACATGATCAATCTAATGGGCAAGGGCCCCTTGCCCTGCAGCCAAGTCTCAGAGAAATGCTTCAACGATTTTGGACAGAATTTCCAGTGGAAGATTTCCCTCAAAATCCCCCAGAGTGAAATGGATCATGTTCGGTGGTTGTTGCTTTTTTTTTTGAAATATTCATATATTTAAGTAAAATTGGAGCGCCTTTTCAGTTTTCTAAACTTGTTTTGTCCTTTCATATTTAGTAACAAGAAACTCGGGTACATGCCATATTTCTTATACTTTTTAGTTCACTTTTAAATAAAACAATCAAAAGTCCACACCGCTTTGAAATGTACCACTTAGTCCGTTATTCTATTTTTGTCGAAAATAGCCCTGATCCACTTTCCCCTCAAATACCCAAAATACCCTTTTCTCTTTCTTATGTTCCAGCTTTTCTCCAGGTTAAGGTGAAGAATTGGGTGAATGGGACTGAAGGTACAACTGTTGTTGGCCTAAGTGCAAAATTTGGAGCTCCCTTGCCAAGAGATATTCATGAAGCAAAAAAATCATTTGCTGTCCTTGCAAATCCAGTTGGCTGTTGCTCCAACTTGACATCAAAGGTTTCACTTTAACACCATCAGTAGTAGGCTTACATACAAAGTTGTTTTATTTGCCATGGTCATGCTATCAGCATAATCCTAATAAAGAAAGCATGCATTCCATAAGTTTGTTCTAAGTTAATCCTTGTCACTGTAGTTAACAAGTTCAGTTGCTATAGCAACACGTGGGGAATGTGCTTTCACGGAAAAAGCAAATACTGCTCAGGCTGGTGGTGCGACCGGTTTACTAGTTATCAATGATAATGAAGGTATAACAAGAATGTGTCATGTATTTTCATTTTTCTGTCCAAATAGTTTGATATTCCTAGTATACATGTAAGTTTTTTTTGCAGAAAGTAATCTGTATCATGTTTCTAGAGCTTTACAAGATGGTTTGCGGCGAGAATGAAACTTCCATTAACGTGACAATACCTGTTGTCATGATACCACAGTCAGCAGGAAAGAAGTTGAAGAACTTGTTGCATCATGGAGCAAGTGGCAAGTTATTCTTAAATTGCTGTTCTTTTTGTTGTAAAGTGTAGCATGATTTTTTTCCCTTCTATGTCGCTCTAATGGCGGTGTTCAATACTACCTCCATCCCAAAAAGGATACAATTCTAGGTCTGGTCAATGTTAAATTATCTTAAGTTTGACTAAGTTTATAGACAATATTAACATGTATGAATCCAATCAGGTATACTATAAAAATATGTTTAATGAAAAATCTAATGATACTTATTTAGTATGATAGATATTAGTATATTTTTATATAATTTTGATCAAACTTCAAATCATTTGATTTAACACTACTCTAGAATTGCATCCTTTTTGGGACGGAGGGAGCAATTTCGTATCTAAACAATTGCTATGTGCTATTTGCAGTTATTCCATAGGTAATTGTCTTTTGCATCGGATATGTATTGCTAACTGACAGAACAAAAAATAATGTTTCTTGAACTCATTGTGTGCCAGGCAAACCTGAAATATGATTTAGTAATCATGTTATAAGATAGTAATTGCGATGAGACAGCAACTTAAAATTAGATAATGCTAACATGTACAGTATTGCAAGAAATTTCTACCTTATCTTTTTAAGTAAGATAGTCGTCTGCAGTTCGGTACTATTAATATCAGGTATGAAGCTCTCTAGTAATTTCTGTTACTTCCAAAATTGACACAGCTGTTTGTGGCAGGTGGTCGTGTAGAAATGGGGACTAGCCTAAGGGGGTGTTTGGTTTGGGCTGCTAAAGTTTAGCTAGCTAATTTTAGTCTCACTTAGTCACTTTTTACCCTAACACTATGACTAAATGGGACCAAATGGGCATTTAGCCAATTAGTCACCAAGGGGTTGCTAAATGGGACTAAAGCCCAGGCTGCCTCACCTTTTAGTCACTTTGGATCCAAACACCTTGACTAAAAGGGAATAAAAGGCCTCTTTTAGTCCACCAAACCAAACAGGGGTGGCTAAAATTTAGCAGCTGGTTTAGCTGGCTAAATTTTAGCAGCTTCAATCCAAATGGGGCAAGTTATATGTTCCTTTTGACTCAATTATCCTACACCAGAGTATGCATGATAATGAGAAATGTTTTCTATCGTCGCAGTGGAAGTACAGCTATATTCACCAAATCGACCAACTGTGGACCTTTCAGCATGCTTCTTATGGATAATGGCTGTAGGCACCATAGTCTGTGCTTCACTCTGGACTGAATTTGTTGCATGTGAGCAGGTTGATGAGCGTTATAATCAGCTGACCAGAAAGGTTTGGACTTGTGCCTACCCAAAGTGAATGGACTTTGATGTTTGTATTTTTATATGTACTCAAACACATTCATTCCCATGCGGCCATTGAACATCTATAAGCTTAATATCAAAGGGACATTAGTACGATCTTAGGTGAAGGAGTTTGAATTCAGTATCTTGCATGAGTGGGTTGTATGCAAGGTACATAATGTTATACCTACCACTAGGGAGGGTATGGGCAAATCCATGCTTGTCCATGCCCATGTCCAAATCTGTATCATCATGATCGATTCTTACCCTCCCCAATATTACCCATACCCATTGGATAATAATCAATCTTATACATATTCATTGCTTTGAGTTGAACTTCCGGCTTCTATTACTATTTTATACATATACATGTGAGCTCACGTCAAAGCTGACCCTTGGAATGAAAACCTTGTGTTCACACCTTAAAATTTTAGTGAAATTGATTGAATACTGTAACTTTATGCAGATTTACAAGACTAGATCTATATGTGGGACCCATGTACCCTAAAATTAAAAACCTCATGTTCACACTTAAAAATGATCAAAACTGATTGTTAGATGCCTCTGTATGATAGCAGGCTACTTCGTACAGACTCGTGTGGCTATATTCAAATGTGGGCCCAACGTTAAAGCTTGACCCTAAAATTTTAAAAAAATCGCTCACACCTTAAAATTTTCATGAGATTGACTCAAATTTTTTGGAGATGACTTGTTATAACGGGTAGCTACTTCATGTAGATGTGTGGCTAGATATATATGTGGGTCCCACGTCAAAAGCTGGGCCCTAGAATTAAAATTTTTTGTGTTCGCACATTAAAATTTTAGTGAGATTAAATAAAATTTGTTGCAGATGATTCAATATAGCAGTCTGGGTTTTTGTACTGATCCACCCATATATCTACTAATAGATGATTAATTGAGCTGAAGACTTACCCATGGATAATTCACACCCCATGGCCCATACCTTACCTTTTGTATTGGATTAAAAAAATTACCCATACCCGACCCAAATGAGATGGGTAAGGCTTTGAATATGGATAATGGGTACCCAACAACATGTATAATTGATGTGCTGCTAGTCAAATGGATCATGTGTACAAAGATGTAGGAATGGGCTAAATAAGACGGTACAAACCAGAAGCCATGCAACATGGTTTACTCTTGTGCTTTTCATCTGAAAAAGTTGCCCTGAGCAATGATATTGTGACTCCAGACGACATTGTTATGAATTTTGGATTTCGATGCTAAACAATTGTATTCTTGTCATCATCATTGGTACTTTTTCGTAAACCCCTATATTTTTGCAGGTGAACATACAAAAACTGAAAAACATATATTGTTCTCAACCATGTCTTTTGTGCTTACAAATGCTCCTTGTGTAACCACTGCATATGCCCTCTCTTGACAAATTTATCCCTTCATTAAACAGGATGGACCTGATACGGGAACAAACTACAGAGAAGATAAAGAGATCTTCGAGATCAGCGCCAAGGGTGCTATCGTTTTTATTATAGTAGCTTCAGTTTTCCTCCTCCTTTTGTTCTACTTCATGTCATCTTGGTTCGTTTGGGTGCTAATTGTACTATTCTGCATTGGTGGTATTGAGGTATTCCCTCCTTTCAGGCACAGAAATTCCTCTATCTTTGTACTAGTGCATGTTTGATATGTATTTTTCCCTTTTGTTGGGGAGTTCAGCTCTGAGGTTAATGGTGATATTTTCTTGCAGGGTATGCATGTTTGCTTGGTCACGCTTCTAGCTAGGTACCAAATATATCAATTTTGATAAAACAATTCAGTCAATGCTCCCTTTATTTTCATACCATCATCCTATACACTTCATATAACAGGATTTTTAAGGACTGTGGACGAAAGACTGTACAACTCCCTTTTTTTGGAGAGATCTTGATCTTATCTGTTGGAATTGTACCATTTTGTATGGTGTTTGCAATTCTCTGGGCTGTGTATCGCCATGCTTCATTTGCTTGGATAGGCCAAGATGTTCTTGTAAGATAATCTTAACTTACAACCATTCTTGTATTCTGTTCCTTTGTTCTGTTCTTTCTCCTGGTGCTGCATGATAGTTTCCATACTTCTCTTCGGTGGCATGCATGGTTATTAAGGCATTGCCTAGGCGATAAGGCATGCTGGAAATCTGGGAGTCCCTGTCACCATGACCAAAAGTCAGCAAAAGAGAGGAAGGGAGAACAGAGGAAGAACGAGTGGGTAGAGAGCAAGGACAAGAACCTGCAGCTGCTGCCATCCTCGCTGTCTCCGGCGCCGGTGGCCAGCGCAGCACTTGCTGCAGTCAGCTGCAGCACAGCTGATATGGAAGGGGACTACAGAAATGGTTGATTTGAGGGTGTAGTGCAGTGAGGAAGAAGCAGGAGGGAGAAGTTTTGGGCGGTGGTGTATCTGGAGAATGAGAGGGTATCTGATGTATCCATGTATGTCATGACAGGGGAGGGTAAAGTGGGCTGGCTGATGGGCTGGGCCAGCCCCTTCTTACTCCTCCTTTTTTCCCCCTTTTTTTCTCAGCGACCCTGTTGTTTTGCAATTTGTTAAATTGGTATGGTCTGTCGCCTTTCCTTGCCTTATCACCGCCTAGGCGATTGAAAGGGGGTGGCTCACCACAAGTCCACAACTTGCCTTACCGCCTTAATAACTATGGTGGCATGTGATGGACTGCAATGCACCATAAAGCAAAAGTTCATATTCACATGGTGGAACGATATAAGATAGATGTTTTTTTTTTCCTCAAACACCCGAGTTGTAAATAACGTATTGCCAGGTCTAAGGCCAATGGTAATCCATTTCTTGAATTGCAAAAGGTCAAATTACCTGATTGGTCACTACTGTATGAAACTATCATGTGCAATAAACATAAGCATGATGTTGTAGTTCTAATGTGAATCTGTATGAATCAGTTAGAGATTGCAGGTTGCTTAGGCATGTTGGTAAGCGTAACATAACTTCCTTTCAAATGGCCCGCTGTGGGTGTCTACATGTACCTTTTGCCATGGAATATGACTCATATGTTGAGTTTCAAACATGATATTCATGTTGAAGACAAATTCTAGCTTCTAACTCAAAATCTTTGATCCACTTTTGGTGGAATTTGAAAACCTCTTACTATATGGAGATGCAAAGCAAAATGTTTCCACATTTGTTTGAATTAGGAATTTAGGATGTAATACCATATTTCGAAGCTGATATCATGCATGTGTGAAAACTCAAAAGTATGTTATTTGAGTATTTTAAACTGTTGGATAGTTTGTCTAAAGAGGATGATCTCATTTGTGCTTACCCTCTATGGTTGGACCAGTTTAATAATTTTCATATTAAATGCTTGCTATTTTCAATTTGAAATCATACTGCTTTGACCATTGCAAAACTAACTACATGTTATTGGTCATGTTTTCTGCTTATTTCTCCCAGGGTATCTGCTTGATGATAACTGTGCTTCAGATGGCACGCTTACCAAATATCAAGGTATTGGCATGTCTATTGGCAGCAGTTTGCTGATTTTTATCAAGTAAGAATTTTAGTGATCTTATCTACACCATAAAAATCTCAAACTGTATTTTGGCAGGTTGCATCAGCACTCCTTAGTGCTGCTTTTGTGTACGACATCTTTTGGGTGTTCATTTCACCTCTTATATTCAATGAAAGCGTCATGATTACAGTAAGTGTATTGATCAATTCTTTCAATGAAGCTTCTGTAAATGGTAATTCTTTAGTACCACAGGTTGATATGTAACATAGCTTTCGTGGTTAATTGATCAAATTGTCTTGCAATTTGCAACAAGATGGGAAGGCCTGTTCCTTTCAATCTCTGATGTTCCTTTCAATCTCTGATCCAAAAACAGATGTTTAGGGTTTAGGGTACATTGCAGAAAGTACTCCAAATGATAAAATATCATGTTCCTGTGTTAGTTCATATTCACCATGGTCCATGGACTGCGATGTACAATCAAGCAAAAGTCCTTATTCTCAATTTGAAGTAAATGTTTTAGAGTTTCGACATCAATTATGAAAAAAGCCTGTCTTTGAGACAACCTCAAAATCATGTTTTATGAATTAAACTAGCATATAATTAGAGAATGTGTTTTTCAAATGTGTGCATAGGACATTATCCAAAATGTAACAATTGGGAGTTGATCTAATACAGTGTAGTGAAATTGCACTTCAGCATAAACATGCACAATGATACACTTTTTAAGGCCCGGTATGGTAGCGCTTCAAAGCAACTCCCTATTGCTCTCTTGATCCCAGCCGCTCTAGGTCCCCACATAAACCATTTGGTAGAGCTTCCCGTCGCTTCATCTCCAGGTGATGGCAGCATGACAGCACAGAGTAAGCATGTGGCCAGATCGGGATTGGCAGCGACGAACTGAGCTCCTTGCGTGGATCAGGGTCGGTCATTGGTGAATTGTGCTGTGAACCGGCGGAGAAGGGCAGCAGGGGAGGCGGAGAAGGGTGGGGTAGAACCGGAGAATGAGGGTGGTAGGTGAGGTGGAGAAGGGCGGTGGGGGAGGCAAGCGGCAGGGGAGGTGAGGCGAGCGCCAGCGGCAGGGGAGGTAGAGAAGGGTGGTGGGCTAACGGAGAAGAACAACAGGAGGGGAGCGGAGTGGAGTGGGTATTTTCCACTCCTCATCTGCAGTGCAAAACGGCCAGAGCACTTCACACGCTTCGGGCCTGTTTGCTTGCATTCCTAGCAAAGCTGCCTGTGCCTGGCACGAGGAGCGCTCTCAGGCGTCTGATTTTGGACGACTGGGGCTGTGATCCCTGCCTGACGCTGCTGTTGCTTGGGAGGCTGTAAACGAAACAGCCCCTTCATGCATAGAGCAGGCAGGAGCAGCGGCGTTTGGCAGCATTCTGGCCGAATCTTGTGGAGCGCTGCCAAACTGGTCCTAATAGGTTCATGTCTCCTACAGTGAGGAGTAAGGGTAGTCCTAAGCTCTGCAGGTGGAATGTCAAATGGTGATGGTTTTCTGGGTCCCCCTTGCACAATGCATTTTAATACTTATTTGAGTGCAGAACAGATTACCACCCCCTTTTTTTGTAAGATCGATTTCCTAGTAATTGACATAATTTATTTTATGATCGAGATAGTAATTGCTAGCTACCTTTAGTTTGGTACTATTACGAGATACTAATAGCTAACTATGGAGCTAGAATATACACAAGGCTAGAAAGCTCTGTTTTTTTTTGAACCAGGAAAACAGCAGGGGAAGCCCCCACTGTTAAATTTTATTAAAACACAAAAACAATCACTGAGCAAAACAAACGGAAAACACTTCAGCTAAACCCGAGCGAGGCTAGAACAAGAAGAAAAACAAAGAACCACTAAACACAAGAATCAACCCAGGAGAGAAACAGATTGCTTGTTTTCAGAAATCCTATACGCTTGTAGTCGAGCTTCATCTTTGAAAGATCTTTCTCCAGGAAGAGACGGAAGGAGGTCCTCATAAAAATGAGGTTATTGTGTTGCTTCCAGATTTGCCATGCAGAGATAATGAACACATCCATTCCATGAAGAAAGGATATGGAAAAGTTTGTTTGGCTTGTATCATCATTTGTAGGAAATCCGTCGTAAAATTCCACTGAATGCCATGGAACTGCCAACAGTGTTGGCTGAAAGAACAAGTGAAGAGATGAATGGCCGTTTCTTCAACATTCATATTGCAAAGGACACAGTTGTAGTTGTTGCCTTCCAGCTTGAGCTTTTTCCTCCTAAGGATGTTCCTAATGTTGAGTCTGTCCATTAGTAAGAGCTAGGAGAAAACTCTTCAGTTTGTTGCAACATTTGGACTTCCAAATCCACAGGAAGGGAGCAGGGGGGACACATATATAGTGCCATACATATGCAGCTTGAAGAGAACCGTTGAGCCATTTCCAACTATATAGCTTGAAATTCCTCTAAACATGTCACAAAGTTTCAGAAGTTCCCTCCACCAAAAGGAACCTTTATCTGTGGTAGCATGGGGTATTTGACCATTTTGATAGAGAGCATTCTGGACAAGCTTAACCCAAGGGACATCTTTCTGGTTGTAGAATTTATCCAGGTGCTTCATTAACAAAGCATAGTTTTGGCTCCTCAAGTTGATTATTCCGAGCCCACCTTTCTTCTTTGGTTTACAACATTTCTTTCATTTTTGCATTGCTCTCAGAACCTCTCCACAGGCAGTGCCGTCTAGCTCTATCAATATATTCAAGAACACCAACTGGGACTTGGAAGAGTACACATAGCATATGTAGGGAGGGAGGATAGAACAGAGTTTACTAATTCCAATCTTCCAGCATGGGTTAGAAAATTAGAAACTGCAGAGAGCCTCCTTTCAGTTCTATTCGTGATTGGCCCATACTTGTTTCAAAAAAAATGATTGGCCCATAGTGCTCCACTCTTGGCTTTGTAGTTCCCATTGGCAAGCAGAGATATGTAAAAGGTAGGGACTCCAGCTTGCATCCAAAAACTCCTGCCAGCAGCTGAGCTTTGTCATTTGTCGTGTTGAGGGGTACCATGCAAGATTTTCCATAGTTAACTCTCAAACCTTTGGACTGAGAAAAGGATTCAAGCAGCCCATTTAGAATGAAAAGTTCCCTTTGAGAGGCTTTCATAACCAAAATGGTGTCATCTGCATACTGAACTATTGGATATCCAGCGCCCTCATAGGCAGGAATTGGCAGCTCAAATAGCCCCTCCAAGTGATTCACAAAAAAAAAGCCCCTCCAAGTGGGCCTTGTTGACTATGCACTGTGCAGAGGTTAGCAGCCATAACAAATAGAAGAGGTGAAAGAGGGTCACCCTGCCTCACCCCTCGCTTGCATTGGAACTGTTTGCCAGGGAACAACATTGAGAAGAATAGCAGAAGAATCAGAGCCCAAGATTTTTTGTGTCCAGACTCCAGAATCTCCATTAATCATCAAAACCCATATGCTTCATCATTTCAAGGATGGTGTTATGTTCAGTAGTGTCAAAAAGCTTTTGTGAAATCTAGCTTCAAGATGATTATTTCCCTTTTGGAGTGCGGACATTGGTGAATGTATTCATATGCCCAAGCCAAGCAATCCTGAATTGTTTTAGACTTGATGAATCCATATTGATTTGTATGGATCAGTGTAGTGATTACTGATTGGACTCTATTTGCCATTAGCTTGGTGATTATTTTAAGCACACAGTTCATCAGATTTACATTTGTTGGATTGTTGACCTTGGGAATCAAAGTGGTGAAGGAATTGTTGATGGCCTGAATCGCCATTGAAGAAGTCCAAATACAAGCTGTAGACATCTTCCTTTATAATGTGCTAGCAGGATTTGATGAAGAGCCCATTAAAGCCGTCAGGGCCAGTAGATTTGTCAGCTGGCATTTGCTTTACAATTTTATCAATGTCCTCTGTTGTGAAAGGAGTTGAAAGGTGCTCCATGTCGTCGTTCCTCTGAACCAGCTGCTCCATACTAATAGCATGGAGGGTGTTGTGGAACAACCCATTCTACCTTTGTATTCTTCCAGAAGAATAGCAGCCTTCTCATGATGATCAAATATGTCTCTGCCATCTTCTGCAGCCAAGCTAGTGATAGTGTTTATACGATATCTTTCAGTAGCGGCAGCATGAAAGAAACTTGTACTTTCATCTCCAAATTTGGTCCACCTGATGGTGTATCTCTTTTTCCAATATTCCTTTTTGTATCTCAGCAGTTTTAAGATATGTCCTTCAAAATGAGTCTGAAGTTGTTCCTATCCACCTGATGGTTCTTTGTTCTTCCAAAGCATCTAGAGTTTCCAAGACAGAGTTACAGTTCTTGATCTTACCACTAAGATTAGATAATTTTTTACTCCATTTCTCAAGAACTTGCCTTAAAAGTTTAAACTTAGCTGAGATTCTAGTAGCACTATTGGTTGTTCTAACATTGATGTTCCAGACACAACCAGAGATGGGGGGACGAGGCAATAGCAGAGCATAGAGGTTGGGCACGACAAGGGGAGCAGCAGCGGCGGCAGAGAGAAGAGCGAAGTTGCTTACAAAAATCCATTGGGGGTGGCGAGCGGGTACTCATCAGTGTCGCATTGCACGAACCAGTCCCATCCCTGGTCGACCCTCAGCAGCAGCGTGGTGGCAAGCGCGAAGGCCTCTCGCGGGTTGGGGCCGCCCGTGCGCCGTGTGCAAGCCGCACATGGTCTTCCGCAGAGGCGGCGCAGTCGAGCAGGAGGTAGACGTCGCGGGGTGGTCAATGGCGAGGAACAGCGACTGGAGTTGGTCGGCGTCGCCCGAAGATCCTGTTAGGAGGAATGCGAGCGTGGGAGGGGCCGGTCCCGCGGAGGCGACACCCTGAAATTTCAGTATCCTTAGAAAGCTCTGTTTTGGTTTAGAGTATGCATGCTTTTGACTGGTTATATGTGTGCATAATATAATTGCGTGGATATCACTTGTCCATTCATATAATTATCAACCTAATTACCTATACAGTGAACGTGATCAGCCAACATTTGCTATACCTTCTACCCATTGAGTCCTCTGATTATTTTTGTTGTATTTATGCCTGCTTTGGAAATTACTCAGGTTGCTCGAGGTGATAACACTGGGGAATCAATTCCTATGCTCCTAAGGATACCCCGCTTCTTCGATCCATGGGGTGGCTATGATATGATAGGCTTTGGTGACATTATCTTCCCTGGATTGCTTGTTGCATTCAGCTATAGGTATGTGATTTTGCCATATACATTATTTACTTCCTTGTGATCCGTTAGTTCCACTAAGGCTGCACGTATAGAACAATATAGTTGAGCGCTAGTAGTCTATCACAATCGGACCCTGATTGTTTCCTGCTAAATGCAATGTTGATGTTAAGAAGCATAGTTGAGGATTCAAATTGATTTATCGGTTACACCACCTAGGATCTTAAGGAAAGCATAGCTAAACTAAATTCAGGATTAGTAGATGACTTTTCTTTATTTTCTTATATGGATTTGTCTTTTCCAGTTTTAGGAAATGTGGCTAATGAACTGTCATTATGCTTGTAACGTGGGGTTAGTGAGTTTTGCCTTCAGTGTAGTAATTGCTCACCAAACTTGTAATGTCCACCTTTTTTGTTTTCTTTTTGGCATTTGTAGTTATTTCCATCATTCACATTCCTTTGATATATGCTGAACAGATTTGACAGAGCAACCAGAAAGGGTGTCTTGAATGGATATTTTCTGTGGCTAATTGTGGGATATGCAGTTGGTATGTGCTTGTATTTGAGATAATTTCTGTGTTATTTTTCTATTGTGGTATAGCTTATGTTCCTTATTCAACTATGCAATCTGCTGCAACAATTATTTTTTTTAATGATCTTCATGATGGTGGATCATATTCAGGTTCCAGCAAAAGAATGAATTTTGATTAATGCCCAAGTCTCCAAAAACCATTTTAGGATCAGTTCAAACCATATTATTTGTAGCTCCTGCCCTAATTAGTATTGGAACAAACTATACCTCCTGCTCTAATGGAATACTGCTGTTTAGCTTTAAGTATGGCAATATTATTGGTAGCCCTTTGCCCCTTTCAAAAATATTGTTGTTAGGAATAGGATCAATTCAGGCCATATATTATTTGTAGCTCTTTTCAGTTTAATTGGTATTGGGACAAATAATCTCCTCCAGATCTAAAGGAATACTACTATTTAGTAAGTGGTGTGGGCCTGCAGGCCCGCTTTGCCCGCCCCGCAAGAAAGACCTATTGAGCAGGCTGACCTGGGGTGGTCAGGGGTGTTGTGAAACCCCGCTTATACCCGCAAGGCCTGCTTCAAGCCTGTGCCAGAACGCTACGCTGGTCGAGGATGAGCAACGCCACCTGCTGGCTGGTCGTATTTGGTGCCGACATTGTCCTTTGCGGTGAACTCGTCGAGACAAAACTTGACGGAGGTGGACTGGATGAGCCAGAGGATGGCGATGGCGAGTGCAAAGAGTTGCCCTCGGTTCATAGCGGTCGGCAGTGGTGTGGGGACACCGTGGAGGAGTGCTGAAGAAGGCGGAGTGGTATGAGGACACATGGTGCGCCTTGCCACGCCAGCCCAAGAAGAACACATGGGTGGCGTCCCTGCACGGCAGCGGGGCAGAGCAGCTCGTGCAGGTAGCGCCTTCGCCTGCTCGGGGTCGGCGGCAGCTAGCCATTGCGGCAGCATGAGGTACTTGTCTATGACGATGGAGTTGCGGTCCTGCTGAGGCGGCGACGCCGGTGCATGTGTCCATGTTAGGGGGCTTCCACGTGTGGCGCCTTGCAGATGGACATAGCGGGCTCCAAAGGCGCCTCAAGCCTGCTAAGTAAATTCCTGGCAGGGCTACTGGACGACGCTATAAGCTGCGCATGCAGTAGCAGCGGCTGCAAAACCTGCAAACTGACAAAGCGTACATAGCTGTGGTGTGCAGGCTGACTGCAGCCCATCCCACTGGTATCCCTACTATTTAGATTCAAGAATGCCAACATTATGGGTAGCCCTTCCAAAAATATTGTCAGCAAGTCTGAGTCAAACCTTAAGTTTTAATATGCAACTGAAAATTAGATAACAAAATTGAATTTTTCCAAGTTTCTTGAAATGTGGGTGACTTATGAGTGCCATAAATGTTTTTGAGCTCCTGGTTAAACATTTTTTCCTTGTATCGACAGGAACTGCCTATTGGTATACTAATGTTTTGGTTAACATTTGATCCAGAGCCACTTGGCTTTTGAGTCACCATGTCATTGATTGTTTCCTTGTTGGGCATTTTGTATGGAAGTTCATATGGCATTTTGTTCTAGACAACCTTTTTTCTGACCTTCTCTATAGCCAGCACAAACTAAGTTCATGTTGCAATAGGTGCATTGTGATCAGAACATGTTATTTGACTATAGAGAAATAGTTGTATTGTTGCAAAGAATACATGGTGAGATAGTACCATTTACATCTTTTCCCCATGCAGGCCTTTTCATAACGTATCTTGCGCTGTTCCTGATGGACGGGCAAGGTCAACCTGCGTTGTTGTACCTTGTGCCATGTACATTGGGTAAGTATGGACTGTTTCCTTAATCCTAGTTTCATTCAACTCTACATTGTGTTTAATGATGCATTATTTTTTATGCCAGGGGTTATTGTTATTCTTGGTTGGTTAAGAGGCGAGCTTCATGAGTTATGGAACTACGGAAAAAGTCGAGCAGAAAATTTGGTCAACGAACCATGACAATAAAATCCAGGGAAGATTGGTATGTGAACACATGTAGCATCCATTGAAGTAATTAAATCGATGGGTTGACGAACACAATTTCCTGGGCCAAATGGTTTATGATGTATTTTCTTTTCTTCATCGTAGTAGATAGTTTTAGGATGTCTATGAGGCACGGTGTATTGGAAGATGTTATGTTCATCACATTATTATTTCAAAAAGGATGATATTATGTGTTAGAGAAGAAAGGATGATATTCATATAAGATGCAATCATGTACAAGCTTCGGGTCGGGCCAAAAGCATATAAGCGTGTCCAATTGCAAAACTGACAAACTGACCCATCGACTGACCTTTCCCTCCCGTCCTGTGCTGAACCTAAAAACACTTCCGATCAGGCTACAGACAGCATGAACACCCAAACACAATTCCGGCAATCGGCACCGGCACCGGAGGCACGGGCGGAGAATATATGATCTTCGTTTGTAGATCTCATTAGTTCTCACTAATCATTAGGATTTATAAGTAAACTTGCCTTCTAAATCAATTCTAGATTGTTTTTCTCAGATACATCTCTTGATTGTCTAATGCTAAGTGTCTAAATAAAATAAATATAATGTAAAGTGTTGATTTATGAACAATATCCATTTTTATCTTCAATTTAAACATTTACTCCATTTCAATTTATAGACCGTTTTGACATTTCTAGGTACATTATTTTTGTTGTGTATCTACTGCATAGCAATATCTATAAGTTGGATAGAGGGCTGTAGTATTTTTCCAAGACGAAAAGATTAAAGATGATTATTGTTATAATGTGTGATTCCTTGATTTTGAGCTAACCCTAGAAGGGTACCTATATAGCTACCATACATGGGCCACATGGGCCTAGCCTCATGGGACTAATACAAACACACTCCAACACCCCCCGCAGTCTAAACTACCGGCGCATCGGAGTTCAAGGCTGAACAAGAACGAAAACAATAAGAGCACAAACACACAGGACCCCCCGCAGCCACAACTAGCCATTGGAGACGTTGAGGCTGGAGCGAAACTCGGAGAAGGTCGAGGAAGGGAGACCTTTGGTGAAGATATCCGCAAACTGGGAGGTGGTCGGGACGTGAAGAACCCGGACGTCGCCGATGGCCACCCGGTCGCGGACGAAGTGTAGATCGATCTCCACATGCTTGGTCCTCTGGTGCTGCACAGGGTTGGTGGAGAGGTAGACCGCACTGACGTTGTCGCAGTAGACGAGCGTGCTCCTGGCGAGTGGGCGGTGAAGCTCAGCCAGGAGCTGGCGGAGCCAGGCGGCCTCGGCACTGGAGCGGGAAACCACGGGCTGGCGCTTGGACG
Source organism: Saccharum hybrid cultivar R570 (assembly GCA_038087645.1). Lineage (NCBI taxonomy): Eukaryota > Viridiplantae > Streptophyta > Magnoliopsida > Poales > Poaceae > Saccharum > Saccharum hybrid cultivar. The sequence continues at coordinate 5,264,280 of JAQSUU010000510.1, forward strand.
ACCAAGAGACCAGGTTGCCGCCGAGGAAGACCGCGTAGCCGGAGGTGGACCTACGGGTGTCCGGGCATCCCGCCCAGTCAGCGTCGGTGTAGACAACCATCTCGGCAGTGGAAGACCGGCCGAGGAGCAGCCCGTAGCCAAGGGTGCCACGGAGGTACCAGAGAAGCCGCTTCATAGCAGCTAGGTGAGGCTCCCGCGGAGCATGCATGTAGAGGCAGAGCTGCTGGACGACATAAGTGATGTCCGGCCGTGTGAAAGTGAGGTACTAAAGCGCGCCTGCAAGACTCCGGTAGGCAGTGGAGTCTGCTAGCCCAAGCATCGGACCCCAGCCTCTGACAGCTTGCCCTGGGTGTCCACCGGTGTAGAGCAGGACTGGCAGGCGGTCATCCCGGCTCGCTCTAGAATGTCACAAGTGAACTGCCGCTGGTGGAGGAACAGGCCGAAAGGTCAGGGCTCAACAGTGACGCCGAGGAAGTGGTGGAGCACCCCAAGATCCTTCATAGCAAATTCCTTCTGGAGTGAGGCAATGATGCGGTGGAGCAGAGATTCGCTGGAGGCAGTGAGAACAATGTCATCCACATAGAGGAGTAGGTAAGCAGTCTCACCCCCATAGTGGTATATGAACAGGAGGTGTCAGACTTGGCCTCCGTGAACCTAAGAATCTGCAGGAAGGTAGCGAAGCGAGAGTACCAAGCCCGGGGTGTCTGCTTGAGCCCGTAGAGAGATTTGTTGAGCCGGCAGACGAAGTCAGGACGAGAAGCATCCATAAAACCTGCCGGCTGACTGCAGTAGACCGTCTCAGTCAGAGTGCCATGAAGGAAGGCATTCTTGACATCCAACTGATGCACAGGCCAGGAGCGCTCGAGAGCTAGGGAGAGGACGGTGTGACTGTAGCTGGCTTCACCACGGGACTGAACGTCTCAGCATAGTCAATGCCGGGCCGCTGAGTGAAGCCGCGGAGGACCCAGCGAGCCTTGTAGCGCTCCAAGGAACCATCAGCCCGCCTCTTGTGCGTCCAGATCCACTTGCCGGTGACAATGTTGGAACCCGGCGGACGAGGCACTAGGTCCCATGTCTGGTTGGCGAGGAGGGCCGCGTACTCCTCGTCCATCGCGCGGCGCCAGTGAGGATCCGCCAAGGTGAAAGGTCTAGATGGCTAGAGGGGGGGGGTGAATAGCCTATTAAAATTTTCTACAATGACAAGCTAAACAAGTTTATCAATATAACAAATAGCGAGATGCGAGTTTTGCTTAGCCTATGGGTGTTTGCAAGCCACCTATCCAATTCACAATTCTAGTATTTGCACTCAACCGCACAAGTCAAACCGAGAAGTTAAGTACAACTACAACTAGCATGCTACACAAGAGAACTACTCTAGCTAAGCTAACTAGCTAGCAAAGATAACTAAGAAATTAATACAAGAGAGATAGGAGGGTATCACCGAGGGGCGAAGTATTGAGCCAACCAATATGATCAACAATGAATACCAAGATAACCAAACACCGGGATCAATCAATCACAATATGAAAGTGATGACACGAAGATTTATCCCGAGGTTCACGTGCTTGCCGGCACGCTAGTCCCCGTTGTGTCCCTCTTCACCACGTGGTTCGGTGGCTAATCGGTCTCACACCGAGCCTCTCAAAAGGCACCACAAGAACCTACCAAATGGCAAAAGGTTGCAATGACACGAGCAATATACTAACGTTGCCTTTGGCGCTTCGCCGAGGTAGGCACAAACCCCTTACAATCACCGGAGGTGGCCAAGAACAATCACCAACTCTTGCCAACGCCTCCAAGCTGCTCAAAGCCGTCTAGGTGGCGGCAACCACCAAGAGAAACAAGAATCCCGCAGCAAATCAACCACCAAGTGCCAACTAGATGCTATCTCACAATGCAAATGCACTTGGATCACTCAATCTCACTTCGAATATGCAAAGAAGCAAGAGAGATGAGTGGGAGGGGAGTTGCTTAGCTCAAAGTGCTCACAAGTATGTCAAAATGTGCAAGAGTTAGAGCCTTGAGCCGGCCAACGAGTATTTATAGACGTACCCCTTCGAATATAGCCGTTAGAAACTTGATTCAGCAGAACGCGCGTTGACCGGACGCGCCGGTCGCGTGGACCGGACGCGCTGGTGCCGCAACGGCTAATTTTCAAAACACTGACCGGACGCGCCGGTCGTAACGACCGGACGCGCTGGTCACCACCGGACGCGCCGGTCCCGTGACTCACCGGACGCGCCGGTCAACACCGAGTCACGCAGGACGAACCAACGACCGGACGCGCTGGTGAACCCACCGGACGCCACAGTGACCGCGTCCGGTTGGAGTCCAGTAAGCTCCCTGGACGACCGGACGCGTCCGGTGGCCTGTGACCGGACGCGCCTCGCGTCCGGTGTAGCAACTGAAAATCGCGCAGTTACTGGACGTTGACCGGACGCGCCGGACGCACAGTGACCGCGTCCGGTGCAGCGTCCGGTGCAGCGTCCGGTGCAGCGTCCGGTGACCACAGTGACCTCCGTTCGCTTCCGTTCTTTTTCCGTTTGATTTCCGACTTCCGGCGTAGTGGAAAATAGGCATTTCATTTCCCCGAAATCGCCTGAATCCCGCGCTCGCACGCTCGGCGGGAGGGAGAGAGGACCCCCAAACCCTCTCTACCGCTCAAACTCCAACACCGTCGCAAACGTGCTAACACCACCAAGTGTTCTCGTTATGTGTGTGTGTGTTAGCATTTTCACAATCATTTTCCGAGGCGTTATTAGTTCTATCCAAATGCATATGATCATGAAATGCACATCTAGAGGCACTTAGGAGTTCAATAGCCGCGTCATTCCCCTCTTTATAGTACGGCTATCTATCCTATAATGTAACCACACCCACTAGGTGTCTTGGTTACTAAAACACAACCCTTAAGCATATACCTTTGCCTTGATCACGTAGGGTTGCATCCAAATCCAAGTGTGGCCATCATGATCACCATGTCCATCTTGCCACCAACCTTGGAATGTACTAATCCTCATATGCTACATACAACTTAGGCATAGGATTAGTACTTAGGTATTGTCACTAATTACCAACACCAAACATAGGACTTTCAATCTCCCCCTTGTTGGTAATTGGTGACAACCCTTTCACAAAGATGTTATGATAAAATTTTTGATTGAACCCATGTCACATTGTCCAAGTATATTACCATGTGTAAGCATTATGGACATATGATCATAAATTCAAATTGATAGCAATGGCTCCCCCTACATGTATGCTATATGTTTGGATATTGGAAGCATACATGTTTAGATAGGAAAATATAGGAGCATTGACTACCAATAGGTGCTAAGTGTTTGAGATTATAGACCTTTGAAGCGTGATACCATCGGAGTAGCGATAAACACCATCTTAGCACCTTGTGTAGTTAGATTCCACTTGAAAAAGCACAAACATAACTAGAAACCTCATGAGATCAACATTATAAGCAAGGCTCTAGTACCACTTTGAAAAACATGAAGCAACGAAAAACTAACTACTTCCTATTCATGCTAGTATCACAATGCATCATTCAAATTATACTAGCAAATCACCACACAAGCAATGTATCGGAGAAAACGAAATGCATAACTATGCATCATACATATGAAGTGCACATAGAAATGCAACATTCATGTTTAAAGAGCTTGCTCCCCCTACTTGTGTGCTCAAAATTTTAGTTGATCCCCTTCTTTTATCAATTCTCCCCTTCTTTTATCAATTCTCCCCTTTTAGAATCTATCTTGTGAACAACATTTTTCTCCCCCACAACATTGTCTTCCCCTTTGAGTTCTATCTTTGTGAACAATATTTTCTCCCCCTTTGGCACCAATTGACCACAAGGAGCAAACTTTAGATAGATTATCATGTTGAAATATGGGGTGAGGATCAAGTTTATGATTCAACCTAGATTGCTTGCATAAATAAAATACTTCGGTTTGATCCAAGGGCAAGCTTCTTCACACCTCACTAGAAGGGTTATCATGCACCATGTTGAAGCAAATATTTAGACAAGTTTTCTAGATTAAATACTTAGGATCACAAGCTACTTAAACAAGTTATATGCTACCACTAGATCATACAAGTCATGGAAACAATAGTGGCACCATATAAACTTCAAATTCATTTAATTTTCATGAATGATCCTAGAACATTAGAAATCATGACTAGATGCACTAAACATGTCCTTAGTATAGAATGTATGACATGTCAACTAATTGTACCTTGGGGCTCGAAGGAGAGGCATGTCATATATGGGGTGCATCAACTCATGTTGGAGAAGTCAAGTATGTTCAACTCATTCTTTAGCTTGTGAAATCTCTTCTCATCAAGTGGCTTGGTGAATAGATCGGCTAATTGATCTTCGGTGCCCACACTCTCAATAGCAATGTCACCCTTTTGTTGATGATCTCTAATGAAATGATGACGAACATCAATATGCTTTGTTCTTTGATGTTGAACCGGATTGTTGGTTAGCTTCACGGCACTTTCATTGTCACATAGCAAAGGCACATTCTTGAAATTGATTCCAAAATCCTTCAATGTTGCCTTCATCCACAAGATTTGTGCACAACAACTACCCGCGGCGATGTATTCGGCTTCGGCGGTAGATAGTGCAATACTATTTTGCTTCTTGGATGACCATGAGACAAGTGATCTTCCCAACAATTGACAAGTCCCGGAAGTGCTCTTTCTCTCCACTTTGTCACCGGCATAGTCAGAATCCGAATATCCAACTAGCTCAAAGCTTGCACCCTTGGGATACCATAATCCAACATCTTGTGTATGCTTTAAGTACCTCAATATTCTCTTTGTTGCCTTCAAATGACTTTCTCTTGGTGAGGCTTGAAATCTTGCACACATGCATACACTAAACATTACATCGGGTCTTGATGCCGTCACATAGAGTAGGCTACCAATCATTGATCTATATAGCTTTTGATCCACCATGTTGCCACTCTTGTCACTATCCAAACTTCCACTAGTGCCCATTGGGGTTGTAATGCCCTTTGCATCTTCCATGCCAAACTTCTTGAGCATATCTTTGATGTACTTGGTTTGGCTCACAAATGTTCCTTCCTTCATTTGTTTGATTTGAAGTCCAAGAAAGAAACTAAGTTCACCGATCATTGACATTTCAAATTCCTTTGCCATCATTTTCCCAAACTCATCACAATAATCTTGATTGGTTGAACCAAATATGATATCATCAACATATATTTGCAACACAAACAAGTCTTTCCCAATCTTCTTGGTGAAGAGAGTAGTATCCACTTTGCCCATGACAAATCCTTTGGATAGCAAGAAGTCCCTCAATCTTTCATACCATGTTCTAGGTGCTTGCTTTAATCCATACAAAGCCTTCCTTAATTTGTATACATGATTGGGTTTCTTGTCATCTTCAAAACCGGGAGGTTGCTCCACATACACCTCTTCTTGAATGTACCCATTGAGAAATGCACTCTTCACATCCATTTGATATAGCTTGATATTGTGAGCACAAGCATAGGCAAGTAAGATCCTAATTGCTTCCAATCTTGCAACCGGGGCATAAGTTTCACCAAAGTCAAGACCCTCTATTTGTGTGTAACCTTGAGCCACTAGTCTTGCTTTGTTCCTTACTACTATCCCATCTTGATCTTGCTTGTTGCGAAAGACCCATCTTGTTCCAATGACATTATGATTCTTAGGCCTCTCAACTAGTTCCCATACTTCATTTCTCTTAAAGTTATTGAGCTCTTCATGCATTGCATTTACCCAATCCGGATCTCTCAATGCTTTATCAATGTCCTTGGGTTCTTCTATTGACACAAAAGAAGAGTGAGCACAAAATGATGCCAATCTTGATCTAGTTTGAACTCCTCTTTGTATGTCACCAATGATGGAATCCAATGGATGGTCTCTTGCAATGTTAGTTGGTTGAAGCACTTGGACTTGATTGCTTGGATGTTGATGTTGATCATGAGTTGAAGATGATGAACTAGCCACTTGTTGATCTTGTTGTACTTGAGATGATGTACTAGCTTGATTTTGCATTAGAGAACCACTAGCTTGAGTGATTGGACTTTGAAGCACTTGATCTTTGTTGTCATCCACATCAATCACTTGCTTTGGCCTAATATCACCAATATCCATTTCTTTCAAAGCATTGGTCAATTGAGTTCCTCTCACATCATCCAAGTTATCTTCCTCATCTTGAGAGCCATTTGTTTCATCAAATTCAACATCATGCACTTCTTCAAGTTGACCACTAGCCAAATTCCAAACTCTATAAGCTTTGCTAGTAGTTGAGTAACCAAGTAGAAATCCTTCATCACATTTCTTCTCAAACTTGCTCAATCTAGTGCCCTTCTTCAAGATGTAGCATTTGCAACCAAATACCCGAAAGTATGCAATGTTGGGCTTTCTTCCATTTAAGATCTCATAAGGTGTCTTCTCTAAGAACTTGTGGCAATAGAGGCGGTTGCTATAGAAGCAAGCCGTGTTGATTGCTTCGGCCCAAAATGAATGACTCACATTATATTCATTCAACATTGATCTTGCCATATCAATTAAGGTTCTATTCTTCCTTTCAACTAGGCCATTTGATTGAGGTGTATACTTGGCCGAGAATTGATGCTTGATTCCAAGCTCCTCACATAGCTCATCAACTCTTGTGTTTCTAAACTCACTTCCATTGTCACTTCTTACTTTCTTGATTGTGGTCTCAAACTCATTTTGCACTCTCTTGATGAACTTCTTGAATATGTCAAATACATCACTCTTGTCCACAAGAAAGAATACCCATGTGTATCTAGTGAAATCATCCACAATCACAAAACCATACTTGTTGCCACCAATGCTTGTGTATGTAGTTGGCCCAAATAGATCCATGTGCAACAACTCAAATGCCTTGGAAGTACTCATAATGCTCTTCAATGGATGAGTGTTGCCTACTTGCTTTCCGGCTTGACATGCACTACATAGCTTATCCTTCTCAAATGTGACATCCTTCAAGCCTCTAACTAAGTCATGCTTCACTAACTTGTTCAATTGCTTCATGCCAACATGACCAAGTCTTCTATGCCATAACCAACCCATACTTGATTTGGTGAGCAAGCATGTTGAAAGTTGAGTGTCACTAGCATTGAAATCAACCAAGTATAGATTCTCATATCTAAAGCCCTTGAAGATCAAGTTGGAGCCATCAACACTAACTATCTCCACATCATCAACACCAAATATGCACTTGAAACCGAGATCACACAATTGAGCAACCGACAACAAGTTAAAATTGAGCTTTTCAACTAGTAGCACATTGGAAATGCTATGATCATTTGAGATTGCAATCCTTCCAAGAGCCTTTACATTACCCTTGCTATTGTCACCAAATGTGATGCTATCAATGCCACTATCATTTGATTTGAGAGAGTTGAACATTCTTGAATCACCGGTCATATGTTGAGAGCATCCACTATCAAGCACCCAATGCCTTCCTCCGGCCTTGTAATTTACCTACAAAACAAATTAATGTTTCTTAGGTACCCATACTTGCTTGGGTCCTTGGAGGTTAGTCACTAAGCTCTTTGGTACCCAAATGGCCTTCTTCTTTGGGCCCACAATTGGTGTACCAACAAACTTAGCACGCACACCTTTCTCACCCTTGGTAAGCACATAACAAGAATCAAAAGGAATGCAATCTATTTTAGCATGAAACTTATTGTTGTTCTTGTTCATTTTATTACAATTAATCTCTAGATGCCCAACTTGCTTGCATCTATTGCAATAACGACCATTGCTCTTCACAAAGCTAGGCTTGTGAGTTGCAAAGGCCGCCTTGCCCTTCTTGGGAGTATAGCCCAAACCCTCTTTGTTAAGAGAGAACCTTTGGCTACCCAAGCATTTTAGCAAGCGAGCATCCCCACCATAGGCATTGCCTAATGCGCGGGTGAGATCATCCACCTCTCTCTTGAGAGTCTTATTCTCAACCACAAGTGATGAATCACTAGTAGTAGAGATAGAGTTGGTTGTGGTGGATGATGATGAGCTACATGAAGCATTAGTAGGACCAACAAATAAAGAATCATCAATAATATCACATGTTAGTCCAATATCACAAGTGACAATCACTTGCTCCTCCTTAGCTTCCTTCATGAACTTCTCCAACTTAAGGTCCTTTTCCTTGATGAGCTCAAGTAGAGTGGAGTGAGCTTCCTTAAGCCTAGTGTGAGCAATTTCAAGATCCTCGTGGTCTTCCTTTAGACACTCACGAGAAGCCTCTAGCTCATCAAAGGATTTCCTAAGAGCTTTGAGCTCTTGTTCAATTCCTTTGCACTCCTTACTCTTTTTGAGAGCAACAAGCTCCTCCATCAAGGCATCATTTTCATTGCTCTTGGCAATGAGCTCTTGTTCCAAGATTTTGTATTTCTTGGTTGTCCTCTTGTAGCCCTTGCTCATTTGATCTATTATGCCTAATAGATCATCCTTGGAGTAGTCCTCATCCTCCTCATCATCACTCCTACAATCATCACTAGCACAAGAATCATCATCACTATCATCATGTTTTACCTTGGTAGGCTTGGCCATAAGGCATGTTGATGTAGTGTCGAAGATGGATGGCTTGTTGGAGAGGGCGATGTTTGCAGTGGCTCGTCGAGTGATCCTCTCATCATCACCAGAGCTTTCATCATCATCACTATCGGAGTTGTCACTATCCCAAGTGACTACATAACCACCACCCTTCTTCTTCTTGTTGAAAGTGAAGCTCTTCTTTGCTTTCTTCTCCTTCTTGTTCTTCTTCAACTTTAACTCCCCATCATTATATCTTTTGTCTTCATAGGGGCACTTTGCCACTACATGATCGGGGCTATTGCAATTGTAGCAAAGCACCTCCTTTGCCTTCATGAAGTCCCTTCTCTTTCTTGCACCATAGCCTTTCTTCTTCATGAACCGACCCATCTTTTGCACTAGAAGGGCCATGATCTCATCATCAAATGGATCATCATCACTATCATCAACCTTGCTCTTGCCCTTAGAGGATGAAGCCTTGAAAGCAATGGGCTTCTCTTGCTTGACCTTGGTTTCCTTCTTCTCTTCTACCTCATCTTCATCATCATTGTATTGGGCATCAGTCATTATATCTCCAAGCACATTGGTTGGTTTGACCTTGTCCAATCCCTCTCTAAAGATCATTCTTCTCAAGGTGGCAAACTTCTTGGGTAAGCACATCAAGAACTTGTGTGAGAAGTCCTTGTCCTCAACCTTCTCCCCAAGCCCCTTAAGATCATTGACAATGACTTGGAGCCTATAGAACATCTCCGGGATGGATTCATCATCCTTCATCTTGAATGTGGAGAACTTGTCCTTGAGCATATATAGTTTGGCACTTTTTACCGTTGAAGTGCCTTCATATGTTTCTTCAAGCCTTATCCAAAGCTCATTTGCCTTTTCAAGATCTTTGATTTGCTCAAATACTTTATCATCAATGGCACGATAGATTGTGTCAAGTGCCGCCGTATTGCATTGTTTGTTGATGCGGTCATTGGGAGTGAGGTTTTCCTCATCAAGAATGACATATCCTTCTTTGGTCACATCCCAAACCTTCTCATGTATATTGCCTAGATATTGCTTCATCTTCCTTTTCCAATGATCAAAGGAAGAGACGCCATCAAAGAATGGAGGCTTGCCATTAACATGATTGAACATAACTTGAGCCATCTTACACCGAGGTTGTTAAGCCTTACAAACGGTGACCACGGCTCCGATACCACTTGAAAGGTCTAGATGGCTAGAGGGGGGGGTGAATAGCCTATTAAAATTTTCTACAATGACAAGCTAAACAAGTTTATCAATATAACAAATAGCGAGATGCGAGTTTTGCTTAGCCTATGGGTGTTTGCAAGCCACCTATCCAATTCACAATTCTAGTATTTGCACTCAACCGCACAAGTCAAACCGAGAAGTTAAGTACAACTACAACTAGCATGCTACACAAGAGAACTACTCTAGCTAAGCTAACTAGCTAGCAAAGATAACTAAGAAATTAATACAAGAGAGATAGGAGGGTATCACCGAGGGGCGAAGTATTGAGCCAACCAATATGATCAACAATGAATACCAAGATAACCAAACACCGGGATCAATCAATCACAATATGAAAGTGATGACACGAAGATTTATCCCGAGGTTCACGTGCTTGCCGGCACGCTAGTCCCCGTTGTGTCCCTCTTCACCACGTGGTTCGGTGGCTAATCGGTCTCACACCGAGCCTCTCAAAAGGCACCACAAGAACCTACCAAATGGCAAAAGGTTGCAATGACACGAGCAATATACTAACGTTGCCTTTGGCGCTTCGCCGAGGTAGGCACAAACCCCTTACAATCACCGGAGGTGGCCAAGAACAATCACCAACTCTTGCCAACGCCTCCAAGCTGCTCAAAGCCGTCTAGGTGGCGGCAACCACCAAGAGAAACAAGAATCCCGCAGCAAATCAACCACCAAGTGCCAACTAGATGCTATCTCACAATGCAAATGCACTTGGATCACTCAATCTCACTTCGAATATGCAAAGAAGCAAGAGAGATGAGTGGGAGGGGAGTTGCTTAGCTCAAAGTGCTCACAAGTATGTCAAAATGTGCAAGAGTTAGAGCCTTGAGCCGGCCAACGAGTATTTATAGACGTACCCCTTCGAATATAGCCGTTAGAAACTTGATTCAGCAGAACGCGCGTTGACCGGACGCGCCGGTCGCGTGGACCGGACGCGCTGGTGCCGCAACGGCTAATTTTCAAAACACTGACCGGACGTGCCGGTCGTAACGACCGGACGCGCTGGTCACCACCGGACGCGCCGGTCCCGTGACTCACCGGACGCGCCGGTCAACACCGAGTCACGCAGGACGAACCAACGACCGGACGCGCTGGTGAACCCACCGGACGCCACAGTGACCGCGTCCGGTTGGAGTCCAGTAAGCTCCCTGGACGACCGGACGCGTCCGGTGGCCTGTGACCGGACGCGCCTCGCGTCCGGTGTAGCAACTGAAAATCGCGCAGTTACTGGACGTTGACCGGACGCGCCGGACGCACAGTGACCGCGTCCGGTGCAGCGTCCGGTGCAGCGTCCGGTGACCACAGTGACCTCCGTTCGCTTCCGTTCTTTTTCCGTTTGATTTCCGACTTCCGGCGTAGTGGAAAATAGGCATTTCATTTCCCCGAAATCGCCTGAATCCCGCGCTCGCACGCTCGGCGGGAGGGAGAGAGGACCCCCAAACCCTCTCTACCGCTCAAACTCCAACACCGTCGCAAACGTGCTAACACCACCAAGTGTTCTCGTTATGTGTGTGTGTGTTAGCATTTTCACAATCATTTTCCGAGGCGTTATTAGTTCTATCCAAATGCATATGATCATGAAATGCACATCTAGAGGCACTTAGGAGTTCAATAGCCGCGTCATTCCCCTCTTTATAGTACGGCTATCTATCCTATAATGTAACCACACCCACTAGGTGTCTTGGTTACTAAAACACAACCCTTAAGCATATACCTTTGCCTTGATCACGTAGGGTTGCATCCAAATCCAAGTGTGGCCATCATGATCACCATGTCCATCTTGCCACCAACCTTGGAATGTACTAATCCTCATATGCTACATACAACTTAGGCATAGGATTAGTACTTAGGTATTGTCACTAATTACCAACACCAAACATAGGACTTTCACAAGGCCGCACGAACGGAAGAGGGTGTAACACCCCGGTGTTACGCGTGCATTTAGCATCTGTAAATCATGATCATAAGCACCATCATGCATTCATAAGCATTTCATGTTATATAAATAAAACATCCAAAAACATGCTAACGAAACATGAGTGTTGCATTTACTTATTTTCATTAGAATAGTACCGTGATCATGCTTGTTTGAGTGTTTAAACAACTTAAAATTTGTCATCAAGTAATTTAGAGCAAAGTTTCTTTTGAAAAATTTCCCAAATTTTTCTTTTAAAAATGTTCTTGAAAAATAAGGTTTTTATTTAAAAATCAACTTTTTAACCCTAGTTCAAAATCGGTTGGGATTTTGACTTTGTGTCTTTCAACAAAGTTGTAGACATTGAAAAATAGAGCAACTTTTGTTTTTGGACTTTTTCTCAAAAAGGTTTAGAAAATGCTCCAAAATGTAATTTTATGTGCTGCTATTTAGTAATAAAAAGAAAAAGAAATTTTTCCCGGCTTCGTGGGCCTCGACCTCGCTTTCGGCCCAATTGGGCTTGCCGGCCCGGCCTGCCCGCCCGCGTTCATCCGCGCGCTCGCGCGCGTCGCGCTGACCGCCAGCAGGTCGCAGACGCCGCGTGGTCGCCGGCGTCCGGCGCCGCTCGCCACGCGCCCCTGGGTGGCCCCCGCCGCCCCGCGTGCTCGTCAAAACGCAGCAGCAGCTTGCCTTCTCCCTCAGCTCCCTTCCATTCGCCCGCCTCGCCCTTCTCGCCTCGCCAAAGCGCAGCAATGGCCGCACTCGCAATTTCCGCCGCCGCGCAGCTCGCCAACCGGGGCGCCTCGCCACGATTCAGCTCGTGAGGAGCTCCGCCCTACCCTGCTTGACCTCGCAAAGCCACTGCGCCGCGCACCGTGCGCTGCCGGGGCCGAAGACGGCGAGTTCACCGCCGTGCCGTGCCGCCACACCCGCCATGGCCGGCGGCGTGCCTGCTCCCCTGCCCTATTGAACCCCTTTTCTACCTCGCTGTGTTCGCGCCGCCTTGGGGAACCTGTCGGTACCGCCCGCTCCACCGCAGACCTCGCCGCCGGCGAGATCCGGCCGGGGGGAGTCCCTCCCCTGCCCTGTGCCACCGACAGGTGGGACCAAGGGGCCCGCTGTCAGCTGCTCAGTGACGCTCTGGGTGCACAGAGCTGGGTGCGCTTAGCCTTTCTGCAGCCGGGTTTTTGAAAAGGATTTTTGGAAATGTTTTTTTTTCAGAAATGGTTTAAATCCTTCCAAAAATCTTATCTCCTGTTTTATAGCTCCAAAATTTGTGAGACAAATTTTGTTGTGATTGTCATGAATAGATCTATAGTTTAGATGTATTAAAGGTCATGTTTGTGATGCTTTTATATAGGGTTTTATTTAATTCTTAATAAATGCTTTTAACTTCAGAAATACATAGTAAATCCAATATGTGTCAGAAAAATGTAGTTCCAATTTTGTTAGTCTTCTTATGAGATTTACTACCTGTGAAAAATGTGTGTCATGCATGTTGTGTAGAAAAATATTGATGTGTAGTTTAAGCGCCTTTCTTTAGCTAGAGTAGTTATTTTTGCTAGGGCTAAAAATATGAATAATACATGCATGTGAAACTTTTTCTATGATGATTAATTACTGTGTAAATCATAAGAAAAATATGCAATGTGCTGTTTGGTACCTTTTGTAGTACAAAGTATTTTCTATGCATAGTATAGCACTGCTTTTGTCCTTTTTGTGTAGGATGTTATACATGTCCAAATGCAGTGAAATTTTGGTGGTAGTCTATGTTTGACATGATTAGGCTACTGTAATTTTTTTGAGAATTTTCTGTGAACTAAAAATTTAGATTGCTGTTCAAACCTAGATTAAATTAGGGTTTACTCAGGAATCTCTTTATTGCATGTTTAGTTAATAATGTTGTTTTGGTGTATCTTTGAAGCGCCAATTAGCTTGCTGGTGTGTTATGCCATGTTGTTTCATGTTGTAATGCAGCAAGTAGTTAGTAGCGAAATACTTAGGTGTGATTGCATGCATGTTTGTTTTTCCATGTGATTAGTAGAATTAGAAGAAGTATGAACTTGCTTTGTTAACTAGAATGTGAATTGTGCATTTACATACACATGCAAGCATGAGCATCATGTGCCATCCCATCGGTGCGCTTTTTTCATCAGCACTTATAACCATGCACACATGCATCATACAGGATCGGTGCAGAAAGCAGTACACGTGGAGCACGGAGTTCCCGAGGAGGCCGTGCAACGAGTGGTGCCACCCCTGGGAGAACCAGAAGTCGAGGAGCCAGACGGTGATTTGCTGAAGTGTCGGGACCACCGTCTGTCAACCTTCTGGAAGGCAAGCCCCGGAGCATTATAAGTCTCCCTACTTTATCAAAGCAAGATAAATATATATGTTATATGTAATGTTGCATTAAGTTATAGGAGTTGCTTGAAACCGTTGATGCATATCACTACAATATTCCTTGAACACTTCGATATATCATGATATCCTATTTATGTCTAGTTCTGGAATACCTGCTTAGCTATGTTTAGTTCGGTAGAAGTGGGTGATTTCCTGTCACCTATGATTTAGGTAAAAACATGTCATGTTTAGCAATGTGCTATCATGGAGAGAGAACCATTTATGGTTAAATAAATGGAGACCGGGCGGAATGTTGGGCAGCAAGGCATGGGTCTTGTGTGCTTGTAGTTTCCGTCTGTGTCGATTAAGGACCGTACCGTTGTCGGCCATCAGTCCTTTTTGAACGCATGCCCACATTTAGCTGGCCGGATAAGTACTTCCGACCACGAAGCCTAGTAGCTCTGTTCGGACCGGTGACCGAGATGATGCCAAGACCACCTCGGGCCTGTTGACCGTGGACAAGAATGACCTGGCTCCAGCGTGGGCAGGCATAACTTGAGTGACCTGGCGCGGAAGGAACCCAAGGTGTATAGGATTCATGGCGGTCCCGCGATGTTTTTCCGAATAGTACCAAGGGTGACCTGTAGCTCACTGGGCCGGTGAGTGTGGTTTGTGTGGGGAATACATCACCAGCTGGTTAGTAATCGATTCGAGTCGCCATCGCTCCTGGATAGTGAGCAACTGGACTGAGTTACGTCATCGTAGTAATGTGATTATGGAACACGATGATGTTTATGGTTGTGAGTATAATGTGGAAAATGCTAAACATAATTGGTTACTATTGATTGCTTAATCTTATCCAAGTGATTGCTCTAGTGCAGGTGCAAATCTAGATAGGTTTAAATGAACAGATTAAATTGATGATAAAGATTAATATTGCAAGTTAAGTGCTATCGCTTTTATGCAAAATGTTGTTAAGCCCACCCCACTATAAAGCCTTGCATACTCCTTGGTGTCTTGTTGTTTTCTGGTTGTTGTCGGGTAAGTCTGGCTGAGTACCTTCTTGTACTTAGGGTTCTTCTACCCCTTGTTGTAGGTGTTTATTAGGACCAAGGGCAATGGTCGCTCCATACTTCTTATCTCGATGCTTTTGTTGGAGGAGACTACAGTATGGCACTATTATTTAAACAAAACGGTGTGTGTTGATTTTGGACAATAATGTTTCCGCTACCGGTTATTTCAAACTCAGTGTTGTAATAACTTTATTTGAACTCTGATGTATTTGAACTATATACGCATGTGAACTGTAACCGCTAAACCAGTACGGTCTTGGCTGTTTGTTGAAAAGTTTGAGATCCTTCGAGATTTCATGGACTACCGGGTTATACGGGCTTAAGTTTGCTAGAATCTCTGCTTCGGCAGGTGAATTTTCTTACTTAATTTCGTATAATTGGGCGGTTCCGTTACAGCTGGTATCGGAGCAAGGTTTAGTGCGTTACTGTTCATGTGGTATTTGAAACAAAAGAATTTTTGCTTTACAAAAGTAATTACCAACTTGTAGTTCTATATAGGTGTTTAAAACTATGGTTTAAAAGTTAAGAGTGTGCCAGTGGTCATATCCTTTAAGCCCAGTTAAGGACTCTAGGTGGCTATCTAAGTACTGACTTGGGGGTTGTGCATCATATTTCTATTTAGTTGCTCATACAACTTGAAATTGTATGGGTGCCATTCACTTGAGTGGTAATGTGTGGATCAATTGCCTCTACGCCAAGGTAAGTGTGAGTTGGGAGAGCATGATCGGATACACCGCCGATCTAGGGAGAGTGCTTATTTGATGCTGGAGTATTACATGTTGCACACATGCTTATACGAAGGTATCCCATGTGTGGGTTGTGTCGTCCTGTGGTGACGATGCCGTCAATAGGACGATGGTTCGGGTAGTAAACACTACATGTATGTGTATCTGGGGATATACATATGTGGAGTGTATAAATTTTAATTCTGCAATGCATTCATTGGGTTTGGGCTGAAATGAATCTGCTGCAGGTACATAACAGCGCTATCGTTTAGAACGTATTAGTTACGTATATGAGAGACCGTTTGTACGCCACCGTCTATATCGCTAGAATTTATTATTTTCTAAGTTTGTGGGAGCGTACGGAACGTGCATGCCTCATGTTGTCTATTCACCTCATGTCATATCATCGCATCCTTCCTCCCCTTATAAGAAGATTATCTCTTTTTGATAAAAACTACAACTTAATATCCGTCTCTCGAGCATAACAAAAACCTTGTTACGTTTGGCCCGTAACAAGCAGACAACTATGGTGTGAGCATGAGAGTAAGGATGATTCAGAATTGAGTTAATGTTGGAAAACTTAGAAGTGTTGTGGCGATATCCGAACGCCAAAAGTCCAGTATAGGTGAACTGGAAAGTTGGGTGCAATTGGACGTGATGTGATGCACTTAAGTAATCTAATTAGCGATGTTGTGTTAATTGGGAATGAATTATTGTGCCTCTGTTTTATTGTGGGAATTTATTCTCTCTAGTAAATTCAGTATGGTATAATCATTTGTTCCTATGCAATTATTGCAGCATCACCTAATAATTACTTATTACTAAAATATGCAGATGGTGAGCTATACTTGCAATCGCACCAACGGTACTGAGACTCCTAGTGTGAGTGTTGACGCTAGTGGTAGTGATGGAAACTGTAATACCACCGAACCACATCCATCACCTCCTCCGATCACGCCAGAAACTTTCTTTACACAGTATCTAAAAAGTCAGCGAAATATGGAACATTCGCAACGAAATATGGAAGATAATGTCCGCACTATTGCTGACCATTACCAAGATGGTAATCGCCAAGGTGATAATGAGGTAGATCAGTACAACAATTTCAAGGATTTCTTGGATACCGAACCGCCGATCTTCAGGGAGGCTACAGAGCCACTTGATGTTGAGGAGTGGATCAACACCATAGAGGATAAGTTTCGTCTGTTGAGGATGACCGAGGTGCTCAAAACTGAATATGCTGCTCATCAGTTGCAAGGACCTGCAGGTATATGGTGGAAACATCATCGCACCATTTTTCCTGATCATACACAGATTACTTGGAATGAGTTTACTAAGGCTATCCGTGGAGTGTATATTCCACCAGGGCTGGTGGAAATGAAACTGCAAGAGTTCCTGGTACTAACCCAAGACACGAAGACTGTGACACAATATCTGCATGCATTCAACAATCTGTGTCGCTATGCTCCGGACATGGTTGACACAGATATCAAGAAAATCGCAAGTTTCAAGAGGGGTCTCAACACCAAGATGCTGAAGCACGTGGGGACTAACCCTAGGACCAGGTTTAATGATTTTATTAGTGACTGTCTGAAGCAGGAAAAGAACAATAATGTCCATTCTGCATTCAAGGCACGCAAGAAGGTTTCAGACTTAAGTCCATCACAGGCAAGAGCTCCCCTGCAAAGATGTCCTCCGTACCATTCTCCTGTACTTGGGGCTAAGTTCAAACCATCGCAAAGAAAGATTTCTACCAAAAAGAAGCAATCGCAGACTAGTCAGAAAGGTTCCACGGGTCCCAAGACTTGTATCGTTGGGTCATGCCACAATTGTCATCAATCTGGTCACCTTATCAAGTTTTGTCCGTACCCCAAACAGCGAGTGGTATATCCTGGTCGTGTGCACTACACCAATGTTGAGGAAATTCTGGAAGGAGAGCCCATGACTGCTGGAAGGTTTCCTGTGAATCAACATCCTGCCATTGTTTTGTTTGATTCTGGTTCATCGCATTCCTTTATGAGTCAAGAGTTCACACAGAAGCATAATCAGAAAGTAGATGAATTGAGTTTTAGCTACCGCATCAGTTCAGCGGGGGCTGACGTATGCACTAGAATGGTGGTGCGAGGAGTGACCATCGACTTTGGGAGTCGAAGATGTTCTCTGGATCTGGTAGTGTTACCGGGATTATCTTTGGACGTGATCTTAGGAATGAGTTGGATGAAAAGTTGGAAGGCGATGATAGACACTGTTGGTAGAACCATTTCCTTTACTGATCCTAGGGATGGTGCTAAATTTCAAGTAATGTTACCTCAGAACGCTAGTTTGAATAGCTTAACTTGTGCTACTCAAGTTGTTGAACTTGCCAAAATTCCGGTTGTATGTGAGTTTCCTGATGTATTTCCTGATGAGTTACCGGGTCTTCCACCCGATCGTGATGTTGAGTTTGGAATTGAATTAGTTCCTGGAACAGCCCCAATCTCAAGGAGACCCTATCGTATGCCTCCAGATGAGTTAGCTGAGCTGAAGAAGCAACTGGAAGAATTGTCAAAAAAAGGGGTTTATTCGACCAAGCAAATCTAAATGGGGATATCCCGCCTTATTTGTGAAAAAGAAGAAAGAGGGCACATTGAGAATATGCGTGGACTATAGACCACTTAATGCTGTCACCATCAAGAATAAATATCCCTTGCCTCATATTGATATTCTATTTGATCAGCTGTCAAGAGCCAAGGTGTTCTCTAAGATAGATTTGAGGTCCGGTTATCATCAGATCAAGATTAAGCCACAAGATATACCGAAGACCGTATTTTCAACCAGATACGGGTTGTACGGGTATCTTGTCATGTCCTTTGGTCTAATGAATGCTCCTGCCTACTTTATGCTTTTGATGAATTCAGTCTTCATGCCAGAGTTAGATAAATTTGTGGTCGTGTTTATTGATGATATTCTGGTGTATTCCGAGAATGAGCAAGATCACGAGAAGCATTTGAGAATCGTCCTGACCCGATTGAGGGAGCATAAGTTGTATGCCAAGTTTAGCAAGTGCGAGTTCTGGTTGAAGAAGGTTCCTTTCCTTGGTCACGTACTATCAGAAAATGGAATTTCAGTAGATCCTAGTAAAGTACAAGAGGTTATGGATTGGAAAGCACCAACTACGGTTCGTGAGGTCCGAAGTTTTCTTGGATTAGCTGGTTACTATCGTCGTTTCATACCAGGTTTCTCCAAAATTGCTAAACCAATGACAAGTCTGTTACAGAAAGATCATAAGTTTGCTTGGACAGAAGAGTGTGAGACAACTTTTCATAGTTTGCGGAAACTGTTAACCACTGCTCCTGTTTTAGCGCAGCCAGACATAGACAAGCCTTTTGATGTGTTCTGTGACGCATCGAAAACTGGATTAGGTTGTATGCTTATGCAAGAAGGAAGAGTCATTGCTTATGCCTCGCGTCAGTTGAGAAAGCACGAGGTTAACTATCCAACACATGATCTTAAGCTTGCTGCAGTTGTACATGCACTAAAAATTTGGAGACATTATTTGCTTGGTAATGTGTGCAACATTTATACAGATCACAAGAGTCTTAAGTATATTTTCATCCAACCTGACTTAAACATGAGACAGAGAAGATGGTTAGAGCTAATAAAGGATTATAACCTGAATGTACAATATCATCCAGGAAAAGCCAATGTTGTGGCAGATGCTCTGAGTAGGAAGTCACATTATCTTGATTTGCAACCACTATTCGAAGAGGGATTCAATCTCATGCATCCTGCTGTGTTGCATAATATTCAAATCAGTTGCTCTTTGGAAAGTAGGATAATAGAAGGCCAGAAAATGGATAAAGGGATATTCCATATCAAAGAGAAGATGAAAAGCGAGCCATCCAAACATTTTAGAATTGATGAACAGGGCGTGTTATGGTTTGATGATCGGCTTGTTGTACCTAAGGATCGAGAGCTTAGGAATAAACTTATGGATACAGCTCACCTTTCTAAGCTGTCCATCCATCCTGGAAGTAGTAAGATGTATCAAGAACTGAGATCCCGTTATTAGTGGACGAAGATGAAGAAAGAAATTGCAGCTTATGTCGCCAAATGTGACACGTGTTGTAGAGTGAAAGCACTTCATATGAAACCTGCTGGTTTATTACAACCATTGTCTGTGCCAGATTGGAAATGGGATGAAATATGTATGGATTTCATCACAGGATTACCTACTAGTCAGAAAGGAAACGATTCAATTTGGGTGATTGTCGACCGTCTTACTAAGTCAGCGCATTTCTTTCCAGTTCAGACGAGTTATCGACCACCTGAATATGCTAAGTTGTACATCTCACAAATCGTTCGTTTGCATGGTATACCAAGGGTTATCGTATCTGACCGAGGGTCGCAGTTTACTGCTCACTTTTGGGAACATTTGAACAAATGTTTAGGTACCAGTTCAGTCCGTAGTACTGCTCACCACCCACAGATCGATGGACAAACAGAACGAGTAAATGCTGTTTTAGAAGATATGCTTAGAGCATGTGTTTTATCTTCAAAGGGATCATGGGAATCATGGTTACCTTTGGCTGAGTTTACTTACAATAACAGCTATCAAGAGAGTATCAAGATGGCTCCATTTGAAGCCTTGTATGGCAAGAAGTGCAGAACACCGTTGAGTTGGATCGAGCCTGGAGAAAAAAGATATTATGGTATTGACTTTGTAGAAGAGGCTCAGAAGAGGGTTCGTATCATTCAACAAAACATGAAAGCTGCACAATCATGTCAGAAAAGTTATGCGGATAAGAGAATGAGACCGCTTGTATTTGAAATTGGAGACTATGTGTATCTAAAAGTCACACCAATGAAAAAGAAACAGTTTGGAATCAAAAGAAAGCTTGCTCCTAGGTTTGTGGGGCCATATAAAATTTTGGAAAGAAAGGGTCCAGTAGCTTATAAGTTGCAGTTACCAGAATCAATGAGTGAAATCTTTCCAGTCTTTCACGTGTCAAATTTAAGAAAGTGTTTGCGTGTTCCCGAAGAAAGGGTAGAACCCCGAGGCATTAAGATTAAGTCAGATTTGGCCTATCGTGAGCAGCCAGTCCAAGTGTTGGATGTTAAGAATAAAGTTACACGAAACAGAGTAGTGAGAACTTACAAGATTCAATGGAGTCACCATGATGAGGGTGGTGCGTCTTGGGAAACGGGAGACTACTTACAGAAAGCTTACGAAGATTTTTATAACAATTGGTGCGTAACTCAAATCTCGGGACGAGATTTTTATAAGGGGGAGGGCTGTAACACCCCGGTGTTACGCGTGCATTTAGCATCTGTAAATCATGATCATAAGCACCATCATGCATTCATAAGCATTTCATGTTATATAAATAAAGCATCCAAAAACATGCTAACAAAACATGAGTGTTGCATTTACTTATTTTCATTAGAATAGTACCGTGATCATGCTTGTTTGAGTGTTTAAACAACTTAAAATTTGTCATCAAGTAATTTGGAGCAAAGTTCCTTTTGAAAATTTTCCTAAATTTTTCTTTTAAAATGTCCTTGAAAAATAAGGTTTTATTTAAAAATCAACTTTTTAACCCTAGTTCAAAATCGGTTGGGATTTTGACTTTGTGTCTTTCAACAAAGTTGTAGACATTGAAAAATGGAGCAACTTTTGTTTTTGGACTTTTTCTCAAAAAGGTTTAGAAAATGCTCCAAAATGTAATTTTATGTGCTGCTATTTAGAAATAAAAAGAAAAAGAAATTTTTCCCGGCTTCGTGGGCCTCGGCCTCGCTTTCGGCCCATTTGGGCTTGCCGGCCCGGCCTGCCCGCCCGCGTTCATCCACACGCTCGCGCGCGCCGCGCTGACCGCCAGCAGGTCGCAGACGCCGCGTGGTCGCCGGCGTCCGGCGCCGCTCGCCACGCGTCCCTAGGTGGCCCCCGCCGCCCCGCGTGCTCGTCAAAACGCAGCAGCAGCTCGCCTTCTCCCTCGGCTCCCTTCCATTCGCCCGCCTCGCCCTTCTCGCCTCGCCAAAGCGCAGCAATGGCCGCGCTCGCAATTTCCGCCACCGCGCAGCTCGCCAACCGGGGCGCCTCGCCACGATTCAGCTCGTGAGGAGCTCCGCCCCACCCTGCTTGACCTCGCAAAGCCACTGCGCCGCGCACCGTGCGCTGCCGGGGCCGAAGACGACGAGTTCACCGCCGTGCCGTGCCGCCACACCCGCCATGGCCGTCGGCGTGCCTGCTCCCCTGCCCTATTGAACCCCTTTTCTACCTCGCTGTGTTCGCGCCGCCTTGGGGAACCTGTCGGTACCGCCCGCTCCACCGCAGACCTCGCCGCCGGCGAGATCCGGCCGGCGGGAGTCCCTCCCCTGCCCTGTGCCACCGACAGGTGGGACCAAGGGGCCCGCTGTCAGCTGCTCAATGACGCTCTGGGTGCACAGAGCTGGGTGCGCTTAGCCTTTCTGCAGCCGGGTTTTTGAAAAGGATTTTTGGAAATGTTTTTTTTTCAGAAATGGTTTAAATCCTTCCAAAAATCTTATCTCATGTTTTATAGCTCCAAAATTTGTGAGACAAATTTTGTTGTGATTGTCATGAATAGATCTGTAGTTTAGATGTATTGCATGTCATGTTTGTGATGCTTTTATATAGGGTTTTATTTAATTCTTAATAAATGCTTTTAACTTCAGAAATACATAGTAAATCCAATATGTGTCAGAAAAATGTAGTTCCAATTTTGTTAGTCTTCTTATGAGATTTACTACCTGTGAAAAATTTGTGTCATGCATGTTGTGTAGAAAAATATTGATGTGTAGTTTAAGCGCCTTTCTTTGCCTAGAGTAGTTATTTTTGCTAGGGCTAAAAATATGAATAATACATGCATGTGAAACTTTTTCTTTGATGATTAATTACTGTGTAAATCATAAGAAAAATATGCAATGTGCTGTTTGCTACCTTTTGTAGTACAAAGTATTTTCTATGCATGGTATAACACTGCTTTTGTCCTTTTTATGTAGGATGTTATACATGTCCAAATGCAGTGAAATTTTGGTGGTAGTCTATGTTTGACATGATTAGGCTACTGTAATTTTTTTGAGAATTTTCTGTGAACTAAAAATTTAGATTGCTGTTCAAACCTAGATTAAATTAGGGTTTACTCAGGAATCTCTTTATTGCATGTTTAGTTAATAATGTTGTTTTGGTGTATCTTTGAAGCGCCAATTAGCTTGCTGGTGTGTTATGCCATGTTGTTTCATGTTGTAATGCAGCAAGTAGTTAGTAGCGAAATACTTAGGTGTGATTGCATGCATGTTTGTTTTTCCATGTGATTAGTAGAATTAGAAGAAGTACGAACTTGCTTTGTTAACTAGAATGTGAATTGTGCATTTACATACACATGCAAGCATGAGCATCATGTGCCATCCCATCGGTGCGCTTTTTTCATCAGCACTTATAATCATGCACACATGCATCATACAGGATCGGTGCAGAAAGCAGTACACGTGGAGCACGGAGTTCCCGAGGAGGCCGTGCAACGAGTGGTGCCACCCCTGGGAGAACCAGAAGTCGAGGAGCCAGACGGTGATCTGCTGAAGTGTCGGGACCACCGTCTGTCAACCTTCTGGAAGGCAAGCCCCGGAGCATTATAAGTCTCCCTACTTTATCAAAGCAAGATAAATATATATGTTATATGTAATGTTGCATTAAGTTATAGGAGTTGCTTGAAACCGTTGATGCATATCACTACAATATTCCTTGAACACTTCGATATATCCTGATATCCTATTTAAGTCTAGTTCCGGAATACCTACTTAGCTATGTTTAGTTCGGTAGAAGTGGGTGATTTCCTGTCACCTACGATTTAGGTAAAAACATGTCATGTTTAGCAATGTGCTATCATGGAGAGAGAACCATTTGTGGTTAAATAAATAGAGACCGGGCGGAATGTTGGGCAACAAGGCATGGGTCTTGTGTGCTTGTAGTTTCCGTCTGTGTCGATTAAGGACCGTACCGTTGTAAGGTCCTAAATGGCTAGAGGGGGGATGAATAGCCTATAAAAATTTCTACAAGAATCACTAAGCGAACTTGTTAGAATAACAAACGGCGCAAAGCGAGTTTTGCTTAGCCTATGGTTGTGATGCAAGCCTCCTATCCACAAGACTAGTAGATTATGATTTCTAGTTCACACAAGGACTAAGTCACTAATCTTACACTAGTGAGCAAGCTAACAACTACTAGCAAAGGCTAACACTAGAGCTACACAAGATAACTAGTAGAAGAAAATGCGAGAGAGAGGATTGTGAATCTTATACCAACGGTGGAGAGAAGATGTTGCCAATCATCAAGATGATATATAATCAATCAATATTGATAACAACACAATATGAAGACCAATCACCGGGAGACAAGAGATACAATATTTTTTGTTCACCCGGTGTTCACTTGTGCACCGACAAGCTACGTCACCGGTTGTGTCGACCAACACTTAGATGGTTCCTCGGTGTGACCCTCAAGTCACTTGCCCCTCAAGGCACGCCCCGCAAGGCACCGTAAGACACCACTCTCAAGTGAGGTAACTCAATGACACGCGCAATGTAATAGAGTTGCTTTTGGCGTCCCACCGAGAAAAGCACAAGAACCTCTTACAATCAACCGGAGGTGGCCAAGAACAATCACCTTCTCTTGCCAATGCCTCCAACAATCTCCAAGCCGGCTAGGAGCGGTACTCTCCAAGAGTAACAAGAAATCTACCGGCTAAATCACCCACAAGTGCCACTAGATGCCCTCAAGCTATGCAATGCACTTTGGGATCACTCAATCTCACTTTTGATTTGCAATCAAGCAAGAGAGATGAGTGGGAGGAGATGCTCTAGCTCAAAGGATGCACAAGAATGTTAGAAATCACAAGAGACCTCCCCAAGGGCCGGCCAACAAGTATTTATAAGCATCCCATCCAAATAGAGCCGTTATACCCCTTCACTGGGTCTGTTCGGGATGACCGGACGTGCCGGTCATAACTGACCGGACGCGCTCGACCGCGTCCGATCCTCCAACGGTCACTGCGCCAACGGTCAAATCCCATGACCGGACGCGCCTCTCAAAACGACCGGACGCACCGGTCCCGAGTGACCGGACGTGCTCTAGTCAACGACTGGATGCACCGATCGCACAGCACCGCGCGCCCGTGAAGTAACGATCGGACGCGCCCCTCACAATGACCGGACGCGATAGTGCCCGTGTCCGGTTTGAGTCCAGTAAGCTCCCTCGACGATCGAACACGCCCGATCATGTGTGACCGGACGCGCCTCGCGTCCGATCGTCCTCTGCGAACCTTAGTTCCTTCTGGGCGACTGACCGGATGCACCGGTCCCGCGAGTGATCGGACGCGCCGGTTACAAACCCTAACACCCACGTCTGCGCTGTACTGACCGGACGCGTCCGGTCATACCATGACCGCGTCCGGTGCAGCGTCCGGTCACCTTTGTGACCTCCGTTCGCCTCTGTTTCTTTTCCGACTTCCGGCGTAGTGGAAAATAGGCATTTCAAGTTCCCAAAAACGCCTGAATCCCGCGCTCGCAAGCTCGGCGGGAGGGAGAGAGAGACCCAAACCCTCTCTACCGCTCAAACTTCATCGCCTTCGCAAATGTGCCAACACCAACAAGTGATCACCACCTTGTGCACGTGTGTTAGCATTTTCATAAACATTTTCGAAGGTTTTCCAATTAGCTCACTAGACCCTACATGCAATGCACTTCATGAATTCACCTAGTGGCACCCGTGCATCGAATAATCGATAAGACTTCCCCTCTTAATAGTTCGGCTATCGATCCTAAATCACTCACACCCTCTATAGTGTCTTGAGTGCAAAACAAAATGGCCCTATGGTTATACCTTTGCCTTGAGCCCATTTTGTTTCTCCAAAAGATATGATCCACTTCATATCATCACATGACCGTCTTGATCCATCGACCTTAACTTCACTTGCTCTTCACCGTTGCATCGGTCCGTCGGCACCAAGTCTTGCTCAAGCTTCACCATCGCATGGTCCTTCGCTTCGAAGCCTCGACTTGCTCTTCACCTTCACAACCGGTCCATCGAGCCAAGCATCACCTCGGTCTTCATCATCTTGGTCACATGAGTCAATGTCATGTCTCATATTCAATGACTACCTTTATCTAAATCATCCACTTAGATACAAAGGTTAGTTCTAGGTTTCATCAATTAGCCAAAACCAAACTAGGGACTTTCAACCGTACCGTTGTCGGCCCTCAGTCCTTTTTGAACGCATGCCCCACATTTAGCTGGCCGGATAAGTACTTCCGACCGCGAAGCCTAGTAGCTCTGTTCGGACCGGTGACCGAGATGATGCCAAGACCACCTCGGGCCTGTTGACCGTGGACAAGAATGACCTAGCTCCAGCGTGGGCAGGCATAACTTGAGTGACCTGGCGCGGGAGGAACCCAAGGTGTATAGGGTTCATGGCGGTCCCGCGATGTTTTTCCGAATAGTACCAAGGGTGACCTGTAGCTCACTGGGCCGGTGAGTGTGGTTTGTGTGGGGAATACATCACCAGCTGGTTAGTAATCGATTCGAGTCGCCATCGCTCCTGGATAGTGAGCAACTGGACTGAGTTACGTCATCGTAGTAATGTGATTATGGAACATGATGATGTTTATGGTTGTGAGTATAATGTGGAAAATGCTAAACAGAATTGGTTACTATTGATTGCTTAATCTTATCCAAGTGATTGCTCTAGTGCAGGTGCAAATCTAGATAGGTTTAAATGAACAGATTAAATTGATGCTAAAGATTAATATTGCAAGTTAAGTGCTATCGCTTTTATGCAAAATGTTGTTAAGCCCACCCCACTATAAAGCCTTGCATACTCTTTGGTGTCTTGTTGTTTTCTGGTTATTGTCGGGTAAGTCTGGCTGAGTACCTTCTTGTACTCAGGGTTCTTCTACCCCTTGTTGCAGGTGTTTATTAGGACCAAGGGCAATGGTCGCTCCATACTTCTTATCTCGATGCTTTTGTTGGAGGAGACTACAATATGGCACTATTATTTAAATAAAATAGTGTGTGTTGATTTTGGACAATAATGTTTCCGCTACCGGTTATTTCAAACTCAGTGTTGTAATAACTTTATTTGAACTCCGATGTATTTGAACTATGTACGCATGTGAACTGGAACCGCTAAACCAGTACGGTCTTGGCTGTTTGTTGAAAAGTTTGAGATCTTTCGAGATTTCATGGACTACCAGGTTATACGGGCTTAAGTTTGCTAGAATCTCTGCTCCGGCAGGTGAATTTTCTTACTTAATTTCGTATAATTGGGCGGTTCCGTTACAGAGGGTACCAGAGAGATCTTCGGCTCGCAGGCGGCGGCGGTGAGGGCCTGCGGGCGAGACGCCTGCCTCGTCACCATCGGGTGAGTGTGACGAGGGTCCCGGTGAAGAAGAGGTGGGTGGTACACCGGCGGGTCGGCGCGAGAGCGTGGTGATGTCGGCGGAGCAAGCACCGGCGACGACGGCGCTGGTGACGAGAGCGGCGGAGCCGGCTCACGCCGGCGCTCGTAGACGATCCCGAAACGTCTGAAAGGAGGTGAGGGCGGACGCGGCTCCCGCCGGCGCTGGTAGACGAGTCCGAAGCTCCCGGGAGGAGGTGGGGTCGGTGTGCGCGGTCCCGTGATCGGAACGGCAACATCTGGCACAACGGGAGGCAGCGAAGCCACAGGGAGCGAGGGTGGAAGCTCCGGGGCTGCCTCGATCGTGTCAGGCACCGGAAGGTCCTAGGGCGAGTCCGACAGGGTCGAGGCGGGACCACCAGGAGAGCGCGCTGAAGCAGTACCTGCAGGGTAGGGGAGAAGGGTGGCAGAATCACCGGGTCAGTGGGAAAGAAGGAAGCCTCCACAGGGTCAGCGGGAGGTGTGGGTGGAGAGGTGGTGGAGTAAGGGAACGCTGACTCATCAAACATGACATGGCGAGAGATGAGGACGCGACGAGAGGTAAGGTCAAAGCATCGGTAACCCTTGTGATCCGGAGAGTATCCGAGAAAGACACAGAGGGTCGACCGGGGAGCCAGCTTATGAGGAGCGGTGGCGGCGGTGTTAGGGTAACACGCACACCTGAAGACTCGAAGGTGGTCGTACCGAGGAGGGGTACCGAAAAGAGCGTGGTGAGGCGTGGGAGCTGGGCAGGCAGTAGAAGGAAGTCGGTTAAGGAGATAGATGGAGGTGTGTAGACACTCAACCCAGAAGCGAGCGGGTAGAGATGCCTGGAGCAGAAGGGTGCGCATGATGTCGTTGGTGGTGCGGATCATACGCTCTACCTTGTCATTCTGAGAGGAGGTATATGGACAAGACATGTGCAGATGGACACCGAAAGAAAGGAAGAAAGCACGGGAGGTTGAGTTATCGAACTCACGACCATTGTCACACTGGACAGCCTTGATGGTGAGGCCGAACTGAGTGGATACCCAAGCAAAGAAGTGGCTAAGAGTGGGGAAAGCCTCGGACTTGGCACGCAGAGGAAAAGTCCAGGAATAATGGGAGAAATCATCGACCACCACCAAGTAGTACTTATAGCCAGACATGCTGAGAACAGGAGAAGTCCACATGTCGCAGTGAATAAGATCAAAGACACGGGTGGTATGTGAGGATGAGGACTGAAAGGGAAGGCGAACGTGACGGCCCAGCTGGCACGCGTGACACAAGGGATCATCGTGAGCTCGAGAGTACCGAATGTCGGAACTATGACCGAGCTGCATCAAGACATCCCAGCCAGGATGGCCGAGGCAACGGTGCCAAGTGGTGGAGGAAGGAGTGGCGGTGAAAGCGGCTGAGGAAGGCGAAGAAGGTGAGACAGATGCCGGGAACCGAAGGGTGTAGAGAGGCCCAGTGCTGTTACATCGGAGTAGAGGTACCCGAGAGGACAAATCCCGCACGGTGAGGCCAGAGGGGTCAAACTCAACCGAACAGGAGTTGTCAGTGGTGAAACGGCGAATAGAGAGAAGGTTGTGAACCATACCGGGAGCCACAAGAACATCAGGGATATGAAAGGAGCCGTGGGAACGGGCAGTGCCCACAGAGGAGACAGGAAGACAAGTGCCATTGGCGACCATGATGGAAGAGGGATAGGAAGGGTGGGGAGAACAAAGAGAAGAGAGTAGACTCGCATCAGGCGTGGTGTGGAAAGTGTCACCCGAGTCGGCGATTCAATTAGGGCTAGCGGTGGTGCTGAAGGAGTAGGCCAAGGCAGGAGGTGTAGATGTGGGGTTGGAGGAAGGATTAGCGGCGTCTGAGCCCCCCCCCCCCCCCCCGCCAGTAGCCACGACGCTCGCGGTCATGGTGGTGGTGCCGCCTAGAAGATGGCCCGGCTGCAGCGTCAGTGGAGACGGAGCCGAGGGCAGAGGGTAGGGAGCCGACAAGGCCCGGCGTGCGACGCGGCACCGGCACGTGGCCCGATAGGTAGCGGCTGCGCCCACAGCGCCAGCAGTAGCAGTGGGGTTGCGGAAACACCGGGAGGCTAGAGGCGGGGTGGCCGGGAAAGCCGCGGGTGAGGCGATGACCTGCTGTGCCCATGGCGCGTGGAGGAGGGACACGGATACAGAGGTGGGCCAGCCCGGGCCAAGGGCAGCGCCGGTGGTGGCTGCACCCATGGCGTGAAGGAGCGCCAGAGAGGCAGCCGCGGGAGGGAGGGCCAGTGCCTCGGGCGTCGGCCATGGGCGGCAGTGGGCACGGGAAGGGGAGGGCGGCTGCTGGTGGCCACCAGCAGCGTCAGCAGCGCCACCAGCCCCGTCCCTAGGGCCCCCACGGCTGGAAGGTCGGCGTCAGAGCTGCCGGCGCCTATAGCATGGAGGGGGGCACAGGGGGCTCCAGAAGAGTGAGCGCCTGGCAGAAGAGTGAGAGGCAGAGCGCTAGGAGCAGGGCCGGTGGAGGGAAGGGAAGGGGAGCCCCCAGCGGCCAGCAGGGGCGCGGAACCACCGGCGTCGGCCTGGGCGGCGCCCAGATCAGGGGCGGCGCCGCCAGGTGGTGGAGCGGGCGACCCCCTAGATGCGGCAGGAGAATGGGCAGAGGAGGCGGCCAGGGAAGGGGGCTGCTGCGCCCACAGCACTCCGGGGCCGACGAAGATGGGGCTGTGGACGGGCGGGTACGCCGCGGAGGAGGAGGCGGCCGGGGAGGTGGGCTGCTGCGCCCACGGTGCGCCGGGGCCAAAGATGGGCCCGTGGGCAGGCGGGCACGCCTCGGAGGAGGAGGCGGCCGGGGAAGGGGGCTGCTGCGCCCACGTGGAAGGGAAGGAGAGGGAAGGGGAGTGGCAGGAGAAGGAAGGGTGGGGAGGAGGAGCGTCGGCCATGGCCTCCTGGCCGGCGGCGGCAGCCACCAGGAGGGGCGGCGGCTGGACAGGGGAGAGAGGAGAAAAACTGGCTCTGATTACCATGCTATAATGTGTGATTCCTTGATTTTGGGCTAACCCTAGAAGGGCCACATGGGCCTAGCCTCATGGGCCTAATACAAACACACTCCAACAATTATTATAGTTTTTTAAAGCCAACGTCAGTCGATAATGTTTTAAGCCGACAAAAGATCTGGTGATAGCACCGTATCATTATTTTTTTATACTTGATGAGTCGGCCCCCTTCTGTATCTAAATCCTGACTCCGCCACTAATAGGGAGAAAATGGGAATTTTGCCATTCTCAGAACCGGGCTTCGCTACTTTGCCATCACTCAAATGTGAATCGTTGTTTTGCCATTATGAAACACAGCCAACACGCTAGAATGCCCTATCGACCCATTTGATGTTGTTGTACATTTTCTATTCCACAATTACCCCTGTCTATGCCTAACTGGGACCGACAGAACGGAAACAGGCAGGAAACGGATCGAGCTGAGCGAGCGACGCGCTCCTCCTGAACGTCGCCGCCGCCAGGCCTCGCCAATCCTAGGCGCCGCCGCCGCCAGGCCTCGCCAGCGCCACCTCCCACACGCCGTGGCCCCTCGCCGTTGCTGCCTCCCGCCAGCCCCTGCCGCCGCGGAGAGCCGGTGCCGCTAGCGTGCTCATCCTGCCCCACTTCTTCCACATCCGGACTCGCCACATGGATTGCAGCTGCTATGGTTCAAATTAAAACCCCATGGATTGCAGTTGGGGTGATCTTATTCCTCGGTATGCACTCCCTTTCTTCCAATGTCATAGGCATCTAACTTCGTTTGGGAAGCCAGTAGACCTAGCTCTGCGAGTAGTATTCTAACTTGTTCATCCATTCTTGGTTTTATCTAGGCTCGATGGGAAGCCTGAGCGTAGAATATTTCCTGTAGGAGAAACTAGGCTGGCAATGGAAACGGTGTTGATTGGGGCCAATTGGAGATTGGAGCCTGAACGTAGAATAGTTCCATGATTGAGTTTAGATTGGCTACAGGAGAGCCCAATTAGGTTGACAAGAAGGTAAACATTGCAATATTATTACAGAGAATGATGTTGGCTGCCTCCTTCCTGTCTATTAATTTTTTTGACATGAGTTTCAGCCGTCTTGCATTCCTCATGGGAGAAGGAATAAGTGCCCAGCCCACCAAGGCTCATGCAACAACAAGAAAGAAGAGAATTGCAAGGAAGTTGATCCCAAGGAAAATGAAGACCAACCAAAGTTGTGAACTTGTATCATTGTCTGTCTGAACTTGTGTCTGTATGAACTTTAGTCATTGTCAAACCTAAGTCATTGTGAACCGAGTTGTATGACTACTTATCATGACCTTTTATGAACTTCTATGTGATGTATGCCTGATTTTATGCTGACTGGCTTTGATATGTGCTGTCCAGTTTTTTTATCAAATATGCTGTCCAGTTTTTTTTATCAATTATGCTGCTGATTTTATGTAGAGAATGAAATAGCAGACTTTCACAATGAAAATCGCAAAAAAGAACTTTCAGGATGAAGGGACAGGGGAGGCATCGATGGGGTAAGGCCAACAACACAGCCGATCTGTTTTAGAATGAAGAGCTGATCCGTTTAGAATGAAGGGGGCAAGGGCAAATGTGGAATAGAAAGTGTACAACAGCATCAAATGGGTCGATAGGGCATTCTAGCGTGTTGGTTGTGTTTGATAATGGTAAAGTAGCGAATCCCATTTGAAGGATGGTAAAGTAGTGAAGCCCCATCTCGAGGATGGCAAAATTCCTATTTTCTCCACTAATAGGAGGCAGTCTGGAGGGTGAGCGGTGCAGGGCTTGCTATCACGAAGATACGAACCACGGGAGGAGCCTTCACATCACATATGGAGCACGTTTCTTGTGGGTTTGCAGTTCTTACGCCGTTCTGCAGGCCCTGTATTACTGCAGCTATGCCCCTTCACATCTACTTCGATACTGAATTGGTTCGACAAAAAGGTTTGTCTTGAAAATCTATGAAAGCTCGACTCATTCATACGTAATACATTGGTGAGGAAACTAAACAAGCATGACGTGTGCATGAACTACTCTGAACGCAGACCGGCGAACGCTCCAAGTCATGAAATCAAAGACAGTATCAGCAACTCTGAAGACTGGCCGCTATCACCTATCAGACTGAATGTAGATGCAGCGCAAGAAACACCAAACACAAGCAGCACTGCAGCAAGCATCGCAGTTAACATCAGCGCTCGGGAAATGACCTCGTGGAGTCCCTGTGACCTCTACCCATCAGGCTATCACAACTTATGCAGTGACAGTGATTCAGCCTCATGAACTCTAAAAGTCTGAATCCATTTGACACGCTGATAGGGCTTGGATCCCTACCGGGGAGCCGCTACGCGGGTTGTACGGATGCGAGACGGCTGGACGTGGGCGAGGACGGCGCGAGGGCGCCGTGGCTGCAACTGCTGCGAGCGGAAGAGAAGAGGCGGCGAGCTACAGTGTCGCGGCGCTACAGTACCACGTGGGTACTGTTTATGCGAGAGCGGCACACGACCGGCGGCTAGGGTTTCTCTCGGCTCCCTGAGGAAGCCGGAAACAATAATATGTTTCTACTTAATTTCCCAAATAGAGTCTTACAAATATTTATATCTCTCTCTAATACCGATAATTATAAAATAACCCTCTAGAAACACTATAATTGCGACAATTATATGGGCCATGGCCCCTTAATGGCCGGCTCCCCTCCTAGCCACTAGCGGGCCTGTGACGGCTGTAGGGGATGCCGGTCATAACACACGCACTCTGGACAGTGGGCACTGAAGCAAAACAGGGTTCAAACTCTGGCAATCAAACCTACGAACCCTGTTTGAACCACTTGCAAACACTGCACGATGGAAGGATTGGCTCAAGCAAGCAAGAAAACATCTCCAGTGATACTTACACTAGTAACTGAAAAGTTAAGTTTCTGGATGTATAAACAAAAGGTCAGGATTGATGGAAAATTAGTGGAAAACAAATAGGTGACATATTGAGCTGTTAAGTAACACTACTTATACAAGCACGGAAGAAGAGCTTTTCAGTAGCAAATCGTGATGTTACTTAGTACCACACATGGAATCGGGGGAAAAACATAATGACAACAGGGAATAGGAAACAATATGCATGCAAGGACAGGCATGGCATAATCAGTATTCGCACACAGGGAATGACAATGAGATCCGAAAGTTAAACGCACAGCAGATCTCAGACCCAGCTGAAACTCAACAGCAGAAGAGTCTAAGAGCATCTCCAACAGCCTCGCTATCCCACCCTCCATCGTCAATTCTCGGGTAAAATCGACTCCAACAGACTCGCCAACCCGATCTCTAAATTGCCGAACGCGCTATCCCGTGAATCTCGCTCGGAAGAAAAGGCGAGTGGAACTCGCTCGCCATAGAGTGCCTCCCGGCCCATCCCCACGCGCCTCACTCTTCCTGTGCGAGGTCCCCGCGTCGAATTTCGCGGAAGTCGTACAGGCGACACCCCGAGAGGTGCAGGAACTAGCCCCCCTCATCGGCCTTGGCGTCGGCGAGCCGGCAAGGTGGTGCACGAGCACGAGCTGGAGCATAGACGGCGGCGCGTGCAGATGTAGGCGGAGCCTTGCGGGAGGAAGTCGCAGCAGATCGGACTTGCCGCTGGGCTTGCCGTGAGGACCTGCGTGCAAATGACGACCGCCTCAAGCATGCTGGACTTGCCGCTGCTGGCTCCCGACCACGGCCACCTGCGGCTGGTCGATCGTGGAGCTGCTTCCCAACTGCGTGAAGATATGTCCTGCAGGCTGCAACTTGTTGACGATCGGAGTCATCGAGGACTTCACGGGCGGGTCATCTCATCCGCATGCAGTGGCGTAGGGATGCTGGAGTGAAGGGGT
Source organism: Saccharum hybrid cultivar R570 (assembly GCA_038087645.1). Taxonomy (NCBI): domain Eukaryota; kingdom Viridiplantae; phylum Streptophyta; class Magnoliopsida; order Poales; family Poaceae; genus Saccharum; species Saccharum hybrid cultivar. Next base: position 5,298,440 of record JAQSUU010000510.1, read on the forward strand.
GTCGCTAATGTGGAGCCGTCGCTGACATGCTCGCTCTCGATTCGGCGCAAGCGCACTGCGGCGAGTCGGCGACGGTCCATCGATGCTGCTCGCGCTGCCACTGAACCTTATAATCTTACGTTCACACGGATGCCTTGAAGGTGTTCGTTAATATGCTCCAAAGTGGTACCGCTGCAGTTCAAGTAGGCCTGATGACATGGCGACATATTTTAAAAAATAGAGAGCTAGTTTTAAAGAGGCTGTTGTGGAACTTTTCTATTTAGAGAGGCTGAAGTATTTTAGAGAGTCAGTTTACCTATCCAAATTTACCGATACTCTTGGAGTTGCTCTAAGGGGGTGTTTAGGTCTCACCCAAAAACTTTACACCCCATCCCATCGAATGTTTGGAGACATACATGTAGCATTAAATATAGATAAAAAAATAACTAATTGCACAGTTTGCATATATTTTGCGAGACGAATCTTTTAAGCATAATTAGTCTATGATTGGACACTAATTGCTATAGTTACACATGTGCTACAGTACCCTAAAAACTTTACAGCCCCTGAACTAAACACACCCTAAGATTTAGCAGTATAATTATCTTCTGTTATCTCAAATTAATAACAGTAATACAGTATGGTAAAAGCAGTAGTTGAACCCATAATTGAAATCGAATGCAAGAAAAATGATGTGAAGCAATCAGAACAAGCAAAGCAGTTCACAAGATTTTCAGACCGACTAATCATATTTTCAACAGCAAAATCAAAAGGTTTTAGTCACTCAAGAAAGTGATTAAACAGAGAAAGTAAATGGTGGCATGCAATTTTTCAAGAAATTAGCAACCATTGTGGCGAAAAGGGATGCACATTCAGCCATATCAAATTTCACATTGGGCCATTGGGGGCACAAGGAAATGGTACAGACTACCAAATCCATTAACAGGAATCTATTAGCTTCTTTCAGAACACTGGAACATACAAATCGTAATTGTGTGGCCAAACTCAGACATGAACAAAACATCAAAAACAGCCCAAATCTAAGGTCGACCAATTCAAAGACAAACAACTATGGATTCCTTCAAAAATTGATCTAGACCGTTAGACAAGACACACTGCCCTCGATCACCATCACCTGATTAGGCATCCCATAGAGCAGAAGAGTCAGCTATCAAGCATTTGCTACTTCAGTTATACAGCAGTATGATACAAGCAGTAGCTGCTGTACGAATCATTGAACTCGAAGACAAGAAAAATGATAGTACTTTGAAGCAAACAGAAATTTTATCAGAACAAAAACTGTCAGTCAGTTCACAAGATTTCCAGAACGACTAATCATATGTTCAGCAGCAAAACTTCGTGGTTTTTTCTTTGCCTTTTTAGCACTCGAGAAAACAACTAACAGAGTATGGAGCTGCTGTCATGCACAGACGCACTATTGCAAGAAACTAGAAAACACTATGGCGACAAAATTATACCAAAATCCTTCAATTCCTCATCCCAACAACGTTCAATTCCTCAATTCCTCGCTATGTACCTCCGATAAGGGCTCTGCCCCTCCACTCACCAGGTTTCCCTGGGATCTGTGGTAATGAATGAGGTGGGGATAGTTCATCACCGCGTTATCTTTCAAAAAAAAATTCAGACATGAACAAAATAACAAAAACAACCCAAGCTAAGCTCGATCAATTCAAAGAAAGTAAACGACAGAAACAACAAAGGAATCCTTCAAGTACTGATCTACACCATCAGACAAGACACACTACCCTCGATCACCATCGCCTGATTAGGCATCCCTTACAGCAGAAGAGTCAACTGTCAAGCATTTGCTAGTCCTCGCCTATACAGAGGTATGATAGAAGCAGTAGCTGCTGTACGAATCATTGATCTCTAATACAAGAAAAAGGATAGTATTATGAAGCAAACATCAATTTTATCAGAAAAGAAACTGTAAATTAGTTCACAAGATTTCCAGAACGACTAATCATATGTTCAGCAGCAAAACTTAGATGGTATTCTTTTTTTGGTCCTTTTTAGCACTCAAGAAAACAACTAACAGAGTATGGAACTGCTGTCATGCACAGATGCGCTATTGCAAGAACTAGAAAACATTATGGCGAAAAGTTTATGCCAAAATCCTGCAATTCTCATCCCAAGATGCCCACTCAGCAGTATCAGTTTGCACACTGGGACACAAGGAAATGGTACAAAGTGCCAAATCAATTAACGAGAATCTATCTATTAGCTTTCATCAGATCATTGGAACTGAGCCAACAACTAACAGAGCATTGCTTAGTTCATCACAAGTGAACGTAGATCAGATCGAACAAAAGAAGGAACAAGCTAATTTCGATTAGTTTCAAGGAAGCAAACGACAGAAGTAACGAAGGACTCCATCGAAAACCGATCCAGACCATCAGACGAGACGCAATACCCTTTGATCACTTCCAAGAATGCAGAAACAGAAACGACGAAAGAATCATTGAAGAACCTCTCGAAGAAGTGATCCAGACGGGCCCCAAAAGACGCTCCAACACCGTCCCATCCAAGCTCGATCATGCGTCTTTACTGCGACGCGGACCCATACAGTAGCGCATCCTGGAACCACATCGACGGCGGATACTGTGGTCGCCCCTGTCCAACGCCAGCCGCCGCGGTGGCCCTGCTCCAACTCCATCCGCCGCGGCTCCTGAGCCTCCAAATCCGAAGTCGACGACGACGGCGCTGGCAGTGGCACGGGGCGCGGGCGGTGGCGCGCACGTCGGCGGCGCCTTCACGGCACACGGGGTGGACGGGCTTGCAGCAGGGCCGGGCAGCGCATGCGGTTCTCGCGGAGCCAGTCGTCGATGTTGCTCCCGCACTTGGGACCCTTGCGGAGGTGGAACACGTGGCCGCAGGAGAGCGTGCGGACCTCCTCCCGCTGCTCCAGGCTGTGGCCGCACATGGCGCAGTCGTAGGCCAGCGCCTGGCCCAGGGTGCTGACGCCGCCGAGCGCCCAGACGCGCACCCGCCGCCATCCTCTCGAGAACCGGCCGTCGCGGTAGGCCTTCATGCCCAACCAGCAGCTCGCGCCGGCGAAGAGGGCGATGGAGGCGCCGCCGACCGCGGTGCCAATGGCCATCCCGACGCTGCGGCTGTCGTCGGCCATGGCGCCTTCGCTCCTCTTCCCCTTCCTTTCGTCTTGCCTGTCCTCCTCTCGCTCTCTCTTGCTCTGGCTTTCTTAGTTGTTCGCTCGCGTTGCTCTAGGATTGTTGGCGTTTGGAAACCGAAGGTGGCAATGGCATTGCCGGTGCCGGCGGTGGGTATTTGTAGGAGAAGGAGGTGGGGTTGGCTTAGGCAGTGTTTAGTTTCTTCAAAATTCCAAAAATTTTACAAGATTTTCCGTCACATCAAATCTTTGGACGCATACATGGAGTATTAAATGTAGGTAAAAAAAATAACTAATTGCACAGTTTGTCTGTAAATGTCGAGATGAATCTTTTAAGCCTAGTTAGTCCATGATTGGATAAATTTTACCAAATAACGACGAAAAGTGCTACAGGAACTTTACACCCACTTTACACCCATCTAAACACACCCTTAGTCGGTTAGTTATCATGTGGGCCCCAGGTCTGGATCCCTGACACCGGACGCTGGCACGCTGCTGGAACTGGAAATATGCTGTGAGTAGTTGCGTGTCGCTCAAGACATTCTTAGCACCCCGCGCGCGGCCGTTAACAAGAAACTGGAAATATGCATGCTTTCAGAATTCAGATCAGAGAACCACAATAGCAATATAATATAGGGAGCAATTCGCAGAAACATGATATTATAGGCCGCATACATGGGAGTGGAGAATATTTTTAGAATGCATGTGGTGCTGTCAGCCGGTCACTCACCGAGGCGCTGGCGGAGGCGGGAGATCGGCCGGGCGTCGGACCCCGTCGCGGCAGGGCGGCTGCGCAGGTGGCGGGGACGGGTTGGATCGGGGCGAGGTGGATTTCCCGGGAAGCAGTGGACTGCGGCGGGATTGCGCGCAGCTTGCGTGGGAAACGACCAAATCGCTGGAAATGTCGCAGGTTGGGGGATCTCTGAGATCATGAGAGGACTGCCACTGTAGAGGGTGGTGGAGGAAGCGGTCGGGAGGGGGACCGTTGAACTGGGGGCCAGTCCGTCTGGAAGCTCAGCTAGGGCCGAGCCCGTGGCCTCGCGCAGCCTCTCGATTACCGGACTGCAAGGCAGGGGCCCAAATAGGATCGATCCATTAACAATGACAACACATACAGCCCAGTCGCTTTTGGAGTCCGGAGAGACGCCAAATTGCCTCAAAACGTAAGCTTCTCCTTGCAAGGCTAATCTCAGCGTTTCCTAATCTCGTTTCCTACTGCAAAGAGAACTTTCGGGACATGTTCACATTTTTTTCTTTAATCTTTGTTAATTCTTGTTTTCAAAATAACTTGAATGAAAATATATCTAACCTTTTGGTCTTTTTTTTAAGGTAAAGGCAGGAACTCTGCCGCTCAATTAAGTAGGAAAAGAGGTTTATGTACACATGGCAACCGCTATGCCAAACACATGGTCCTAGGACCAGAGTAGAAAAAATTTCCAACCCCTATGTCTCTGCACTATGCCCTCTTTCGTCATGGAGGCAGCTTGTTGCGCCGTCTTGTGCACGTTTTGAAAGATCCTACTATTCCTTTTCTTCCAAAGGTTCCACACGATGTATATGCAAACTCCATCAAAGCGTCTGCGTTCTTGTTTTGGCACCTTGTTTGTTGTATGCTCCCACCAGGTGGCAAGTATGGCAGGGTCTTGCTGAGGCAGCTGCAAAGCGAAATTCTCCCAAGACAGCACTTGATGGGGTTTATTTGGATTCTAACCTTTTGGTCTAAGCAACCTGTGTGATAAAAATATTCTGCCACACCACATGCATTCCGAAAGCGTATTGTGGATAATCCAAACTCCAATTGGAATCTATTGGTTGCTTTGGATGACTTAGATGGGGTTTATTTGGATTTGGACAGTGTATGCAGCAAAATCACTGAAAACAATCTCTGCAATAGTTGTTCGTGAGCTGAACAAGTGAACTGACCTATTTCTGAAAACAAATTACATTACATCTTCAGCTATCGTAAGTCTTATGTAATCAATAGCAGGCTAGCAGGCAGGCAGCAGCTGTACCGTATTCAGCTGGAAGGTAGAATGCAAAAAAAAAAAAAAAAACCTCCAAACAAGCAAAGCGCACTGCAAGATTTTCTTGAAAATTGTTAATTGTATTCTTCAGTTCAACTGCCTTTTGGCGGTAAGAAACATCTCCAATTAGAAACTAGAAAAAAAATACTCCAAACAAGCAAAGTATTAGAAGCTTGTGGGTAGTATCTACAATTAATCAAAGTTACTTCTCTTTGGCATCTCTCTTACACTGAATTTTTTTGTCATAGTATGAACCCTGAATTGCACTGCCCCTCTTACACTGAAATATCAAGCCTGACTGAACCAAGAAACATCACTAGTGATAATTACACTGCTGTCACCGAAAATTATTGCACTCCATATTTGCCACGAAACGAACTGATTATGTCTGATACTAACACTATATGAGAAACTTCATCAACTGACGAAAAATTTGTGGAGGTTAAGTAACTCAAGTCTGATTAGAACTAAGCTTTTAAGTAAAGCATAATGGCAACAGGAAATTAGGAACAATATGCGGGTACAAACATGGATTCACACGCAAGATATCATACGAGATCCAGATTTAAACCAAAACCTGCTCACATCCTCCTGAAATTTAACTAATGTCTCAAATTGATCAGGCGTTGCATACAGCCAGAAAACTGAAGAGTATAGTGATCTTCAGCTATCATACAATGCAAGAAAAACGATATAAAGCAAACAAGCAGGTCATGAGATATTCAGAACTATTAGTAGATGATGAAGCAACTGATGCCAAGTACTATTGCAAGAAATTAGCAAACAATGATGCCAACAGTTTATACTGAAATCACATTCACATTGAGGTACCAAGGAATAGAACAGAGTACCAGAGCAATGAACCAAAGATCTAATACCTTCCGTCAGAACCTTACAACTGATCCAAGAAATAACAAACCATAGTTTCTCGGCATTCAGGCATTTGGTTCGTTACAGGTGGAGCAGCTTTGAACAAAAGAACAGGAACGCAGCTAAGTTCGATCAGTTCCAAGAAAGCAAAAACGGAGACTACGAAGGAGTACTTCAAGAGCTTATCCAGACCATCAAAAAGACGAACTACCCTCGATCAGTTCCAAGAACAAGAATGCAGAAACAGAACGACGAAAGAATCCTTGAAGAACCTCTCCAAGAACTGATCCAGTTCCAGACCGCCCCACACGGCCACACCCACAGGACGCGTCAACACCGTCCCATCCAAGCTCGATCACGTCTCTACTGCGATGACGACGCCTCCGGTAGTGTTTCGTCGTGCACCAGAAGCGGCGACGCCTCCTCCAAATCCGGCGCCGATGTCCGCGGCAACTGCGCTAGCGGTGGCGCCGATGTCCGCGGCAACTGCGCTAGCGGTGGCGCCGATGATGATGACGACGCCTCCGGTAGTGTTTCATCGTGCGCCGGAGGCAGCAACTGCGCTAGCGCTGGCGCCGATGCTTCCGGCGAATGTGCTGGCGACGATGGCGGTGGCCGCTTCCATGGCAACATGGGATGGGGATCCTGGAGGCAGATTGGGCAGGACTGCCAGGACATCGCCTCCCCAGTGAGAAGCCATTGGTCGATGCCGCGCTCGCACTTGACGGTGCTGCCGCAGTGGAAGGCGTGGCCGTAGGAGAGCGTGCGGACCTTCTCGCCGGCCTCCATGCTGTCTTGGCACAGGGTGCAGGTGTAGTTCAGCTTCCGCCTCAGGGTGGTGACGCCGCCGAGCCTGGAGAGGCGCATCCGTGGCGATTGCCACCATTCCTTGACCTCGATGTTGCACACGAAAATGAAGAGGACGCACACGACCACGGTGGCGACGGCAAAGAAGAAGACGAGCACGGCGGCGCGACCGGCGATGGTCATCCAATAGCTGAGGCTGAGGTCGGCTGCCATCGATCCTTCGCTCCGGTACCCGGCTCTTTCTTGCTTCTTGCGTCTTCTCCTCTCGATGGCTGCTCTCTCTTGCTCTTGCTCTGGCTTTCTCGCTCGCTCTCCCACGTTGTTCTTGGATTGTGTGTTGTGTGCTCGTTTGAAAGTGAAAGTCTGGCCAAATTGGCGAGGTGGCATGGCTATTTGTAGGGAGGATGCTGAACTGCTGATAAGTCGGTTGGTGAGTTCGTTACAAGATACAAGGTGGGACTCGCGGTTAGATTCCCCACGGCGGCAGTTCAAACTGGAGTTGCAGGGGCGGCGGAGGGTGGAGGCGCATGGAAAGGGCAGATCGTTCGAATGCTGGGCTTTGAAGATTGGCGAGTTTGGTTTGCAAAATGGTTAGAAGTTTAATGGCCGAGCTAGTTCAAGACCATCTCCCCCGCACTTCACGCCTTCCGCTACAAAACCAATAGAGGATGTTTTGTCTATCTCGTCCATGATCACCACGACGCAGCGTGTTGCTACCCCGTTCGTTGCCTCCTGTCTTTGCTCTGACCATCGGGCCTGTGACTGTAGGCGTAGGCAGTTCCTAACGCTTCACGCACACGGGAACCAAGCCATGGCCACTGCACTCGCAATCGGAGTTAGCAAAGTTCAAAGAGATATCTATCTGCCAACACAAGGTTGATATGTGTCTTTATGGTTCGTTTTGTGATGAGTGATTATCAACGTGATTCATGACCTAGATTGAGTTTGTGACTAACATAGAGTGAGTTGGGTTGTGCGACATGTCTCTTGGCTTGTGGTGTGCAGGTGTGGAGCTCGGAGGCGGTGGTCGACGGCGAGGTGAAGGTCAAGTAGGGACGTGTCGTGCCGATGGACCGAGAGCGGTGAAGGACGGACGTGAGGCTTGGACTGAGGGACCAGGAGGCCGGGTGACCAGCCGCAGTGGCTGACATCTGGGACATCGACAAGTGCAAGTGTACATGGGAGTGACCGTATTGACCGAGTCAAGACGGCGGACGTGCGAGTCGAGCGGGGCTCAGGAGGACTTGGCAGACGGCCGGTCGAGGACGGCGGTGACACGCGTCGAGTTACGGGGGACGCGTATGGAGTACGCTACTCGCGAACGGTTTGGTGGTTTAGGCCTCAAAACCATTGAGTAGACGGGTTTACGGGTTTGGGCCTCAAAACCCAGGTGGAGGTTTTGAGGAGGAACGGACGGCACTTGGCGGCATCAAGGAGTTCGCGTCGAGGCGAAGCTATCTCATGAAGGACACGGTAGCCGTCGGATGAAAATTACCTCGGGTTAGACCATAACGCCCCCGGATTATGTGGTTTGCCTCAAAATATCTAAGGGCGAAACTGGGATTGTATAATAGCCATGTTAAATAGGATGAGGGAGCCCCCATTTCCCTCACCTCTTTCATTTTTCTTTCATTCCACTCTAGGTTTTCCTTCTTCCCTTAAGGTTCTTGTGAGAGAGGTCCATAAATTGAGAGATTTGTGTAAGGATTCAAGAATTCTCTACGAGAATGGTGGCCATTACCATCTCGTGTCCTTCGGGATTTGATTTGTGATGAACTTTTGGTGATTCGCGTTTTGTTCTTCGCGTTCTTATTCTTCCCTCTCTCGTTCTTGCCTCGATTCGTCGTTTTGAGACTGTTTTGATTCGTTCCTTTTGTGTTGGAGTGAGCTATGACGTGAGTTGAACCTTTTCACCGAAGGAAATCACCTAATTCCTCACGAGTTCATAGATTGGGACGAATCAAGCTCTAGGGTTTCTTTTTCATGTTCTTCGGAGTTTCTTGATTTCCCGTTTATTGGCTTCAAATTGGGCAATGATCTCTTAGGGGTAGCTCACATATTGCATTGTGACCATGTGGTTAAAATTTGGTGGTAATTGGTTTTGATTTGGCTGTAAATCGAGAGTTTTTTGGTTGGAGACGATTTTTTTGGGTGTTGTGCTTGCTGATTCGCAACCCGGCCAGGCCGCCTTTGCATCCAGCTAGGCCAGGATCCCGGTTAGGCCGGGTTTTCATCCCGGCTAGGCCAGGTTTGGGCATAGTAGAGATGCAACTCGGCTAGGCCGGCCCTCCATCTTGGCTAGGCTGGTTTTGCCCAGACAGTGCAAGTTTGTTTCCTATTTCTTATACTTTTTGAGTTCTGTTGCTCTGATTTGAGATCCACTTGTTTCAATGGGTTCGTTTTCACCTTAGGAACTTTTCCAAAACATGCAATCATAAGTTGGTTGTGGTGGTTTGGTTTTGGGTTCTTTCTTCACTTCCGTTGGAGTTAAGAGCTTAATTTTTGGATTTTTTGGTGTTTCGGAGTTGTGCTCAGTTTCTTGCCGGTTTGAGTGCTCCGCTGTGTTTGTCGGTCATCACCGAGAACATCCAGCCACTGCTCGGCTCGTGAGCATCTCGTTTGCTAGTTTCGCTATTTTGAGGGCTTGGGTGTGATTTTGGGACAGTGGTCAAATATTTCAAAAGAAATTTGAGGCTCCCATTCACCCCCCCTCCCACTCTGGTCGACGTTTTCGGTCCTTCATTATCTATCTGTTTCATACGCTTCTGATCAGAGAACCACATTAGCTATTTGGATTTGGACAGTGTATGCAGCAAAAAAAAAACTTAGTCATGAACTGAACAAGTGAACATCACGACGCCCGAAGCTCCTACTGCCTTGAATGGCATTGTCGCCCTTCTAGTGAAATCTGGCCTAACTGACTGAACCAAGAAACATCACTAGCGATAATTACACTGCTTTCGCCAAAAATTATTGTGCTCCATATTTGCCACGAAACAAACTGATTATGTCTGATACTAACAGTATATGAGAAAGAGAAACTTCATCAACTGACAAAAAGTTTGTGAAGGAACAAATAGGTAAGCAAGTAACCCAAGCCTCACAGAACTAAGGGCTTGTTTGGGTAACGTAGTTTTTGGAAATTATGGTATCACAAAACTGTGGTTTTATAGCCTAAAGAGATACAAAATCATGGTTTAGAAAAAAGAAATTTTAGTAGAGTTTTTAAAATCTAAAAGACTACAATTTTAACAAAACCATGATTTGAAGCTACAAAGTTTATTTTATCCAAAACCTAACAACTTTTGAAAACTAAAGTATTTTCAAAAACTATGGTATTTTTCCAATACTTTGTATCCAAACAGGGCCTAAGCTTTTGAGTAAAGCATTCTGCTAATGGCAACTAAAAATTGAGAACAACTGGTCCATTAACTTGTGATCTCGCACGAGCTAGAATTTTTGGAGATATAGGTCGTGCTTGGTTGTGAGTGAGGCTGGCCTTGCCTCACCTCGCCCAGCTAGGAGAGCCGTTTTGGCTCGCCTTGCCTAGCAAGAAAAAGCTCGTCTGCACGGAATCAAGATCAACCAGCTACCAAAGAGCTCGCCCGCTCCAATTTCTTGCTCGGCAAGGTGACACGGTCCTTGACAAGGAATCCAAGCAGGCCAATAAATAGTAGTCATTGTTTAACATAATATGACTAACAAAAAATACTGAAATTAAATTGTATGTTTTCTCATTATTTATTTTCTAACATAATAGACATAATAGATACTCTAGTGTATATCTAGTTATCATGAACTTATTAACAAACTTTTTGCAAGGGATTGATCTATAAATTTTTTTCATTAATATTCTCATTTTTGCTTCACCTTTGTATACTTTAAATATGCAATTAATTTGAAACCTTACCATTAACTATGGTAGCTCTTTTAAAATCATATATCTTACAAAGTCATGATTTGAATTCGAATTTTATTCTTATTGACTGCTATAAATTCCTTTTGTTCTCAAGTTAAGTTAAAGCTCTTATGTTTATTGTATCTTTCGTTTAACTCTCTTTTTGCACTTTTTAGAATAAGGATTTTAGGTCGTAGAGTATGTTATTAGATATTATAATATCATAAGCAATCATTTGAAACTTGCACCATGTTGCTTAACATAAGTGACAGAGCTCGAAGTGAGATCTCGAATAGGGATAGTAGTGCTAACCTCAACAAAATTTTAATACTTAAACCACATAATAATCGACTTTTTACTCTAGAGTCTACAGTGGTGTCTCGCACTTCTCGAGATAATTTCCTATCAAGAAATTGTATGTGCAGCTATAGCTTATGTAGAAAGTCTTGTTTTTGTTAACATAACTATTTTAGACAAACAGATTTTATGATCTTTATTGCTAGTGTGGTGTATATAATTTGGGAGTAGATAAGTCAGCATCTCTATGTATTTTGTTCTCCTTAAACGAAATGATACGCGGATCTGGTATGTTTTTAGAGAGAAAAAAATGACTTAAAAACATGTTATAATTCAGGATATGTACACTGAAAATTATACGAGCCATACATCTGTTCAAACTCTTTAGAGCAACTCCAAGAGACTCTCTATATCTTTCATAATTACTAGGAATAGAGATTTTGATGAAAAATGACCTCTAACAGCTTCTTTAATATTTGATTATCTAAACATAGCTATCTTTTATTTCGGATTTCTCTATAGCCAAAAGACAGAAAACGTGAATGGCTCTCTACAGTGCACACAAGATATAAAAAACCTGTTGGAGGATGAAAATATATAGAAAGCAATTTTATGCAAATGGATCTTCAAATGATGATTTAAAGAGTGAGCTTTAGAAAAACTCTTAGAGATGCTCTTGCTAGTTATCGAAGCTATTGAATTTTATGTAATGAAACTTTTTTGTGCTACTATCAAAGAACTAGAACATTGATATTACCATTTTACATAACATGCATGTTGCAAGCGTATGTTTTCAAATGTTTCATACATATGTTGCATATACTTGCAATGGTTTTTCAAGTGTTTCAAACGTATGTTTTAGGTGTTTCACCTGTTTCGGTCGTAAGTTGTAAGTGTTTTATCTGGATGTTGCGAAAGTAGATCTGGTCTTGCACAAGTTGTAATGGGACCCACCTACCGCTGGGCACCGCCGTGTGTGTGTCACTGTGATGCATATGAGGCGCGCATCCACAGGCGGGCGTATGGATTCCTGCGTGCGCGAAACAAAGCAGGCGTGGGCGGGCCCTGCGTACACGCAGGAAGTGGAGCGGGCGAAGCGCAGGAAAGGAGCGGTGTTAGTGGCACGGGAAAAGAATCAGCACAGGGCGGTCTGAGTGAATCCTGCGTATGCGTGAGCTGGGATTGGGAGCCGTGTCCGGACATGTCCTGCGCTGCCTAGCGGCCGGACGTCCGGGCACTAGCTGTCCCGTACCTAAATTAAACGGAATTAGTCGTTTTGCTTGCGTTTGCTCATGCTCATTTCAAGAAACCATTAATCACGGCGAACGCAACGCGCTTGTCAAAGACGGATAATCACGGCGCTACAGTTTGAGCACAGCTCAGTTACACGGCGGACTGGCCGATCCTTCCCAGCTCAGCGCAGGCTCCACTTCTTGAGCAGGCACGTGAAGGCCTTGGTGAACCTCCTGGACCCTGACCTGCGCAGCCGCGGCTTCTTGCCGCCGCCGCTCGTCTTACTGGCCGCAGCGGCCGGCGTCACGGCCAGCACCATCTCTTCCTCTTCCTCTTCCTCCTCCTCCTCCTCCCGCTGCTGCTGCGCGGCCGCCTGGCTCGCCACCTCGTGCAGCTCCACCCGCGGCTGCGTCTCCTCCAGCTCCATCTCCCGCTGCCGCTGCTCCCGGAACAGTCTCAGCAGCCGCTGCGCCTTGTCCCGGGCCCTGGCCGTGCCGTTGGCCGTCACGGACACCAGCGCCGGGATCACGCCCTCCTGGAGCACCGTCTGGCTGCTGCCTTCGTCGCCGCTGCAGATCACGTACAGGCACGACACGGCCTTCTCCTTCTCCCCCGGCTCGCCGTTGTCCACGATGAGCACGATGGCGCCCACCATGGCCGCGCTGGCCGCGATCTCCTCCTTGCCCCTCCGGGTCAGCGCCAGGTTCAGCAGCACCGCCAGGGCCTTGTCCGTCCACGGGGACGACGGCGTCAGCACGGCGCGGAGGCTCTCCATGATGCCGGACGCCATGAGGGACGGGATGTTGGGCGCGTGCAGCGAGAGGTTGTACAGGGTGAGCAGCGCGTCCAGGCGGCACGTGTCGCTCGGGGGGGCACCTTGGCCCAGGCCATTGACGAGGACAGGGATGGCGACGCTCGAGCCGATGATCGCCTGCGCCTCGGGGATGCAGGAGAGGTTCAGGTACATTGCGATTGCAGCCTCGCAGGTTTCCCGTTTCTGTATCATCTGCTCGATCAGGGGGATCACTCCAGCTGACAGCAGCAGCCTCTTGTTCCTGATAACAAATGATGAAAACAATTGAGATATTTACCGTGCTACAAGGGGATATGCAAACGAAGCAACATTGGTATTTACCGGTCATTGTTGACAGCAAGATTGAACAGAGCCATTGTAGCAACCTCCTGAGACTGCACATCTCCTCTGCCGATAGCCATCTTCAGAAAATGGATTAGTGGCTCAGCAATGCCATTAGCACCTGCATAGTCCCGTAGTTCGTCGTCGTTCTTCAGCAGGATCCTGATCTGCTCAACCAACTTATGTCGCTCACTCTTGCTCTCGGCATCGTTCTTGTTCAGCACATGGAGCCACTGTTCACATCTGTCACTGACAGGCACATCATCTTTGGAGTTCTGATGAGCGCCCTTCTCCACAGAGTCTTCAACCCCACATATCTCCACAGAGACTTCTTCGTCTACACGTAGTTTGGATGTGGCCTCTCCGGAGTTCTGACGAGACAACATCTCCATGGAAACTTCACTCTCCGACTTGGCGTCATCCTTGACAGCTGGGTCTTCGAAAGAAACAGTGTTAGCGCCATCAGTCGCCGAACATGTGCTGCTTTCCAGGGATGAAATTCTCAGGTGTTCTAGCTTGGGAGATTCTGGCGGTCCAGATGGAACAGGAACCCCGTTCTGTTCACACCAAGACGCTATCAGACCCTTGATGCAGTAATTGGGCGTCCTCAAGAGTTGGGACAGCTGCTTGCGAGTTTTCGGGCAGGTTGTGTTGCCACTGTCGAACCACTTCTCGATGCACGCTCGTTCATATGTTTGACCGGATGCAATAACAACAGGATCATACATGAGCTGCAGGGAGATAGGACACCTCAACTCCTCAGGTGGCAAGGGCATACTCCCTGATAACCCTTTAATCTGCTTCGAATTGAAGGAGCCAACCCGTGGGAGTTGCTTCTCAAGAATCTGACAGTTTCCATGGAGATCAGTTCGCGGGGCATGTTATTCGCTCTTTCTCTGTAACCGTAGAGCTCGCCCCGCTTGAAGCCCCGGACAGGCAGTGGTCCCTTTGTGCTGTCTACGGGCCCGTGCTGGCTGAGCTCAAGCGGTCGTTCCTTGACGAGCTGCGCACGGTGCGCTCTGCGGCAAGTACCTACCGAGCTTTCTTCAATGGCACGTCTGAGCTTCGGGGTGCACGACAATTGTGGAAGGTGAGGGCGCCACCGCGAGTCAAGATTTTCTTCTGGTATGTGCTGCACCGACGCCTGTGGATATCGGAGCGCCGAGCGCGGCACGGCCTGCAGCAAAGCGACACCTGCTCCTTGTGCGACCAGGCGTCCGAAACTTGTGCGCACTTGTTTGCTGGCTGCGTCGTCGCACGGCAGGTTTGGCACACCGTGCTCTCGCGTCTCCAGCTCACTAGCCTCGTGCCGTGCCACGACGACGACATAGTGGAGTGGTGGCTGAGGGAAAGACAGCGTCTGGACGCTGCGGGCAGAAAGGTCTTCGACGCGCTGGTGCTGCTCGTTTCCTGGAGGTTGTGGAAGGCACGGAACGCGCGTGTGTTCCGGAGCGCGCCGGTCGACGTGCGCACAGTGCTGGAGGGCGTCGCCAAAGAGGCCGACGAGTGGATCTTGGGTGGCTGCGCGCCGATCGCGGCCATCCAACAACTACTGTCGCATTTTGGTGGGGTTCTGTAATAGACTTTGTTAAGGATCCAGTAGCTAGGGCTGTGTTCTAACTGGAGTTCGTGTTGGTGGCTTGCCAACATCGTTGTTCCAGCTTGTTTACGAAACTGTGTTTTCTCCTCTTAATGAAAAACCGGTGAAGTCCGGGTCGCGAAAAAAAAAAAAAAAAAAAAAAAAAAAAAAAGCTAGACAGTGAATGATTCAGACCAATCAAGCCAGAATTCGATCTGGAGGAGAAGGAAGGGCTTGAGCACAGGGAGTTGGTGGTACCAGTTGTTTCACTCTTAAATACGTTCGAGTATTTCCTAATGAGGTGGAGTAGGTAGGCTGCAATTGATTCCTTTTTGATGTCCTCCTCTGCATGGGCTCTCTCAAGAAGCTTCCGAAGCGCTCTTCTTTCAGTAAGAGCTGCCACGGATGATGTAATACCAATCCGGAAAGCTATTTGGTGGAGAAATTCAAGTTCATTCTCATCAAGGAATCCGTTGGATTTTGGCTCATTCTGAATTAGTTGATTCACTTCATCACCAACTTGCTTGTCAGACTGGTCCAAAACAAAATCAGCCTTGTCCAGCTCTTGTGCAATCATAGTAATCTGAAATTTAGGAAGGAAACTAGTTAATTATCAGGGACCCGGAATCCATGTAATTCCTCAAGAAAACAAGATCCAAGTCAAATCAGCATGAGACAGTTAATGGTTGTAGCATGCGACAATAAATTCCTCATCGAAAGTCTCGGCTGAAAAAACTGAAAATATGCTAAAACTACTGTACTTTTTCTGAAAGATTATGGACAACCTTAGAACCGACTGCTTCCGGAATTGTTTCTTCCACTTGGTGAAGACTTTCCAGAAGTCCTTGTCTTGAATTCTCAAATTTTGTTAGAACATATTCTGCTGTAACAGCCTGAAATTCAGTGTTAAGTAAAACACATTGCATTCGAAAATAAAGAAAGTTCATGAGAAGTTGTTCTCTGCCAAGCACATATAATGTTTTATTTATACCACTGGTGACATGATTGTACAAAAATAGTTCATGCATTCGCCCTTTTTTACTTACTTAGACTAGGAAATATCAAACAGATTTTTTTAGAAAGGCGACAAGAGCTTTGCCGGATTTTTATTAGACGAGTAAAAAGAAGAAAAGGAAATATCAAACAGATTCACAGATATGAAAAAATATATATACCAAGTAAAGCTTGCTACTCTCTGAGCAATACTGGAGTAAATTCTTGGCTTTCTCAACAGATATCCTCAAGGAGCTCAATGCCAGGAGCCCAGGACTGCATCCTGACCTTGTAGTCTCAAAGGGAGGAATGGCATCCAAAACTTCACGGACTACTGTGTAAAGTTCATTGCATAGTGCTCCATGTAGCTGTGAAAAGAAGAAAACTGAATAATCCAACTGATCCTACCCCCAGCATCCTGATACTTTACATTATTGAATAATCAAAATGTTAATATAGAAAACAGCAGGAAACTGATCTTACCGCCATATTATTTTTCACCTACTTACCATTTTGTTAATATTCCCATAAGAACATTCAATACGGTAGGTTTAAAGTTTCAGTTGAAAACATTGGTGATACTGACAGGATGCACTTGTATTTCTAAACTGGAGAAACCTAAATACACGAGCAGTAGAACGAAAATACAGTATCTCTGTCCTGATACGACGACCCTATGGCTAACAGTCACACAAACAAGATAATTCCAATTATATCAACACTGTAGCATCACTAGCATTCGATAAAACGAGAAGTCAAGTGGATTACCTTCCAATTCCCAGCGGCAATGAAGTCCCCGTCCACCTCAATTCTCTCCATGCTGTCTTATTTGTCAAATTTCATCTAGCAAGAGAAAGGTGGGGCCAATTATACAATATATGATATCAGTCCACCTAGAGGAATTAGTGCTCAGTGCGGACATGTGCGCCTGTGCGGTCGAATCAAGAAAACTAATGTTCACGTATATCTTGGAATTGTATTTTGCACCATTTGAATATGAAGCCCAAATCAGTCACCGTGCGTACAAACAGGTTATAAAATTGGCTTTTTTTTCATCGAAAAAAAAACAATTTTTTAAACTGCAAAGTTATACTGGTATATGAAATGCAAATTTAATTGCCCAAAGCTGAAAGAAAAGAGACACATGTCTTATGACTAAGAGCAAACCTTGGTACGACATAGAAATGATTTTTTATAAAAGGGCATAGATACATAAGGGCTTTGAATATTATAATAATTAAACTGACAATATAACCAGGAAGTAGAACAAATCAGCAATTATACTCAGCTTGCTTCAAGCATTAGCCCCAAAGGCTCAAACTAACCGACCACCATCCATTAGGAAGCATTAGCAGGAATAGAAGAAAGCAAAATGTATCCATGGCTTGTGAAGACAGGGTAATTGGTGACCACTACTAAAAGAAGCATAGCAGAACTGCCAGTTACTAATGATGAACAATAAGTAAATGCACACTTCTCGTCCACCAATTAGCAACTATACTGTAGAGCAATGGCATGTGAGGACAAGGTATCTTGGTATAACCATCACAAAAGGAGCATAAAAATAACCGCAACTACTGTGAGAATGACTAAAATGCATATGCAGTCCACCAAGATCATCTAAACCTAGCAGTTTTTTTGTTTATTACAAGCACATATATAGAAGCTTCTTTTTTTTTGTAATCAGCTTGTAGTTAAGTCCGCTAGGCGGGGATAAGCTGCGTGTAAGATCATTTGCCCCTCGTAGTGCGCCACATCATGGCGCGTCGATGTAAAAACTCTATTTCTCGATCTTAATACAATGATGCGCAAACCTTTTGCATATTCGAGAGAGAGAAAAAAGAAGCTAGTTTTTTTTTTGAATAATTATATCATAACCTCATATGTGTTATATATATATTTCTATAAATTAACGGTATGTTCATTTTTTCCATTTAACATCCGTATCAAATAATCAAAGGCTAGCTTTTGGACATTTTAGGTGGTTTACCCACATACTGAAGAAAGAAATTGGTGAAACTGTATACAAACAGTTAAGCTACCGCATGATATGATGAGAACTTTGCAATACTGAATACGTTCGAATTTAGAGGGTAAGCACAACACATTAATGACAGAAAAATTATATTTAGCAGCATTTGCTATATGATTCAAGGCAGAATAAATTCCACATGACCCACGAAATTCAATATACCAGCATTGCATTGAGAAGCAAATACCAACACAAGGAACGGAGCACTATGGTATTGATTGGAAAAAATCAAGAGACGTCGTCCATCTGGGTTTTGGCAGGGGCAAAAGCAAAACATTTAGCGTCTCTAATAGCACGAGAGTAGGTTTCTGTAAACCCGGTTAGTTGGGATGTAAAACTCCCTTCTCTATCAATGAAACTGGCACAATCTCGTGCCGTTAGTTCAAAAAAAAAGTAATGAATTTCAGAAAAAATGATTGATGCATGCATCGATAAAGGTCCAAGAAACATGAGGATGAAATCGTACCCGAGGCAAACCTGGCGCTGAAGGAGCAAGCCTTGAATCTGTCCATGACCACGGCAGCTTCCTTGGCCGTGTCCTTCCCCTACCCTTGCCATGCTGTTTGGGAGGCACAAAACAGCGTTGAGCCACGAATGGCGGCCAGATGGTTGGGGAGGCTGCCATTGCCATGCATTGTCGTTTGGGTCCGAAAGTCTCGTATGCCGGTCCTGCTAAATTTGGGAAGAGGCTGCTTGGATTCAATGGGTGCTATGGCGCAGGCAGATCAGGCATGCTGGTTCGCACTGTGGCAGCAGGTCTTGTGGCCATACGCATATTGTATATATTAAATAAATCAAAATCTCTCTTGCCATCTTCAGCTGGTTTGCCCGAGTGGTTAAGGGGGAAGACTTAAGATCTTCTGCACTGAAGTGCGCGTGGGTTCGAACCCCACAGCCAGCATTTTTTTTTTGTCTCTTAATATATTTTGCAAGTTTTCTTTTACTGACTTTATTTTTTTTGCCTTCTGTATTTAGCAACTTTTTTTTGTCTCTTAATATATTTTGCAAGTTTTATTTTACTGACTTTATTTTTATTTGCCTTCTGCATTTTGCAACTTTTCTTTAGCTTTCTATACCATGTCTTTTTTGCCTCCCTATATTTGGTATTTTTGCAACAGCATTTTTTTTGTCTCTTAATATATTTTGCAAGTTTTCTTTTACTGACTTTTTTTTTGCCTTCTGTATTTTGCAACTTTTCTTTTTTTTTTGTCTCTTAATATATTTTGCAAGTTTTCTTTTACTGACTTTATTTCTTTTGCCTTCTGTATTTTGCAACTTTTCTTTTGCTTTCTATACCATGTCTTTTTTGCCTCCCTATATTTGGTATTTTGCAACTTTAGGGTCTTATCAAGCATTTTATTTGAAAATATTTGCCTCTTGATACATTTTGCAACTTTTCTTTACTGGCCTTCTTTTTTTGGCCTCTCTATATTCTGCAACCCATCTGGCCCAAGCCGCCAATAGACCTCTATCAATAAGACGACGACATCCATCTGGCATCCTACCCCGCGTAATTGGTTATTGTTGATCGTGAGGTAAATTTGTCAATAATTGGACGATAGTCCATTCCATTGCTTTGCTTATTTGCTTAGCAGATATTCGGTTGTTATGGTTCTAAATTTCTAACTCTAAGTATTTATTTTCTATATTAGATGTTGCCTAATAAGCATTTGTGAAGCACCGTTGTCTTATTTGAGGTAATTATGATAGTTGTTTTACAACTTTTTTAGTTTCTTCTGTTATATCGATACAGGGTTTTATGAATAATTATGAACTATATGCAATAGAAACAGAACTATATACATGCTGCCGTTAACTCTTACTAAGTTACAAATTAAAAAATGCTTAACCTAAAGGGTCTTTAGTTTCCTATTATTCGCCCTAAGGCCCTTCAAACTATGGAGTCAATCCCTGGTGCAGTGGTGTGTGGAGGGCCTACTGCTAGGTGTTAGTGTTCTTCGATTGCAGTGGTACCTTGGAACAATAAGCTGAGTAGCTGATCTGATGACTGGATCGGAACTTCGGAAAAACCTAAAGTACGGAGGGGAAAAATCCTTCAATATCATATCTAGCATCTACGGCAGCTCATGAGGCGCTAGTACTGGCTAGCAAGTAGTAAGAACTTATTAGTACATACTTCTCAAAAAAGAACTTATTAGAACCAGGGAAATTCATGAAACTGCAATAGGCCCTTAAAGCCTTTCATTCCCCCCTTACTCCTGCTTGAAATAAAATACGCTTCTGCTTTTCAATATGAACACAACAGCTACTTCTAGCTAGCTAGTTTGCATTGAAGCTAAACACTAGATTTGATGAATACCAAATATCTCGCCCAATCTGCTGAAGCCAATATGCTACAGTAGCCATTTTTTGCATGCTGTCTGACAATGTGCAATGCCGTTCTGTATGTTGCCGAGAACCCATTTTTAGCATATGTTATCTCCCTGGTGGACGATTGCTGCGGCAGGTGCACTTCTCCTTGTCTTCCTTGAGAGCCTGCAAGTGCATATAGTAAAACACAGTGTTGCTCAGTTGCAGGATGTGTGCTGGGATGTGTATATGTTATATGTATGAGTAGTGGATGAAACTAAAGAAGAATGTTGTACATAATACTTATCGCTTCTTTAAGTTCATTCATGAAGGCATTGATTAAACAAAAAGATGTACTGACATAATTAATGGTAGATCGATCGAATGATAAGCTCGTGGATGGCCAGATTATTGGAGGGCCTAATGTGATGCTGAAATCATCATGTATGGAAGTGCACCTCAGATCGACTGCTTCATGTGTGTTTGTGTTTTTTATGGAACAATGCAGAAGTTGGGAAACTGAAGCAGCATGAAGCAGCCTCAGTTTTCTGATCATATATATGTGGAAAACGTGTTAATTAATACGTACATATACCTGCAGCTCGCTCTGGAGTCCTCTGATGTGATCAACTGCTAAATCCAGCATGTCCGCTGTGCTAGTTTGCTGCCACATTTTGAAGAACAAAAGCATAAGAATGAACTGTGTGCATGCCTGTAAAAACCTGCAGATTGTTGTCTGTTCGAAAAGATAGACTAAATAGCAACCATATGCACTGCATATATAATTATATATATAGAAACAAAGATATAATATATTCTGCAGCACGGAATCACGGATAATGTATAATGGATCACCTTGTCCATGTTAGGCACAAGGGCCTGCAACTTTCTGAGCTTCTCGCTGATCCTCGTTCTTCGCTCCTACAACATCATTGATCACATGCCTGACATTAATCTTAAATAATCTCCAAAAACAAATCTAATTAAAAGGGGTGCGATCAAGTGCCAAGATGCAGAAAATATAATCATCTATCGATTATGACATATATTATGTACATTAATAATTTAAGATCGAGTTACTCCATTATCAAGCAGATTTTCAGTGTTTGGTTATTAGCACAGTCACGGTGCATGAAAACTTGTTACTACTACAAGGGAACAGTATGCCATCAGGCATCATCAAGAAGATGATGTGGGAATTTACCCGCTCTGCGATGCTCCTTGGATGCGTGGCACATCCACGCTTGGCTCGTACTCTGAATGGAACTTGGTCTTGCTGCACCTGCAGTAGGCCCGCCATTTCCTTCGCGACACCAAACTGCATCCACAGATCGATGATAAACATGAAATCACGCAGGCATTACACATACAACTAATTAATTTCCTCCATGGATGATTGCTTTGTAGTTTGTAGATTAGTATAGCCTTGTAACTAATGTTTCAAACAACCTTAGCATATCGTGATTGGAATAGGATCATGTAGTGTGTATATATATGTATTTCGAGAAAATCCCTTTCAGCAAGGACATGCAAATATATGTAAAACAATAACTAGCATTATAAATGGCAAGAAAAGATCCATTTTATGATAATATAAGTAGTAACATACCTGTAATTCATAAGAGTTACTAATACTGGCTATGATGTCGTCATTGTTGTGTATTCCTGCTTTGCTTGCCGGGTTGGAAAACACAATAGAATTTGAATCCTCCCATGATCCAATTGAGAACCCACTTGAACGTGCCACATTGTTGGTGGTGATGTTCTCTTCAGAGTGTCCAATACCATGCATATTATTGGTGAGATCGTCCGGGATTCCATCCTCAGAGAATTGAGAGAGGGATCCTTGTCTGGATAAGTTCATGGGGGACTTCATCTTCTTGTGATAGCCACTCGTTGCATGGTGGTTCACCTCACCACCGACGCCAGCCCTTGCACTTGGAAAACCTAATAGAAAAACACACAAGATAGATCCATCATTGCTAATTGTGTTCAGGATTGTATGGATGACATGTGTAGAGAATAATGAATGGATTTGTTGCTTGATGGATGGATTAATGGAGGAATCGATGCTAAATGAATGTCCTGGACAGATGCACAATTATAGTGCCCTTAAAGACCCTCACATATGTAAGTGGAGTCCTATTCCTAGTACGATTCTACACTCAAGTTCTAATAGAACTAGAAGTCCTAATAGCACACCTATCTTGAGTCCTAGTCCAAGTAGAGGATTTGAGTCACTAGACAACAATAGGGAGGATGCACATGCAGATCCTTCTCACAAACTAGGGGTTCCTTCCTAGGGGTATTGAGGAGGAAGCCTAAGAATGGCTCGAATAGATCTAGTCTCATCGCAACAGTGGTCCCTGAGGCCGATGCCATGCTACTCTTCGCTTTAGGCTTCACCGACGAGTCCTAGTTATATAGGATTGTGGTGGAAGGTGGTCGGATCCGATCGTTGATGACTCATATACTCGGGGATCCATTTGGTTAGTTGAGTGGATGCAAGGATTAATACAAATTTTCTAGAAACCAAATGGATCGCCACCAGGTCAAGAACAACCCAGAAGTGATAAACATAAATCACTGCTGAGTCAAGGTCACCCTAGGAATGATGAATATAAATCACTGTCGGGTCAAGGACACTCCAGCAGTGACAGCCAAGGATCACTGTGAGTCAAGGACAACCCAATAGTGATAGGGTATCACTATCGGATATTGTTTTCACCTAACAATGGAACCATGTCCCTATATAACTGATGTGTCCCTTCAAAAATTTCATCACCCACCATGATGCTCCCAATTTTTAGTCTCCCTCTGAGGATTGCGGTCGTCAACAAGCATCACTGCCCCCGAGGACTACCACCAGCGCCCCTACCCCCGCACCACATCCATCGCCCCTGTGAGCACCATTGCCCTATGAATAGTGTCTTTGCCCCCATGAGTAACATTGTTGCCCCAGTGAGGATCGCCTCTGGACACCTCGACCAAGATCCATGAGCTAGTGTCCCTCTTCTCCTTTGCCCCATAGTGAGAAACCCCCACCTCTTTTTCTTCACCGCCACCATTGCTTCCGTTCTCCACTTAAGCAGTTAAGCTCAACACCGGTACATAGGTCAATGCTCCCTCACTACTAATTAGGGCTATAAAAGAATACTACTGATTATTTGATTAGCATTGTAACATGTAAGAACAATTGGTTGTAGTATCCTTTGAGATGTTATAATGATAGATTGATGAACACCAAATTTTTTATGGTTTATTCAAATCACTAATGGCTGATGAACAACATATAAAAATTACTTCATTCTATTAAATTGGGTATGTAAGGACCTCCTCCACCTTCGCCAGTGACACCAAGATATTTTCCTAGATATATGCCATTCGAGCCAACTTTGAAGTGTTCGCAATTTCCGCATCCTTCAATAGTAAGGAATCTTATTTTCCACTCAATTTATTATAGTTTGTTACATAATCCTCCTCACATCCTTTTGAAATCTACCCTAGAAATTGAGGTGCTAAACATATCACCAATGGACAGTTACGACAATGCCATATTGATTTCTTAATCGACATTTGGGGGAGCCTTGAATAGGTTATACAAATTTCTGTTATGGGGAAGAGGCACCCTATAATAGAACTACTAAGAGGAATATGAAATCTTGTTTAAAGGCGCTTGCAGAGATTGATACTTTTTGCTTGATTTCTCGTCTGTCCAATTACAAACTTTACATGAGGACAATCCAGATGTGGTAGCAGTAAGTGAAAGGATTGCTCGGCACAATGGAAATGTTATAGTACAATCAAATTGGTGCTTAGAATGTATGCTTATATGTTTCCATTTGTGGCTCTCATATTGTGTTTGTCGACATCACTTATAGGTTCTAGATCATGGTTTCACCTATGCTGCTTGTAGGTTCCAATCAATTCTACATCAAGCCATAGAGCAAATTGGATACCACTAGTACTAAGCAACTGCAACACCACTTCACATGGATGACAGAATCATTTGCATTTTGCTTTGGAACCTAACCCATTTTCGTTTAGACCAATATGTTCCATCTTTGGTAGTCTATATGCTCGGCCTTGTGAAGCAAGAGATAGTGCATTGATGCATGTGCCAATTTTATTGAAATGATGTGCTCGGTTTCAAAATTGGAGATTCACTACACGGACTATGCCATGCAATGTAATAACCAATATTAGTGGGTGTGCTCCACTTAGTTTGTATTAATGAAAGTGCATCTAGCCCTTTAGCGCATTTTGGAGAATTGCGTGCAAACATGATTAAAGTTCTAACATGTTTGCTAATTGTTGAGCAGGATCTTAATTTTATCATATGTATTTGAGATATGCTTTATTGAGTGAATCATTGTAAATCAAGGCTCAATTAATTGGCCAACAAGCATAATATTCCATATGTGATTGATATTGTGAAGAAATGACAAGCCAATGTGTGGAAGTGGAAAGAGACATGCTCTTATGCAAATATGTGGTCACATTTGGTTGGCATGCACATATGTATTATGGAGTATTATTGAATCAAATGAAGACAAGCCAAGTCATGTGTTGTGATGGATATTCTTGGAAACATGACTTGGACATGATCAATTATCAATTTGGAATTTCTCATTAAATCAAAGGCAAGCACAATTGTCAAATTAAGCAATTGACAAGCATAAGGTGGAAATATCGAAAGGGACATGTTTTTTATGGATATCAAAATTGGTCTCTCATGTGAAGCTTATTCATATTGCACATGGATGAAATATATATTTCATATTTGATTATATGAATAATAAAGCTCGATTGATCTCAAGATTGTTGATTCAAATATATTCAAGCAAGGATGATACTGTGGATGAAATGGATTTTGTGATGTGATTTAAGGATGGTTTGATAGATTGAAGATAGCAAGGAAAGGGCTTCGAGGTACTAAGTGAAGGTGAAGAGCAAGCGATGGCTTGAGCATTTAGGTACCCTGGATACTTTCATTGAGTCAAGCACTAATCAAGCTATGAGGACTTGTATCTTGAGGAGAATCAAATCATTGTTGGATCATATCAAGAAGTAGTGACTTTAAACCATAAAGTGAACTCATATGTGTTGAAATGGTTCAAATCACATGCTCAAGTTGGTTGTTCTCAAAATAATGGAGGCAAGTTGGTTGCAACTCTTCAGAAGATAAAATGAGAAGAATTCGCATTGAGAAGACATAAAGCTCAATCGAACTGAATTATATTTTCATTTAATCTTGAATTTTTATGAGAGGGGTGCAACATGATGCGAATGATAAGTCTATAGTGCTCAAGAAAACCCATGTGATATTTGAAAGAGAGCAACCCAAAAACTAACTTTGAGTGTGCTAGAGGAAACATACTACATAATCAGGTATGCACTGCCAGCACTGTTGAGGTTCAAAATTTCTGAGGAATTTTTTAAGGAATTTTCAATCATGGGTTCTCTGTCTTGGTGGATCAAAAAATTCTAAGGACGATGATTGGAATTTCCAAGGACTAGGAAGTCAAGTTGTCTAATGACTAGTTGTTGTCATATCCAGCATTGTCTTACTAACCCTAAGGGCTAGTAATGACTAATTTTCATTGGTTGGGGTATTTATACTCCCAAGCCCTCCTATTTGGAGCAGCTGATTCTGGTGCATACTAGTGGCATTCTAAGCCTTGTGAGAGCACTCCCCAACCGCTACTTGTGCATTTGAGTGATTATTGCAAAATTCAAGTATTGGGTTGACTAAGATTGACTTAGTGGGCAAAACAGAGCAAGCTAAAACCTTGAGCACTTGTTGCAAGTCAAAGATCTCGTGAAGCATTTATTAACCTTGGAGGTCAAGCCTCCTAGAAGGCTAGGAGTTGCTCGGTGACCTTCTAGTCTTGTGGAAGGCCACAAGCATGTTTGTGAGGTTTTTGGTCTTGCCTTTGATGGGGAAAGATCAACATAGTGTATCAAGAGGAGTGTCTGATTGCAACCTAGCAAGAGCTTGATCATGAGTGATTTCTCATGGCCTTCTCAGCAGAGACATAGGGTTCAAGTAGGAACCCGAACTTCGGTGAAACAAATTTTTGTCTCCTTTGCGCTTTACAATGCATATTTTGCATTTGTTGCGGTCTACTTGGGTTTGTGCTTGTTTGTGTGCAGAAAACTTCATTGCACAACTAGTGAGGCTTCTGCAACATAAAGGGTGAAGCACAAGTTGAAATAAGGAAATTTGGTGCTATAAAATGCAACCCATAAATATCGGAAGGTCCGGTATTGTATACCGGATAGTCTAGCATAAATAGTTTCATATCTTTGTGTCTAATCACTTTGTGGTTGCTGGAAACAAGTCTATAGGCCTCATTAGTACTCTTCATTTGTTGTGTGGACTTCAGAGTGTGGGTTCTGTTGTGATTTAGTTTTCCGAGCAATCAGGAAACTTTTTCAAAAAATTGAATACAACCTTTAAGTTGTAACTTTTATAAATACCTATTCAAACCCCCCCCAGGCAACAGTCTGGTCCTATCAATTAATGAGACTACCATGTGTAGCTATGTGTATGGACTCTGGTTTGTACTTTATGACACTTGGTTTGTATTGACTTTATCTCTACCTATTATTTCTAATTATGATATATTCACTATCGAATCATGTGTTGGGGATTCAAACTCACTATGATTGTAGTATAATCTTGCAAAAAGATATATGTGATGAATTAATGATATTATTAAATGTAAAATATTAGATAGTAACATATATTTCAATGTAATAATTAAATATGTCAAAAAATGGAAAATAAAAATAACTGCCGGGTAGAAGCCATTCACCTAGCATTGAATATGATACTAAGCCGGTAGTGACCCTCATCCTATCACTATTGATTACCTTTAGCCGGATCTGATTCTGGCGGTGATGTCAGTTTTTGACTTGAGAATGATCAGTGGACCTACTTGCAGTAGTAGCCACCGTTACTTTACTACTATAATAATCTAGAGTTTGTTACACTCTACATAGCACAATGAGTTAAGTAACTGAGCTTCATAAGAAGATAGTTTTATCTTTTTTAGAAAAAGGGCGCTGCCGCTACTTGAATTATTAACGCACCCGTTCGCTTTGCTGAAAAAACAAGCTGAAAAGTACTGTCGGCTGATTTGTTGTGAGAAAAACACGGTTCCTTCGCTGAAATGTACAACTGAAAAGACAAGCGAACAGAGCCAAAATTGAACAATATAAAACTTGTATTTCTCAAATTAATTGCTCATGCATGTGGACTTCATTTCCTAAGGATACCAATATGTACATTTTGTGGTCAATTCTATGTATCCAAGACCCAGGTGTCATATGTACTCATGCTAGAAAACAATATAGATAGTAGCGATACCAATACCTCCGTCGTACAAAATGATCTTTAGTTACTATTACTTTCTGAACTCTACACCTTCCACGGTTGCACATTCATATATAAGTTTATTTCATATTTGTTTCTTGAAAAAAAAACTATATGAGTAGTATGTAGGCTTTGAACCGTCGATATCAACATCTTACCTTTGTGATTATATAAGGCTTCATGCAGTTTAACTTGGTATTAATTTCCCCTTCCAGTAGTGATAACTGGAAAATCTACTATTTTAGCGTCCCAGCTCTAACTTTCTACAGGTAATCATATCTCACATGTATCACACTGTGATATATGTGAGATATAATCAGCCGATTCATATTGTTTATTTCTACACGTTTTGTCAAAGCAGAAAACAAGAAATAAGATCGTACCGTATCCATAAGTTGTGGGTTCTTTCAAAATGCCGTGATATTTGTATAGTATTTTTCTATCTCGATCGCAGAATAAAGATTTTAGCCCTTCTCGGCTGCTCTTTTTTAGGAGCAGTTACAGTTGTGGTGACTTTAAAACTAAAATTGTCGTTGAGGGCTGTTGCTGCAGCAAGCACTTTCAATCATGCTGTTTAAGTGCTAGAGCAATCTGAAAGATATACACGCTCGCAATACAAATGTAACTTTTGTTATATACTTTGTCCCGTTATATGTCTCGTTTCAGCTTTCTACCAGCTACAAACAAAATTATGTAAACCTAGACATATAGTGTGTCCAGATGCATGGAACATGCTGTGAATTTAGACACCTAAATGCACTACAACGACAAATATATCTTGGGACAGAGGTAATATGCTTCTAATAGTACTTCATCTGTTCTAAATTATAACAAGATTATTTGATTTTTTTTCAACTCTCACGGGAGAAGAAATCTCCACCCAAATATATATTGATATGAAATTAATAGCCTCGTTTTCTAGAAAAAATGAGACAAAACCCTATCGTCCGGTTAATTTTAAAAAACCGGACTAAAATCATACAACTCCCCAACACAAAGGCGAGGTTGTGGCATATCCACGAGTAAGGGAAACAACGACAAGAAGAAGAAGAACATTCCCTAACACTGGAGTGAAAGGTGGCATAACCACAAAACATCAAAACAATGAGAAAAGCTATAGCGCAATGGCATAGGAGCTCTTCAATGATGCCTCCAAAGAGGTGAATAACGCCAGGACGTAATCATCATCAGCCAGCATGAGCTTGACAAGGCTTTCACCCAATTCTTGGGCCGAGGAGAACTATAGTGACATGGCTGGCCGAGGAGGTAGTGAGAGGTTCTTCATCGACGCCTTCAAGAAGGAAATTCATTGTCGTTGGCCTAGCCTAAAGCTAAGCTGAGCTTTCGCTCAGAACCTTCGCCACGACTCCGCCTTGACGCTATCATCGCACCGCACTGCTGAACCGGCGCTCTGCCCTCTCCGAGAAGAGGCATAGGGGGGAGGGTGAAAGCTCTAGTTTGGTTTTGGTGAATTGATGAACCCTAAGTGTTAACCTATTTGCTCTAGTGATCATGAGATAGGGAAGCACATTCCAAGTGGTGAAGCAATTGGTGATGATCATGAAGGTAGTGATGGCCATGGTGATCAAGTGCTCGGGCTTAGAAAAGAAGAAAGAGAAAAACAAAAAGCTCAAGGCAAAGGTGATATCCATAGGAGCTTTTGTGTTTTGGTGATCAAGACACCAAGTGAGTGTGATCACGTTTAGGATAGATAGTCGTACTATTAAGAGGGGTGAAACTCATCGTGAAATGCGGATATCAAAGTGCTACTAGATGTTATAACTCATTGCATATGCATTTAGATTCTAATGAGTGCTAACACCCTTAAAAATATTTGTGAAAATATGCTAACACACGTGCGCAAGGTGAAACACTTGGTGGTTAGCACATTTGAGCAAGGGTGACGAAGTTGGCGAAGAGAAGGTGCTATTTTTCACTAACCGGATTCTGGTCACGTGATGACCGGACTCGGCTCTGGGTGCGTCCGTTCAATTATAGTGAAGTTAGCGCGCTCGGGCTCTATCTGGCTTGAGACCGGACTCTGGAGGAGTTGAGGACCGGACGCGCAGGGCCTGCGCCCGGTCAGGGCTGATGTACGCTGACGCAAGCGTCTGTAAGAAGCAAAAGCGGACCGGACTCTGGCATGTCCAGTCGTGTTTTTGTGGCTCTAGAACCTCTCTAGAGTTGACATGATGCGCGGTGACGCAGCGTCAGGTGAAGGGAGCGGCATGTCCGGTCGCGGGCAGTTGGCGCGCAAGAATACATGGACCTGACTCTAGCGTGGCGCATCCGATCGCCACTTAAGCGTTTGCGCGGCTGGTTTCGACCATTGGAGATATGTGGTCATCGTTGAATGCTGGGGACACGTGGCAGCAATCCAGCGACCGGACGTTGGGTTGGCTACATCTGGTCGATTTGACCGGCGCGTCCGGTGACCTCGTGGAGGCAGGCAGTAGGGGGCCAACGGCTCTTTTCGAAGGGGCTCCCTATATAAGTCATGTGGCCGGCTCTTACTCACCCTCTTGGCCATTTTCATTGACCTAGCAACCTAGTGAGCTAAGCCAAAGCCCTTCCACTCATCTTCATCATTGATTCATCATCTTTATGATATTGGGAGTGAATCCAAGTGCATTACTTGAGTGATTGTATCTAGATACACTTGGTGATTGTGTTTCGCTACGGATTTCGTTTTTTTCTCTTGGTGGTTGCCGCCACCTAGACGGCTTGGTGCAGTGAGGATTGTCGAGTGGAAGAAGGTGCTTGTCTCTGGCTTTGATCATGGTGATTGTGAGGGGATGTAGACCTTTCCCCGGCGGAGAGCCAAAAGGTACTCTAGTGGATTGCTCGTGGCTTGTGTGATCCTCATCTCGTGTTGGTTGTGCGGCACCGATTGCAGGTTAGGCGTGTGATGCATATTAGCGCATGAACCTCTAAGTGAGTGAATCGCCACAACGTGAACTAGGTTGCCGGCAAGCAAGTGAACCTCGGTGAAAAATCTTGTGTCATCATTGTCTCCGAGGATTTCATTGGTATTCATTGTGGTTGATTGATTGTCGCTTGCCATGTCGGTATATCTTCACTACCTCACTCTTGTACTTACATTCCTATGTAGCTAAGCTCTTTAGTGTAATTAATTTTGAGAGCTAGCTTATGTCTTGTCTAGTGGTTAGTGAGGCTCTTTAGTTAGCCTTTGAGAGCTCACTAACTTAGTGGGAGTGACATAGCCTCTTGTGTGTGAAATATAGATCATAACAACTAGAATTATGGATAGAAGGCTTGCATTTTTAGTAGGCTATTCACCCCTGTAGCCATTATGACCTTTTAGAGGGCACCCGAGAACATGCTGCCCTGCTACCGGCTCGCTCGCGATCAAAACGCGCGCGCCGCGCACGTGCATGAAGAAGAAACCGCACCGCTGCCCAGGGCACCACCTGTGCCCAGGTCCCGGTGGACCGACAGCGGCTCCACCAGATCCAGACTTGCGATCGCCGGATCCAGTGAAGGAGACACCCACATGCACACAGCCCCACCGCCGGCATGTCTGCGGCCAAACCGTGCACCTAGGGTCTCTGCACACGCACATGAAGAAGAACATCGTACCAACAGAGTAGCACCACCAGATTGAGTCTGGCGATGGAGTGGCAATCTAGGAGACACCGGTGCAGGGCTCTCATGCCCAGGGGCACCGCACAAGGATGTGAGGCAGAAGGCTGAGCAGCAAGCGTCCACGTCGCGCCAGCCTAAGGCGAAGATGGCAGATCCGGGCCCATGGGGCCCAAATCCAACAGTCGGTCGCCCCAGTTTGTAGGTGTCAATGGGGAGGAGGAAGAGGGGCAGGGGGACGCGCCATCCCGGTGAGGGGGCGGCAGATCCGGCCGGCTACCCAAAGCCACCGGAATCGCCCGCCCATGGATGCCGGTGAAGGAGAGGACGGGGGACGCGCCAGCCCAGTGCGAGGGCGGCAGATCTAGGCCGTGGGGGCCGGATCTGCCCGCCGACCGCGCGACATTGCCGGAGGCGACTGCCCATGAATGCTGGAGAAGAGAGGGAAAGGGCAGGGGAGATCAGAGGTATGACTCGGAGAGAGGAGGGGCGCGACTGGCTCCCCGTTTTTAGAGGCCAGCGCGGGCCACTGTCGCCGCGCGCAGGAGGGCGTCGATGGTGGCCGGGGAGGGTGCTCGGAGTGGGGCGGGGGACGACTGCCCTTCTGGAATATCCGTTTGCCAATAATTTTAGCTGATTTTGCATGGGACCTTTCTAGAAACTTTGCTACTGCTTATCCCGAAGATTATTTGATTTTTGTTGATACATTATTTTTACCACAAATCTAGACATAATATATATCTAAATATATAGTAAAATATACATATTTAAAAGAAAGATAAAACATCTAATAATTTGGGAGTACGTCAGCAAGGGGAGGTCAGCTGAACGGCTGAACCTAGACATGCGAGTACGCTACAGCAGCACAGCAACGCTGGTCCCCGCGTGCCAACTGCCAACTGCCAAGGTCGATCAGGCCTAGTATATTCAACCAAGTGGGAATTATTTTAGTCCCTGTTTGGTTACATGATGTTAAAGTTTAACTTCACATCAATGTTCATTCAAATGCATAAAGTACTAAATATAGACTAATTGTATGTATGTCGGCATAGATTAGGAGTAATTTACGAGACGAATCTATTAAGACTAATTAGTCCAAGATTAAAAACTTTTTGTCAAATAAGACGAAAATGCTACAGTATTCGTTAAAATTTAACACCCGATCGGGGGCTTAGTTTGTCGCACTCACACTCAGCAA
Source organism: Saccharum hybrid cultivar R570 (assembly GCA_038087645.1). NCBI lineage: Eukaryota > Viridiplantae > Streptophyta > Magnoliopsida > Poales > Poaceae > Saccharum > Saccharum hybrid cultivar. Next base: position 5,330,927 of record JAQSUU010000510.1, read on the forward strand.
GTCCCGGCTGACTGAAACTAACGACTGAACCGGCCGGATCCCAAACGTCCGTTTCCACGGCGAGCGGCCGGCCTAGCGGTTTCGACGCCACAGTATAAAGTTGATAGAGCGGTGTTTGGCCCCGAGCAATAAGCATCCATCCTGCGCCTGTTCTATAGTAATAAATTGCTTGGCCACTGATTTGTTGCGATTGTGCCTCCTATTTCAAGAAAAAGTGGTCAACATATCGTTGTATCATTATTAGTGAACACATACATATCGTAGGTTTTGTACTTTTTGTGAGGAAAAGAGTTAAGAAATAAATACTACTCCGGTATTATGAAAAGGCAACAGTTATTTTGTAAAATAACTACAGATGAGCCAGAAACTTGGTGTTCCTACGATTCTAACTAGCATGTGTTCTGCAACATAAGTTCACAAATGTGAATGAGATAATTAGAGCCGGCTGCGGCCATGGTATCAGAAACATTGTCAGTTTGTTAGGTTATTCAACGATTGTTACTGTTTGCAAAGTCATCATTTAAGATAGTATCCGGAAAAATATGGTAGACGTGTCAAATTGTAATACTGACAAATAAATTATGGCCTCGAGTACACGTCATTACTCTAGTATACCATCTGTTCGCTTGAACTATTTTTAGCCAATAAACAATATTTTTCTCTCACAACAAATCAGCATAAGCATTAACGTAAGCCAAACTTCAGCATAAGCGAATAGGGTGATAAACTGGTCTCACTCACACTTATAGGAGTGGCTCGAGTTAGACAAAGCAGGCTTCAGCCTCTACGTATGTGCAAATATAAAATATGTATATATTTTATTATTATATATATATGTTCAAGTAGGTACGGCCATACAGCCAAGCAAATCTGAATTTATAAAAACGTACGCATGCATGAGATACGCTGTTGCGTCCAGAAACCCATTAGCCACACGGTTCTCTATGTAAAAAAGATGGCCCTACCATGAAAAACCACGGTAACTAAGCACAGGCATGCAGCACCTAGTTTTTCCCCTGGCCGGTTTCAGGCAACCCAGTATGACACTCCATGATCAAAAGAAGAATCGGATATAAAGAGTGAAACCAGCAAGTTGTCAATTCAAATTGGCGCAACTGATCAAGAAGAAGAAGAATAAAAAAAGAATCTGATATAAAGCGTGAAATCAGCAAGTTGTCAATTCAAATTGGTACAACTAGCACATATATGAATGTTATCCAATTGTACGTCCTTTTTCTTAAAAGAAAAAGAGGACCTGTAAATTTCAGATGAACTGTAGAAATTGTGAATGTAGAAAAATGATAAAATATCAGTATATTTATATGTTTAAGGCCTCTTTGGAGTGTCACAACAAGAAACACAGGATTGAGTTGTGTGTTACTTACAAGTTACAACCCAACAGGAGTTGAGAGCATTGGAAAGTTTTCTTATTGAGTGTTTGGATGCAACATAAAACCAAGAATCGGAAGACAAAAATATATAGACACAAAAAAAAACCCAAAATGTTTGACCTTAATATTAGATTCTCTAAAAATCCCTATGATTGAACCATCCTGTATGTAACTATATTAGAGCAGTCTCAATACTAGAAACTACATGAAGTTTCTATACCTATTAATTTCTATAGACACTACGTATAGAAACCATAGTCGCAATGGATAGTTTCTACATAACAATTTTTTATCCAATCAAATACATTTTCTCTCCATTTTCTACCAATCACATCCCTCGTGTAGACATGGTTTCTAACTTAGACCCGGTTTCTAAGATTTTTGCTCTCTTTCTTCAATAACTACCTTGCCACATCAGTCAAATGCTTAGGTGGTAGTACAATTAATGTCCATAAAAACTACGGTGATTTCTACATTGAGAGTGCCTTAGTCAAGAGAGGGTACGTCCAGAATGAGCATCTAGAGTAAAATACCTAAGGTACGACGACCAACTGAATTTATTTATTCTGAAAAGATAAAGCATGCGTGCCCTGCTGGCATAACAAAAGTCTAACAGAAAGCAACAAGCTTGACTGCCTGTACATATATAGTAAAAGTTATTTTAACAAAATGAGCACAGAAAATCTTGTGTGTCCATATATAGTAAAAGTAATTTTAACAAAACAAGCTTGCCTGTGTGTATATATATAGTAAGATATGTTTTTACTAAATTGGGCAAAGAAAGTCGTCTTGTCTATCCATCATGCGCTAACAGTCTTTTGTCTGGCCGAAAAGACAAGGTGAAAAGTACTATAGGCTAATTTATTATAAAAAAAATATTATTCCTTTACTTAAAAAGTAAAGGCTAAAAAGACAAGAGAAAAGGGCCTGAATCGGAGCAGGATGCGACGGCCCTGAATTAAAGATTGTTTGCTGCCGCTACTTCGTTCTACCCGGCCGAAAGAGCGAAGGGCAGAAGAACCGCAGCCCAAATATCTGCCTAAACACGCATGCGATTGCTGTGTAGTACGTACTAATCGAATAAGCGAGAAGAAGCAGCTAGCAGCTGCAAGCTAAATGCATGTATTAGCTAGATTGCTAGTGCATACATAGCTCGGATCGATGCTGTGGGGGTTCGATCGTGAGTGTTAGTGTTACCTCTGCAGAGGCAGAAACATTCCTCAGGGGGACACTCGAATAATCGTTCTCGTGTTCAGAAAAATTAAATAAAGAATAAGAAAAGCAAAGGCAGAAGACGAAAGAAAGAATATGTCGAACAGAAATCTAGTTAGTTGAAAGGAAGCTCGATACTAATGACACAGCCGGGGCCGGGGATGATAGATTCAGTGTTGACAAGAGCGAGGTAGCTCATCGTAAGAATCATGTGAAGCTGAAGATCGAGCAGTGGTTTTTTGGGTCGGAAGAAACATGCACAGTTAACAAGGGGAGACCGGAGACGAGTATATAGCGGTAGCGCTAGCATTGGCGGGCTTACCGTTATCCACGACGGGGCTGGAGAAGAAGCCCGGCTGCGAGCTGCTGTGCCGCGGCAGCGACGCCGACGGCGACGGGCCGCCGCCGTCCTGCCTCCCCTCCACGGCGAACTGATGGTATCGGTGATGAATCCCGAGGTGGTTTTGGCCTTGGCCGTGGCCGTGCGCCAGCGAGATATCGGGGCCGCCGCCGCCGTAGTGGTGTCGTCGTCCCTGCTGCATCGGCGGCGGCGGCTCCCCGTCCGCCCCACGCGCCGGGAAGAAGGCCCTCACTGCCGCCCCCGCCGCCTCCGTGGGGTCGACGACGAACGGGTACTGCTGCTGCTGCGCGGGGCCAAAGCGCGAGCGGCCACCGCGCTCGTGCGGCGGTGGGTTCATGCGGTGCGGCGCTGACGGCTTCACCACATCACAGCACACGTATGTAGGGCGCGCCGCGGGCAGCAGCTAGCTAGCTAGGTGGTGCCCGGTGGTCTCGAACCTCTCTCCGGTCGCGCGCGCTCGTGGGCTACCTAGCTTATTAGCTGCTTGCTTCAATTCGCTTTTCGGCGCGCCGCCGAGCGAGAGCGAGAGCCGAGAGAGCTGATGAGGGCAGCCAACCAGAAGCGCGCAGAGCCCTCCAACTCCAAGCGACCAACCAACCTACCTACACCATCCGAGTTGAGTGAGGAAGCGGCCGGATTGGTGTGCAGTGTGTCGCGACGACGTTGTGTGTGGCCTGTCACCTGTGGCGTGGCCTGTTTCTTTAGAATCATCTTATTGAGACAGCGGTTTGGGCCCTAAGCAATAAGATCCATTCTGCACTTGTTCGAATTATATAGGGCGTAGTATAAATTGCCCAATGATTTGCGATTCTGCCTCTCCTATTTTAAGAAAAAGTTATCAACATTGTTGTAATGTCATAACTTTGTGCTTTTTTTAAGAAAAGGGTTAACAAATACTATATGAAAAGGCACTAGTTATCTTGTAAAATAACTGCAGATGAGCCAGAAATCTGGTGTTCCTGCAATTCCATTAGCATGTTCTATCTACAAACATAAGTTCACAAATGTGAATGAGAAAATTAGAGCCGGCTGCACCCTTGGCAGTTTGTTAGGTTATTCAACGATTATTACTGTTTGCAAAGTCGTCATTTAAAATAGTAATAGTATCTTGAAAATATGGTGGGAGCGCTCAATTGTAATCCTGACAATAAATTATGGTCTGGAGTACATGTCATTATTTTACTATATTATTTTTATATCTAGTGGATGATAGATATTACACGTAAATTGTTCCACGTAGACATATATATATATATATAAGGACGTGGCTCGAGTTAGACAAAGCATAGGGCTTCAACCTCTATGTGCAAGTAGCAAATATGCATATATTTAATTTGATTATTATATATATATGATCAAGTAGGTACGGCCGGTCAAGCAAATCTGGATTCAGAGAAACCGTACGCATGAGATGGCTGTTGCGTGACCCATTAGCCACGGTTCTCTATGTGAAAAAGACGTGGCCCTACCATGAAAAACCATGGCAGCTATGCAGGCATGCATGCAGCACCTAGTTTTTCCCCTGGCTGGTTTCAGGCAACCCAGTATGACACTCCATGATCAAAAAAGAAGAAGAATCGGATATAAAGAGTGAAACCAGCAAGTTGTCAATTCAAATTGGCGCAACTAGCAAGTATCCAATTTTACGTCTAATATTCTTTTTCTAAAAAAACAGGGCTTGTAAATTTCAGATGAACTACGTGCTATAGAAATTGTGAATGTAGAAAAATAATAAAATAGCAGTATATTTAATTTATAGGCTTAATTAGGGCCTCTTTGAAACATAGGAACAAGAAACCCTATACTGGAGTTAAGAGCGCATCAGAAAGCTTTTTAATTGAGTGTTTGGATGCAACATGAAAACAAGAATCAAAAGACATAGACACAAAGAAAAGTTTCCAAGATGTTTGACCTCAATATTAGATTTTCTAAAACTCCCTATGATGAAACCTCCGGGTGGGCAATCCTTTGTTCCAATGTACTACATGGGAAAAATTCCCATAAGATTCCAATACCGCAGAACTCCCCTGTGATCCTATGTTCAAACGGGGTTCTTAAATTTGGTTTGCCTAAGACAAGTGTCAAGAAAACGTTGGCATCATATATATATGAGAATCAAAAGAAGACATATACTAGCTCCATTCTGAAACATAAGTGATTCTGCCTATACACTCTAGCTACAAACCCTTATGTTGGGTAGTACTAGTACATATAGGATATTGTGAAAAACATAGCTATATTTGGGGTATGTCTACAGGGCACTCAAGTGTTCCCACACTCGATTTCACTGTTCATCTCCTCCTCGCCTCCACCTCCGCCCACCGCGGCAGCGCTGGGGTGTCGCCGGAGCTTGGCCACGGCCGCGGAGCTCCGGCGAAACCCTAGTGCGGCCGCGACGGCCTCCTTCTTCCCCTCCCCTATCTCCGGCTCCCGCGGCAAGCTCCGACCATGATGCCCTCACCCCGACTTGGCTCGGCCGCCTACACCACCACCAGGGCCCCTAACGGCCTAACCACCCTGCCGCCGTCCCCACTGCCTGGTCGGCTTGCCTCCCTCCGAGCTCCTTCTAAGGCCGCTGGACTTGGAGAAGAAGAGGAGAGTGGCCAGATTCACAGTACAAATCGAATCAAGTGATGCGTGCTCGAGAAACACTCGAGAACGAGATAGCTTTCTCGTATATTTGTCAAGAGAGGGTTTAGAATGAGCATCTAGAGTAAAATATACCTAAGTTATGCCGGCCAATTGAAATTATTTTGAGAGGGTAAAGCATGCATGCCTAATTGGCATAACAAAAGTCTGAAATAAAGCAACAGGTCTGCCTGTGATCTGTACATATATATAGTAAAAATAATTTCAACAAAACGGGCACAGAAAATCTTGTGTACATATATAGTAAATTTTGTTTTCACCAAATTGGGCAAAGAAAAGTCTTCCTGTGTCCATCATGCGCTAACAGCACTCTTTTGCCCACTAGTAAATCGGAGCAGGAATACAGGATGCTAGGGCCCCGAATTAAAGAGCGTTTGCTGCAATTGCTGCCGCTACTTCTACCCGGAAGAAGGAATAGCAGAAGAACTGCAGCTCAAATCTGTGCCTAGCTAAACACACATGCGGTGTACTAAGATCGAATAAGAGAGAAGGATCGGAAGCAGCTGCTGCTGCAAGCTAAATGTTTTAGCTAGATTGCTAGTACATATATACATTGCTCGGATCGATGCTGTGGTTTCGATCGTGCGTGTTACCTCTGCAGAGGCAGAAACATTCCTCAGGAAATCGATCTCGTGTTCAGAAATTAAACAAAGAATAGGAAAAACAAGGGCAGACAGACGAAAGAAAAGAGAGATGTCGAACAGAAATCTAGCTAGCTAAGCTAGGAGAGAATTCAGAGGCAAAGATTAATTAGTTAGTTCAAAGGAAGCTCGATCCGTACTAATATGACACAGCTAGGGATGATTGATTCAGTTGACAAGAGCGAGGAAATAGCTCTCGTCAAGAATCATGTGAAGCTGAAGAGCAGCGCGCGGTTAGGAATGGAGTTTGGACAAGTTTTGGGTCAGAAGAAACATGCATCAATTAAGAAGGGAGACGAGTATAGCGCTAGCATTGGCGGGCTTACCGTTATCCACGACGGGGCTGGAGAAGAAGCCCGGCGGCGAGCTGCTGTGCCGCGGCAGCGACGCCGACGCCGACGGGCCGCGGCCGTCCTGCCTCCCGGCCTCCACGCCGAACTGATGGTACCGGTGATGATGAATCCCGTGGTGGCCTTGGCCGTGGCCGTGCGCCGCCAGCGAGATCTCGGGGGCGCCGCCGCCGTAGTGGTGTCCGTGCTGCATCGTCGGCGGCGCCCGCTCCGCGGCGGACGATGACGACGGCGGCGGCGGCTCCCCGGCCCCCGGAGCCGGGAAGAAGGCCCTCACTGCCGCCCCCGCCGCCTCCGTGGGGTCAACGACGACGAACGGGTACTGCTGCTGCTGCTGCGCCGGGCCATAGCGCGAGCGGCCGCCGCGCTGCGGCGGCGGGTTCATACGGTGCACACGTAGCTAGCTAGGGCGGCGCGGGCGCGGCAGCTACCAGCTACCTAGCTGCTCGCTGGATGCTTTTCCGCGTGCCGCCGTGCGAGCGAGAGGCGAGAACTGATGCGAGCGTGGGTCGTCGCGACGTTGCGTGGCCGGGAGGGGAAAATATATGGGGGCTCGATCGGCTCGTGACGACTGACCCGTGATCCATTCCGACCGGCCTCTTGTGTGGTGGGGCTCTCGGGGGGCCGGGGCGTGTGGTGGCCGCGTGCGGGGAGCCAGACAGGCGCCAGGCCGGCGCTCCCCCTCCCCCGTGTCTTCTCCTGGTTGGGGGCTTGCTATCCGCCTATCCGCGTCCGCCTTGCTCAAAGCGGCAAGTGGGGCTCTTATCAAAAAAAAAAAAAGCGGCAAGTGGGGCGCGTCGGGAGGAGGAAAAGGTGGCCCGCCTCCGAGGCACCGCGGCGGCCGATGACGGGTGGACCCCGCTGCCGAGGATGGAAACCCACGGCAAAAGGCCAAACCGAGGCGCTGCGTCCGCGGGCGGGGAGCACTGGCGCAGCGGCGGGCTGGCGGGTTCACTGCACCTCACGACAAGCGAGGTGTCGACGTCGACGCGCGCGGGCTCCATCCATGCCTCCATCAGCTCGGCAAGCGTCGAGCGCAACTTGTTCTGCATTTTCTGCAGTCGGTGGTGCCGTGCTGGTCTCTTCTGCATGCGTTCTCCCACTCCCACCCATCGGCACCAACTTGTCGTCGTCGTACTAGGTGTGGGCGCCTCCATCTCTACCTCGCTCGCTCGTTAGCGATCGGCGGCGGCAACTTGTTCCGTGCGATTGATGGCGCCGCCAGGGTTACTGGCCGGCTGCTTGACCAAAAGTGTGGGGTAGACTCCCAGTGGATGTGTACATGCGCGATGCAGCATGCATGGACCAAATCAGCCCCTTGAGACTTCTAATTCGTGTGTGCTTATAACTACAGTACTCCTGCTACTATACCTAGCACTCGTCGGGGGTGTTTCGATACCCCACACTAAAGTTTAGTCAGGGCATATCGGATATTTAGATACTAATTTATAGTATTAAACATAGACTAAATACAAAACTAATTGTCCAATTTGTAAGACGAATTTATTAAGCCTAATTAGTCTATGATTTGACAATGTGGTACTACAGTAAACATGTGTTAATAATGGATTAGTTAGGCTTAATAGATTCGTCTCGCAAATTAGTCGCTATCTGTGCAATCAGTTTTATAATTAGCTCATGTTTAGTCTTCCTGAGGGGGTGTTTGGTTCCCTTTGTTTTTTTTAACACCTATCGCATCGAATGTTTGGACATATGCATGGAGTGTTAAACATAGACTAATTACAAAACTAATTGCATAGATTGAGATTAATTTAGGGCCTGTTTGGTTTCAATGTGTTAAAGTTTAACTCCAATCACATCAATGTTCCCTCAAATGCATGGAGTACTAAATGTAGACTAATTACATGCATGTCGACACAGATTAGGAGTAATTTACGAGACGAATCTATTAAGCCTAATTAGTCCAAGATTGGAATTTTTTTATCAAATAAGACGAAAGTGCTACACTGTTTGTTAAATTTTAACTCCTCAAACCAAACACTTGTTAAAGTTTAACAGGACGAACCAAATTAGTCTTATAAGATGAATCTATTAAACCTAATTAGTCCATTATTAGTATCCGAATACTCTATGATTAACCCCATAGTCAACACTTGTTAAAGTTTAACAGGACGAACCAAACAAACCCTAGTTAGCATCCGAACGTTTGACACAGACTAAACTTCAGGGGGTGTTTGGTTGGAGGAGTTAAAGTTTAACAAACACTGTAGCACTTTCGTCTTATTTGACAAAAAGTTTCCAATCTTAGACTAATTAGGTTTAATAGATTCGTCTCGTAAATTACTCCTAATATGTACCGACATGCATGCAATTAGTCTACATTTGGTACTCCATGTGTTTGAGGAAACATTGATGTGATGGGAGTTAAACTTTAACATACTCAAACCAAACGGGGCCTCAGTCGTGGGTCGTTGTTTCATCCGTCATATCAGTATGGCCTTGTTTAGATTCCCAAATTCACCCTAAATTTTATTATGCAAAAAGAAGATTCATCATCACATCAAAATGTCGGCACATGCATAGAGTACTAAATGTAGATAAAATCAAAAACTAATTGCACAATTTTATTGTACTTTGCGAGACGAACATTTTGAGCCTAATTAATCAAAGTTTGGACAATTATTATCAAATAAAAATAAAATATGATTCGGCACAGTAATTCGGGGCACCGAATCCGCGATCTAAACAAGGCCTATATCACTCTCGCAGGCATGGAAATTCGTTCCAAGCCAAGCCGACGAGACATCTGCCTAACGTACGACTGTACGTACGGTGGATCGATCTATCCTTCCTCGACACTCGACAGCAAGCTGCACGTAGACAGCAGTTTGCTTCTTCAGTGCTCAGACAGCAGTGTAGTACCACTGTACTACCTTTACGTGTACTACTACTCACATCAGTCCGATGATCGGCCGCGAGCAAAACATGCACAGTACTGAAAGGACCCCGCTGCCATTTCAGCAAGCGAGAAAAGAGATCGAGAAAGAGAAGCAGTGTACCTAGCTTCGTTCTTCCATCCCGGTGTCTCCTGCGTTCATCCCCCCTGGAAGAAGATGCGGATGCGCCCCAGCGGCCGCAAATGGCCAACTGGCCGTTTGTTTATTGCCAACTTGGAAGATACTTTTACTGGCCATGGCGTTATACTTATACGGAACATTTCAGCATGCATAAAGAAACCGCCAAACCGGCCGGTACGATGACAAGAGGTGGTGGTCATCGATCCGTGTGGCAATGAGCAACGACTAGTGTTTAGACGGTGGTGTAAAATTTCTGGAAGCACAGTAACTCTTTCGTTTTTATTTGATAATTAGTGTCTAATCATGAGCTAATTATGTTCAAAAGATTTGTCTCGTGATTTACAACCAAACTGTGTAATTAGTTATTTTTTTACCTATATTTAATGCTTCATGCATACGTCTAAAGATTCGATGTGACGGAAAATCTTATAAAATTTTTGAAACTTTGAAGCATCTGAACAGGGCCTAATAATAAGCCATTGATGACGGTGGTTGTATACGTCGGGGAGACATGTGTTTCTTCAACGGGACGGGTCTGGTACTGTAACGAGTAGTACTCCTCTGTCCTAAATTAATCATCGTTTTCGGTTTTCGTGCCACAAGTTTAACTTAATTTGTACTCCCTTCATCCTAAATTTTAAGGCATTTCAAGAATCTTGGAAAGTCAGAGAATCTCAAATTTAACCAAATTTATATGATAAGATAATAATATTTATGACACCAATTAAGTATCATTAGATTCTTCATTAATTATATTTTCATAGTATACCTATTTGATGTTATAAATTTTTATAATTTTCTCTATAATTTTGGTCAAACTTAAGATGCTTTGACTCTCTAAAATTCTTGGAATGCCTTATAATTTGAAATTGAGGGAGTAGAAAATATGTACAACATCTGTATCTCCAAATAAATTTGTTAAAAAACTAGATTCAAAGATCTTTCCAATGATACCAATTATGTACCATAAATATTAATATTTTTTTAATATATATTTTGTCAAAGTTGTTTCGCAGGAAACGAAAACGACAGATATTCTGGGACGGAGGGATTATATCCTATTGGAGAGATCTGATTCTTTCACTTGCACACAGTTCTTATTAATGGTCTGTTTGGTTCAGCTATATATGAGCTGTGGATGAAATGTTCTTACGATTTAGTGTGGAAAAGTTGATTCGGATGTGTGTTGCAAAAATTTTGTAAGAGGTGATGTGAGATATGTGTTGCGAAAAAATTGTAAGAGATTTGGTTGAAACAACTATATGAAATATACTCCCTCTCTTTGTTTCCTTTTAAACAACTGTAAAATGTTTCTATATTAGGTCTAGGTGCTCCAAAAATTATACTATATGAAAGAAGCTTCAAGTTCCACCTGTTTGGTTTGTGTTCTGTTTTTTGGACTTTTCAGCAGAAGCAATTTTTTAGAAGCTGAACCAAACACGGCCTAAAGTTGTGTGGCCTCTTTGCGTTGCTTTGTTGCACACTTGCACTGTTCCTGCAGATGCTCTAGTGGTTGTATATTAGAGCAAAGGGGTGGGTGATCATGCTCCATACAGTATATAGAAAGCATAAGAGTCTTGAGGTCAGTGGCGGAGCCTCGTGGAGGCCAAGCTGGGCATCGACCCCTCCCTGATTGACAATGCTCCATTGTTATTCCTGTGAATGCATTCATTGTTTCATGCGACAGAGAGAAGAAAAATATTTAACTAAATACATAGGCAGTCTGTAGCTAGAAGTTACAGGCAATATGAATTAGCCCCTCCTTTGTTTGATGCCACGCTCCGCTGCTGGTTGAGGTTATTATTAGTTTAAGCTTTAGATTTTGGTACAACACATTCAACAACTCAAAAACCCAAAAGCAACTCCAACAGGCCATCACAAGTTCACAACTAACCAAAGGCAATAGCTAAAGGAAGAATTAGTCAATTGCCTCTAAGGTATTTCCGCCAAACAATTGGCTTGGTAGCTATAATATAAGGTTGTCCATATCATCTATAGATAACAAAGCAGATAGCCTCCTAATAGTCTCTTTATAGGACATATCTTCCACGTGCTACACAAAAACGGGGCATGGATTTCCCATAAATAGATAGTTGGCATGCCATTGTTTTTCGCAACCATGGCTTTGTTGGCATGTTTTTTCATAAAAAAATAGAAAAATTTGTTATAAACCCTCCTCATCAGTAATCTCAAGGGTTACTGGGGAAGGGGCATGGATAGAACATGGGACTAAGGACCCTTGGGGTATCATTGTTGGAGATGCTCTAATTTATATTGCGCAAACTAACTAAGATTTACTTTTGTTAGTAATATTCCTTGGTCAGTATATATCATGGTCTTATGAAAGTACTCCCTCCGTTTCAAATTATAAGTCGTTTTGACTTTTGGTATATCCATTTTGCTATGCATTTAGATATAATTTTATGTCTAGATACATAATAAAATAGATGAACCAAAAAAGTCAAAACGACTTATAATTTGGAAAGGATGGTGTCAAGACTAATTGGTTTTCTAGTCTCTGTATATATATATATATATATATATATATATATATATATATATATATATATATATATATATATATTTGAAACATACAAATAGCTGAAAGTTTTTAAAAATTTTGATTGGAAGCGTCCGGAACTTCACGTTGCTCGATGAGAAGAAACAACCTTGGCTTTGAAAAATGAAGTCACATTAATTTCTCGACAGCGTCACTGTCCATTTCATCAAGTTGCTCCAACCGGATCAGAATTAGCAGCAATCTATTGGTTTCATCAGCAGTACTCATGCAGTGTACGTGGAGCAAGTTGCTTCCAGCCAGATCAGCAGTGACCTACAGTAGTTATGGAGCTAGCTAGCTGTCATTGTTACGAGAAGAATGCATGTGCTAGCTAGCAAACTTCCGCGCTGACAACAACACCGGGGTGCACTTCATGCAGTACAATGATTATGGAGAAAAGACCTGGGCCTGGTTTAAATTGCAACTTTTTGCAATCTGGGTTATTGTAGCACTTTCGTTTGTATTTGACAATTAGTGTCCAATCATGGGCTAATTAGACTCAAAAGATTCATCTCGTAAATTACAGACAAACTGTGTAAATAGTTATTTTTTACCTACATTTAGTGCTCCGTGCATGCGTCTAAAGATTGATGTGATTGAGAGAGTGTAAAAATTTGGAATTTGGAAGGTAACTAAACAAGGCCTTGGTTGGTTATCATCATCATACTCCTCCTGTGGCCCTGTTCGCTCGAACTTACCGGCCTGACTTATCAGCTATGGAACAATGTCTTTCTCTCATCGTAACTTTCACTATTTCTCGTCTTAATATAAAGATGTGCAAACCTTTTGCGTGTTCGAGAAAAATATTTTTCTCTCACAACAAATCAGCTGTTGGCCAAAGATCAACGATCACACACAAATTATCACGGTGGCTAAGCCTAGATCAATGAACACGCAAGAACAAGATGCACACGAAGGCAACTGCACCCTAACCCCAGGGAGACAGTGCCCTTTTCACTGTAGATAAGTTTGAGTACAAGCACGGTTACAACACACCCTAGGCGCTACACCGCTCCTGTTACATCCAGCTATATATACCTATAGCTAATTATCACAATTACACCCTTACAAACTTTTAAAACCAGGTACAAACTCACTCCTGACTAGGGATGAAAACGGATCGGATACGGACGGATATCACTGATATCGTATTTGTTTTCGTATTTATGTCCGGATTCGGATTCGAATACGGATAGTATAAAAAATGACGGATAGGATACGATTGGATATCGACATCATAAATATGTGATTTAAATATTCGGATACGGATACGGTATCGGATGTTAAATATCCGGACTCGGATACGGACGGATTAAAACCCCTCTAAACGGATTCGGTCTCGAATACGGTCGGAAAATATCCGTACCGTTTTCATCCCTGCTCCTGACACACTGCATCTGTTGAACTGCTCTGTGGGCGCGGTCACCACCTCCTCGGCTTGGCACTAACCGTTCCCGCTCCAGGCTGATTCAAATCCTGCCCTTCCTGCCACCACGGTTGCCACCTCGACTCTCCACATCAGTACACAGTAGGCTTACACCAACTCAGCTTTAACCGGCTTATCAGCCGCAGAAACCATCAGTCGACTACTCCTGGAGTCCTACTTGCTTGCTTGCACGTTTCATGTGTGTCCAGGCAGCTTTTTGGGCATCATCTGGCGGCGGCGTCCTCGATCGTCCGAGGATATATAAGAGGGATGAAATGATGCCCTCTGCCATCGCTGATGAGCATGGCTAGCTCAGCGGAAAGATGCTATCCTTGGACCTTAATCTACGCAAACTAAGCTCCAGCTGGCCGCAGACACGGCGACCGGCGGCCGGCCCCGCGCCTGTCGTCCTTCGGAAAGGGAAATGATGGAGGCGGAGCAGCAAAGACCAAAGAGCAGCACGTGTACTGCTGGAGACCCGACACCGATCGACATTATGGCGACATGCATGCATGTGTGGACCAAGCAAACCAAAGCACGCAATATATAAATTCATCGTCTTAAAAATAATCTGTGCAAATCATCATATGTATGACAGCCGATCGTACGTCGATGCGAAAGAGAGATGAAGCAGGATGACGACGCCGACTAACTAACCATGCATCCTGTTGATCTTGCTCCCATTCGTTGGTGGGACTGTGTGAAAGCAACGTAACTGGATTTGATCCATTAATTTGCAAGTTGAGATATACTACATATGTAGAAGTGTAAGTTATGGACGAGCATATATGGAACGTACTGTATTAAACAATCTGCGAAGCCGCGTGTCCCTAACAGCGGCCACTGCTGACTGCCCCCAATGTGTATATATATACTATACATCGGCCGATCGTAGGTCAATAATTCGCCTTTTTGGTGCTAGCTAATGATACAGGCATTCTGCATTCTCCCCATTGCCTTGGTCTTTCCTCGTGACTGATGACCACAGAGTTTTTTTTTGACAACATGACCACAGAGTTATATATCATCCACATGTCGTAGAAGAGAAAGAAAAAATGGATTTCGCAGTTTGATGATAGGTGTCGATCCATTCTTGGTTCGAAGTCCTCAGACTTTATTCTCTTTGAGAAATATGGACGGTCCAAGATAGATGTGCGCTGTGTGTTCAAAGTTCAAAGCTAGTGACCATAAATCTGCACCGAGCCTCGCGCTACACACGAGTACACGACACGCACGCCTAGCTCAATTCACACTCAACGAAATTTGGTTTATGCTGCTGCTTATGCTGATATGTTGTGAGAGAAAAAAATATTATCCGTTCACTCACCAGTATTGCTGAAGTAGTGTTGCAGAAGAGGCAAAAGTACTGCAGAAGTAGTGGCACAAAATCTGAAGACCACTTTAACACACAAACCTCACAATGCATTGCTATTCGAGTTGTGAGGTAGAATTTGTGCATGAACAAAACTAAAGAAGAAAGTCGTGAGCTGCATGCATGGCAACAAGTACTTCCACCTTCTTGTGCGATTACTCCCTCTGTTTTTATTTACAGGTCATATTAGCTTTGTCCGAAAGCCAAACATTTGTATCTTTAACTATCAATTTCAAAAGTATATAACCGAGTTGGGTGGCGGCTAGAGATCGAGAAAGTACTAATCTGTGCAAATCATACGGATGGCACAGGCTTTATGATGCAAACCAAATGCCGTTCTCAGGCTCGGTCTTAGGTTCAAATGATTTTGGACCAATCAATCTGGCAAAACCAATGCAAACACGCTATAAACTTATCTATATGTAAGGGCCTGCTTGAGATCGTTGCTAAAAATCAATTATAGATTATACAAACATGAGGATTAACATGCGGAGCTAAAATTAAAATTGATCAAGCTCATGGTTAGTTGTTAGCTCATTAGCTTATCATAACGAACTAATAAGATAATTCCATTGCTAAAGGTGTATACACATATTAGTTGGGATCTAAACATGCACGGTTAATAGTTAGGGAGCTAAATTTCAGCTAGGCTAATAGTTAGTCTTAATTGATCAAACGAGCACTATATAATATCTGAGAGATTTGTTCCAAAAAGATTTTCATTCTATTGTCACAAATTTGACCAAAATTTATATTGAAAGGGACCAACATTTATGCATGATACCTAATAAAGCATAATTAGATTTATCTTACAATATATCTATATGACGCAAGTGTTGATAACTTAGTTAAATATAAGATAGCATTTTTCTGAAAATAAATACAGGATATTTTGAATTTTGATAAAAACTTAAATGATATTCGTTGGAGAGAACACAGGGCTGTTTACAAATGACCTTTTGCAGAATAATCCAAGAAAACAATGAGCGCCGGTGTCGGTCACTTAGCCCAATCTGGTGTGCCATGGGCCCAGGTTTACTGGGCTTGACTCTCGTGTAGTAACTGGGTTACTACCAGTCGGCCCACCTGATCATCCCAGTTGCCTATGGACAAGTTAAACAAACTCTAGAGACGGACATTGGTCCTCCTGCGCGGTCCCCACTTGTCAGCTAGACAGCCACCGTGCACGCTACTACAGGCAAAGCAGCACCCTCGCGTTACGTTACACACGCATTGTGTTCTGCCGCGGAAAGCGTGCACTCTGCTCGCTTTTTCAGCTTGCCCATTGCATTGCACGCACCTCAAGCAAGCCGATGCAGAGAGCTCAGCACAGCATCCTACTGGCAAGGGAACACGTGATTCTATTCTGCCTAGGCTGCGCGCCACGCAAAGAAGCATCCTACTGGCACGCCATGCATGCCCTCACAGGCGCCGGAGACTGCCGTTTAAAAGCCCGGCCGCGGCGTTGGAGCGAGCGCCTCTCCCTGCTCCGAGCGATCGATCCCCTCGCGCGCCATCCAGCCCCCGCATCCTCACGCGCGGTCGGCGTCGGCGTACGCATGCCATGCGGCCGACGACGGAACCGGAGCGGCTGGTCGGGCTCCGCGCCCTGCGGCGCCGGTCCGTGGCCCTCGCCGCCGTGAACCTGGCGACCGCGGCCGTCGGGGTCGCGGCTGAGGTGGCGGGCGTGTGGATGCGCTGCGGGATAAAGGAGAGGTGCGCGGTGGGGGCGGTGGCCGCGCTGCCCGTGGCGAGGATCGTGGCCATGGTCGGGATGGCGCGCGCGCAGGAGGTGACAGCTCTCGCCGTTGCCTCCGACGCCGAACGCGGTGGTGGCAGCGCCGACGGGCCGTCGCACGACTTCGCCAAGCGGGAGACCAGGGTGGGTTTGTCACTGCTTCTCTCTAGCTAGCTAGCTTCTCGAGTTTCCTAGTTTTGGGAGTCAAGTCAATACTCGTGTGGCTAGCTGGAGCTAGCCCTGGATTGGATATACAGTATACAGTATATATACGATAGCCATATATGTCGTCGAATCATTTCAGTCACTATGTCGTAAACAGTTTTGGAGCTACTTGAATCCCGAATCCCTAACAAAAAGGGCCTTCTTCCTTCCTTGAACTATATATAGTAACATAGAGCATGATAGGCTTTAGGAAAGCTCCTCCTCATGCATAAAATACATCAAAGTTCTTTCATGGGTAGTTGCGCGGCTACGTTTGAATTGGTGACACAAGTGAACGTGTCATATTACATGTTCTAACTCTAAACACTTATATATTTCCATTGACATAATATCTTAAAAAGTTACACATGAGCAAAAAACTATAGAAAATCATATTATGCAAGTCATGATTAGACCCCTTATCAAGAAAAAATATCTTCATGCTACATATTGACATGTTATGACCACATAGTAGTGATATGAAAGAACTGCAAAGGTGGTTGTGAGTACTGAGACACAACCATATATAGGACCCTTATTGAACAACCTATGCATTTAGAAAACACATTTGAAGCCTTGTCTAGTCCACTCAACCAAGTCTAATAGATTGGAAATGCAATATAACAAACACCCATAAGCATATAACAATAAGGTAACTTAAGCATGGTTGTTTCAGTACAAACATCCTAAGTTTGATTGTTTCGAGACAAATCCTTAGGGGCTAAGATAAAAAAAACTCTTGTCATGTTTATAGTTCACATGTAAAATCTGCACGGCATGGACATCACTATTGAAACTAGTTGTAAGCAGTACTACATACTAGTAAAGACAACAAATGATAGTTACCTTTTAGTGTATAATAATATTAAGCGCAATGCTTACGTCATCTAACATTTTGGCAACACTTTCGCACAAAAAATGTCATCAACCATATAAATTCACAAACGATCGTGCGACCCTTACACGTCTTGTAGTTAGACCGAATTTTTGCTATTTCGTATGAAATTTTTACAGAAATACTATAGAACGCTGGAGTGTTTTGAAGCAATCCAACACTCAAATTTTCTCTTCTCCATCTCCGGCCTCTCCCTCTCTTCTTCTCCAAATCTTGCGACCTTAGAAGGAGCTCGGAGGAGGCAGGGCGGCCAGGCGGTGGGGACCGCAGGAGGGCAGTGGTTAGGGTTCCGACAGCATAGGAAGTGGTTGGACCAGATCAGGACGGTGGCGCCCATGGCCATGGAGGCGGCGGCGGGAGGGGAGAGGGAAGGGAAGGAGGAGGTGGCGGTAGGGTCTCGCCGGAGCTCCGCGGCCGTGACTGTGACCGTGCTGCGGCGAGCCGGTGGGCAGTGGCGGCGCATCGGGAAGAGAAAGAAGACGGAGAAGAAAAAAAATGAGTGTTCTCGAGAAGCCAAAACACTATAGCGATGGATATAGATCCAATTTTTATGCATATCCGTGTGTTTGGAGTCCGTTCGGGAAGAAACTAGTTGGGTGAATTAGAAAGTTGTCCTCTTTGCTTTGAATGAAAGCCAGGTGGTTCTCGTCTCACCCCAACAACAATAGTCTCCCTCAGATCTACAAGGCCGTGTTTAGTTTCCCCAATCCGGGGACGGCAAAAACACTGTAGCACATTGTGCATTACTGTAGCATTTTATTTTTATTTGGTAAAAATTGTCCAAACATTGACTAATTAGACTCAAAACATTCGTCTCGTAAAGTACAACAAAACTGTGCAAATAGTTTTTGATTTCATCTACATTTAGTACTCCATACATGTGCCGACATTTTGATGTGATGGAGAATCTTCTTTTTACGTAGTGGAATTTAGAGAAATATTTAGGATCTAAACAGGCCCAAGTTGGAAAACCAGCGGAGCCTGCCATTGCCAATTAGCAAAACAGCTCAACGCCTCAACCTCGGAAACGTCCCAGTGGCAGTCCAGGCAGGCGGCTCGTCCTCCGACCGCATCGACGCATCCTCCCCGTCCGGTGTCTATTTCCGTCCCCGTCCCCAACCACCCGCGCGCCCCGCTTTCCGTGGGCATGGCCGCCGCGCGGGCGCAACCACCACCGCCGCGGCCGGATGCCTAGAAAGCCCCTCCTCTCCACCCGCGGGTCCACCACCCCTCCCCCGCTCCTCCTCCTCCGCCGCCTCCTCCCCCGCCGCCGCGCGACCTCCTCTCCCCCGCCGCCGCCCGCCCGGCGGAGGACCGCCGCCATGGCCCCCCGCGCCGGCGACTCCGCCGCGGCGGCGGCGGCGGCCTCCTTCCGTGTCGGGATGGTGCGGGTGGTCTCCTTCGTTGTAGGCGGGCTCAACCTCGTGGTGCTGCTGCTCGGGCTCTACCTCATCGACGCCGTGCTCCCGTCGGGGTGCGGCGGGATGCTCGCTTTCGCCGCCGCGCCCGCTATGGCCGGGGTCCGCGTGCTCTCCATGATCGGCGCGGCGCGCGCGCAGCACGCCACGGCGGACGCCATAGCTAAGCGCCACCTCCACGAGGGCGACGCCTCTGTCGCAGCTGATGCCGTAGCTCGCCACGAGATTAGGGTGAGAGCTCTACTTTCTGCCTTGGTTAGATTGGATTTGGTCGGCGCAAGCTGGGTTTGGTCAACGCGATTTAGCTTAGATTGTGCTGGTTTTACACAAGCTCGTGTCCCAATAGGTCGAGCTGCTGCTGTCTAAGTTTTCTCGTTGATGCGTTTTAACTTAGTTTTCAGGTGAATGTGATGCAAACACGGTGTAATTGATGTGTCTATGGCAGTTGTGACTACAACAAATTTCCCTAGCATTGAAATGAGTGTGTGTGTAAAAAAAGATGAGCTGGGTGCTTATATGATCCACATGAGCAGACAGCGGAACTTATGTGGTTAAGCACAATGAGCCTATTGAGATGGCATATGTTGGTTTTACTGTGAGCTCAAGGCAGGAAGCTTCTTCTGATCAAAGAATCTTTTGTTTGGTGTGGTATACGAGCTATGACTGGAAACCTGATTTCATATTTATATATAGGTCTATGGCTACCATTTGCATCGATTTGGTTTTGATGGTATAGTCTAGGAGGTAGTTGCCTATCTAATTTGGAATCACTCCATTTTACTCTTCGCTTGTTCATGCAGTCCAATTCCATCCCTGAGCTATGAGACACCTCTATTACCAAAGTGTGTGGATAACCCCTTCTTGCTTTACTGAATTGACCTTATCTTTCCATCTATTTGAGCGTCATTCATGTTTGCATTTTTAACCATGTATATGCCTGCCCAAATATTCAAAACCAATGCTGACATAGCAGCACTCTGTTTAGAGTTCAGACATGTCAAGGAATCCTTGAGGAAGTAAACATTCATGGCTGCATTTTGCGAAGGTAGTAAGGCATATAGGAAGAGAGGAAACAGAAAAGATGATAAAATATGAATTGAACAATAAAGTAAGGGGATAATAATGGAAACATTTTTAAATGCAGTTATTACATTTCTACTTTCATTTTTCTTAGGAATTCCTGGTAACTTATCACATTGCTTCGTTCATCTTGCTGAACAGGTGAGGTACAAACGCTGGTTGTGGTGGACCAGATTTAGTATGGCAGTTGGTGCATTGCAGTTGGTTGCAGCAACTTATCTCATGTTTGTTATTGTAAGAGATCTCTCGAAAGAAAGAAGATCCACTTCATGCTTCTTTGGTATGTTGGTTGCCATTATGAGCCATTTATTTCTTAACTTTGGACATAATCCTTTACAAGAAGTTTTTGTTTGCTGGTAGTTTACAGTCACATGAGCTTCATACACACACAGCTACACAAATAAAGGGGGAATAACTTGTGAGCACATTTTTCTTGAGGTTCCATATGGA
Organism: Saccharum hybrid cultivar R570; assembly: GCA_038087645.1. NCBI lineage: Eukaryota > Viridiplantae > Streptophyta > Magnoliopsida > Poales > Poaceae > Saccharum > Saccharum hybrid cultivar. The sequence continues at coordinate 5,351,712 of JAQSUU010000510.1, forward strand.
TTTTTTGAGTGAATGGTACCACAAACATGATAACTACTCTTGCATTGAGCAACTTTTGCCTCCAATAAATGTACTGAAAGATAGTTAATCAATAGAATCTAGGAGCAACTCTTAAGAGTACGCGGATTTCATTATACTATCCTAAGGTTTTATTTTCTGCTGTACTAATCCACTCATCTACTTGGGCTTGAATAATTGGTTTGCATGGTTTATAATCTAGGACAGGATGAAGCTGATCAGGTCTCAGGACGAGCACTTATTGCTTTATTTCTTATCCTTTCCTGGGTTGTGGTCATTGTTCAATGCTTCACGGGTTCTGACATATTGAGGTGGCGATCATTTTATGCAACACATGATATGGCATGGAAAGCTCATTACAGGGAAGTGTTTGACCACGGAATTCGAGAAGCTTTGTGCTGCCTAGGACGTGCAAAATATCTGTAGGTGGCAGTCCAGTGATTTTACACTTTGGAACTCCAATTTTAGTATAGTTAGTTGAGCTGATTGTTTTATTTACTAATTTAGAACCGTATTGGAAGAGGATGAGGTTTATTCTGTTGCAAGACTTCTTGGTGATTTGGTTGCATATCGTGCTTCTGCGACAGGACATTTGGAGCTCTTAGCAGGTTGGTTCTTTGACACTGTGCTTTCATATAACAAATCTCAGGGCTATGCCTGATTTTTCTTTTAATTCATTTGACTAGCAATTAATCAACAAACATTCTGCAGTTTGCTGTATAACTGTCAATGCATGTATATAGCTATGTCAGGACTTCATGCTCACAGATATCAACAAGTAATTTCTATTGGGTTTAAAGTTCGAGTGTTCGACAAATAAATCACATAATGGATTGACCAGTGTGTGTGATATGTTTATCGCTACCCCAAAAAAGAATACAATGACGAAAATGCTACTCTGATTGGATCTATGTGCCCACCCTCCTTTTGTGCCTTCTAATTTGCCAATATATTTTCCCCTGCTATTGGCAAGATCCTTTGATTTTATCCATGGATGATTAACTCCAATGAGACTGGAATTATGTTGTGTTCCTTTTCGCATAGACAGGTTGTTTTAGTTAAAGAAAATCGTGTGTATGAATATTGATAAAAGAAGGGAGCATTGGTAGTTGGTACCATACCTAGATAATAGTTACATTTTTTGTAGATGTATCAAAAACATATGATTTCTACAAATCTATGTATTATGTTTCAATTGAATTGTTTTTTTGTTATTACTGGTGTATCTAGAGGATACTGAATATCCCCTTTATTGTACATGGCATAGGGCTTGCTCTATTGCAGAAGCATGGGAATTTACCTGAATCGCAGACTGACCTTACGGAGGCATCCCATGAGCTTATGCAAGAAGCTGCTTTCCTCCATCCATTTGCGGAAGCATGTTACACGGTACTGATACCTTTTGGTTGGGACATCATTTCTGCTCTTGTTAACCTACTGTGATCGCACCTGACATGGTTGTAATTCAGGGACCACTTCTTGATGTTGGACGAAATCCTATTCTGTTTCCCTGTGCATGGGTTTATAGACAAGGTGTGTTAACTCCATGGGCACGCAGAAGGTATCTCATAAGCTTTGATGCTTCTATTGCATGCTAATTTTTGAAAGTTTTATGTTTATGTTTATGGTTCAGACCTTCAGCCCAGTTCAACTTGGCATCTGTCTTTAAACTAGCTAAATGAATTAAGCTAACCTCAGTATTATTCTGCTTAATCTTCCCTGTAGTGAAGTCGAATCTTGTTATATTTTCAATCTAAAACCATTCCGTCCTCGTGACATGTTAACCTGCATTGTTTCTCCTGTTAATGACCTGAGTAAAATCATTGCACTGAGAAAAGGTAGAACACCTTATTAATGTGTTGCTATGTAACAACTATATATTAATTTTTGTGCAGACGCCCTGCACTTGATGGTGATAATTGGTGGCGAGGCCATGCGGCAGCCTTCCTTAGATTTGTTAATATACCACCTAAAGCACTTCTGAGAGGGCGTGTTTGCCAGGTAATATCATGTGTTTAGTGCCATCAGGGTTTATGAATACCGACTTAAGTGAGATGATGTGATTATTTCAACCAGTTACACATAACATTCTAAAGTTCATTTAGCTGCTTTGTCCTTCATTTTTTTTTCCTTCATTTAGTTGATCCTTAGTAACTTCTGGTTCTGGATTCTGCTTATAACCTAATGACGGCCTTTTCTATAAATTATTTTGAGTTGGTTAAAGAACATCATGCTTTTGAGGGTCCATGGATATAACTGATCAATCTAAAGTTGCTTTGAACCTGACTTTGGCATGGTAATCCGTTAAGCTGAGCCCTATTTTTTGTGCACACTTTGCTTGCATTCTGTTCATTGAAGGCATTATTGCACAATTGAACAAACCAAAGTTGGTAGCGAGCATATACCTGTTGATGTTTCTTTGTAAACATTGAACTTAGGATGATCTGTTTTACTCATCAATGCAGAGCAAGCGTGAAGCTGCTTATTTTGTTGTGGTTCTCCATGACAAAAGAACTGTTGTTATTGGTGTTCGTGGAACAGAGACACCAGAGGATCTCATAACTGACGGATTATGCAGAGAATGTGCTTTTACTATGGAAGATTTGGATGGACTAGTAAAGTAATTCCCTCTTATTTCTGCCTCTTCTGTTCTTATGTATCCTCCCTATTTGTGTGGTTGAAATTAATTGTTTTCCCATTTTAAAAAGAAGAAATTGATTGTTTACACTAGGACCACCTGAGCTCAGTTTTACTGTTACTAGATTCCTTTAGGACAGCATTAATATATGAACTTTCAGAAAATGATAGTTCAACAATAGGATCTGAATTTCTTTTTTGTTATGACCCTCAAAGTTCTGTTCTTTTGAACATTTTTTAAAAAACATTCTTATTGGATTTGCTTATTTTTATAATCATTACCAGTTTCCTCAATAGAACCTTGTTCGTGGCAAGGTGTTTTGCACACTGAAGGACTCGGATATTGCAATGTAATATGGCTTTCTATCAATCAGAGTTTATTGTGAATATTTTTTTATCGAACACGCAGAACTGCATATCATTATATTAAGAAGAAGAAAGGAATCTAGATGACTCGTACAACCCCTGTAGGGGCAAAGAAGTTACAAAAAGGATTCACCAACAAACCTTAATCGCAACCAATGACCGTGAGCAAAACAATTATGGCCATATGCTTCGGAGCCCTTTGGCTCCCGCCATAAACCATAATGTTGCCTCATCTCTTATATCCCGCAAGATGGCAGCAAGATTAGGAGAAAACCCCTCGAAAATAGAGCCATTCCTATTTCTATATTTCGAAATCCACCATGCCACCAAAACAACCAAGGAGTTTTATTGTGAATATGAGTACTACAGCAGTGAGAATATTGTTGAAAGGTTCACATGAAAGTTCATCTGAACTATTGTTGTACAACTAACTGTGTGGCAACAAAATTCTTCTTGTACTCATGATATCAGATCTTTTTTCATACAGTGTGTTTTTCAACTCAAGCAAGCAAGACCTGCATGCCATTTCATCATTAAAGAAGAATAAGTAACCACAGACAACACTGTCCCACTCACCACATTATAAAACAAACATGCTGCAAACAGAGAGAAAAAGAAAAATGGCCTAACTAGGAATTAGGAAGGGCTCCCTAGGTTACCGAGGTGGTAGACTCCGGAGATCCTTAGCTTAGCCATGTCACTACAGTGTGTTTTAATTGATGAACTGATAAAAAAAATGATGATTAACCAAGTCAATGATCTGAGGGGATCAAATCAACAAATTTTAGAGGATAGAGACCAATTCGCAGAATAATCCTCTATTTTTGCTGGTCTTTTCTTATTAAATGTTATTGTGCTATGTGTTATCCACAACCCTTGTTTTTGATACTATCTTCTGTTTCTTCAGTAGTGAACAATTACCTGCAACTACAAGAGAGAGAGTTATTTCAACATTTCCACATTATGGGCATGGTGGAATTGTAGAGTCTGCGAGGGAGCTTTTTATGCAACTAAATGAATGCACAGGAGGTTTGATTTTTTTTTCTTTTCATACCAACCACTATTGCACTGATTAGAAGATTAGGTGCTACACATTGCTAGAATGAGAGTCTCTATTGATTAGGGCTAACCCTAGAAGGGTAGCTATATAGGTTCCATACATGGGCCACATGGGCCTTAGCCACATGGGCCTAAACACATACTCCAACACCCCCCCGCAGTCTGAACTACCGGCGCAGCGGAGTTCGAGGCTGAACAAGAAAGAACACACACAACCTCCCACAGACGCAACTAGCCACTGGTGATGTTGAGGCTGGAGCGAAACTCGGCGAAGGTCGAGGACGGGAGGCCTTTGGTGAAGATGTCCGCAAACTGGGAGGTCGTCGGAACATGAAGAACCCGCACCTCGCCCATGGCCACCCGATCACGGATAAAATGGAGGTCGATCTCCACATGCTTCGTCCGCTGGTGCTGGATGGGGTTGGTGGAGAGGTAGACCGCACTGACGTTGTCGCAGTAGATCAGTGTGCTCCGGAAGGGTGGAGTGTGCAACTCAGCCAGCAGCTGCCGGAGCCAGGCGGCCTCCGCCACGCCGTTAGCAACGGTGCGGTACTCCGCCTCGGCGCTGGACCGGGAGACCACCGGCTGGCGCTTGGACGACCAAGACACCAGGTTGCCGCCTAGGAAGACGGCGTAGCCGGAGGTGGAGCGGCGAGTATCCGGGCACCCGGCCCAGTCAGCGTCGGTGTAGACGACGAGGTCGGTGGAGGAGGCCCGGTGGAGGAGGAGGCCGTAGTCGAGTGTGCCCCGGAGGTAGCGGAGGAGGCGCTTGAGAGCCATGAGGTGAGGCTCCCGGGGATCATGCATGTGGAGGCAGACCTGCTGAACTGCATAGGTGATGTCCGGCCGGGTGAAGGTGAGGTACTGAAGGGCCCCGGCGAGACTCCTGTACGCAGTGGGATCGGCCACCGGTGGTCCCTCAGCCTCAGACAGCTTGCCCTGAGTGTCGACCGGAGTGGAGCAGGGGTTGCAGTCAGTCATCCCAGCCCGCTCCAGAATGTCCCAAGTGTACTGTCGCTGGTGAAGGAGGAGCCCGGCAGGACGGTGCTCAACAGTGACACCGAGGAAGTGGTGGAGCTCACCCAGATCCTTCATCGCGAACTCTTGCTGGAGAGCGGTGATGATCCGGCGGAGAAGTGGCTCGCTGGAGGCGGTGAGGACAATGTCATCAACATAGAGCAGCAAGTATGCAGTGTCGGCTCCATGGTGGTAGACGAACAGGGACGTATCAGACTTGACCTCCATGAACCCCAGGGTCAGCAAGAAAGCGGCGAACCGGTGGTTCCACGCCCGAGGTGCCTGCTTGACGCCGTAGAGGGACCTGTTGAGCCGGCAGACCATGTCAGGACGGGTGGTGTCGACGAACCCCGCCGGCTGACTGCAGTACACCGTCTCGGTAAGAAGGCCGTGGAGAAAGGCGTTCTTGACGTCCAGCTGGTGGACGGGCCAAGACCGAGCAAGTGCCAGCGATAGCACGGTACGGACGGTGGCCGGCTTAACCACCGGGCTGAAGGTCTCATCGTAGTCGACGCCAGGGCGCTTTGTGAAACCCCGGAGGACCCAGCGAGCCTTGTAGCGCTCGAGAGAGCCGTCGGCCCGGCGCTTGTGGGTCCAAATCCACTTGCCGGTGACGACGTTGGAGCCTGGCGGCCGGGGCACCAACTCCCACGTCTGGTTGGCGAGTAGGAGGGTACCGGAGAGACCACCGCATCGCCGGTCGAAGCCTCGAGGGCACGAGGCGGCAGGGCGCCAGCCGCGTGTCGTGTCACCATCGGGTGAACATGCCGCGGGTGTCGGTGCAGCAGCGGCGGGTGGTAGACCGGCGGGGCACCACGAGCCGGCGGAGACAGCGGCGGTGGTGTCGGTGTCCCCGGTGGAGAAGGGAGCGCGAGCGGCCGCGGCCGCGGCCTGCGCTGGTACACTCGTACCGGCGCGGCGAACCTCGACGGAGGTGCCGGGGCAGGTGCCGGGACGGGATCCGGCGTCGTCGACCGACACGACCCCCCCGGGGCAGCAGCGGGGGACGAAGGCCCCGGGTCTGCACCAACCGGAGAGGACGGGGCCACGCTCGAGGACGACGGGCACGGACCTGCTGGGGATCCGGGACAGGAGGCCGGCCCGGCGCGCGGCGAAGCGGTACCTGCAGGAGACCACGAAAAAGGTGGCTGGACCACCGGGTCAGTGGAAAACAGGGAGGGTGGGTCAGGTACCGGAGGGGTGGTGGTGCTAGAAAAGGGAAAGACGGACTCATCGAACACCACATGGCGAGAGATGAGAACCCGTCGGGAGGTAAGGTCAAAGCACCGGTACCCCTTGTGATCCGGGGAGTACCCGAGGAAGACACAGAGCGTGGAGCGAGGGTCCAGCTTGTGAGAAGAAGTGGCAGCGGTGTTGGGGTAACACGCACACCCAAACACGCGGAGGTGATCGTACCGAGACGGGGTACCGAAGAGGGCGTGGTGAGGAGTGGGAGCGGGGCAGGCCGCGGAAGGAAGGCGGTTAAGAAAGTAGGTGGAGGTGTGCAGGCCCTCAGCCCAGAAGCGAGCGGGAAGAGAGGCCTGAAACAGAAGGGTACGCACGGTGTCATTGGTGGTGCGAATCATCCGCTCAGCCTTGCCATTTTGCGAAGAGGTGTATGGACAAGACATGCGGAGCTGAACACCGTGAGAGGAAGAAATCGCGGGACGTGGAGTTATCAAACTCGCGACCATTGTCACACTGTACGACCTTGATGGGGAGGCCGAACTGTGTAGACACCCAAGAAAAGAAGTGAAAGAGCGTGGTAAACGTATCTGACTTCGCACGGAGAGGAAAAGTCCACGAATAATGCGAAAAATCATCAACAACCACAAGATAGTACTTATAACCGGAAATACTCAGAATAGGAGATGTCCATAGGTCGCAATGTATAAGATCAAAAATACGGGCCGCATGGGAAGTAGAATTAGAAAACGGAAGACGAACATGTCGGCCCAATTGGCACGCATGACACAGTTGCTCATCATGAGCTCGAGTACATGGAAGACCGGAGCTACGACTGAGCTGTATCAGGGCATCACGTCCAGGATGGCCGAGGCGCCGGTGCCAGGTAGTAGAGGAAATAGAAGCGACGAAGGCAGCTGACAAAACGGGCGGCGAAGAAGACGAAGGAGCCGCCAGGAAGCGAAGAGTGTAAAGGGGCCCGGTGCTGTCACATCGGAGCAGAGGACGCCGGGAAGCCAAATCCTTTACAGTAAGACCAGAAGAGTCAAATTCCACAGAACAAGAATTGTCAGCTGTAAAACGTCGAATAGAAAGAAGATTATGAACTATAGAAGGAGCAACAAGAACATCAGGAAGACGAAAGGAGCCATGAGCACCGGCGGTACCCACAGACGAGACCGGAATTCAAGAACCATTTGCGACCATAATGGACGAAGGAAGAGAGGAAGAGGGAGAGTGAATCGACGAAAGTATACCGGGGTCAGGAGTAGTGTGGTAGGTGGCCCCCGAATCAGCGATTCACTCGGGTCCGACCGGAGGTGTCAGGCCCATGGTGCTGAACGAGCGAGCCAGGGCCGCCTGGTCCCAGCCGGTGACCCCCGGAAGAGTCCCGGAGGGTGGAACCCACGGCGCAGCAGGGAAGGCGTCGGGTGTAGGGCCAGCAGGAGGAGCTCCGGTGAGCATGGCCACCGGTGGGCGCGAGTCGGCCCCGATGGCGTGGTAGGGCCACATGGAGATGCGCCCTGACCACGGGTGCTGGAAGGAGGGCCATGGTGCCCCCCCTGCGTCCCACCAGGAGCCGCTCGGCCCGGAGGGAGGGGGGCCCAGAAGAGACGGCGGCGGTGGAGCGGCGGACCGTGGTGGAGCAGTCGGGCGCGGCGAAGTAGCAGCCAGGGCCGTCGAGTGGGACGAGGAGCCCGTGGAGGTGGTGGATCCCGGCTGGGGGCCCTGAGTGAGCTCCTCCATGACGAGATCGTCACGGACCTCCAGGAAGGTGGGGAAGGGCCTCTGGCGGGTGATCCACGTCCGGAGGTGGGCGTAGCGGTCGCTGAGCCCCCGGAGGACGTTGAGGACCAAGATGCGATCCTCCACGGGCCACCCAAGGTCCCCCAGGGAATCCGCCATGCCCTTCATCCGACGGCAGAACTCGCCGACGGAGAGGTCACCCTGGATGAAGGTCCTGAAACTCGCGTCGAGGCGCAGAGCCCGGGCCTCCGCGTTGCCCAGGAACTGGCCCTCAAGGGCGAGCCAAGCCCGGCGCGCGTCAGGAGAGGTGCGGACGAGGTCGTGGAGGTCCAGAGAGATCGTCCCCAGGATCCAGGAGAGGACGATGCTGTCCAGACGAAGCCACGACGGGGTCTGGACGGCGACCGAAGCGTCAACGAGGACGTGGTCGTCGAGGGCGTAGCGGCGAAGAGTGAGAAGCACCAGATCCCGCCAGCGGGCGTAGGAGGGCGACTCCAGCTCGAGGACGACCGGGACGAGGAGGCGGATGTTCTGGACCCCCCCCCCCGGCCTGGTAGTGAAGCTGAGCCACGAGCGGGTCGGCCGGGTCGTGCCAGAGGGCGTCAGTGTGGGACACGCGGCGTCCCGATGAGGCAGAAGAGGTGGCGCCAGCGTCGTGGGAGGCGGGAGGGGCGAGGAGCTGCTCCGCCTCGGCGATCCGGCGGGCCAGGGCGTCAGCCGCGTCGCGTTCGCGCTCCCACAGTAGGGCGGCCGCACGCACGCGGGCCTGCCCCTCCGCGGCAGCAGCCCGCGCGGCGACAAGGGCGGCGGCGAGGGAACCACCAGCAGGCTCTGGGAGAGGATCCGCAGGGAGGGCTGCATCGCCGGACGGGAGCAGGGATCCCAGGCCGGCGGCGGCCACAGCAGGGGCATCACCTGCGGCTGCACCCTCAGGACCACGGGGCTGGGCGCCGGCGGAGTGGGGAGCAGGGGCGGCACCGAGTGCCAGCCCGCCTGCGGTGGAGAAGGCAGAGGTGGCACCCAGGGCGAGCCCGCCCCCTGGCACCAGAGGAGGTCCCGCAGCCGGTAGAAGGGAAGCCTCGGCCCCGGGGAGGGGCGGCGCAGGAAGGCCAGGAGGAGGGGGGCGGGCGCCAGCAGCGCCGAGCGGGCCAGGAGCCACGGGCCTGACAGCGGCGGCGCGGGGCGGGTGTAGTGGCTGCTGGGCGGGGGAGGGAAGAGGAGGGAAGTGGGTGTAGGTAGAAGGAGGAGGGGAGGGTGGACGGCCAGCCATGGCCGGCGGGAGCGGCTCCAGAGGAGCGGCGGCTCCAGCGGCGGCTTCAGGTGCAGAGGAAGGGAGGAAGTTCCCAGCTTGATACCATGCTAGAATGAGAGTCTCTATTGATTAGGGCTAACCCTAAAAGGGTAGCTATATAGGTTCCATACATGGGCCACATGGGCCTTAGCCACATGGGCCTAAACACATACTCCAACACACATGAATTACACTGATTGATTATATATACGTAAAATGACTAATTTGATCTCTCTTTCTGAAATGGCAACCCAGAAAACACATCGTCTGGAAGACTTGGATTCCTTTCTACACTGCTGGGGGAGGGCAGTGAGTGTCATGGATATAAAGTTCGTCTTGTTGGGCATTCTTTAGGAGGCGCTGTTGCTACAGTCCTAGGAATGATGGTAAAGATGTAGAACCTTCAGTTTTATTTCAAGAATGCTCTTTGTTAATTGTCATCCTTATGCAACCTCTATTAACCTTAGTTTCTAATGTCTTTTCACCTAAATTTGGTGTATTGTTGTAACATTTGGCCTAATTAGCTAGGTATGAAGTACGCACATGTGTATGTATGTATCAGGAATACTTTTGGATCTTTAATCACACAGATTCCAAAGCAACAAAACTGTGAGATGGACCAATCTGTCTAATATATTTATGTCTTTTTAGGTGAAACTTCTTTTTTGTTACTTCTCTCATATGACTAGACACAATTTTGTAGCACATAACTACTATATATGTTATATCCTATGAGCTTGAAATGCAAATCGGTACCATTTCAGCTCACATGTTCATTTTGCATGTTTTCAAACTAACTAGACCAATCTAGGAGGTATATTATGTTTTCTGTCAATGCACTTTATCTTTTCTGCTTGTTAGTACTTTACCTTTTCTGTTTCCTTATGATTGCTGATTGGTTTTTAACTTTGCTGTTGACCAGCTTTTTGGCAAATACCCAGACGTGCATGTATATGCATATGGACCACTTCCTTGTGTGGACTTTGTAATTGCGGAAGCATGTTCGCATTTTGTCACAACGTACGAATAAACTGAGATCTTACTGTGGCTATTATTTTCAATGGAACTTCAGTTTTGGTGTGCTGTTCTCTTATCAAGGTTCATTAACTTCTGACTTCTGAGGTTACTTTTGCTCTGTTTCCTTGCAGCATTGTTTGCAATGATGAATTTTCGTCTCGCCTTTCAATCAATTCGATCCTTAGGCTACGATCTGCTGCAATAAGTGCTCTTTCGGATAACTCTCCAGCTGATACAGCAATGATACAAAAGCTCGCTAGAAGAATTTTGCATGTGAACAGGTATCATGATAATGGTCCTGATGATGGCATAATCCAGGGTTATGCTGATCATACAAGAACATCAGGTTGGCATAAATTTGTGGAAGTTTCTTTTACCTTCTCTTTGTGCAATCTTAAGTATGTATGGAGTCTGGTTTTGCATGCATTTGACCAATCTTTTCTGTAATCATTTAATGTATTACCTTTTCTCCTGTTACAGGTACGGCAGTACCGAATGAAAGACAAATTTCTCATCAGGTTCCATTATGCAATACTGAGCCAGACCTCCAAAATACGCAAAATGGCTTTGTTGGGTATAATGGATCCAATGCATCCATAGATGAGCATCTGAGCTGTGAAGGCATAAACAGTGGCCATGATGTGCAAATAATTCCACTTGATGGGGCTGATTCTGGTTTCGAAGAGCACCCAACATCTTACAGAGAAATACCAGTGGAGCCTCCTGAGATGTTTCTTGCAGGCTTAATTGTTCACATAGTGCGGCAAAGAAGAAGTCTCTTTCCTCTTTGGAAATGCTGGAGCATTCAGGAAACTGAACCACCATACAAAGCTGTTTTAGCGAAAAGGGAGAACTTCAGGGATATAGCGGTTACTCCTTCCATGTTTACAGATCACTTACCATGGAGGTAATATTTAACTTTATGTTTACCTAAATAAACATGGTGGCAAACTCAGCACTTGACCAAGATCAGGGGCAAAAACTAAGGTCGTAAAACTACCTATACAAGCCACACATTTTGAAATGGCAAAATAAAGGACAGTCTCAGTTGAGATGATAATTGAACACCATGCACCAGTGGCGGACGTAGGTACAACCTGTGGGGCCACCCGGCCCCACAGGTTTTGACAAATCTAGTGTAATTTTACTGTAGCATATATGGTTTGGTCCCACAGCTTCTGCTGGCTGGCCCCACAGGTTTTGATTCCTGGATCCGCCACTGCCATGCACCATGCTTAACTATGCAACAATAAGATAAATCGTCCATACAATAGCAAGTACCTAATTAGTGAAAACTTAGGGCATTCAAGCCGATTTCTAATGTTTCTTGTTCTGGACTCTGGAGTAGTTGAAGTCTGTTCAATTGTGCAGAACCAATATTCTACTTCGTAATCCTATTAAAGATGCAGTAAAATATATTTTGGATTATGGAGTAGTTCACTGAGTATGCTCTTCAAGAGCTGCTCCTTCAGTCGCTAATCACATACCCTTGTGCCTCAGCATTTCCTTGGCCCTGGTCGTGTAGTCCTTGTTCACAGTAATTCTTGTATTGTGGGTGTGTGTGATGTCTGGGAGCCTCTCTCCCCTGTACTAGGAGTGGACTCCCCTCCTATGTATTATTTTTCTTCTTAATGAAATGGCACGCAGTTCTCCTGCGTTGTTCAAGGGAAAAATGTTCACTAAGTATGTGTTTCGATGTTGGGACGGTGGGGGATGGGATGGGGTGATCCCAAATTGGAGTCTGTTTGGTTCTGGGACGAAGGGATGGAACCATCCCCGGAGGAGAATATTCGGCTCAGATACAGGTTCACTCCGTCCCCAGGAAACGAAGGGATGGGGGCATCCCCTATGGTTCTCATCACGCGCGCCGTTCGCATCCGTGATGGGCAGGTAGGGCTGCATGGATTGGGGTGGCAAGGTGACGGCAGGCAGGACGGAGCAGGTTGGGGCGGCGCGGGTCAGGGTGGCGGATGCAGGGAGGCACGCTGGCCGAACCCCTGGCGGCGCATGTGCGGGGCGAACTCTTCGGGAGCAGCAGCGCACAAAGATGGAAGAAAAAAATTGAGAGGGGGGAAGAGAGGTGATGTGAGGATGAGTGTGCCCCGCAGATAAAATTGACTGACGGTGTCAAACCCCATCCATGCCATTTTTCTCAACCACCCCAACCAAATAGAAAACAGGGATGGATCCATCCCTCTCAACCAAACACGTAATGGGACCGTTCCACCACCAACATCAACTCATCAAGGGTGGTTGTCCCACCCCAGGATGCCCCCAAACAAAACACATGTTAAATGTCTAGAATCTGGATGAATGCGCAAGGTACTTTTGAATGGGGAAATAGCCATATGAGTGAAAATTGCCTAGAAAGATCAAGATGCTCGCTGTTTTCTTGCTTGCTCCTTGGGAAGGTCATGGCACGAGGAGCTGCGTAGGAGAGAGGCATGAAGGACTGAGCCACCAAGGATACGAAGTTGGAGCTGCCGTCCCTGTCTGCCAAACTGGGAGGAATGAGCCTGGGAGTGACAGCTGCAGCACCAGGTGACAGGTTATGGACGGTTTATGAAGCTGGTGTGCAGCCACACGGGCAACCTGTCGAGGTGTGGTCATAAGGATGCTGGCAGCTTGTTGGGGCAGCCAATTTGCTTCTGCTATTGGTCCTTTGCCATCTAGGGTATGGATTTCGAATCCTCAGCGGCGGTGGAAGCACCTCTACTTGATGCGAATGAACGAAAGAGGGAGCGGGGGCGAGGAATGACAGGAAAGAGCCATGCGGGCATGGGATCAATGGATCTGGAACAGTCCAGATGGTCAAGTGGATTGAGTAGGTTTTATGGTGGAGAGTGAGGACCATTAGCTTAGCTTGGACAGGCTAAAATATAGGGGAAGTATCCCTTTTGGGCCTAAGACTAAAGCCGTGATCCTAGTGGCCCAAGTGTTTGGTCGATCCTGCTAGTGCACATGGTGAAATGCATTTAATGAAGTCCCTGAACCAAGGTTCTTACAAACCATTATCCCCCAAAAACAAATATAACCTACAGCTATCACATTTTATTCAGTGCATGCATGTCCAATCGTTTTAAACAGGAAACATGTCGAATTCACATCCACTGAAAAGCACCAGCATGATTGAGCCAACTTTTTTAAGAGCTTGTTTGGATGCATTTGTATCCGCCTCAATCCACATTTGTTAAGGTGGATTATGGTGTAAGTTTAATTCCCACCCCCAACACATGTGGGTTGAGGGGAATACGAGTGCATCCAAACAAGCCCTAAAGTGGGAAAACGTGCAGCATTTTTCCTACCATATCATTGTCCTTATAATCCATTAGTCTGTCACAAATCCAACATTTTACTGTTTTGCAGTTTTGTCTTGTTTAATGTCGAGTATAACATCAGTTCTTCCAGTGCTGTGGTTATAGCATTTGCCATGCCAAGCCATTGCACTTCCGTTATTTGCTTATAGTCTTGTACAGAACATGCCCTTAGCTGAATGTAAAGCAGCAAATTCAGTTGCCAGACATTTTTTTTAAAACTGATTTCATCATCTGCAGTTATCCTGACACCTATACTGGTGATTTCAGGTGCCACTTCGCTATGCAGAAAATTCTTGAAGCTCAAACGCCTATGAGACGTGCAAATTCCGATTCACCCATACAACATTTGGTCTGATCAGGACAAAACTGTTGGCCCATGTACAGAATGACGTGAAGACAGAAATTATGAATATCACATTTAGCAGCATGGTTTATTCCAGGCTGGAGGCATATTTCAGTCCTTCAGGCAGCCATATCTTGTATACAGGATACAGAAGATATCCGGGACAGACCCAAAATCAGGATGAGCTTATTGACAGTTAGAGGCCGAATGCCTAGAGGGATGCACAGACCACTGAGATCTGATCTCTGGCAGAATAGAAATCTGGTTACTCTGCAACAATGTCTAATCAGTCTCTACTCACCCTGGCAACCTGCGCGTGTACATTGGAACAGAATACACACCCTAGGTAGCTCCCGTTTATTCTCACAAATTCATTGATTGAATCATTGTTCTGCAGCTGCGTCTGCTTGTCCATACCCATTTTTATTCATGGCTAGTTATGATGTACATAATTCAACACAGCAGAATTAGCTAGACTGACTGGCTGACAAGTGACGGTCAAGATGTGATTGGTCAGCAAAGCTGAATACTGAATGGAAGTTGTGAGTTAACTTGGTACCTTAGCAGAACCATACTATCTCGAATCGAAATAACTGAGTACTCACACATGCTGCAACAATTTGATTTCCTATATTTATGTTCTGGCAAGGCTCATGAACGCCAGGCTACCCCGTATTTATTGCCTGTCATTATCGTCTTTGTTTCATTCGTAAGTACTTTGAACACCAAATTCTGACCTACAGGTTACAGAGCCTTATGTATTCGATAGCCTCTTGTACACACTATTCCCTTCGTTCACTTGACCGCGTATTTAGGCTACTAGGCTTGTGATAAAAAAGCTTCTGGTGCTAACCGCAATTGTGAGTGTAATTGGACCAGTCTCCCTTGCTTCAAGGGACAAACCTACCTGGAAAAACATGGAGCGTGCGGTGAGCCTCCAGTAAATGCGTGGCGCCAATGACAGCGCACCGGCACTGCAAACCAACAGAGGCCTTGTTTAGTTCTCAATTCCTTCCCAAATTTCACTATGCAAAAAAGAGATTCTCCATCACATCAAAATGTCGGCAAATACATGGAGTACTAAATGTAGATGAAATCAAAAACTAATTACACAACTTTGTTGTACTTTACGAGACGAACATTTTGAGTCTAATTAATCAATTTTTAGATAATTTTTTGCACTAAAAAAACAAAACGCGCTACAGTGTTCCGACCGGAACACTGTAGCGCGCAGTCCCGAGTCGGCCGCCCCGACTCGGGAACTAAACACGGCCAGAATGGCACTTGAGCATTTTCTTCTCGGGAATAATGGTACTTGAGCATTGATGATCCCCAGCTGGACGCTGCCCCTTTCAAGTGGGTAAACGTCCTTGGTGCGTTCGGTTACGTGCACAGTACCGGGCCACATGCATGCTAGAGGATCAATTCAAGCCGAACCGAACTCCATTGCCACTTGTGCGGTTCCTACTACGCGTACAGCACGGTCAGTCAGGGGCGCACGAGGAGGCCGTGCCCAAGCCAAGCCCCCCACCACACCCAGGACGCGCGTCGCGAGCGCACGCACGTACACCACCTTTCCGTGATCCAACCCGATCGATCCTCCTCCAGCACCAGCCACCAGCAGCCGTCCTCGCTCACGGAATGCGCGAGGACCACAGCCCGGCTAATCGCAAAGCAGCAAAGGCGATTGTGTTGTGCCCGACGGCGAGCTGTTGCTCTCGCCAATTAACACCTCCAAAGTTGGAGGGAGAGAGCAGGGCAATGAATGGAACAGGAACACACCGAACGCACACACCCATCAGGCCATCGTCTCCAGCATTCCCCAGCTAATTAATCATGGGCATGGCACAGTAGCCTGGACACGAGAGCCCTTGATCTGCTGACACGACAGCGTCCGCCGCCGCTCGCCAACGACCGATCCGACCGGCCGACGAGCGGTGGAACCCGGCGCGTGACGCGACGCGAGCCCGGCCGGGCCAACGATCGGCGCGCGCGGGGCAGGCATGGGTCACAGGATCAAGACCGCCGCGCGATCGACGGCGCACGTACTCCCATGGTCGCTTGGTTGATTTCCTCCAGCTCGCACGATATTCCCCGGTTGGAGCGCGCCACACCAATCAGCCGCGCGCGTCGACGCGGTTGGTGCCTGGCGGACCAGCAGCGTTTCACGTGAGGTCGTTCTCTTCTTCCTGCCCAGGAGGCCGTCCTTGTTACCCTTTGCCTTTTTATATATGGCGACGCACGCTCGCTCGTGTTTGTCAGGAGGCAAGTCCGTCGGTCGGAAACAAGCACCACCTGTTCCAAAGTGACTCTACCGGCGAAACTTCACACAAGGACGGTGCTCGCGTCGTAGCTCGTGACCGCGCAATGCATTCCCCGTCGTCGTCCCGTGTAGCTAGAGTCTGCACGCCATTCCTCGCGTGGTAAGCGCGTCCGGCCCCAGAAGCACGGGAGAAGCTAGCAGGGCCCCAGGATGCATGGTCTCAGTTACCCCTTGGCCTTTTATCAAAAAAGAAGAAAAAAAAAGTTACCCCTTGGCCTTGCCTGTGGCCTGTGGGCGTGAAGATTTCTGAACAGTCCTTGTCGAGTTGTCGTGCATGGGAGGGGACGGTCGGTGGTGGCCGCGCTGCGCCAACTGGAGCCTGAGCCTGAAAGGTCGCTTTCCCGTCCACTGTGTCTGTGACCTAGTACTCCATGCGACGGGCGACGCCCAGCCCACTGGGCACTGCCCACCGGGGCTGCAACGAATTCTGCAGACACCTCGATCGTCTCCTCTTTTCTTCAGTTTTTATCAGCTGTCACGGAGTTCCCCACGCCGTTGGACGTGGGGTGGGGGCACAAAAGGTATAACAGCGACTTCCGAATCCGGCCACCTTTTGCTTTCTTTCTCCTAGCACTACTCGATGTCGATCGCGTTTCTGTGGATTACTCATGCTGAATCATTTTTTGCAGGAAAAAGGTTGTGTTCGAACGGAAAAGCATCGAGATGAAGTAAGAGAAATTCTCGCGTCAGACATGTACTACGAGCCATCAGTTTCTCAGACCAAACCTAGGGGCAGTAAGCCAGTAACAAAAAGATCAGCTGCGACTTGCATTGGCTGACATTTTGCATGACAACTTGTAGTGTGCTTGTCTTCATAGCGTATCAGGCATTATTACCGTCGAAAAACGAAAGGTTAGCTGAGAAGAATTTTCCAACGATTCTTCCTCTGTGAAAGAATCTCGAAACGCATCCACTCTGGTCTACTACGGTAGTGCATCAGGACATCACTCCAGTGCATCCAATTAGCGGTTCGACTACTAGGCCATGGAAGCGGACCGGAACGGCTGGCTTTTCTCAGCGCGATGCGTAGCGAAAGCAACGCAGAAATCGTGGGCGAAAGGGCTTTTTAGGACGCAACTACCACTCTAACAGCGACTCTGTTCGCTTGGCTGAAAAGTTATGGCTGAAAATATTGTTTCGTTAATTTGTTGTGAGAGAAAAATACTATTTATTTATTGAAAAAGTACGACTTATAAAACAAACGAACAAGGTCATATAATAGAATATATATATATATATATATATATATATATATATATATATATATATATATATATATATATATATATATATATATATATATATATATATATATATATATAAAATGCGTCTAGCTAGTGGCTAAAGTTGGCTGGCCCTTCTCCACTTATGAGCATAGTTGGAGTAGCAGTAGTAGTATATGATTTGTTTTCAGATACATATGCATGTGCTGGTTTTGGTGCTCCAAGGAATAATTTGACCAGCCGATAAAAGAGGTCCCCGATATTGTAAAGAAATTAAAAAGCCATGCATTTGGATCTTATATCACCTTAATTATGGAGAAAAAGAATATGCTTCGGTGATTTTTAGTCATCATGTACGTACTAGTGTCGAAGTCAATCGGTGAGTTGGCCCTTAAACAACTCCGATTTCTCTTGCTCGTTTCTTGTGGGGCCATGCATTAGTAGTTCAGTGACTGATTTTTTTTGTTAGGCTGTGTTTAGTTCCTTGAAAAAAGCACTATGCAAAAAAAAAGATTCTCCGTTACATCAAACTTGTGATACATGTATGGAGCATTAAATATAGATAAAAAAATAACTAATTTCACAGTTAGGTGCAAAATCGTGAGATGAATCTTTCGAACCAAAGTAGTCTGTGATTGGACACTATTTACCAAATAAAGCAAAAACGTGCTACAGTACACTTTTCAGCAATTTCGGGGCAACTAAACACAGCCTTAGGAAAAAAAAAGGTTCAGTGACCATACGAAGTCAGAACAGACGGTTCGATCGTGAGGTAAGGCCAGCACATCTTGATTTGATTTTCGCGTGACTTTCGTTGTGGGAACATTAACTAGGGTGTATTTAGTTCCCCTGAAAAAGGTGAAAAAGTACCGTAGCACGTTTTGACTTTATTTGGCAAATAGTGTCCAACCGTTGACTAATTAGGTTTAAAACGTTCGTCTCGTAAAGTACAACCAAACTGTACAATTAGTTTTTAATTTCATCTACATTTAGTACTCCATAAATGTATCACAAGTTTAATGTGACGGGGAATTTTTTTTGGAATAGTACGTTTTTAGCTGATTACTGTAGTTAACTCTTCTGTAGCGGATCAGAGTTTTGGAATTGACAAGTAGCGCCCACCACCAACCCCGCAGCTTTTGCTTGCCTGTGTGGTGGGCTAGCTCTCTCTCGGTCTTCTCTGACGCGAGCGCCGGCAGCGAACAGCGCAGGTCGGTCTCAGCTCAATCAGGGTCAGTGTCCTGCCTCCTGCGCCGCGCAACGTAGCATGGCACGGGTCGTTTTTGTCTTTGTCGCTGTTTAGTTGCCAAAAATTTTGCAAAAATTTTTAATATTTTTCGTCACATCGAATCTTTGGACGCATGCATGAAGCATTAAATATAGATAAAAAATAAAATTAATTACACAGTTTAGACGAAATGGACGAGACGAATCTTTTAAGCCTAATTAGACCATAATTGAACACTAATTGTCAAATAACAACGAAATTTACTACAGTATCATTTTGCAAAAATTTGCAACTAAACCAGCCCTTTGTTGAATAATGATGAAGCCCTTTTTCCTTTGATTTGTCTCAAGGCGAGCGGCGAGCCGATCGATACGATGATTGAGGGCCGGTTTAGATCCCAAATTTCATCCCCAAATTCCACTATGAAAAAAAAGATTTCCATCACATCAAAATGCCGACACATGCATGGAGTACTAAATGTAGATGAAATTAAAAACTAATTGCACAGTTTTATTGTACTCTGCGAGACGAACATTTTGAGTCTAATTAGTTAAAATTTGGACAATTTTTACCAAATACAAACGAATTGCTACAGTACGCATTTAATGCGTACTGTGCAGATTTTGTGCCCCGAATTGGGGATCTAAACACGGCCTGATGCGCACGGCTAGCAGGAGAGCCACGAGCGTGCCGGAGTCATACGGTTTTACATAGGGATGAAAACGGATCGGATACGGACGAATATCACTGATATCGTATTTGTTTTCATATTTATGTCCGGATTCGTATTCGAATACAGATAGTATAAAAAATGCCGGATAGGATACGATTGAATATCGACATCATAAATATGTGATTTAAATATTCGGATACAAAGACGGTATCGGATGTTAAATATCCGGACTCGGATATGGACGGATTAAAACCCCTCTAAACGGATTCGGTCTCGAATACGGTCGGAAAATATTCGTACCGTTTTCATCCCTGGTTTTACATGCTTCGTTGTAGCGCTCGCGTGCTAAGAACCCTAGTTGCTATTGTTAACGGGATAAAGTTTGGGTCCACGTCTAATACTTACTAGCCCCTACCGAATTATAAAGTTGTTGTAGCCAAAGGTGCTAGATCAGTTGGTCTAGTCACTCCAGCGGCACTTCTCAGGTCCTGAGTTCGAATTCCAGTGGGAGCGATTTTCAGGCTGGGTTAAAAAAAATCCTCTCGCTCGTCCCCATTCAAAGCACGTGGGGGGGTCACCGGCCCAATTCTCACTTGGGCAACGGAAAGGCCACCGTGTAAGGATAGGGGTGGGGGTTCGGGGGTTTTTCTCGCCGGGTGAGAAGGCACCTTCTTCTTATTTGGAAAGCTGCGGCGGCAGTCTTAACCGCCCCGGTCGAGTTTTTTTTATAAAGTTGCTGTAGGTTTGTCCCAAATCAAAATTCTCTGGTTTTGGTAAAGTTTATTGAAAGGTATGTACTCCCTTTGTTAAAAAAAGTCATTCTCGCTTTTAAAAAGTCAGCAATTTTTAACTTTAACCAGATATATTTAATAAAATATTAATATTTATGGTACATAATTAGTATCATGAGATAGATCGTTGAATATACTTTCATAATAAACTTATTTGGAGATATAAATGTTACATGTATTTTCTACAAACCTAGTCAAAACTGAGAAAGTTTGACCAGCACAATTCCCATAACGACTCTATTTTTAGGACGGAGTAGTAGGTATCTATGACACCAAACAAATTCATTAGATACATCATGAAATATGATATGTTTTGGCAATCCATTTATTTGATAGAAACGTAGTTGTCAATATATTTTTCTATAAACTCGGTCAAAGCTCGATAAGTTTGACTTAGGATAAAACTAAAGTGATTTACAATTTCTATTAGAGAGACTAGTTGATATATAACAGATAAACTTTTATTAGCAACCGAAGTTGTCAATTTAGGAAAATCGGCTTAGTCAAGTTGCTCAACCAACTTATTCATTATAGAATGAGTCTCCGTATTCATGTTTATCGAGATGATTTAAATACATATATGGAATATTCAATTCAGACTTCGGACGAGAGACTTGTTGTCATGGGAAGTCTACACCCGTTAAAACCGATGACTCCCTTTGTCAGCTAAACCCGGTTTTGAACAATTATTACATGGTTTTGTGTGGGATCAAACATATTTTTTACTTTTTAATCCTTAAACCTAACTTTGTCAATCTCATAAATTGTTCTTCTCTCATGTACTAACTTTTTTAGATAATGGATAAAATCCAGCTTCACACCTCTTTAAAAAGAAGAGGGATCAGTCCAAAATTATTACAAAGTTTCGCTCACTCCACACATGTCTTTAGCATTATCGAATACGAAAAATAAAAGGCCATCCATGGAGGCAAAGAACTCCATCGACCTTCCTTCTAGTAGCTGGCAATGGTTCTTGAGTTCCTCGGTGTAACAGAAACGGAGTTAATGTATCCCCTGTCCAGTACCTGCAAAAATGTTTTCGACGGGCAATTGTTAAACCCATAGTCATTAGTCATTTCTCGTGAGCCAAATAGTCCACTAGTCCAGCTCACAGCCGCAGCCTCTTAACATTTCGACCGAGACGAATTGTATGACAAATCTGGCTAAGCAAGTTCATTAAACTAGGTAAGATGGTTTTCACGCAAGCGCTCCAAGATGCGCCCCCTACAACAACAAGCTGCACGTGACGTAGCTACTACTCTCCCATGATTTCTGGTACATGAGACAAGTCAGGGGAAGACTGTTCTGGCGTAAAAACGCAACCTGGACCAATAACACTACTTCCGAATCTTTGCCGCGCAAAGCCAGCAAACCACTTTTTTCTGTGCCGGCCTGGCGTGAAGGTGAAACCCTTCCCGTCTCGCGTTATCGAAACCACGAGTTGCCTTTGCCGACCTAAAGCTAGCTAGCGCCCGCACCTGCTGCCGCATGGGCATGGGCATGGCGGCCGTGCCATCCGTCCGCTCGCGCGCGCCCCTCGGGTCCTCGCCTCACCGGCCAACAACCCCGACCACGACCGCTTCCCAACCGCCTCCGGCCTCCCTGGCGTACCTGCCGATCGGAGTCGCGGTCACCGTGGCCAGATGATGGTCACGCAATCCGTCGTCGCTTCCTCCAGGTGGTCCCGATGACCGATGTCTATCTACCTCCATGGGCTTCAGCTTCCCCCCGCGCGGGAATGCGACACGTCCTGATACGCTCACGATTATGTGAGGTTTGGACAGTGACCAGAGGCGGGGAACGGGATTATAGCTAAGCAGGGCCACTGATCGGTCGTTATTGCGTACTTACGATCCCAACGCCGACCTGCACCAATAAAATTTAGGGGGCCGTCCCGTCAGGGCCAATCAGCGCCGTCAATTTGACATCTGGTTCAGTTCAGGTCCGAAAAAGGTCTCCTGCGGAGAGTAGTGGCTGCGACTATCAGTTGTGACTCGCTTGTGAGCCTCTGATCGGCCCAACTGCTCCACTCCAATCAAGCACAGAGAGAGAAGAACTTTCCCTGTACGGGGGTGGCTTTTGTGATGAAATTAAATAAAACGGAGAAGAAGCTCGAGCTCGTGCGACGTGTGGGCTGTGACGCTTCAAGTTCAAGAGGGGGTGCTCGTATCCAAACTGATTTTGTTATTCTCCAGGCATATCCTGTGGCTAGAGATCGACAAGTTCCTGTGCGCGCGGGATCATCCTAACTATGGTCCAGGACAGCTGACAAGCGGAACACGGAGCATTTGCCAGCTTTCAAAGCATGGGCGAAGCTCATCGCCCCCGAAATTCAAAGGATCAGAATTCAACTATACCATCCTCTCATGTAACGTCCAACTATCAAATCATCTTTTACATAATCGGTGAGTGAGTTCAGTTAGATGTAATTGGTGGAGGGAGGGTGAGAGTTTAATTTATCGGTAATGCTTGGTTGAGAGCGGGCGTCCGGCACGCCCGCGCTGCACGCGGCGTGCCCCGCTTGCCTAGAATCGTGCCTTCCGCCGCGGCTGCGCTCCATCCACCTGTCGAGGCCACTGCCGAGGTATGTGCCGCCGATGAGCTCCACACCGGTGACCTCCACGCCACTCCGTGGCATCGAGCTCAGCGCCGACGTCGAACTCTGTATGTTTCATGCGTTTAAGATATATGTTTCATAGGTATGTTGCAAGTGTTTCATCTGGATGTTGCAAAAGTAGATCTGATGTGTTACGATGGCTATACACGTATGTTGTAAATGTATGCTCAAAATGTTTCAACAATTTCAGACGTATATTGCAAGTGCTTTATCTAAATGTTGTAGTGGCTACACATATGTTGCAAGCGTATGCTCCAAATGTTTCATCTATTACGGACGTATGTTGCAGCAAGTGCTTCATGTTGCAAGTGTTTCATGAGCAAGCACGGGAAGCGGGCGCAGGCGCAGGCGGTCGCAGGAGGTCCCAATGTGCACGCGAGAAGCGAGGTGGGCACGAGCAGTCCCCACAGAGCAGGAGGAGGGCAGGCATGCGAGCAAGCAGGTGCAACAGGTGGGCGAGCGAGGCGGGCAGACAAGCGAGTGAGCAGGCACAACAGGTAGGCAAGCAAACGAGCGAGCAGGCACAACAGGCGGGCAGAGAAGCGAACGAGTAGGCACAACAGGCGGACAGACAGGTGAGCGACTAGGCACAAGCACAACAGGCGAGTAGGCGCAACAGGCTATCAGTTGCGGGTGTTGCCACGGGAATTACGGATTAACGGATTGCATGGTATGATGACGTGGACAACAAAATGCTTATGTGTCTTGCTGACATGAATATTATAGTTGCATGTACTATTGGATTTTAATTGTATGTGATAGTGCATTGCCTAGTTGGATAACTTGCATGTTGAAATAGATAGCTAGTGAGGTTTTGCTTTTATAAGAGGATAAGACAATAGTGTTACAATTCAAATCCTATTCGAACAATGGAACAAAAATGATATGATAAATTCTCAACTTTATAGCCCCATCTAGTCTCAAATAGAAACCTCGAAGCGAGAAAGAGGCATTGTTGCCAGCGTTAGCGCCCGAGGTCACCGAGAAGGAGGCGGTGGTAAAGGAGCTTGGTGACACAGGTCGGCGACCTTAGATGAAGCAGACTCAAGAGCGAGCAGCAGCGCATGGAGGGGCCGCATCGGCAGTGGCGAAGGGCAGATGGAACAGTGACGAGAATTGCGGCGAATTGGTTCGGCGACAGGTATGCCAGTGACGTGGAGAGGAGGTCGAGTGTTGCCTTTGCTGCGCATATATGTCAACGCGCCCACGTACGTTCCTATCTAGGCACCCCAAGAAGGAAGGAGAAGGAGAAGCTAGAGATGATAGAGAGATCGACGGTGGCAGTTGACAGCTACAGGTTGCCGAGGCGGCTGTCGAAGAGCTGCGTGGCAGAGTTGATGCCGTAGAGGTAGCGGGAGTTGGGAATCCCGCATGTGCACGTCCTCCCTTCCAGCGACGGTGTGGGGCCACGGTTGGAGCGATTCATCGACGATGACGAAGCGGATGGCGATGCGGAGCGAGCGAATCTTGTCATTGTGCGGTGCTTGGACGGTGTCCTCCACAGCGAGGCACTCTATGCTATTGATGCCGCGCTCGAGGTTGGGCAGCATGAGGCGCCCCGCCTCGGCGTCCTCCGCATCCCTGAGTAGCCTCCTTGTAAGGTCCAAATAGGCTAGAGGGGGGGTGAATAGCCTAATTAAAACTTCTACAAGAAATACTTAACCATAAGTTAGTACGAAAGGTGGTGAAGCAAAAGCACTAGCTCTAACTAAATAAGCAAGCCACCTACACAAGTCTAGTACAAGGCTATCCACTAAACACAACAACAACTACAAGCTAGAAACAAGAAATAATACGAGAGAAGAGCTTCGAGTGATTATACCGCCGTGTAGAGATGAGAAGTACCAATCAATCAATCACACAAGAGAAATCCTCGGGAAGAGAATGACACAAGAATTTATCCTGAGGTTCACTTGCTTCCCGGCAAGCTACTTCCCGTTGTGGCGATACACCCACTTGTCGGTCGCGAGCTAATCGACTATCAAAAGTTGAGCCCTCGACGGGCGCCGCACAACCGCACACAAGATGGGGATCCTCCAAGCCATGAGCTCCACTAGAGTATCCAATTCACGAACTCCCGCGGGGAAGGATCAAGAATCCCTTACAACACTTGGTGAGGGCTCCAACAATCTCCAATTGCGAGCTCAATCACCTCCGCTGCTCCAAGTCGTCTACCGTGTCGGGAAACACGGAAGAGTAACAAGAAATCCATAGCAACTCGAAGATCAAGTGTCTCTAGAATGCAACTCTCAAGCAATGCACTTGAATCTCATTCAATCTCACTCAAGATATGCAACTAAGCAAAGAGATGAGTGGAGAGGTTGTTCTCTAGCTCAAAGGATGTCTCTAGGTCTCAAAATGTGCAAGGGTTACCCTCAAACCCCGGACATCTTCTATTTATAGCGAAGGGGTACGCAGCTAGCCGTTACCGGATGACACAGTTCAAAACGTGCTGACCAGACACACCGGTCAGGGTGACCGGACGTGTCCGGTCACTACAGGACAATCGTGAACAGTGTGCGTCAGAAGTTACCGTTGCTGTGACCGGACGCGCTCTAGCGATTGACCGGACGCGCTGCACCTAGCGTCCGGTCAGAGTCTAGTAAGCTCCCACCGCGACCGGATGCGTCCGATCGCATGTGACCGGACGCGTCGCGCGTCCGATCAGCACTCCGCTACGCTCTGCCCCTCTGGACGCCTGACCGAACGCTCCGGTTCCATGAGAGACCGGACGCACCGGTCACGCGCTCTTCTTCTGCGCACAGGTGAACTGACCGGACGCGCTTGTTAGGCCAGACCAGCGTCCGGTCAGGAACCGTAACACCCGCGTGCCTGACAACAGCTGAGAACTGACCGGACACGTTCGGTCAAACCGCGACCGCGTCCGGTGCAGCGTCCGGTCACCACAGTGACCGCCGTTCGCCTCCGTTTCTTTTCCGACTTTCGGTGCAGTAGAAAATAGGCATTTCACTTCCCCAAAAAGCACTGAATCTCGCCTCGCAAGCTCGGCGGGAGGGAGAGAGGAACCCAAACTCCTCTCTACCGCTCAAACACCACTGCATTTGCAAAAGTGCTAACATCACCAAGTGTACACCACCATGTGCATGTGTGTTAGCATTTCACAAACAATTTCAAGGCGTTATGTTAGCTCTCTACTAGATCCTAATGCATATGCTCAAGACAATGATCTAGTGGCACTTGATTCCCGAGCTAACCGTGATTGCCCCTCTTGATAGTCGGCTATGTATCCTAAACTCGGTCAATCACTTCTCTACTCATCTTAGACCGGCAAAAGGAAAATCCTATGGTTATACCTTTGCCTTGCGCTCTTAGATCCTTCTTCTCCACTTGATCATCATGTCCATCATATTATGTGCATCTCCACCATGATCATCATTTCATGTCCATGCACCATCTCTTTGTGATCTTGTGGTCACCACTCCTTGCCACATACACCTTCATCACATGTGTTGCTTATGCCTAACTCAAACCACTTAACACATGGCATTAGCAACTTGGTGTCATTAATTACCAAAACCAAACTTGGGCTTTCAATCTCCCCCTTTTTGGTAATTGATGACAACCATCACAAAGATATGAAATGAAATCAATTTTTAATTTCGATAGTATTAGCTCTCCCTACATATGTGCTTCTATGAGTTTGGTCAATTGTGCACATATGTATGGATTTGAATTTTGGGAGAGTTACTACTATCAAATTGATGCTAAGGTATATAGAATGGACCTTTGAAGCGTGATACCAATCAGAGTTGCCTTTATATACCATCCTTAGCATCGATGTAGCTAGACACTACTTGTAATACATCACTTGTAAAGATCACAAACACTAAAGTACCCCGTGAGATCAACATTATAAGCAAAAGGTGTCTAGATACCACTTGTAAAGCTACTCTTAACAAATCATCATTCAAGTTCTATTTCTAGCAATCACCATTCAATCATGAGTATGAATTTAAGCTTTGCAATACAATAATTCATCATGTTAATGCACATACAAATGCAACAAATCATTCATGAGCTTGCTCCCCCTACTTGTGTGCTCAATTTTAATTGATCCCTTGATTTTTCTCCCCCTTATTTTATCTTTCTCCCCTTTGCAACTTAACTTTTCATCTTTGTGACTTTTCTCTCCCCCTTTGTCAACAATCACCAAAAAGGTGCCAATTTTAGTGAGAGATAAGTCAATCAATATGAGGTAGTCCAAATTATGGTTCAATCTAGATCACTTGCCTAGAATATGTAATTCGGTTTGATCCAAGGACAAGCTTCTTCACACCTCATAAAGTATAAGGGTTATCTTGACCATGTTGAATTACACATCATGAGCTCGTTTACTAAATTCAACACTAGATTTGCAAGCCCACAAACATGTCATGTGCTACCACTAGATTAAACAAACATAGAAGCAATAGTGGTACCATATATACATGAAAATCATTTGATTTTCATGAATGAGCCCATTTGTCATGCAAAAAAGTCTATATGTTCTAAAACATGTCCTTAGCAAAGTATGGATGATATGTCAAACAACTTTACCTTGCTATGTCGGAGGAGAGGCATGTCATATAAGAATGTGGGGGCGCACTCATTTCAAGTTGGAGAAGTTAAGTATGTTTAATTTATTCTTCAACTTGTAAAATCTTTTCTCATCAAGTGGCTTTGTGAATATGTCAGCTAGTTGATCTTCGGTGTCAATGCTCTCAATGCTAATATCACCCTTTTGTTGATGGTCTCTTATGAAGTGATGCCTTATGTCAATGTACTTGGTTTTTGAATGTTGAACCAAATTTTGTGTCATTTTGATAGCACTTTCATTGTCACAAAATAATGGCACATCCTTGAATTTGATTCCAAAGTCATTCAAAGTTGCCTTCATCCAAAGCAATTGTGCACAACAACTACCGGCACTAATGTATTCGGCCTCGGCGGTAGATAGTGCAACACTATTTTATTTCTTTGATGACCATAAAACAAGAGACCTTCCAAGTAATTGACAAGTGCCACTTGTGCTCATTCTATCAATCTTGCATCCACCATAGTCGGAATCCGAATATTCAATTAACTCAAAGTTTGATCCCTTGGGATACCATAGTCCAACATCATGAGTGCCCTTAAGATATCTCAATATTCTCTTGGTTGCTTTCAAGTGACTTTCTCTAGGTGAAGCTTGATATCTTGCACACTTACACACACTAAACATCACATCCGGCCTAGAAGCGGTGACATAGAGCAAACTTCCAATCATAGACCGGTATTGCTTTTGATCTACCATGTTGTCACTAGCATCAACACCCAATTGATCATTTGTGCCCATTGGTGTACTCATTGGTTTAGCATCTTGCAATCCAAATTTCTTGATCATGTCCTTGATGTACTTACTTTGACTTACAAAAGTGTCATTCTTCATTTGTTTAATTTGAAGTCTAAAAGCATCTAGGCCCTGAGAGTTGGTTTCGGCAATTGATGACAACGCTTTATTACCACGACCAACGTGTGTTTTGCAGAAACCTTGGTAAGTTAGGTCATGGAAGTGATAACTGCTTTGAGCATTATGGTATTCATGTCCCTTGATGGAAATCGTTTCAGTTTTCAAAGGATCAACGATAAGATTAAGGATGGTTAGTTCCGGATGTCAAGGTGTTGAGTTACATCTGGAATAGTCATTAGGATCTTTGTTTCTTCCTTTAACCGTACTATAAAGGGGGGCATGAGCGAGTAGCTTGACCTAGGTGAGTCTTATGTTTAGGTGTGTGCACACTTGTCAAACTTAGCACTAGGTAGCTCGAGAAAAGCTCAGAGTTCAGTTAGAAGCAACTTGGTTCAAAGTTGTATCGCGTTTAAAAGACGTTTGAGCCATTTACTTATGACCGGACGCGGTCCTGGTCATGACCGGACGCGTCCGGTCAGTACTAACACTTCACTGCGGTTTCAACTGATCGACCAGACGCGGTCCTTGAGAGGACTGGACGCGGTGGTCAGTCTGACACGTGTTCCAGAGGGTAAACAGCGTAATCGGACGTGACTGTGAAATGATCGGCGCGTCCGGTCATGTTCCAGTAAGGTCCCGTGGTGACCTGACGCGTCCGGTCACCTATGATCGGACGCGGTCATGCGTCAGGTCAGTTTTCTAGAGAGCTCTTGCATGATCGGACGCGTCCGATCCTCCCTGATCAGCGCGTCCGGTCATCTCAGACCAGCGCGTCCGATCATCACAGATCGGCGTGTCCGGTCACTCAGCTCAGGTTTCGAATTTTGACCGTTACGAGAGACCAGCGCGTCCGGTCACTTCGAGCGGCGCGTCCGGTCACTCAGCCGAAATTTCAGAATTTCGACCGTTACGAGCAACCGGCGCGTCCGGTCACTTCGATCGGCGCATCCGGTCACCCCGCGTTTTGCTGAGTTGGCAGGTAACGGTTCGTTTCGACTGTGGGGTGTATAAATACATCCCCACCACCTCTTTTAGAGGTCTCTTGCTCATTTGTTCGGCTGAGAAACACCTTTAGAGTGCAAGAAAGTGCAAGAGCCCTAGTGAGGATAGAGATTTGCGAATCAAAGTTTGAGAATCCTCTCTAGTGACAAGAGTGTAGCAAGTGTGCATCCATCTTCTCATTAGGCTTGTTGTGGTCAAGTGAGAGTTCTAGCTTGTTACTCTTGGTGATCGCCATCACCTAGACGGTTTGGTGGTGATTGGGAGTTTGGTGATCATCCGACGAGATTGTGGGTGACCCAACTCAAGTTGTGAGCGGTTTTGGGTGATTCACCGCGACGGAGTGTCGAAGAATCAACCCGTAGAGAGCACTTGATCCTTGCACGGATCAAGGGGGAGCTACACCCTTGCGCGGGTGCTCCAACGAGGACTAGTGGGGAGTGGCGACTCTCCGATACCTCGGCAAAACATCGCCGTGTTTCTAACCCTTACTTTCAAGTATTTACTTTCGTGCATTACTTTTATTGCTTGTTTACTTTCCTAGAATTGCCATGCTAGTCTAGGATTGGAACTTAGGGTGCAAAACTTTTATCGGTAGAATCACAAGGAACACTAGTAGGCACTAGGGGTGAAGTTTGGCATGTAGGAGTTAATTCTTGCAATTAATTTTTAGAAAAGCCCAATTCACCCCCCCCTCTTGGGCATCTTGATCCTTTCAATTGGTATCGGAGCCGTGTTGCTCTTAATTTAGGCTTTACCGCCTAGAGCAAGATGTCTAATGGGGAAGGACCACCTCCCACTTTTGAGGGAGACAATTTTTTATATTGGAAAATTCGTATGGAGGCGTACCTCGAAGCCATAGATGTTGGGTGTCTTAGAGCCACAACCGAAGGGCTTCCTCCTATAAGGGATCCCGCTAACCCAAGTGGTGACGAGGAGAAGTACGACCGGTGGAATGCAAAGGCAAAAAATGCACTCTACCGGGGCTTAGGCAAAGATATCTTCAATCGTGTGCGTAATGCCAAAAATGCTCATGAATTATGAGAAAATCTTTGTGCTCTCCATGAGGGAACTAAGAGTGAGCGTGAGGAACGCTATCATATTGCCTTAAAGAAAATTAATTCTTTTGAGATGCTTCCCAAAGAAAGTGCTTATGAGATGTACACTCGTTTGAATGTTCTTGTAGAAGATCTCAATGCTCTTGGACTCACTCAAATGAGTTAATCGGATGTTGCAAGGAGGATCTTGAGTGTTCTTTCCGTTGAGAAGTATGGACACATTGTCACCGTACTTCACCAAAGTGATCTCTCCGCCGCAACACCGACTTAAGTATTGCGAAAGCTCAATGCTCATGAGATGTACATGCATATCACTCCGGAAGAGGGCTCATCATCTTCCAAGAAGAAAGACTTGGCTTTCAAAGCTAGCCATGAAAAGAAAAAGAAGAAGGGCCAAGCCATGATAGTGCAAGAAAGCTCAAGTGAAAGTGACATTGATGATGAATCACTTGCACTCATGGTGAGAAAGACCACCAAGATGCTAAAGAAGCTCAACAAGAGTGGCATCAAGTTCGATGGCAAGAAGAAGAAATTCTTCACAAGTAGCAAAAAGAAGCCAATCTCCGAAATGGATTGCTTCAATTATGGAGAACTTGGCCACCTAGCTCACCAATGCTCGAAGCCTCCAAAAGAATAAGTACAAGGGCAAGAAAGATGACTCAAGTGATGAAGAAGATGAGAAGATAAAGAACAAGCCATACAAAAAAAAAGATGGCAAGAAAAGAGAGTTCTACAAGAAGAAGGGAGGCAAGGCTTATATTGTTGGTGATTGGCTCACCGACATTGAATCATCATGTGAGTCCTCCGACGATGAAAGTGATAATGAAAAAGAGAAGATCACCGCATTTGTGATTGGGCCATCATCATCTTCACCGATATCTTCATCACCACCTTCACCGCCACCTTCACCATCATCTTCCGCTACTCATCTATGCCTTATGGCTAAGGGTGATCGAAAGGTACAAAATAGTGATAGTGATGATGATGATAGTGATAGTGATGATGAATATGATGCACCTTCTTATGATGAACTAGTAAAATTATTGAACAAATACTCTAAAATTATAAGAAGAACTAGAAATGAAAATGATGAGCTTCAACATGAAAATGAATCACTCTCATCTAAGCTTGAAAGTGCACATAAGACTAGGGATGAGCTCATAGATCAAAATGAAACTATGTCTTCTTCTCTCAAAGAGCTTAAAACTTCTAACAAGGAGCTTAGAGATAAACATGATAAAATTGAGAAGAAGCATGGTGAACTCATCACTAGGCTAAACTTGCTAAAAGATGAATACACCGCATTGAAAATCAATTATGATACTCTTATTGTTGCTAATGAGCTTGCCCTTGAGACACATGATGCTACTAACCAAATTGTTAAGATTGATATAGCTACATCATGTGATGATTTGATTGTTGAGAACTTTGAGCAAGGCTCTAGCGGTAAAGGCAAGAGTGTGGTTGAGGCAAATGACTATGATGAGTATGTCAAGCTCAAGAGTGAGAATGAGATGCTTAAAGTTGAGAATAAGAAGTTATTGGCTCTTGAAAAGCAAGCTTCAAATGAGTCACTTATTGAAGAAAACAAGAAGCTAAAGCAAGAGAAAGAGCATCTCAAGACCGGCCTAAGTAAGTTTACAAGAGGCCAACATTTGCAAAGTGAGCTACTCATGAACACCGTCATGAAGTTAGATAGGAGTGGTATTGGCTACTTGGCAAATCAAGAAAAGAAGATCAAGGCTAAACAACAACAAAGCAAGACAAAGCCCAAGCCAACGAAATGTGTTGAGTGTGGACAAGAAGGCCATTTTGCTCATGAGTGCAAAACTCCACCACCACAACCCTTGCCCAAGCATGCTAGACCCTTTGCTTTCAATGCTCATTACATGCTTAGAAAGGACTCAAGTGGAAAGATGAAAGTCATGTTCTTGGGTCCTCCTAACAAGAATAGGCCAAAGAAAATTTGGGTTGCCAAGTCACTAGTTGAGAAAGTTAAGGGTCCCTCTCAAGTTTGGGTCCCTAAACAAAAGGCTTGATCTCTTGTGTGTAGGTGAACTACAAGACCGATGGATCTCATTGGGTGATTGATAGTGGTTGCACACAACATATGACCGGTGATCCTCGTATGTTCACCTCACTTGAAGAGGATGGGGTGTGTCAAGACAAGATCACATTTGGGGATAATTCAAAGAGCAAAGTCAAGGGTATAGGTAAGGTTGCAATATCAAATGATCATTCTCTCTCAAATGTGCTCTATGTTGCTTCATTGAGTTTCAACTTACTATCCGTCGGGCAACTTTATGATCTTGGCTACCAATGCTTGTTTGGTCCAAATGAAGTGGTTGTTACAAAGATAGATGACAAGCAAGTGATTTTCAAGGGCTTTAGATACAATAATCTCTATCTAGTTGACTTCACCTCTGAAGATGCAAACTTGATGACATGTTTGTTCACCAAGACTATACTTGGATGGCTTTGGCATAGAAGGCTTGCTCATGTTGGAATGAACACTCTCAACAAGCTATTGAAGAAAGAATTAGTGAGAGGTTTAAAGGATGTAAAGTTTGAAAAGGACAAACCTTGTAGTGCATGTCAAGCCGGCAAACAAGTTGCAAACACTCATCCAACCAAAGCCTACATGTCAACATCAAGAGTACTAGAACTTCTACACATGGATTTGTTTGGTCCTACAACTTACAAGACTTTGGGTGGAAATCTCTATTGCCTAGTAATTATGGATGATTACTCAAGATACACTTGGACCTTCTTTCTTCATGACAAATCCGAAGTAGCAAATTGCTTCAAGAAGTTTGCAAAGAGGGATCAAAATGAATTTGAAGTCAAGATAAAGAAAATTAGAAGTGATAATGGCAAAGAGTTTGACAACACCAACATTGAAGCTTATTGTGATGAAATTGGAATCAAGCATGAAGTGTCATCAACCTATACTCAACAAAATGGTGTAGTTGAGAGAAAGAACCGGACCTTGATCACTCTTGCAAGAACAATGCTAGATGAGTACAATACACCGGAGAAATTGTGGGCCAAGGCAATCAACACCGCATGCTATGCTTCAAATCGTCTCTTCCTATAAAAGTTCCTTTGCAAGACCCCTTATGAGTTGCTAAATGGGAAGAAGCCGGACGTCTCATTCTTCCAGGTGTTTGGTTGCAAATGCTATATCTATAAGAAGCGTCAACACCTAGGGAAGTTCCAAAGACGTTGTGATATTGGTTTTCTTGTTGGCTACTCATCAAAGTCCAAAGCATATAGAGTATTTAACCATTCCACCGGTTTGGTTGAAGAAACATATGATGTGGAATTTGATGAATCTAACGGCTCCCAAGGAGCAATTGAGAATTATGATGATGTAGGTGATGAACCATTGAGGGAGGCCATGAAGAACATGCCGGTGGGTGACATCAAGCCTAAAGATGATGAAGACGATGTACAAATTGTCAATCCACCATCTTCATCATATGTGCCTCAAGATGATGACAAGAATGAGAGAGTTGAAAATGAAGACACCCATGTCTCTCATCATCAAGCCGAGGCACAAGCACAAGATGTTGATGCTCCCCATCCTACTCCTCAAATGGTTGATCGAAGAAACTCACCCCTACTTCAAGCACAACCACAAGATCTCATCATAGGGAGTCCTACAAAGGGTGTAATGACTCGATCTCAAAAATTTAATTCTTTTGTTGAACATCACTCTTTTGTCTCTTGTCTTGAACCTAAGAATGTAGAAGAAGCTCTTCAAGATCCGGATTGGGTGAATGCCATGCATGAAGAATTGAACAACTTCGCCTGCAATCAAGTATGAACACTTAAAGAGCATCCAAAAGGTGCAAGAGTCATTGGAACCAAGTGGATGTTCCACAACAAGCAAGATGATCAAGGGGTAGTAGTAAGAAACAAGGCAAGACTAGTAGCAAAAGGGTTCTCTCAAGTTGAAGGTCTTGATTTTGGAGAGACTTTTGCACCCGTTGCAAGACTTGAAGCCATCCGTATCCTTCTTGCATATGCATCACATCATGATATGAAACTATATCAAATGGATGTGAAAAGTGCATTCTTAAATGGCTTCATAAATGAACTAGTCTATGTTGAACAACCTCCCGGGTTTGAAGACCCTAGATATCCTAATCATGTTTATAGGTTGTCCAAGGCGCTATATGGGCTCAAGCAAGCCCCTAGAGCGTGGTATGAGCGCCTTCGAGACTTCCTCATTGAGAAGGGCTTCACTATTGGGAAGGTTGACACCACACTATTCACCAAGAAATTTAATGAAGAGATCTTCATTTGTCAAGTCTATGTTGATGATATCATCTTTGGGTCAACAAATGAAGACTATTGCAAAGAATTTGGTGAATTGATGTCAAAAGAGTTCGAGATGTCAATGATTGGTGAGCTAACATTCTTCCTTGGGTTTCAAGTCAAGCAAATGAGAGAAGGGATCTTTATCTCTCAAGAAAAGTATACCAATGATCTTCTCAAAAGATTCAAGATGGAAGAATGCAAGTCAATCAAGACCCCAATGCCAACTAATGGACATCTCGACCTAGATGAGGGAGGTAAACCAATCGATCAAACTCTTTACCGTTCAATGATTGGTAGCTTGTTGTACCTTACCGCATCTAGGCCCGACATCATGTTTAGTGTGTGCATGTGTGCCCGCTTTCAAGCGTGCCCTAAAGAACCTCACCTAAGTGCCGTAAAAAAAATCCTAAGATACCTTAAGTATAACCCAAGCATTGGACTTTGGTATCCCAAAGGAGCTAGATTCCAACTAGTTGGCTACTCCGATTCGGATTATGCCGGTTGCAAAATTGATAGAAAAAGCACATCCGGAGGATGCCATTTGCTTGGGAGATCCTTAGTATCTTGGTCATCTAAAAAGCAAAATAGTGTGGCTTTGTCCACCGCCGAGGCGGAATACATTGCCGCGGGGGCTTGTTGTGCACAAATCTTATACATGAAACAAACTCTCCTAGACTATGGAATTGTTCTTGAAAAGGTGCCACTTTTATGTGATAATGAAAGTGCCGTTAAAATTGCTAATAATCCGGTACAACACTCTCGCACCAAGCACATTGATATCCGCCACCACTTTCTAAGAGATCACGTTGCTAAAAATGGCATATCACTAGAAGGTGTAAGAAGTGAAAATCAATTAGCGGATATCTTCACTAAACCTTTAGATGAGGCTACCTTTTGTAGATTGAGAAGTGAACTCAATGTGCTTGATTCTAGTAACTTTAAAAGATGAGCTTGTGTTGTCCCTTGCATTGCATTGTACTTTATGTCATGTTTAATTACCCGCAATGCATCTAGGGCTTGGCTAGCACGGTTACGATAACCCTCCTTTGGAGGAGTGAAGAAGCCTAACCGTGGATCAAACTTGACAAGCAACCTAGTTCTCCTTTCTTGTTTTGCATTGCATATGCATGGTTGTTGCTTTGTCGTTTCTTTTCGGTTAAGCTTTGAGCAACCTCTGTGTTCGTCCATGGGTAGAGAGAGCATTTTGACGCTCCCAAGGGTTCAAAAATCTATTGCATGGCCATACGTTGCTCCTCGGGTGTTTATTGCCTATTTTCCTAAAAATAATATTAGCCTAAGGCAAACTATTTTGAGAAACTTGAGGGTTTGAGTGAGGTCACTCATATCATGTTCCAATTGGTGTTTATTTGTGTCTCTTTGAATTGGAACCTGATTGGGAGAAGTCGCGTCGAAGTTCGGAATGAAGAAGGGCAAAAAACTGTGACCGGACGCTGGACCGGACGCTGCACCGGACGCAGTGATGCTTCACCACCGCGTCCGATCCCGGCGACCACCAGCGCGTCCGGTCATCCAGAAGACCAACTCCTGATCTAGTGACCGGACGCTGAACCGGACGCGCTGCTGTCGACCACCGCGTCTGGTCCCGGTAACCACCACCGCGTCCGATCATCCGTCTTAGTTTTCCGGGCAAATCAAAACCGGACGCTGTCAGCGTCCGATCGTGGATAATCGGACACGTCAGGTCATTCTAGGAGCTTACTGGAATATGACCGGACGCCACCTCCACTGCGTCCGGTCATATCGACCACCGCGTCCGGTCATCGCGTGTCGAGCGGATCTAACCCCTCATATAACCTTTCGTGTTCCCTCACTTTTTCCTCATCCGCCGCCGTGTTTTTCGTGATTCCGCCGCCTCCCTACCCTAACTCGCCGGGAATCTCGCCATCGCCGCTCACCGGTGCTCACTGCCGCGCCCTGCCTTCTCCTTCTCCTCCGGTGACCCGCACAGCGCCGCCCGGCCCGCAGCTCCGCCCGCACCGCGTAGCTCTGCCCCTGCCGCGCCGCCGCCATCTCTGCCGCGCCTGCACCACCGCCGCCGTGTGCTGCTACCACCGGTAAGCCATGCCCTCCATCACCTGCGCCACCTCTGGCCGGCCCCTGCCTTCCCTCGTGACCATCTTCGTTTTTGGCCATCGCGCGTTGCCCTAACCCTAGGGCTCGCACTGTGGCGTCTCCTTCGTTTGACGTCGAAATTTCTTCGCACGACGTCTTCACTCCGAGGTTGTTACGCATATCCTTGATCTTCCTGTTAGGGTTTACCAAAATTTCGTTATTGTTATCCTCATTGACTTTTGTTTTGGCAAATCAGCGCTCGTCCGGTGCTTCGGAAAGTCTCGCGAACTAGGTCATCTCACCTCGTCACCGTTTTCTCGTCAATCCGAGGTAGCCATCACATTTTGATTCACATCTTATCTTATATGCTTGCTATCTCTAGGGTTTCGTACCTTTTAGATCATATATGTTGCTTATAGTAGATCCATCTATTCCGTCTTTTTAGCAAGTTTGTCGGTGTGTCGGGGTGACTGTTGTTCAGTTGTTGAATCCGAGGCCAAGCCTGTGGATACGGTTTGAGGCCAAGCCTTTCGAGTGTTAGTACACCATCTTTCAGAGGTTTCCCGATAGTGTGACATCATGGTTCGTTGCAAGAATGCTGGTGGTGCTCCTAGTGACGGGGATGACAGTCCTCCTCGTCTGTCTGAGGTTGCGCGTGGAAAGCGCATCAAGATCATGGCCAGAAAGAAGAAGAAGACTCTTACTGATGCAGAGATAGCTCAGGCAGTGGTAGATGCAGCTGATGCAGCAGAGAGGGGTGGCAGGAGCAGTGGTATACGCATTGGCAAGCGTCGCTTTCATCTTGAAGGTCGACAGCTTGGTACAGAGACTACTGAGACCACTGAGGGCACAGAAGTGACAATGGATGCAGATGCTATGTCAGTTGATCCACCTGCAGAGGCTCCAGAGGGGACAGAGGAGCAGCCAGCTCAGATTCCACCGCGTCGCCGCTCCACACGCACACGAGCTCAGGTGACTCCTAGGCCAGAGGGCCAGCGTCGTGGAGGACGTCCACCTCCCAGGGTTAGAGGTTCACCCCCTGTCGAGCACTTTGACTTGAGAGGTGCTACAGCACGTCAGGTGCAAGGGTTAAGATTTGTTGAGGTCAGCCGGTGGTTCCCACCTCAGAGGGACTCTAGAGCTTCAGAGGGCTTTTATACTCCTCTACAGGAGGATTTTTACAGAGCTTATGTTGACAGTGGCATTGCCTTTCGACCACAGAGGGTCTGTCGCATTGAGTCACTTGTTGAGGTAGTGGGTGGGCAGCTTCGTCCGCACCTGTCCTTTCTACCGGGCTTGTCAGATTTTCTTGGACGGACAGGTCATACTGTGATACTTGGGTTAGGGAGTTCTATGCTTCACTATGGATTGATCCAGCCCATGAGTTCATACACTTTGCATTCCGAGGCCACGACCGCAGACTGTACAACACAAGAGTGCGGGAGATTCTCAGACTCCTAGCTTCAGACACGAAGATCCACCAGCTCTGTTTCGGTCAGACAGCTCCACCTAGACGCCCTCATGGCGGTACTGTGCCACCTACAGATCTGATCCGACCCTGCTTCCGTGAGCCTTTTGGCGAAGGGTCTCGTCGCACACCTGCCAGTTTGACACCGCTTGCCCGAGTTCTGGATGCTATTATCAGGCGTACTCTTCTTTCCAGGCTTGGTTACAGAGAGGGATTGACCAGGATGCAGCTATGGGTTGTTCACCACCACCTCTCACAGACACCTTTTGACATTTGAGATCTTTTGATTAGTGAGATGGAGGATACCTTGGCAGAGAGCTTTAAGGGACACCGTCAGCTGCCCTATGCTCATTGGATTTGCTTCATCATCAGATCTGCACTTGAGCTGCCTTTAGAGATTAGAGCTGAGATATCTGATACTACTACTGCTTTTCCTGAGTATGATATTCGTCAGCTATGGGCTTCAGTTACGAGAGAGCAGGCCTCTGTGCCAGGACAGAGAGACCTCAGGTGCCTGTGACAGCGGCTGAGCAGGACGCGACCGTACAGGGTCTTGCTGAGGCAGAGCTTGCAGATCTAGATGCTCAGCCCGCTGATATAGCTGAGGATGAGGCCTCTGACAGCACTGACGAGGATTATTAGCCCATCCCTAGGTATCGGTCTCCTCGGCCTCACGACCACGAGGCCGGTGGCTCTGGTTCAGCCTCCCGCTCAAACTCAGCCATGGTGGCCATTCTTAAGAGGCTGACCCAGGCATAGAAGCGACAGGAGCTTCAGCTACAGAGACAAGCTCAGGACACAGCTGCCACGTTTGCACAAATACAGGCTCGACAGGACGAGTTCCAGAGACAGCAGCTTGAGATACAGCGCCAACAAGTCGAGATGCAGCGTCAGCAGTATGAGATGCAGCGACAGAGTGCAGCTAGCCAGCAGCAGTACTTGGATCTTCTGCGTCACCTAGTCACAGTTGGGGTTCCTCCACCTGCATCTGTCCTGACTTCAGCCTTACAGTCTAGTGGACCTTCGAGTCAGGGACAGCCGAGCTTTCAGTTCACCTCTCCACAGCTGCAGGTCCCTTAGTCGTTCCAGTCCCCGAGCTACATGCCTATTCAGACGGGATTTACTCCTTCAGACCAGCCTCGCCCTCACCTTTTGACCGGCACACCTTTCGTTGATCTTAGTGCCACATATAGCGAGTTGACTGGTCAGCCGACGCCCTCGCACTCTACTTTTGCTACTTTATCAGGGTTGTCAGCTTCAGAGGCAGCTGTTCCTCCTGTGACAGGGACGGGCACTATAGATACAGTTCCTTCGTCCGTTGCCTCGACAGATCCCCCAGCTATTGGCTCACTTCAGGCTCAGGTCATAGAGACTGCTCCACTTGTTGCTACTTCGTCAGTACCCGTTCCTGTTGATCAGACCTAGACCACTTCACAGCCACGTGCTTCTTCAGAGGGTCAGCCTGATAGCTCCGAGTCCGAGGGAGACACTTCTTAGTTTGTGATTACTCCGCGCTCCTCGGCACCCGACTCGACTCCGTCTGTTCCCCCGTCAGATCCTTAGATTAGCTTTTGGCGGTTGATGCCAAAGGGGGAGAGAGAGTAGATTCAGGGGGAGTTTTTGATAGAGCGTTTTCGTTCTTTTCTTGTGTGCTACACTCATGCATCATGTTTACTTTACAGTAATTGCATTCTTGTGACATGTGGTCTTGTGAGATACCTTGAGTCTATATGGTTTATCTAGTCACAGGTTTAAATCATGTCACTTGTTTGTTTATAGCTCATAAGGTTGTGCTTCCGTGCCTTACTCTGATTTCATATGAGCTATATTTTTTATGTGTACTAACTCTTCATGTTTTATCTTATAAGTACACTCAGTTGGCTTGGAACACATAAGCATTGACTAACCCCTTGTGCTGACAGCTTTATGCTTATGTGAACCAAGCATGATCGAAAACCTCAACTCATATCTTCTAAATCTAAGTGTTGTCATCAATCACCAAAAAGGGGGAGATTGAAAGCATCTAGGCCCCGAGAGTTGGTTTCGGCAATCGATGACAACGCTTTATTACCATGACTAACGTGTGTTTTGCAGAAACCTTGGTAAGTTAGGTCATGGAAGTGATAACTGCTTTGAGCATTATGGTATTCATGTCCCTTGATGGAAATCGTTTCGGTTTTCAAAGGATCAACGATAAGATTAAGGACGGTTAGTTCCGGATGTTAAGGTGTTGAGTTACATCTGGAATAGTCGTTAGGATCTTTGTTTCTTCCTTTAACTGTACTATAAAGGGGGGCATGAGCGAGTAGCTTGACCTAGGTGAGTCTTATGTTTAGGTGTGGTGCACACTTGTCAAACTTAGCACTAGGTAGCTCGAGAAAAGCTCAGAGTTTAGTTGGAAGCAACTTGGTTCAAAGTTGTATCGCGTTTAGAAGACGTTTGAGCCGTTTACCTATGACCGGACGCGGTCCTGGTCATGACCGGACGCGTCCGGTCAGTACTAACACTTCACTGCGGTTTCAACTGATCGACCGGACGCGGTCCTTGAGAGGACCGAACGCGGTGGTCAGTCTGACACGTGTTCCAGAGGGTAAACAGCGTAATCGGACGCGACTATGAAATGATCGGCGCATTCGGTCATGTTCCAGTAAGGTCCCGTGGTGACCTGACGCGTCCGGTCACCTATGATCGGACGCGGTCATGCGTCAGGTCAGTTTTCCAGAGAGCTCTTGCATGATCCCTGATCGGCGCGTCCGGTCATCTCAGACCAGCGCGCCCGATCATCACAGATCGGCGCGTCCGGTCACTCAGCTCAGGTTTCGAATTTCGACCGTTACGAGCGACCAGCGCGTCCGGTCACTTCGAGCGACGCGTCCGGTCACTCAGCCGAAATTTCAGAATTTCGACCGTTACGAGCGACCGGCGCGTCCGGTCACTTCGACCGGCGCGTCCGGTCACCCTGCGTTTTGCTGAGTTGGCAGGTAACGGTTTGTTTCGACTGTGGGGTGTATAAATACATCCCCACCACCTCTTTTAGAGGTCTCTTGCTTATTTGTTTAGCTGAGAAACACCTTTAGAGTGCAAGAAAGTGCAAGAGCCCTAGTGAGGATAGAGATTTGCGAATCAAAGTTTGAGAATCCTCTCTAGTGACAAGAGTGTAGCAAGTGTGCATCCATCTTCTCATTAGGCTTGTTGTGGTCAAGTGAGAGTTCTAGCTTGTTACTCTTGGTGATCGCCATCACCTAGACGGTTTGGTGGTGATTGGGAGTTTGGTGATCATCCGACGAGATTGTGGGTGACCTAACTCAAGTTGTGAGCGGTTTTGGGTGATTCGCCGCGACGGAATGTCGAAGAATAAACCCGTAGAGAGCACTTGATCCTTGCGCGGATCAAGGGGGAGCTACACCCTTGCGCGGGTGCTCCAACGAGGACTAGTGGGGAGTGGCGACTCTCCGATACCTCGGCAAAACATCGCCGTGTTCCTAACCCTTACTTTCAAGCATTTACTTTCATGCATTACTTTCATTGCTTGTTTACTTTCCTAACCCTTACTTTCAAGCATTTACTAGGGGTCAAGTTTGGCTTGTAAGAGTTAATTCTTGCAATTAATTTTTAGAAAAGCCCAATTCACCCCCCTCTTGGGCATCTTGATCCTTTCAAAGTCCAAGGAAGTAACTAAGCTCTCCAATCATAGACATCTCAAACTCATTAGCCATCATATTTCTAAACTCTTCATAAAAGTCTTGGTTAGTTGATCCAAAGATAATGTCATCCACATAGATTTGCAACACAAATAAGTCATTTCCAAGCTTCTTAGTGAAGAGAGTGGTGTCAACCTTTCCCATCTTGAACCCTTTAGAGAGGAGAAAGTCCCTCAACCTCTCATACCATGCTCTAGGTGGTTGCTTCAAACCATACAATGCCTTCTTTAGCTTGTAAACATGGTCGGGCTTCTTGTCATCTTCAAAACCGGGAGGTTGCTCAACATAGACTTCTTTATTGATATAGCCATTGAGAAATGCACTCTTGACATCCATTTGATATAATTTGATGTTGTGGGTACAAGCATATGCTAATAAGATTCTAATAGCCTCCAATCTTGCAACGGGTGCATATGTCTCTCTAAAGTCAAGACCCTCAACTTGAGTGTATCCTTGTGCTACTAATCTTGCTTTATTTCTCACAACCATGCCATCTTGATCTTGCTTGTTTCTAAAGACCCACTTTGTGTCAATCACATTGTAGTTCTTTGGCCTCTCAACAAGTTTCCAAACTTGATTTCTAGCAAAGTTGTTTAGTTCTTCATGCATGGCATTTACCCAATTGGAATCCTTCAAAGCATCTTCTAATTTCTTAGGTTCTTCAAGTGACACAAATGAGTAATGCTCACAAAAGGATGCTAATCTTGATCTAGTTTGAACATCACTTTAAATTCCACCAATGATTTGGTCTAATAGATGATCTCTTGTAATACTAGTAGGTTAGAGTATTGGGAGTTGATTGCTTCCACTTGTTTGACCTTGAACTTGAGCTCCATCATGTGTACCACTAGAACTTGCTTGATTTGTATCAATTTGCACATCTTGATTAATCATATGTATGTCACTATCATCATCAACTTGCATCGACCTTATATCACCAATGTCCATGTTCTTCATTGCATTTGACAATTGATCTCCTCTCACATCATCAAGGTTTTGAGCTTTATTTTGAGATCCTTGGGTTTCATCAAACTCAACATCATAAACTTCTTCCAAGGTGCCATTAGTGAGATTCCAAACTCTATATGCCTTGCTTGTGGTAGAATAACCAAGTAAGAACCCTTCATCACATTTCTTTTCAAACTTGCTCAATCTAGTGCCTTTCTTGAGAATATAGCATTTGCAACCAAACACTCTAAAGTATGCAATGTTGGGCTTTCTTCCATTCAATAGCTCATATGGTGTCTTCCCAAGCTTCCTATGGCAATAAAGACGGTTGCTACAATAGCAAGCCGTGTTGATGGCTTCACTCCAAAATGAATGACTCACATTATATTCACTAAGCATTGATCTAGCCATGTCAATCAAAGTTCTATTCTTTCTTTCAACTACACCATTAGATTGAGGAGTGTAGGTTAGAGAGAATTGATGTCCAATACCAAGATCATCATATAATTCCTCAATTCTTGTGTTCTTGAACTCACTACCATTGTCACTTCTAATCTTCTTGATGGTGATTTCAAACTCATTTTGCACTCTCTTGATAAAAGACTTGAATAGATCATAAACATCACTCTTGTCATAGAGAAAGAACACTCAAGTATATCTAGTGTAGTCATCCACTATCACAAAGCCATATTTGTTGCCACCAATGCTAGTGTATATTGTTGGCCCAAACAAGTCTATGTGCAATAGCTCAAATGCCTTTGATGTGCTCATTTCACTCTTACTAGGATATGCATTTCTAACTTGTTTGCCGGCTTGACAAGCACTACATGGTTTATCCTTCTCAAAGGTGACATCCTTCAATCCTCTAACTAAGTCATGCCTCAAAAGTTTGTTCAATTGTTTCATTCCAACATGACCAAGCCTTCTATGCCATAACCATCCCATACTAGATTTGCTAAGCAAGCATGATGTCAATTGTGTCTCACTATCATTGAAGTCAACCAAGTATAAGCTACCATGTCTAAATCCTTTGAATATCAAGTTTGATCCATCAACACTTATGACTTCAACATCATCACTACCAAATATGCACTTGAAGCCAAGATCACAAAGTTGTGCCACCGATAAAAGATTGAAATCCAAGCTCTCAACTAGCAACACATTAGATATGCTCATGTCATTTGAGATAGCAATTTTACCAAGCCCCTTGACCTTGCCTTTCTTATTGTTGCCGAAAGTGATAGCATCAAAACCACCATTTTGACTT
Organism: Saccharum hybrid cultivar R570; assembly: GCA_038087645.1. Classification (NCBI taxonomy): domain Eukaryota; kingdom Viridiplantae; phylum Streptophyta; class Magnoliopsida; order Poales; family Poaceae; genus Saccharum; species Saccharum hybrid cultivar. The sequence continues at coordinate 5,395,852 of JAQSUU010000510.1, forward strand.
GTATCAATTGATTTGAACATACAAGAATCCCCGGTCATATGTTGAGTGCACCCACTATCAAGCACCCAATGCCTTCCTTCGGCTTTGTAATTGACCTACAAGACAAGATCAATTCTTTTTAGGTACCCAAACTTGTTTGGGTCCTCCAAGGTTAGTGACCAAGCTTTTTGGTACCTAAATGACTTTCTTCTTTAAGCCCATCCATGGTGTACCAATAAACTTAGCATGAACACCATTTGTACCCTTGGTAAGCATATAGAAAGAATCAAACTTAATTGAGGATACATTAGCATTGGTTTTCTTGTTCATGCACTGTTACTTTATGTGACCAACTTGCTTACAACTTTTGTAATAGCTACCATTTTTCTTCACAAAACGAGTCTTGTAAGGAGCAAAAGCGACCTTGCCTTTCTTGGGGTTATAGCCCAATCCCTCTTTGTAGAGAGAAGCTCTTTGGCTACCCAAGCACATAAGCAAGCGGTCCTCGCCACCATAAGCCTTAGCTAATGTGTGATTGAGCTCTTTTACCTCCTTGAGATTTTCATTCTCAACTATAAGTGTGGAGTCACAAGTGAAACCATCACTACTAGATGAGGATGATGTAGATGCGCTACATGAAGGGTTAGTGGGAGCAACAACAATAGACTTAAGAAAAGATTCATCAATTATATCACATGATATGCCTATGTTGCAAGTTTTAGCTTTCTCAACATTAGTTGGCATGTTTTCATATTTTTCAACTAGATAGGAATGAGATTCTTCAAGCTTAGTGTGAGACTTTTAAAGCTTCTTATGGTCTACCTTTAGACTCTCATAAGATGCCCTAAGCTCATCAAGTTCTTGCATAAGGTTTTTCTTATCCTTAAGCAAGCCCTTGCACTCCTTTCTAGATTCTTTAAAATGTTGAGTGCAATCTTCTAGCATAGTGATTAGTTCATCTTTAGTGAATTCTTCTTCATCACTATCACTATCACTAGCATTATCATGATCACTCTCATCGTCGGATGATACCTTAGCGGCCTTAGCCATGAAGCACGATGGAGTGTCGAAGAGGGAGACCTTCTCTTGGATGGCAATGCAAGCATGTCCTTTCTTCTTGCTCTTGTTGTCATCCTCATCATCACTTGAGGAATCATCACTATCCCATGTAGCAACATGAGATTCACTCTTCTTCTTATAAGAGCTCTCCTTCTCTAGCTTCTTCTTTTGCTTCTTCCTCTCCTTCTTGATAGCATCTTCGTCATCACTATCATAAGGACACTTTACAATAAGATGGTCCTTGCTATGGCATCTAAAACATCTCATGGTATGCTCATTCTTCTTGGATGAGTTCTTCCTCCTCCTAAGAATTTGTCAAATTGCTTGACAAAAAGAGCCATCTTCTCATCAATGTCATCACTATCATAAGAGCTTGAGTCTTCTTCACTTGATGATTTAATCTTGGACTTGCCATTGGATGCGGTGGCTTTGAATGCCACACTCTTCTTCTTTTTATCATCTTTCTTCTTATTTTCCTTCTTTTTCTTCTTGACCAACTCTTCCTTCTCATCATCTTCTCTATATGAATCATCGGTCATCACTTCTTGAAATACTTGTTGAGGAGTTGAATCCTTCAATGTAGTCCTCACTAGCACAATGATCAATGTATCAAACCTCTTGGGTAAGCTTCTCAAGAACTTCATAGAGAATTGGTTGTCCTTGACCTCTTCACCAAGTGCCTTGAGCTCATTGACAATGACTTGCAATCGATGAAATATTTCCGGTATACTCTCATCTTCTTGCATCTTGAAGCTAGAAAACTTTTCTTGCAAGATATATGCTTTAGCGATCTTTGTGCCTTCGGTGCCCTCAAAAGTTTCTTCTAGCTTGACCCAAGCATCATGTGCAACTTCTATGTTCTTTACTTGCTCAAAAGTCTTGTCATCTAATGTCTCATGAAGAGCACTAATGGCAATGTTATTGCATTGGAGCTTCTTTTCTTCCACCGGTGTAGGTGCTTCCGGATTAGCAACCTCAAATTTTGTTTCGGTGACCTTCCACACTTCTCTATTGATTGACTTTAGGTGTGTGGTCATCTTAACATTCCAATATGCATAATTTGTGCCATCAAAGTAAGATGCCTTCTTGGTGTTATTGATGTGCAAGCTTAATTGAGCCATTTCTTTTTCACCGTAGGTTGTTAAGCCTCAAATAAACGGTGCCTCGGCTCTGATATCACTTGTAAGGTCCAAATAGGCTAGAGGGGGGGTGAATAGCCTAATTAAAACTTCTACAAGAAATACTTAACCACAAGTCAGTACGAAAGGTGACGAAGTAAAAGCACTAGCTCTAACTAAATAAGCAAGCCACCTACACAAGTCTAGTACAAGGCTATCCACTAAACACAACAACAACTACAGGCTAGAAACAAGAAGTAATACGAGAGAAGAGCTTCGAGTGATTATACCGTCGTGTAGAGATGAGAAGTACCAATCAATCAATCACACAAGAGAAATCCTCGGGAAGAGAATGACACAAGAATTTATCCTGAGGTTCACTTGCTTCCCGGCAAGCTACTTCCTGTTGTGGCGATACACCCACTTGTCGGTTCGTGAGCTAATCGACTATCAAAAGTCGAGCCCTCGACGGGCGCCGCACAACCGCACACAAGATGGGGATCCTCCAAGCCACGAGCTCCACTAGAGTATCCAATTTATGAACTCCAGCGGAGAAGGATCAAGAACCCCTTACAACACTTGATGAGGGCTCCAACAATCTCCAATTGCGAGCTCAATCACCTCCGCTGCTCCAAGTCGTCTACCGTATCGGGAAACACGGAAGAGTAATAAGAAATCCGCAATAACTCGAAGATCAAGTGTCTCTAGAATGCAACTCTCAAGCAATGCACTTGAATCTCACTTGATCTCACTCAAGATGTGCAACTAAGCAAAGAGATGAGTGGAGGGGTTGTTCTCTAGCTCAAAGGATGTCTCTAGGTCTCAAAATGTGCAAGGGTTACCCTCAAACCCCGGACATCTTCTATTTATAGCGAAGGGGTACGTAGCTAGCTGTTATCGGACGACACAGTTCAAAACGTGCTGACCGGACGTACCGGTCAGGGTGACCGGACGCGTCCGGTCACTACAGGACAATCGTGAACAGTGCGCGTCAGAAGTTACCGTTGCTGTGACCGGACGCGCTGCACCTGGCGTCCGGTCAGAGTCCAGTAAGCTCTCACCGCGACCGGACGCGTCCGATCGCATGTGATCGGATGCGCCGCGCGTCCGATCAGCACTCCGCTGCGCTCTGCCCCTCTGGACGCCTGACCGGACGCTTCGGTTCCGTGAGAGAACGGAAGCGCCGGTCGCGCGCTCTTCTTCTGCGCACAGGTGAACTGACCGGACGCGCTGGTCAGGCCAGACCAGCGTCCGGTCAGGAACCGTAACACCCGCGTGCCTGACAACAGCTGAGAACTGACCGGACGCGTCCGGTCAAACCGCGACCGCGTCCGGTGCAGCGTCCGGTCACCACAGTGACCGCCGTTCGCCTCCGTTTCTTTTTCGACTTCCGGCGTAGTAGAAAATAGGCATTTCACTTCCCCAAAAAGCGCTGAATCCCGCCTCGCAAGCTCGGCGGGAGGGAGAGAGGAACCCAAACTCCTCTCTACCGCTCAAACACCACCGCCTTCGCAAAAGTGCTAACACCACCAAGTGTACCCCACCATGTGCATGTGTGTTAGCATTTCACAAACAATTTCAAGGCGTTATGTTAGCTCTCTACTAGATCCTAATGCATATGCTTAAGACAATGATCTAGTGGCACTTGATTCTCGAGCTAACCGTGATTGCCCCTCTTGATAGTCGGCTATGTATCCTAAACCCGGTCAATCACTTCTCTACTCATCTTAGACCGGTAAAAGGAAAATCCTATGGTTATACCTTTGCCTTGCGCTCTTAGATCCTTCTTCTCCACTTGATCATCATGTCCATCATATTATGTGCATCTCCACCATGATCATCATTTCATGTCCATGCACCATCTCTTTGTGATCTTGTGGTCACCACTCCTTGCCACATACACCTTCATCACATGTGTTGCTTATGCCTAACTCAAAACACTTAACACATGTCATTAGCAACTTGATGTCATTAATTACCAAAACCAAACTTGGGCTTTCACTCCTGGCATACGCGAACAACACGACAACCAGCCATCCCTGAGCCGCCTCCCCGCCGTACGTGGACAGCACGGCCACCATGTCGCTGGCGGCCTCCTTCGCCTCCCTCATGGCCAGCGACGGAGTGCGCCTCCTGACCTCATCACGACACAACCAGACGAAGAGCGCGTTGTAGCGCATCGTAGCCTCGCCGGCGTCGCCACCGCACACACCAAACTTTTAGGGAAGTGGAGAGAGGAGAGTTCGGATGGGGAGATACAGATGAGAAAGAGGTTGCCGGACCGCAGGGGATGGATGGATGCACGCAGAGTTGAGGAGAAGATAAAGGTCATCACGTATTTTTGTATTTAGATATATAATTAATATTAAAGTATTGTGTGTTGCTTTTATCAAAACAAGATTCCAGTCATACATATGCATGCTGGTATGTGACCAACATGCATGCCAAATAATCGGTCAATGCATGATTCTTACAAGGACACTATCATATTAATGTAAACATTAACTTATATTGTCGATGTTATGGTCATAAAATAATTAATTGTAGATTAAAAGTTTATAGAAAAGCTAATAAACAAATAAATACATAGAATTTCCACAGTTGGGTTTTCACAAACATTTGATGAATATTTTCTCTCGTTACGACGCACGGGCATATTTGCTAGTATTATTAAAGAGATAATTTTATCTTATATTTTCGTCCACCTCCCCTTAACAAAGTTTCTTCTACCCCATCTTTTTACATCTGAAACTACACCTACGCATTCCTTGTCTCGTATATGACCCAGTCTCATAACCCATAGTGATATACAAGCTAGAACAAGTCGTGTCTAGCAATGATCGATACCAAGTCCGATTCTAAGATGTATTGGGTCGTATCCTCTGTACCTTGTATGTGACCTGCACTCATGACCGAGTTAGAACAACTCGCTCTATAAAATTCCGATACGTATTTGGGTCCGGCTGCTACCCACAAGTACGTTTGCTAGTCATCATGCGTGGCTTGTTCTGTAAAATGGGTTGCTACCGATCCATCTTCACACCAATTATGGCAAGAGCAGAAGAGCAAAATCAAAGGTGAAGCCAATTCCAACCAATAAGAAAAGTTACTTCATGGCTGGTTAATGTAACTAGATCATGAAACCAACATATCACCACTCTCGGTAGACAATAAAACATTGACAGCAACTATCACGGAACTGAGAAGGCCTGCAAAAGATGATTCCTCAAAGGAGGGGTACAACACTTCTAGGAGTTTAGACGTAGGAGTTTTACAAATCAGCTGTTTGGTTGACTGGTGTGTGAGTCATGGTAAAATGTAGAGTACAAGTTTATGGGTCAACCCCCACCGATCACTTTGCTAGCTAGGGGGAAATAGGTGAGAAGTATGCTTTCTAGTGAAAGATGATGCATCTACAATGTTCAGTAATGATCGATTTATGATACAATTTTTCACTCACAAACCCCCACACTAAATGAAGAATAGAAATTCATCACACTCTCTAAATTCCCTTCAATAGTCAAAAACAGAAAAGTGGTGCTGAAATCAACTACCATGCCCAACCCATCGGGTTGCCAAGCGAACAGATAATGCGTGGCCTCTCGGGCGCTCGGCCATACTTTTGCTACCACCTCCCCAGGAGCCATGATTCAGCTCATCGTTTCTCTTGTCAGCTCCTGCTATTCAGCTATTGAATCGTCAACATGCTCCAAAATGGCTGGCAAGTGGCAACAATCAACATGCTCATCAACAATCTGAGCTATTTTACTCGAACCACTAGCAGACATTCCATGGCCCCCATCAGAGATCAGATGGTGACTGCATGTTCATGTTGCCAATGCCAACCCTACATACAGTAAAAGCGCACGACTACCTCAATTGTACCCTGTACTTCATTTTTTCCCCCCTACGCAGAGGGTCGTGCCACCAGGCACCAGCCACCTTCTAGAAGCCCTACAAGAGCAACAAAAATCTCCCTCGAAGAAAAGAAAAAGGAAACCGGCGCAGGCCGAAGCAGAGGACTATGGGCCGTACCGACCCGCAGTCGCATCGCATCGAAGGCAGACCCGACCAAGGCCTTAGGCCCTGTTTAGATCCCAAATATTTCCCCAAATTGCATTATGCAAAAAGAAGATTTCCCATCACATCAAAATGCCGGCACATGCATGGAGTACTAAATGTAGATGAAATCAAAAACTAATTGTACAGTTTTGTTGTATTTTACGAGACGAACATTTTGAGCCTAATTAGTCAATGTTTGGACAATTTTTACCAAATAAAAACAAAATGCTACAGTGCAGCACAGTGCTGTACCGTGATTCCGCCGCCGCCAATTCCGGGCAACTAAACACGCCCTTAGATCGGCAAAGTCGGCACAAAACACTGTGCAGATTTACTGTTCATTTTTGTTTTTATTTGGTAATAATTGTCCAAATTTTAAGTAATTAGACTCAAAATGTTCGTCTCGCAAAGTACAATAAAACTGTGTAATTAGTTTTTGATTTCATCTACATTTAGTACTCCATATATATGCCGACATTTTGATGTGACGAGAAATCTTCTTTTTACATAGTAAAATTTAGGGTGAATTTGGTATCTAAACAAGACCCAAATCCACTCGAATTCGCCCTCATTTTCTGCCCCTTTTTCTACCTCGGCACACGACACGATACACCATGTATACCCGGATAAAATACCCCGGGACGTTTCAAAACTCCCCCACGGCTTCGCGCTAGGCAAGACCGTCCCGCAACTCCCCCCACCCCCACCACAGAGGTGGAGCGGTCCGCGGTGCGCGCTCGCCGCTCGGCGCTTCGTCCCCAAGGCACCGCGGACGCCGAGGCCCCCGCATAAATCCCCCGCTGGCCGCTCCCAACTTGTTGCTCCACCGAATCCTCGAATCGAATCGCGACCAAATCCCCCGCGCCCCCATCAGGCCATCACACTCACGCACCAAACCCCACTCCGTTCCTCACTGCAATCCACCGCCCAACCGATCCCGCCCGCCCCACCGACCTCTTCGGCGCAATGACCGCCGTCGCGGCGCCGCCGCCGAGGCAGCTGAGCCTGGAGGACCTCAAGGCGGTGTCCGTGCTCGGGCGCGGCGCCAAGGGCGTCGTGTTCCACGTCGTGCACGCCCCCGGCGGGGAACCGGACGGCGGCGCCGCGGCCGCGGCCATGGCGCTCAAGGCGGTCTCGCGGGAGGCCGCGCGGCACAAGAAGGCGGCCAGCGGGGACGGCGACGGCCACCGCCGGATCTGGTTCGAGCGGGACGTGCTCCTGGCGCTGCGCCATCCGCTGCTCCCTTCCCTGCGCGGCATCCTCGCCACCGACGCCGTCGTCGGCTTCGCCATCGACCGCTGCGGCGGCGGCGACCTCAACTCGCTCCGGCGGCGGCAGACCGAGAAGATGTTCTCCGACTCCGTCATTCGGTACGTCTCCGTCCAACGGTTCATCAACGGCCTAACGAAACCACGCGTCTCGCGCGCACCGGCACGAAACGACGGATGGAGGCAGGAGCTGCCTCACAATTTGGTCGCTAATTTCTGCCCTGGTCGTAATCGCAGGTTCTACGCGGCGGAGCTGGCACTGGCGCTCGAGTACCTGCACAGCCTCGGCATCGTGTACCGGGACCTCAAGCCGGAGAACGTCCTCATCCAGGACAGCGGCCACATCATGCTCGTCGATTTCGACCTCTCCACGCGGCTCCCTGCGCCGCCGCAGGAGCCGGACGCGCCGGCCACCAGTCCCAAGCCGGCGCCTCCGGTCACCGCGCTGTCGCCGAGCCGCGGGAAAGCAAGGAAGCCGGCGGGCGCCGCCCTGTGCTTCCCATTCCGCACCGGCAGCGCGGCGAAGCCTGCCGCGAAGCCGGCAGCGGACTCGCCGTCGCCGCTGTCCACCTCGCGGACGGCCTCCTCCTCGTCGTCGTCCTCGACGGCGACCACGGCCTCCTCCTCCGCGGCGTCAGCCGGCGCGCGGACTCCCGCGAAGTCCAACTCGTTCGTGGGGACGGAGGACTACGTGGCGCCCGAGATCATCGCCGGGCGCGGCCACGACTTCGCCGTGGACTGGTGGGGCCTGGGCGTGGTGCTGTACGAGATGCTCTACGGCCGCACGCCGTTCCGGGGGCAGAACCGCAAGGAGACCTTCTACCGCGTCCTCGCCAAGCAGCCGGAGCTCGTCGGCGAGCAGACGCCGCTGCGCGACCTCATCGCCCGCCTCCTCGAGAAGGACCCCGAGAAGCGCATCGGCGCGCGCGGCGTCAAGGCCCACCCCTTCTTCCGCGGCGTCGACTGGGACCGCATCCTGCAGGTGGCGCGCCCGCCCTTCATCCCGACGCCGCCGCCGCAGGACGAGGGCGGCGACGAGGCGCTTGACGTCGAGAAGGTCGTCCGCGAGGTGTTCGCGTCCAGTGAAGCCGAGGCCGCAAAGGCGGGCGAGGGCGAGCGAGAGGGCGGGAAGGCTTCGCCTGTGGCGGACGGAGGCCGTGTTGTCGGCGGCGACGGCGACGGGAGGAGAGATCAGTCCAAAGATGGTGATTTCTCCGTGTTTTTCTGAGCTATTTATTTTATTTTTATTTGTTCTTTCTTTTTCTCTCTTTTGTTAATAGCTGCTGCTAGTAGATGTTTATGGAGTATTTCTTCTCCTCAAGGATTGTAGTATGAACATGATGGAATTTAGCAGCTGGGATTAGGAGTGAGTACGGCGCAATGGACGGTGGAGCACATAAATTAAAGAGGTGCTCCTGTTCAATGGGATATAGCCAGTATAGTTTTTATTTTATTTTTTTTCCTTTTGTTGCATACTTTGCTTGGTACATAATGAATAATGATAGCGCAATTGTCTGCTCAAATGTAAATACTTTTCTCCTATAGCGTGCAGCCGGATTCGTTGAACTTTTATACTTGTACTAAAACCATTTTGATTTTATTTCTGAAGAGTGATGCTTATTTCCTAAAGCCTACATTGATCAGAAGCGATTGCAATTCTTCTCAAGTGTGGTATTGGTACTCTTAGAGCATCTCCAACAGTTTGGCAAATTTAGTTTTTCAAATCTCGTTGTTTGTCAACTCCCAAAATAATATGGGGAGGAAAAAAAATCGCATCTCCAACAGTTTGACAAATTTCATTTCTAAAAACCCAAAAAGCCCTGCTAAGAAACGAAGAGGCCCGCTAAGCGAACGAAAAGCCCCGCTAAATAACGAAGAGCCCCGCTAAGCAACGAAAAGCCCCGTGAGAAAGACCGATACCTAGCAGATGCGCGGCTCTCTAGCGCGCGCATATATGCGCCGATTACTCGCTCTTTTGCCAATTTTTCAATGATGCCAAACCCATATGCCAAACTATTGGAGAGGGGTTGATGCTAAAAAAACTATTAGAGAGGAGTTTTTGAGTTTTTTCCAAAAAAAAAAGATGCTAAAGCTATTTGCAAAACTATCGGAGATGCTCGCAATGTTTACAATAATTTCTCGTTTCCATTTCTACTCCTATGAAGTTGTGCATTCTAAACAGTGTCAAACTAGGCACGGAGAAATCTAGGCCTTGTTTAGATGCACCAAAAAGTTAGAATTTTTTCACTTTTTCTTCATCACATCAATCTTTGTACCCATGCATGAAGTAGTAAATGTAGGTAAAAAATAATTAATTACACACTTTAGTTGGAAATCACGAGATGAATCTTTTGAGCCTAGTTGGTCCACGATTGAACAATATTTACCAAATAAGACGAAAATGATACTATTCATCAGATTGAAATTTTTTACAATCTAAACGTGGCCGCAGTCGAATTCCAAACCCAGGCAATGCCCACTGGGCATTTGCAGTCAGTGGATTCAATAACTGTAGAGTACGGACCAAAACATGCCCAGGCCTGGTTGAGATCCTAAATTTTTCCCCTAAATTTCACTATGCAAAAAGGAGATTCTCCATCACATTAAAATGTCGGCAAATGCATGGAGTACTAAATGTAGATGAAATCAAAAACTAATTGCACAGTTTTGTTGTACTTTGCGAGACGAACATTTTGAGTCTAATTAATTAATTTTTGAAAAAAAATTTGCACTAAAAACCAAAAGCTGCTACAGTGTTCGGCCCCAAATCGGCGAGCAGCTTTCGGGATCTAAACACGGCCCAAGTTGCTAGGAATGGCGAGGCACCAGCTCGGTAGTCTACTAAGGCGGTGTTTAGCTCGACGGTAAAAAGTTTTTATCTTGTACCGGGTGTTTCATGGAATATTAGAAGGGGTCTTTGATACTAATAAAAAAATTAATTACATAACTCGTCTGGAACCGTGAGACAAATTTATTAAGCCTAATTAAACTATCATTAGCGCGTGTGTTACTGTAGCACTTAAGGCTAATCATAAACTAATTAGGTTTAAAAGATTCGCCCCTGATGCCCCTCGGCGTCAGACTTGTCGATGCCCAAACCGCGTCAGCCAGCCCAGATCCTTCAGCGGCGGTGTCAAGAACAAGACGACGGAACTGTAGACCGCCACGCCACCTGCTCCCTAGCCTAGCCCGGAATATTAGCACGGCAGCAGATAGCAGTCACCCTGTTCGTTTGGGCTATTCAGCCAAATCAGCAGTCATCCAGCAGCGTTTCTCTCTCAAAATAAACCAGCGTACAGTACTTTCAGCCACAATAAACCAGCGAAACGAACAGGCTGAGTAGTAGTACGTAGGCCCTGTTTAGATCTTCAAAATTCCAAAAATTTTACAAGATTTCCCGTCACATCGGCTTTTTAGACGCATGCATAAAGCATTAAATATAGGTAAAAAAATAACTAATTACACAGTTTGGTTGTAAATCGCGAGACGAATTTTTCGAACCTAATTGACTCATGATTGAACACTAATTGGCAAATAAAAATGAAAAAGTTACTATATTTCAAAAAATTTTACATCTCTATCTAAACACACCCGTAGTACATGCCATGACAATGGCGTGATGCCCCTGAATGGAATCGAATCGAATATATCGTCGTCCCGAGGTCACCAACTATTCCTTCCCCACAGGCCACCGCCCACGGTGGTGGCGATGATGACCTTGTGACACCGGCCATCGTCCCACGACCTGCGCGTGTGTCGTCGATCGTCATGGAGTGCGTGCGTTATCCTATTCGGCGTCCCGTGCCGTGACTCCACCCGGCGTCCCTGCGCGCACGGCTGGCGAGTATTCTCTGCCTGCCACGGATATGGAAAGGTGGCAAACCTCTGCACGGACGCCGCCTGCCATGCCCAAGGAGTGCGTGCACGCCAGGACATGTTGCTCCCATTTCTCATGGGGCCCTGCAGTAATCTATGATACCTCGATTGACGGTTCTTCGTAGTACGTATACTTCCGGTTCTTGCTTCTACTCTTCATTCAGATCTGGCGATGCTAAGTTTCCATTTCTGAATTTTGCATTCTTCTGATGTGTACGTGCTAGTATATATTTGGATGTAAACATAGGAGTACTCCTTATATAACTGCTCCACTTCCAGCTCTGCTCTTTTTATATACTCTTGTTATACGCAGCAAGTTAGCAACAGAGCATTATAGAAGGTTGACTGCGACATGCCTATACGTACGTACGTAGTACAATACTCGTACGTTACGTAGCAGCAGTAGCCAATTCGGAACGGAGCATCTCGGCTGGATCATTCTCTTCTCAGGGGCCTGGTTTAGATTGCCTCAAAATTTCAAGTTTTTTCACTCTCTCTTCATCACATTAATTTTTAGACACATGCATGGAGCATTAAATATAGGTAAAAAAATAACTAATTGCACAGTTTGGTTGTAAATCACGAGACGAATCTTTTGAGCCTAGTTAGTCCATAATTAGACAAAGTTTATCAAATACAAACGAAACGTGCTACAGTGTCCCGATTAAAATTTTTTTTGCAATCTAAACACGGCTCTCGTCGCCGTCCTCTGACGTCAGATGGGTTGGTCGGTTACCGGACCGCTGCGTCCAGGGCCTCGTTCGGTTGGCTGGTGGCTGATAGCTGAGGCTGATTCGTTGTGAGAGAAAAATACTGTTGGCTGGCTGGTGGCTGATGCTGAATTGGTGTGAGAGAAAAGCACTGCTGGCTGGCTGGCCCAGGACCAGGGATGAAAACGGTACGGATATTTTCCGACCGTATTCGAGACCGAATCCGTTTAGAGGGGTTTTAATCCGTCCGTATCCGAGTCCGGATATTTAACATCCGATACCGTATCCGTATCTGAATATTGAAATCACATATTTATGATGTCGATATCCAATCGTATCCTATCCGTCATTTTTTATACTATCCGTATTTGAATCCAAATCCGGACATAAATACGAAAACAAATACAATATCAGTGATATCCGTCCGTATCCGATCCGTTTTGATCCCTACCAGGACTGCAGGCAGAGGAGAGAGGACACCGCTCCCTCACATCACCTCGAAAACCCCGATTCTGCGCGCCTAGATGCTGCTACCGCACCCTGCTACCGTCCAAGGCGATGGTAGTACTCCTCTGTAAAAAAAAAGTCATTTTCGTTTTTAAAAAGTCAACAACTTTTAACTTTAACCAAATATATTTAATAAAATATTAATATTTATGGTATATAATTAGTTTCATTAGGTAGATCTTTGAATATACTTTCATAATAAACTTATTTAAAGATATAAATGTTGCACGTATTTTCTACAAATATAGTCAAAGTTGAGAAAGTTTGACCAGCACGCTTCCCACGACGACTCTATTTTTGGACAGAGTAGTACACATTACCATGATTGTCAACGTCAAACTATGAAACCGAGTAACAAAACGTTCACCAATTGTCAAGACCGAATAAATTTGATCTTCTAAGTGGCTTTTAAAGTAGTTTTCTATTTTCTAAACATCTAAAAATCTAATTTGATCACTAAAAACCTCTCAACCATTTTCTACCTCTACATTTGAATATGAAAACGAAAACGAACACGAACTTACGGAATATCGAGAATTTCAAAAACGAACTAATTCGAGCGGAATTATGTCGAACACGGTCAGTATATGAAAAATCAATACGGAATATTGACCCGTACGACCAAGTGCATAACAATTAACAAGTGAATAATAATTAACAAGTCCTACAACTTTCTTAAAAATTATCTCCATTCGACACTATGTAAGAAATATATGATTTTTCTAAGGCAACAAGCGCGTGTACGCGATTAATATACTGCTGAAACTTTGTTTAATTTTTTTGAATATCTTAAAGACCTCAAATGAAAAAACTAAAAACTAGAAAGTTGTAGATCTCATCGAGAGCTACAATTTTCATATAAAAATCATCTTCATCCGAGATCGTATGAAAAAGATACAATTTTTCTAAGGCTGGACTTGTTGTGGGTCAAATTTGGTTTAAACCGAATTTTGAATTCAGGATATTCTGAATTAAAAGTAGAAAAGTAGAAAACAGTCGGAAAAATGTCAAAACCATTTTCGTTCTGATTTTGAATTTGATGTTCCGAATTCTAAACCAAATTTGAATTTATCCGAAAATACAAATTCGATCAGATTAAATATAGAAAACGATACAGTTCGCTACAGAATATTTCCGTACCGTTTTGATCCCTAGTGCGCGCCTTCTCTAGTTCTCTTCTGCATTCTGCCGCTGCCTACCCAACAAGGCAACACCGGCTGTTCGTGCACGTTCGTGACTGACACGTTCCGATCCGATACTGTATATCCCTTCTCACGAACCGAAGATCGACGCGCACTAGAAACAAGACGATTTCCTGGTACTTTAAGGCTACTTGCCGTGCACTTGCCATGTGAATCATGTGGCCTTTTTTTTCTGCCGTGTGGACTAGTGCTAATATTTTTTCTCTCCAGTGCTATCTTAAACCATTATTAATCGTCATAGCTGACAGTTAAAGAATAGTCAAGTACGTGCATTGGTCGTAGTATTATATAACTAACACAACAACGTGGCGGCAAGGCATAACTAAACACGACCACCTGGACTTTCCTCTCAACGCAACCTCCTTTTTCTTGCTTGCACAGCAAGGTGTACGTACGCTACGCACGTCGCTAGCTGCTGCCGTGCGTTTCCTTGGCGACCAATGCAATATATGCAAGGCCATGCGACGGAGGTCAAACCCTACGAATCTTCAATGCATGCAGTGATGCGATATCTAGAAGGTCAAACTACGGGGGCGATTATTGAAATGGTAGTACAGCCACTTCTGGAAGGTCCGCGCGGTACGTGTATATATACACGTACTCTATATGTACGCGGTTTGATGGCGACACCGTACTGCAGCTGACCTGATTTTGTTTTAGTTAAACTAATCTGGCCGCCTATTAGCTTGTGTCATCTGAGAAAGTGCATATAAAACACGCGTGAGTGGTACGTATTGCACTAGATAGCGCTAGCGCTACCTGTACCCAGTGGATCAGGGCGTCAGCGAGTGGTCAACGTCAGGCAATTAGTTCTTGTTTAGTTTGGGTGAAAAGTTGAAAACTTTTCAAGATTTCTCATCACATCGAATCTTTGTACGTATGCATGAAGTATTAAATGTAGATAAAAAAACTAATTGTACAGTTTATCTGTAATTTGGGAGACGAATCTTTTGAGTCTACTTAGACCACGGTAGGACAATAATTACCAAATACAAATAAAAACGCTACAGTACTTTCAGACAAACAAATTTTTGCCATCTAAACCAGGCCTAGCTGTTTTTTTTCTTTGAAAAAAAGACCAAGCCTGTGGCGGCTTTGATCTGGATGCATGGACAGATCTGATGTCATTGCATTTGTCACCGCCCTCCTGCCCGACATTTTTTTTGGGTTATTTGGATTCATACCATTGCAATTTTCGAAGTTTGGAGAAGCGCCATTGCAATTCACGTATTTTGAAATGTACCATTACAATTCTACATTTCCCACAGATATGCCATGGAATACGTTTGGAGATGATTTGGGCCCAGCTGCAGTGTATACGAATACGTATATTTCACTACAGATCATCTCCTCTTTCACTGACGTGTGGGTCTCACTTGTCATACTCTTCTTCCTGCTCTCCTCATCTTCTCTTGCTGAGCACCTTCCGTGCCCGTCGATGGCGAGCTGCCGCCGTGGCGGCCCACACGGCCACGCGAGCAAGCAGCAGCAGCAATCAGGGCGAGCGGACGCACCGGTTGGTGGCCTCGGAAAGGCCGGAGACGGCCTGCAGGGGCGGGATTACGAGCGGCGGCGCCCGCAGCAGGGCCGCGTGCGGCTAACGGCGATAGCACGGTGGCGATGGCAAACTCGACGGGAGGAGGCGACCTCCACATGAGCATGAACGTGGGGAAGGCCGTGGTGTCGTCTGTTTGGAAGGAGGCGGCTCCGAAGGGGACCGAGCTCGCTCGCTCGTGCCATGGCCGGAGCCGAGCTTGCCTGGCGGCGTCCCCGTCCCCGTCCCCGTGCCACGGTGGAGGCTCGCGGTTCGTTCGCCGAAGTAGGCGGTCACCATGGCTCGCGGTTCGTTAGCCGATGCAGACGTGCTCGTGCTCATCCATCGGTTCCGGCTCCTACTGCAATGGCGGCGCTCGACTCCTAGAGAAAGAAGACAGGGTCGCTGATCTCGGGGAAGATGAGACCCGCAGGAGGGGTCTCCTCGTCGGCTCCGAGGCTCCTCCTCCTCGGCGTCAGATCGAGTGCCTCCTCTACAGCGGCATCGGATCGAGCGTGCAGAAGGTCCTCAGCAAGGGAAGATGAGGAGAGGAGGAAGAAGAATATGACACATGGGGCCTGCGCGTCAGTGAAAGAGGGGATGGGCTGTAATGAAACATACGTATTCGTATACACTGCAGATGGGCTCAAATCACCTCCATACGTATTCCATGGCATATCTGCGGGAAGTGAAGAATTGTAATGGTACTTTTCAAAATACGTGAATTGTAATGGTGTTTCTCCAAACTTCGAAAATTACAATGGTATGAAACCAAATAACCCTTTTTTTTCGACAGTTCGGTGCAGCGCACAGTGAACATGGCTTGCTTTACTTGTCGTCCTCGTGTGTACCTGGCCCATGCACGACCTGTCCATTTCAAGAGAAAACACGGGCAAAAGGCCCATATGCCAAAGCGGGCCATGGACACATCGGCCTCCATATTGGACTTGTTTGACGCGGTGTCTCATGGACACGGCATAACCAACCTTCAGTTGGGTTGCTGGTTTTCTTTTCCCCTTTTGGGTTTTCTTCGCTTTTTGGATGGAGTTGGCCATCGAAGCTGCTGGCGTCGGGTCTTCTGTTCAAAGGCGAAGCTATGGCCATTGGCCGTGATGCGGTGCTGGGGCGTTCAATGGGTCAACGGTGCATTGCTTGTGTCGATGTGCTACTGATTAAGGAGCTTCAAAAATTTGTCGCTGCTTCGTCCAAGGGACCGGCTTCCAGCTTCATGCGGCGGGTTCCACCGGAGACGAGGAAGAAGGCATGGAGGACCTTGGGAGAGCTAAAATGTAATTTTGGTTTCTTTCAGATGTTCTTTTGTAAGGGGAAGGATGTAATCATTATGCTTATATAAATAAACTCCAACCCTTTTCTCAAAAAAAAAAACCAGAGGCAGCAGATCCGCAGATGGGACACTGCGAAAAGGGGAAAATGCGGTGCTTTACCGGAGCAGCACCTGCGACTGCGAGACATCATCATGCTTGCAGCATCGCATTCCATTTAGCCTGCCTGGCGTTGAAGAACCTGTGTGTTCAGTGGAGGCTGCGCTAACATGTTTTCCATCTTTCCTGATTCCTTCCTTCCCACCTGTGAAACATATTTTTAATTTGTCGGAGTCTTTTGCCTTCCTCGTTTTAGTGGAAGCTTTTTGTTTGCATGTAACTGCATAACCATTTGCTGACACTCACGCGTGTTTTATATGCACTTTCACATAGAAAAATAGACGGAGGAAAGAGCTCACATATGTAACAAGAGCTTCGCAAGAATAGAAAATGTCATACCCGTTCACAATGTACAGAAGAGCCTAGCTGACGCCCGACATGGCGTCACTGAATCACCAACACATGGTTGCATGCACCTTTAAACGTGTACAGAATGTATCACACAAATTTGTGAATGGATAGTAGCTAGCATGCAAATTTTTGAGCTGAAAACGATACTTGTGCAAGGAGAAGCCAAAAAAAAATCAGCATGTAAAGACCATGACTATTCACATCGCGTCCCAAAGCAGAACATCATAACTCACTGACTGCAATTTTTCAAACATAAAATGGCATCCATTCCCAAAGCCAGCTCAGTATAATTGGGCCTGGTACTTCTTCCATTCTATTTGTACTGTATATATCAGTAATAATGCTACAGTAATATTGTGTAGCAGTAGCACCCAACGAACAATAGATGTCGGGAATACATGAATTAATTTTCTAATTAGATTATCTATTCCGGTATTTGAGTCCAGGCTGGTCTGTATAACCAACTTGGAACACAGCTCTTCTCAGTGCACAGGCAGCCATTAGAGATTCAGAGAAACAGCCAAAACAATCAGAAAATAGCATGGTGCCAAGAAACAACCTAAACCTGTGCACAGAGCAAACATTCAAACACGTTTTGATACAGCATCACTGCAATTTCTCATGTTCGTCGCATCGCTGCTAGCAATCAAGGCACACTGATGTTACTGAAGGACTTTATAATTTGACAACAGTAACAGCAGCCAGTAACCCAATAGCAACTTTACTGCCGCTCAGTACAGAATTAGCTTGGATTAACCTGAAGTTAGCAAATTTGCACAGCAGAGATGAATTCCATGTAATCTAAAAGGTTATGTATCCTCTGATCCAGCTATCCCGAGACTATAAAACAACTGGGTTCAATCTTCACATACAAGAATGACTGCATGTATTACTTTCAAAAAAAAATGACTGTATGTATACAGTCATGTTTGTGGTGATCAAGAAGCGCACAAAGAAACAGCCAAGCAGGACATAGTGCAGTTCAGCTAGCAAGCTTGAAGGCGTCAATAAACAGGCCATATGTGAAACCCATCTTGAAGTTGTTGAGGAGCGCAATGGGGAAGGTAACCTTAGGCCGGCTGTAATAGAACTTTGTCACATACTCAGTCAGCAGGACACAAACAACTGCCGCTAGAACATCATTCACACCCAATGCACCGAAAGAGAGTGAGATTGTCTGTGCAACATAAAAGCCGCCAAGCAGCGAGATGCCACCAAAAAGAGCTCGTCTCGACCGGCTTCTAAAATAGTCCCTTGAGAGTTCTGGAATGATTCGGATTATGTCAACCAGCCTTCGACGCCCATCATTTCCCTGCACTGCACGGATTCTGAGATACTTGTAAGAGGATTTCCGTGTGAAGTTCCTATAGCTCTGTGAGAGAAACCTTGTCTCTGCATATAGCCCATAGCTAGGAAGACCAGCGGCAATAGAATTTGAAACACCTGACATCGAGATATTTGCGCTGCATAGACAGAAATATTTTCTCTATCAAACAAGCAGCCACAAGAAATGACACTGTCATTGTGCATATATAGTAAAATAAAAAAAATCCAGAATACAAGTCAAAAGGGAAATAAATTATGATAGGACTATAATGAATTAATGACTGGCCGTATTACCAGCAGCATATTCAGAGAAAAAAACTCGACCAGCTGGGGGCATGATCTTCCACCTAGGCAATGCTTTTAAGATAAAAGAACTCAATCTTGATGGCTGAGAAAATCCCTGAACCCCATCTTTGCCGATGAGAGGATTATTTTAACCACACTAAATTCGCTACCACAGGGAGTTGAACCTAGGATCTGGAGGTGCTACTAAACCTTTGTAACCACTAGGCTACAAGCCCTTTCGCACATATACAGTGAAGAAAGGTACAAATGCTATTTTAGGCTGTCTATTGCTCCAATGATTTAGATATGCAGTGCGCTTGATGGTACTACCAGATATCACTCTATTAAGCCATCTCTAATAGTTGAAAATGCTTGCACTAAAGGGGTGTATGCATTAGGTAGCTGGAAATTCCTAAATTCTAGCGCACAACAAGAATAATTAAAAACAACATATTGTTGGTCAACAGAAGTATATAGTGGTTCACATCATGCAATTATACGCATAATGTACTTATTTATCCTTTAGTTTCTTTTTATAGTGCAGTACTTTAGTCAGTCAACACAAGCTTACTCTGACTACACACCATCATGATTCACAAAGATCTGGAAGACAATAACAGGAATGCACCATCTAAGGTAGAAAACAGAACAAGTTTAAAGGATTTACAAAAAGTGACCTTGAAGGCCAAATCTCCAGCTTCTGACCATACCACTAAGTAATATAATCAAAGAAAAATGTAGGAAATAAGGAAGAATATCATTGAGTTGCCAAAACTTTGCCTCAGTTCCTCTAAATACCACAACATTTTCCAATTTAATTTCGAACAATACCATTTCCATCACTTTGGGACTAAAGGGTTAAAGTTGGACAAAATTCACACACCAAATACCCTTTTATTGTCTTCAAATTATTAGGTGCTTCAGAGTTTGAGCAAGCATGTTAACTTTGAGAAACCTCATAGTTTCATCCATATAAGAAAAACGATTCCATAAAGGAAGGAATTCAAGTGGGACATGGGAGCAGATCCAGAAAATATGCACAGCTATGCACAATCTATGGATGGAAGCACACAAGTTTTCCTGTTACCAATAACATAGTCACTGTACCAACTGTAACAGTTCAATATTTCATAAGTTCGAAATTATGCCAATTGCAATAGAGCGTTCAAGTCAATCCATCAAACACTCTTACATGACTGAAACATTACATAGTACCTAAAGAAATTTAGAGCGCCAGCCAAATGGAATTTTCTCATACTTTTGAAGTGCTTAAAACTGCATATTTCATACAAATAATTCAGCTTCTCTAGTCCAATAGTCTGATTCAAAACGTTCAGATTCGTAATCAGTTAATCCCCAAATTTAAAGGCACATCAAGGAAAGGAAGAGGGGAGGAGTACCCAGACGCCCTCTGCTGCTCTGCCGCAGACCTTTTTCTCTTGCCGACCGCGGTCCGTCCCTGCCCGTTGCTGGATCTGGCCGGTGAGAGCTGGCACCAAGGGGCAGCGGCGGATCCAAAGGGGGGCTGGGGGGCTCCAGCCCCCCTAATGGCTTGATTTCAAGCCTAATCACTGTAGCAAAAGCGTGATTTCATCATTAAATCTTCATGCAAACATCTCCATTGTTTTAGCCCCTTATCCCGCATCGTGCATCCGCCACTGCCAAGGGGCCGGGACCAAAAATTGGAGTTTGCTAATTCATCACTCAGACCAAGATTACGAGTTTATACGACCAGTGAAGCAGCGAATTAATTCACCAATAGGCAATAGCTTCGCATGGCCATGAAATCAGAGGGAGAGAAAAGGAGATGCGTCGGAGACGGAGAGGGATGAGGGCGGTGTGGTGTATGCTGTTGCTAGCAGGTGGACCGTGGAGACGGACTCTCCAAGTGTTCCTCTGCAGATGGGCCCAGGCCCACTTGCAGAAACAGAATTGTTTTCCAAAATTATTATTTACCGAAAATGCCCTGCCCTTTCACTAGGGTTTAGGCCGTTATGCCCCACCCAAAACCTCCATGGCCGGAGCTTCAATTCCCGCCGCCTCATCCTCCTCCGCCCTGCTTACCACCTCCACCTCCGTAGCCTTCATCGGACCGCCTCCACCCCATGATTAGCCGCCGCGCGGCGGCCACGGCAGCCCTACGCGCCTCTCTGCGGCGTGCCTGCTCTTCCTCCTCCCACGCCGCCGACCCCGACGACCAACTGCTTGGTCTCGTGGAGGCCCCCGAACCGCAGCGCGGATCCCGCCTCTCATCCAAGGACTTCGCCTTTCTTCAGGAGCCCACCCCTGCCCTCCACGCCGCGGCCCTCCCGCCGCCGGAGGCCGTCCTTATATCCAAGGCGATCCGAGCCTACGCCGCCGACTTCGACGGCAAGGCGGAGCGGTTCCTACGGCGGCACCGGGACTTCCTGAACGACGCCGTGGTGGTGGCGGTGCTCCGGTCGGTGCGCACCCCGGAGCTCTGTGTCAGGTTCTTCCTCTGGGCCGAGCGGCAGGTGGGGTACAGCCACACCGGCGCCTGCTACAACGCGTTGGCGGAGGCATTGCATTTTGATGACCGTGCTAGGACCACCGAGAGGCTGCTGAGGGAGATTGGGGAGGATGACCGTGAGGTGCTCGGCAGATTGCTCAATGTGATTGTACGGAAATGCTGCCGCCATGGAGTGTGGGACAAGGCGCTGGAGGAGCTCGGGAGACTCAAGGATTTTGGGTACAGGCCGTCAGGTGCGACCTACAATGCTCTGGTCCAGGTGCTTGCAACCGCGGGGCAGATGGACATGGGTTTTCGTGTGCATCAGGAGATGTCAGAGTCGGGGTTCTGCATGGATAAGTTCACAGTTGGGTGCTTTGCACAGGCGCTGTGTAAGGAGGGGCGATGGTCTGACGCACTTGTCATGATAGAGAGGGAGGATTTCAAACTTGACACGGTGTTGTGCACCCAGATGATCAGTGGACTGATGGAGGCCTCCCTTTTTAATGAGGCCATTTCATTCCTTCATAGGATGCGATGCAACTCATGCATCCCCAATGTGGTCACATATAGAACACTTCTCACTGGATTTTTGAAAAAGAAGCAGCTTGGCTGGTGCAAGAGGATAATCAACATGATGATGAAGGAGGGTTGCAATCCAAACCCCTCCTTGTTTAATTCTCTTGTGCATAGTTATTGCAATGCCAGGGATTATCCATATGCGTATAAACTTTTAAAGAGGATGGCTGATTGTGGTTGCCCTCCTGGCTATGTCGTATACAACATTTTTATTGGAAGCATATGTGGTGGAGAAGAATTGCCAAGCCCTGACTTGTTGGCTTTGGCGGAAAAAGTTTATGAGGAGATGCTGGCTTCTAGTTGCGTTCTTAATAAGGTGAACACTGCAAATTTTGCTCGATGCCTTTGTGGTATGGGGAAATTTGATATGGCATTTCAGGTCATTAAGGTGATGATGAGAAAAGGTTTTGTACCCGACACGAGCACATACTCTAAGGTGATTACCTTTTTATGTGAGGCTATGAAGGTAGAAAAGGCTTTCCTTTTGTTCCAAGAGATGAAGAGTGTCGGTGTTAATGCTGATGTTTATACATACACAATTTTGATTGATAGCTTTTGTAAGGCTGGTCTTATTGAACAGGCGCGGAGCTGGTTTGACGAAATGAGGAGTATTGGCTGCTTGCCAAATGTAGTAACATACACTGCATTGCTTCATGCTTACCTGAAAGCAAAACAGCTACCTCAGGCTAGTGACATTTTTAACAGAATGATTGATGCTGGCTGTCCTCCCAATACCATTACCTACAGCGCACTAGTTGATGGCCTCTGTAAGGCAGGTGAAAGCCAAAAGGCTTGTGAAGTCTACACCAAATTGATAGGAACTTCTGACAATGTAGAATCTGATTTTTACTTTGAAGGCGAGCACACAGACTCCATTGCTCCAAATGTTGTCACATATGGTGCACTCATAGATGGTCTGTGTAAGGCACACAAGGTGGTTGATGCTCAAGAATTGCTAGATGCTATGTTATCGAATGGGTGCGAGCCAAATCACATTATATATGATGCCTTGATTGATGGCTTTTGCAAAGTTGGAAAGATTGATAATGCTCAGGAGGTATTTTTGAGGATGTCTAAGTGTGGCTACTTGCCTACGGTGCATACATACACCTCCTTAATTGATGCAATGTTTAAGGACAGAAGGCTTGATCTAGCCATGAAAGTTCTCTCTCAAATGGTGGAGAGTTCTTGCACTCCTAATGTCATCACTTACACAGCTATGATTGATGGACTATGCAAAATAGGTGAATGTCAAAAGGCCTTAAAGCTGTTGTCAGTGATGGAAAAGAAGGGTTGCAACCCAAATGTTGTGACTTACACTTCTCTAATAGATGGATTGGGAAAATCTGGTAAAGTTGATTTGAGTCTTCAGCTTTTTACACAAATGAGCACACAAGGGTGTACCCCTAATTATGTTACCTACACAGTTCTGATAAACCATTGCTGTGCTGCTGGTCTTTTGGATGAGGCACATTCACTGCTAAGTGAAATGAAGCAGACTTACTGGCCAAAATATTTGCAAGGATACTGCAGTGTAGTTCAAGGTTTTAGCAAGAAGTTCATTGCTTCTCTTGGATTGTTGGAGGAGCTGGAATCACATGGCACGGTGCCAATAGGTCCTGTTTATGGGTTGCTCATCGATAATTTCTCCAAGGCTGGCAAACTGGAGAAAGCCTTGGAGTTACACAAAGAGATGATGGAAGTCTCATCATCACTAAACATAACCAGCAAGGATACATACACTTCATTGATCCAGGCACTTTGTTTGGCATCTCAGCTTGAAAAAGCATTTGAATTATACAGTGAAATAACAAGGAAAGGTGCTGTGCCAGAATTAAGTGTCTTTATTTGCCTCATAAAGGGGCTAATCAAAGTAAATAAGTGGAATGAAGCCCTGCAGTTGTGTTACAGCATATGTGATGAGGTCAGTCCACTTGTCACATAACTGCTCCAACTAAATATATCTCCTTATTTAGGCAAATACCACATTAACCCCCCTGAACATTTTTATTGTCGTCTATTTGTTGATTTTGGCCCCCAGACTGTCTGGTTCTGTCTAATCACCTTCCAGTAGGTCTCATAACGGCAAGTTTACATGGCTGTCAAGCTTTTGCCAAGTAGGATGCCAAGCATGCACCAACCAAGCATTCATTCAATATGCCTTTATCATATTCAACCAAACAATTATTGATAAGTTTTGGTTTGAAACCTTGCTTTGCATGATGGTGCCTCACACTGACAAATTATACTTGATCCATTTATAAATATGACCTGCTTAAATAGCTTTCCATAAGTGTGGTAGTGGCATGCCTGATGATGCAGCATATTTCGGCACAACTGTATTAATTCTAGTGCAGTAGTGTTCATCTCATCTTTTCCATGCTGTATCTCCATTTCTCCAACCTAAATAGTAAAAGTGTAATTTTGAGCAGGTTGTGCAATTTTGCATTGATTGCCTCATCACACTTCTAGCTGCACCAATTGAGGAGAAGTTGATTCAACATCGGTTGAGATGGTTTGGACATGTCCAACGGAGGCCTCCTGAGGCGCCGGTGCGTAGTGGAGTTCTAAAGCGGGCCGATAATGTAAAGAGCGGTAGAGGTCGACCTAAACTAACTTGGGACGAGTCCGTTAAGAGAGATCTTAAGGAGTGGAATATCCCCAAGGATTTAGCTATGGACAGGAGCGCTTGGAGATTAGCAATCAACGTGCCTGAACCGTGACCTCTTTTGTCTTGTGCCCTTTATGTCCCTTTATGTGTCTCCCTGTTTCTCGTCTCTTTTGGGTTTCATCTCTAGCCTACCCCAACTTGCTTGGAACAAAAGGCTATGTTGTTGTTGTTGTTGTTGTTGTTGTTGTTGTTGTTGTTGTTGTAATTTTCTTGCTGCTGTATTATACTCTTTCTGGAGAATACTAATATCGGGTATTGGACCAGGGTGTGAACTGGCAGAGCAACAACTCTTTTGATGGAGGGTAGAGCTTTGTTTTCTTACATGGTCACTCCAAATGAAAGCATTGTCCCCTAAGAGCTTATTTTGATTGGGGTGATTTGGTTCAAATCAAATTAAACTTATTTGAATGATTTCCTGTTCCAAACATCCCTCTAGGGAGTCAATTCATTTCTGACATCTTACTGGAAGATTACACAGTATGATGTGGTGACCCAGGAGATAAGGATTAGAATGTGCTTTTGTGCAACTCATTGATGGCTTGGGAAAACAGCACTATGGGATGATTAAAACTGTATATGTTCATATATGACCTTTCTGGGTGCTGAAGGATAAAGTGAAGACCTTCAAAAAGCTATATGCAGTCAAGCTGCACTCATGTAAGCATAGCTCTAGTTCGTAATGGTAGACAATCTATTATGCTGTTAGCTGATTATCATCATATTTGTGCTCTTATACAATATGGATTATCAAATTGTCTCCTTCAGTGCTGCACACCATTTTACATTGTCAGTGAGTGATGACCAAAGTAATTTCCGACCCTTCAGTTTCCTTTTTCTATATTTAGGACTAGCTGGTTTACCTTCAGATGGACAAAGGATCATCTCAATGTCTATCAAGAATAACCTCTGTATATGAGTTGGACACAAGGGTGAAATATGCGGTGAAAGAAAACTCCCTGAAGTTCATAATTCTCTATTCATCAGTTCAGTGATTCATCCTTCTAGCTCCTTCTAGTATTTTTGCTCTCATAATAGAGCAATAAAGATACGATGTAATCACAGAAATGTACTACAGTTCACTGTACAAATGTAATAATTACTTCAAGTTATAAACTGTTAATATCTAGTGATATTCTATCAGAGCAAAACATTTCATCCATTGTTGTTGGATCATCAAATTTTGACCTTGTTTTACTTTGCAAGTGTTAATTAATTGAGTACTAATTGATTCACAGTGTGTTTCAGATCTCTAGCTTTTGTTCCTATTTCTTTATTCCATTTATGTGGAGATAATACCCTCGCAGTGGTTGCCAGGAAGCATCACTTCGAAGGCCCAGACCAGATTACCATCGGTCAAATGCCAAGGTCTTGTATTTGTTTGCTCACATATAATGCTACATGCATTTGAATGTACCATCTTTACTAGATGTTGCCACAGTGCTTCACACAACTACGCATGCATAGAGAACTTCATCGTTTTATGCTGCACTGATATTTGAAAGTGTTGCATCCTTGCATGGCTCGTATTTAATACTGGGCCAAATGAGTTTTCTGGTTCATCTGCATCTATTATATTATGTATTATGATGAAAGCATAGGGAAATGATTCCTTATGCTTTTCCAGAAAGAAAACATTACTTCTGTGTAGAACATATTAACCTTTTGCTTTGAATTTGCAGCGGTGACTGAAAAGATACTAAGGAATGCATGGCTCTTCGTTGCTTTGTGTGGCCAGGGTACTTGCCTTTGATTAAATTCGTAAATGATGTCAGTAGTAGTGCTTTTCCATTCCTTGTTTATGAGCCTCCATATCCCGCGGTCTTCTGATACCTATGCTTTCTTTTTTAAAGTCTTGAGATTTTCAATGAGCATCGTATCTTTTAAGAAATGACAGAAGTTTTTGCTGATGTCATGGCACTGAATGGTTCTTTTATAGAGGGGAGAAAACGAAAACAGACCCAGGTATGCTGCTCCATGGCAGCAGAGATGCACTCTGATAAGCTGTTTTGTAATAACAGATAACGAGCGCTGCATTGCAAAGATTCGCAGTTCTTTCATCTAGATCTTAGGGTTCTGAAGCAGACTGCAATGGTCGCACGGTTGGCTGGAAAACAGTTAAAAAAATAAAGGTTGGTCATGAGGCAGACGTGTTGATTTATTGATTGTGAATCTGAGATCTCAAGAACTAGATTATTGCTCAATTTGTGAAA